>FR989921.1:4444029-5103208 GCA_905404115.1 Pheosia gnoma | reverse complement strand
GTCGTCTCTGAGTAAATAACGTAGCCGCAGCTTATTACCTAATATCACGTCTGGCCGATGTCGTCTCTGAGTAAATAACGTAGCCGCAGCTTATTACCTAATATCACGTCTGGCCGATGTCGTCTCTGAGTAAATAACGTAGCCGCAGCTTATTACCTAATATCACGTCTGGCCGATGTCGTCTCTGAGTAAATAACGTAGCCGCAGCTTATTACCTAATATCACGTCTGGCCGATGTCGTCTCACCGCCGCCGGGGTCTTCGTCGTTTCACACAATGGTGCGAACTAGAGTTGTGTAAATCCTGAGTGATTTGAAAAAAAAAGATTTACTTTTTTCAATAATACATCATGCATCACTAAATCAGAAGGTTTTGGAATACATCTTTAAATCACTTTAGAAAAGATTCAAATCGATTCAATTGAGACCATTACGATGTGGAGTGAAAAGACTATAGGCTGGTATTATGATTCAGAAAGAGATAGAGGATGTGTAAGTTCGCGCGTGCATACTGCATACGACGCGTCACCGGATAATGTATTCTACATTATCCGGCAGAGAAAACTATTCTTTCTGCGCTTTATAATTAAGTGCAATGTATTTTCTTTAAATAGGAAATCGAGTGACGGTTTGTTATGTTTTAGTTTTGATTGAATGTTTCGAATGTTTCGATGCTTTTTATTGCGTATGCGAAATTATTTTGAGTGTAAATAGTGAATTGAACCAAAAACTATAAATAATAACTCTTTATATTTATCGTTATCAATGATATTTTGACTTTTGTAAATAATTAAAAACTCAGTAAAAATCAGTCGCTTGCGATAAAGCGAACATGTCGAAACCCCTTCAACCCCAAACCTCAATCAATGTCAATTAATTCTTCTAAGACAATTGTAGTAATGTAATGTCACTTTGACAGTTGACACTTGACTTCATAACCAACTGGAAGAGCAGACGTAGCTTGAGATAACTATTAATATTAATTATTAAGATTGAAGTGTAAAATAAAATAAACCATTCTGAAGACCAAACAAAATATTTTATTTAATAATAACAAGGAGAAACAATACATGGCGCAGCCGTAAAGAAGATGAAATTGGATGTGTGAAATCCTAACCTACGAAGTAAAAAGAAAAAAGCACATTGTGGCACGACGCAAAGAAAAACTAAAAATGACGGAAGAAGGAAAAGTTGATGTCGACAACATGAGTGCGGTGGAATATAAGATGCCGAAGAGCATAAATTTAGACAATATTGAGGACTGTTATCCGCAATGGCAGCGTTTCAAGCAAAGCTTTAAGATATTCATGTTAGCAGCAGGCTTTGAGAAACTTTCCGAAATCAGAAAAGCCGCGATTTTATTAAATTGTTTGGGGCAACAAGCACAAGAACTTTACTTTAATGTCTTGAAAAACGAGGAAAAAGCTAAATATGATGACGTAATAAAAATTTTTGATGATTATTTTAAACCTAAACAAAATGAAGTAATCAACACCTATAATTTTAATAAGCGAAGCCAAGAGGAAGGTGAATCCTTTGATGCATATTATACGGTAATAAGAAAGTTAGCTGAAAACTGCAATTTTGGAGACCAAAATGAACGTATGATACGTGATAGAATTGTCATTGGCGTGAGGGAACAACGGATGCAGCAGAAGCTTCTTGAAGTGAGGGACCTAACGATGATCAAGGCTGTGGACATATGTCGGTCTGCAGAGCTGTCCAGGGAACACATGAAGGTGCTGGCCAACCCGGAGGTTCATGCAATACAAGAGAGGAGGTCATCTCAACAAAACACTTCAGTAGATAAAGCTAAGTACTCTTATAATCATAATAGAACATTTAATAATAACTATAATAACAACAGGTTTAATAATAATAATAATAATGGCAATTTTAGTAAAACATTTTACAGGTGTAAAAAATGCAACACTGACCATGGTCCAAGGCAGTGTCCGGCTTATGGTAAACAGTGTATTAAATGTAATAAAATGAATCACTTCAGTGTAGGGTGTACAGCTAAAGATGTCAATAAGAAAGTGCATAATATTAATGAAAATGTTGATCAGAATTTTGTATTTGATTCATGACTAGTTTGTACAATAGATTTGAAAAATAATGAATGGACAGAGATGTTAAGAGTTGAAAATAAAAATGTTTGTTTTAAATGTGACACTGGGGCACAGGTCAATGTCATTGGTTTAACTGACTTAAAGAAAATAGTCGGTGATGAAAATAAAATAAGTTTCTCTGAGACTAGAACATTAATAGAGGTCTTTGGGGGTGGTAAGTTAGTCCCACTTGGCAGGATAACATTAAAAGTTTATAATATTAAGAAAAATGATGATAAAGATTATTTAAAACTTGAATTCTTAATAATAAAAGAGCAAGTAAGACCGATACTTGGCTTGAATTCATTAATAAAACTTAATTTAATTAATAATACTAATATTAACACGATAAAAACTGAGAAACTAAATAATAATATAAAAGAAAATGTTATCAATATGAATAACGAACTGTTTCAGGGTGTTGGAGAATTTAAAAGTCCTCTGCAGCTACGCATTCAACCTGGTGTGGAGCCTGTAGTGCGACCGCCACGCCGAGTGCCTAACGCACTTATGAAGCGCCTCGCGGACAAGTTGGAAGCTCTGGTGAAGCACAAAGTCATTGCGAGAGTCGAGCACCCGAAAAATTTTGTAAGCAATCTGGTTATAATTGAAAAGAAAGATGGTTCATTAAGAATTTGTCTAGATCCTAAAGATCTTAATAAAGTATTAATAAGAGAGTATCATCTAATACCTACTATAGATGAAATGGTGTCTAAGTTATGTAATAAGAAGTGTTTCTCAGTACTAGATTTATCAGACGGTTTTTATAATATAAAATTAACGGAGGACTCAAATGACCTTTGTACGTTTAACAGCCCGTATGGGTGTTATAAATTTTTAAGAATGCCATTTGGTTTGTCTGTTGCACCTGAAATATTTCAAAAATATAGTGAAATGGCTTTTGGAGACATACCAGGTGTTATTGTCTACTGCGATGATTTATTAATATGTGGCAACACGGAACAGGAGCATGATGCAATTTTGAAAAAAGTATTTGAAAGAGCCTTAGAACATAATGTTCGATTTAATAAGAATAAATGTCAATATAAGTTGAAAGAGGTAAAATATTTTGGCCATATATTTTCAGAACAAGGTATGAAAATTGATACAGATAGAATAAATGCTATATTAAATATGGTAAGCCCTAAAAATAAAAAAGAACTTCAAATTTTTCTTGGTATGGTTAGTTATTTAAGAAAATTTATACCTAACATGGCTAATATTGCATCACCACTACATTTATTGTTGAAAAAAGATGTTGAGTGGATTTGGACTGATGTTCATGAAAATGTTTATAATAATCTTAAGTTAAAGATAACAGAAGCTCCGGTATTACAAAATTTTAATAGTAAATTACCTATTGTTGTACAACGCGATGCGTCTAAGGATGGCATTGGTTGTTGTTTATTACAAAATAATAAGCCTGTTTGTTTTGCATCACGTAGTTTAACACAATCAGAACGAAATTTTTCTCAAATAGAAAAAGAATTATTAAGTGTGGTCTGGGCTACTAAAAAATTTCATTATTTCATATATGGACATAATATAACTATTATTAATGATCATAAACCGTTAGAATGCCTATTAAAGAAACATTTACATGAGATACCATCACCTAGGCTACAAAGATTAAAACTTAAATTACTAAAATATAATTTTGAATTTAAGTACTTACAAGGTAGATTTATGTACATTGCAGATTTATTATCACGTTCTTATCAGGAGTGTAATGATGTTGATGATTCTTATATGTATGAGGTTATACATTGTGTAGGTTTAACACAGAATTTAGAATGTACAGATGAACAAAAATCTCATTTAATTAGAGAAAGTTCCAATGATAGTGAGTTGGTACAAATTATAGAATATATTAAGAATGGATGGCCTAGTAATAATAGTATTCCAGATTATTTACATAGTTATCATAAGTTAAAAAATGATCTTTCATTTGATAATAATTTAGTATTTTATAAAGATAGGTTGATAGTACCTAAAAATTTAAGAATGTCAATGATAAAAACATTACATGAAGGACATATAGGTATGTCTAAAATGAAACAACTTGCTCGAAAAGTATATTATTGGCCTCACATAGATAGTCATATTGAAGAATTTGTTAAAAAATGTTTTCCATGTCAAACTTATCAAAATAATAATGTAAAAGAACCATTAATGCCACACACAGTTCCTAGTTTGCCATTTTTGAAGTTAGGAATTGATATCATGGAGTTTAAAAGGAATAGTTATTTAATAATATATGATTATTATTCTAAGTGGTTAGATATAAAGTTCCTGAATAATAAGACTGCTAGTGCAATTAATAAGAGTTTATTGGATTTGTTTTGTAACTTTGGGGTACCATGTGAGATAATTTCAGATCATATACCATTTGACTCTAGAGAATGTCAAAAATTTGCTCAGGAATGGGGTTTCAAGTATACTTACACTAGTCCAAGATATCCACAGTCGAACGGGATGGCTGAGAGAGGTGTACAGATTGCTAAGAAAATAATGTATAAATGTAATGAAGATAACACAGATTATAAAGTAGCTTTATTAAAGTATAGAGTTTCACCAGTGGCTGGTACTAGCTTCTCTCCCTGTGAATTGTTAATGAATAGAAATTTAAGAACTAAATTAATAACATCACACAATTTTTTGATACCAAAGTTAAATAATAATGTAAAATCTCAGTTTAGAAAGCAAGTTAAGAGGAATATTGAAAGTTATAACAAGACGAGTAGAAATAAAGAAGAATTTAAAATAGGACAACATATTTGGTTTAAAAAAGATGTTAATAAGAATGTATGGTTGCAAGGAAGAGTAATTAGTTGTAATGGTAATAGATCATATAATATAAGAGATACAAATAATGTGAACTATACAAGAACATCTTTCTTCATTCGGCCCGCAGCATAGACTTTGTGATTCACCAGACTGAGGTCCTCGCAGGTTGGATGTGTGACTCGATAACAGTAGAATAAAATTATATGTTGAAAGGTTATGAGACATTGTTTACAGTTATAAATTTGAAGATAATTTCTATTTTGTGTTTAAGAGGGAAGGAAGAAGTTATAATAAGGTTTTGTGATTACTTTGTTATGTGCTCTTACGTTAAGTAAGATTTAATTTGTTTTCGAATCGTTTAATTGTTTAAGTGTTTAATTTGTAAAAGATAAGTAAGATTTAATTTGTTTTCGACTCGATTAATTTTTTTTCAAAAGTGTTTAATTTTAAAAAGGGTAGATGTAGTAATGTAATGTCACTTTGACAGTTGACACTTGACTTCATAACCAACTGGAAGAGCAGACGTAGCTTGAGATAACTATTAATATTAATTATTAAGATTGAAGTGTAAAATAAAATAAACCATTCTGAAGACCAAACAAAATATTTTATTTAATAATAACAAGGAGAAACAATACAACAATACCGAAGAGCAAGTTGTTTTTTAATATTGAATACGAATGAATAAAATACGTAATTCGCGTATACTATACAAATCGGCTTGGTTTCATTGAGCTTTAATTATGTTCGAGGCACTTCAGCTGTATTATTTCTTCGTCTGAGAGCTCAGCAAGATGACACAATGTAAACTGAGATGGTCAACCGAGGGTCAAGTAAGCCCGGAGTTGTACAGTGTCATTCCTCGAATCCGATCAGTACCGGCGAATCTGAATCTATGCACATGCAAGCTCGCTGCACTATGCTTCGTCTCTGGTGGCAGGTGTGCGACGAGACCGGCACGTCACCGACATAGCTAACGACACGTGTCTCTGTTCGCAGATTCTCGCCCTCGCGCTGATCGTCGCCAGCGTGTGCGTGCCGCCCGCGCAGGCCGCCGACGGCTGGACTGGCACCAACGTCCAACAAACACCATATGGAGACTACGGGAGCACGTATGGATACGGCTCCGGTAGCAAATCTGCTTACTCCGGGTCGTACGGGGGTGCTGACCAGTACGGGATATACCTAGGATCGTACGCAGATGGCACTGATCAGTAGCCCGCGAGCGAGCATCCTCAGGCCAGGTCTGCAGCGTGGATTGCTTCAGACGCTTCAGCAATAAAGAACTCGCTTTGTCAAACAACACATTTTATTTTACTCCTCACCCACTTGCCGAGTCATATCATGCTCGGCTACCTCGTCTGACGTTACGGTAATGTGAGTTCCCCAAAACTTCTGCTCATTTCTAAGATAAAATAATTATCGTGACAGTCTCAGATCACCTGGATCGCGAGCTAAGGCCACGATGTTAAAGCTTCTGCCCGCGGCATCACCCGCTGGCTTGGATGATATATAGCCAGCACTTGGGCATAATATAACTTACTACAAGTAAAATATTTTTTTGAATCGCATCAGTAGGATCAGTAAATCCGGAGATTAACCCCTATACCCAAACTCACAAAGCTTACCTCTTTATAATTGTTTCGTATTATTATTCGTCTTACCACTGTTCCCGATAAATGTTGCTAGCATCAAATTAGCGCGCAGTGTTGTGTATTTCATATACTCTGTGAAGTTAATTTTGATACCAAGCACTATATCTCTACGCACCTCACATACCTTGGTATTTTATAACTCAATAAGCCTAGAGGTAAAACGCCTTCGGACATTTGCCGGCGTTGTACATGGTTCTTCGTTGTCGGGTATGTTAAGTATTTAGCACCTGGTGGGGTGCTGGTGGGTGGTTGCTACGTGCAGTGGGTCGCTGTCGCGAACGCAATACACATATTTAAGGCTAAAACTAACTTCAAAAAGAGTCCTAAAGAGCGAATAACCAAAGAATATGTAGAAGGAAAGTTAGAGCAGATGTGGTTTGAGTTTGTGTCTGGTCACAAAGAATTAGTGCGCAGTGCTAACACTAAAGAGGTAGCGAACTCTAATGATGCTACATTGGAAGTTTATGATAATACACAAGAGACATGCGGGGCTATTAATGTGAATTGAAAACTGTTTTAAATAAATTTAATATTGAGCAACTATGTATGAGTATTTCAAATTCATCTCGTAATGTAAAATCTCCGTAAATAAGATTACCTAAAATTAATAAACAATGAATAGCATTTACCCTCATTCCCCTAGGGAAGATAAAATTAGTGCTTAATGACCAAGTGCGTTCGGCGACCCGTCACACACTGTGCTGGTTTTTGTTTGTGCAATTAGTATATTTTTTCACACACACACAAGCACACATTATTTGCTAGTACGATAATGTTGTCGTTGTCAACACGGCTGAGTAACCTTACCTGTTGCGTGAGCCGACAAGCTTTTAGCCAGCTTTATCCTCAAAGTCTACGTGCGCAGGAACTAGGGCCGCAGGAAAATGCTAATCGTATAATACTACCATGATGCTAGACTAAAATATTCATTCTCTCAGAAGTCATTTATGGAGCAATACTTTATTTATTTATTTACCTTGTTACAACTATCATACAAAAGAATTTCCCAATATAATAGTGTGTAGCGACCACTTTAAGATCTTCACAAGCGCCACAGATAGTGCTGCAGATGCATTCAGAGCAATAGACAATTCTCAATATAGCATCATAGCAGCCGCCCCGCCAGGCATACCAGCCGCCTGGCTGGAAGATCGGGATTGTATATATGTTACGTGCTCCGAAAACTCTCATAGCGCGATTCAGGATTCTATTAAGAACTGTCTATTGTTCTGAATGCGTCTGCATCACTATTTGTGTAGCTTGTGGCGAGCTTGAAGAGGTCGCTACAAGTGTAATTACAACGGCCCTGATGCCCAGGGCCTTAAACAACAGGCTACCCTCGGGGTCGAAGACGACTGGGGTGTGGGCCCCGGACGTCCGGTGACGATGACGACTCCTGAGGAGGACGGTGGCGGGCGTGGCTCCCCGCCGCCGTGCGCAGCGAGGGCGCAGGGGGAGCAAACATCTGCTCCCCCGAGACGGGCCCCCATAAGGGGGCGAGGCACAAGAGGGGCACCGGTGCGTTCCGTTTAGAGATCCCGGAGCCCCAACTCCAGCTCCAACATGTGTCGAATGCGGCCACCGGGGAGGTTTTAGTGGGTAAGAATCCCACATAACCCGGCCCTCTCCCACACAGAAGCCGGGAAATCTTTCGAAGATTTCCCCCCGTCAACAAAAAAAAAAAGTGTAATTACAAATAAATCATACTAGCTGGAACATGCCATACATTAGTTTTGTGAACTCATTCAAAGAACCAGGAAAAGTATCAATTTTCTCGGCAATCAGATTTATTGTTTGCATGATACGCATATCTTGAGCAGACGCGGCCTCTTCCGTCAGCCCCACACAATCCTACCCCATCCAATATGCTTGGATTGGATATATATCCTCGAAGTATTCTAATTAAGTACAGAGTGGGTGTGAGTTTTCTATCCTGTCATGCCCTGTACAAACAATTTCGGATACACAAACGGGTAGAAGGGGGAGAGCCCTTACAGCCTCAAGTACAGGTATCTCGCAAACTTATTCTGTATACACTCCACCATGAGACTTTACTTGGCTTCGTGTGGTGCCCATATCACTGCATTGCCCTCCAGCTGGCTTCTGACCAGCACCTCTTAAAGTGCTCTCACTGCTTTAAGTTTGCTAAAAGCAGGAAGCCGCGTGGCGAAGTACGAAACCCAAGTTTCGGCAAGTCTTTTTACAGCCTTTTCACGCCTATACCGTGAAGCAGGACCGCGGTCTCAGTGAAGATGAAAAAGTTGTCAGCAGTTAACCACCTACTAAAATAGGAAGGTGCTGAGCTCCGCGTCGAGACGGATGTAATGTGATGAACACCCGGTTTGGTTATTTGTCATTCAGACGAATAAAAATCTATGAATGCTACATTCAGCTTCGCATCCATCGATAATAACGTTCTCTATAACTGTTTTTAAAAAAAAATATTGAAAGTACAGCGGCTCGAGATCCCATTGTTCCAGGACTGTCGTGATAAATTTATTGTTAGTAAGCAACCTAGCTATTTGCAGATCTTTATGGACGTACACTAAAGTTGTATTTCGATTCAGACGAGGCTGCCGCAAGTAATATAAAGATGACTCGGCAAGTGGGTGAGGTTGGCATCGTTAGGACTAAAATAACATTTGTTGTATGATAGAGTTCTTTATTGCTGCAGCGTCAAACTCGGCGCTGCAGGTATGGCATGAGGATGCTCGCTCGCGGGTTACTGATCATAGCCAGCCGCGTAGAGTACAAGTAAAATAAAATGAGTTGTATGACAGAGTAGTTCTTTATTATAAAGCGTCAAACTCCGCGCTGCAGGCCTGGTCTGAGGATGCTCGCTCGCGCGTTACTGATCATAGCCAGCCGCGGAGGATCCCAAGTATAATTGGTCGTTGTAAGTACTCCCGTACGAGTTGGCGTAAGCAGCGTCGGTGCCGAAGGCGTATCCATACGTGTCCCCGGAGTTTCCATATGGTGTTTGTTGGACGTTGGTGCCAGTCCAGCCTACGGCGGCCTGCGCGGGCGGCACGCACACGCTGGCGACGATCAGCGCGAGGGCCAGGATCTGTGAACAGAGATATGTGACGTCAGCGATGTCGATGACGACAGCGAAGCTTACAACAGAAGTGTCTTAGACGAATTAAATAAAAACTATAAGATATTTATGATACGTCATTCGCGTGTACTACGCAAATTGGCTTGGATTTTTGTGCCAGAATATGTTGTCTGAAGCTGTGCTAGATCCCAGATCATTTCACATTTATCTGCAAAATTGCTGTGGACAGATAAAGCTGCTTGTGTTATTTTTCTTTTCATGATTTTATTACACATTTTTGTCTCGTATAGCTTCACTGTGAGCATTCTGTACAACAAAGGTAATATATGTATGTTTGCGTGAAACTATATTGAGAGGAGGGAGTTGACTGAAGGCGTGTCGCCATGTTTGCTTTTCCACAAGCGACTAATAATTAAATATTTATTTGAAATAGAAAATCTAAAGCTGATTCGACTCACCACGGCGGTTTTCATGTTGGTAGTTGGTGGTAGATGGTGGTAGTTGCTGAGTGGACTCGGTGGCTGGCACTGAACATGCCTCGCTGCTGCGCGGGCGGCTTTATATACCGCCCTGCCGGCCCAGCACGACTCCCGGACAATGAGCAATATAAAGAAGAACAATTTTGTAATATTACTTATCGTTTTCTATTATGTAGATAACAATAATACTTGATGTCCTTTTGTGCAAATCAATAATTATAATAGTTACTTCTGCCACTATAACTTATGATATATGCTGCGACTTCATTTGTGTTAAATGAACTACACTGGGAGCAGAAATAACGGATCATTTAAAACCACTGTGATAGTTGTGATTAGTGGCACAACGCGAAGTTCAGTGTGGTTGCATTGAGGAGGAGAGCGCGGCCGGCTAGGTGGCACAACGCGAGAGTCAGTGTGTTGCTGTGAGGAGGTGAGCGCGGCCGGCTAGGTGGCACGACGCGAGGGTCAGTGTGTTGCTGTGAGGAGGTGAGCGCGGCCGGCTAGGTGGCACGACGCGAGGGTCAGTGTGCCGCTGTGAGGAGGAGAGCGCGGCCGGCTAGGTGGCACGACGCGAGGGTCAGTGTTGTTGCTGTGAGAAGGAATGCGCTGCAGGTTATGTGGTAAGAGTAGGGCGCGATGGCCACCGGCCCTGATGCCCAGGGCCTTAAATAACGGGCTACCCTCGGGGTCGAGGACGACTGGGGTGTGGGCCCCGGACGTCCGGTGACGATGAAGACTCCTGAGGAGGACGGCGGCGGGCGTGGCTCCCCGCCGCCGTGCGCAGCGAAGGCGCAGGGGGAGCAAACATCTGCTCCCCGAGACGGGCCCCCATAAGGGGGCGAGGCACAAAAGGGGCACCGGTGCGTTCCGTTTGGAGATCCCGGAGCCCCTCCAACATGTGTCGAAGGCGGCCACCGGGGGGGTTTTAGTGGGTAAGAATCCCACATAACCCGGCCCTCTCCCACACAGAGGCCGGGTATCTATAGAAGATTTCCCCCCCGTCAACTAAAAAAAAAAAAAAAAAGGGCGCGATGGCCAGTGCTATAATTCTTGTACTTAGTATAGTTACATCCGGACATTATTTTGCATATTATGTGAGTGTTACTTACAATTGAAATATAAAGTTTGTTGAAGGAATGTTCGCACCTCAGATCGTATATCTGTGGTTCGCATAATGCTCACCGCGGTACATACGAATACATCGCAATACAATCTGTGTAAATGAAAATTGTTTTGTTAAACAACATAGACGTAACTATTATAATTCATTTTTTACAAAAGAACATTGTTATTGTTTTGTTACCTACATAATAGAAGCGATAAATAACGAAACAAAACTGTTCTTATTTATATTGCTCATTGTCCGCGAGTCGTGCTGGGCCGGCAGGGCGGTATATAAAGCCGCCCGCGCAGCAGCGAGGCATGTTCAGTGCCAGCCACCGAGTCCACTCAGCAACTTCCACCAACTACCATCAACTACCAACATGAAAGCCGCCGTGGTGAGTTATATCATAGGAGGGAAGCGAAGTTGTTGCTGTATCTTAGTATTTCTGTACATTTTTGTATTGCACTAGGATGAGCCTTATCCCAGCCGTCCTGAGGATGCCTCGTCTAGAGGCAAAACACGTGACGAATAATATTTCTGATTCTTTCGCGGAGAATTGCATTTTATTTGGAGTCCCGGCACTCGTGATAGATGGTTCCTCGACTTACATCGTAGAGCAGTTCGGTGTTGCTGGCTTATTTAATTACCGATCAACTTGTTTGGTTTATAATTGGAAAAGTTGACAAACCAAGGGTCAGTGGTGGGTTCCTGATCCCCCATTTGTTTAAAAATGGATTTCCGTCAAGTGTCGCGTAGTTCTATGAAATATGCTATCTAATTGCATTAAAATGTAGTTGTCACCATTGTTGTTCTAAAGTATTTTTGTTATTATAGTTTATCGCTTTTTTAATCTTGTTCTATAACTCTTTTATATCGCCAATGAAGAACTTAAGCTTATAAAAAGATGGTAAGTTCGGGGTTATGCCTAGTTTATAGCGCGCTATATTATATCCAATAATAGCACTCTCATGGAACATCATAATTTCACTTTAAGACCTTTTAAGATAGCGTCTAAATGTTAGTTGGGGGGCGTCTGCCTCGTCTCTCGCGGCAGGAGTGCCACGGGTTATCTGTCGTCACCGACATCGCTGACGATACATGAACTGTTCACAGATCCTCGCCCTCGCGCTGATCGTCGCCAGCGTGTGCGTGCCGCCCGCGCAGGCCGCCGTCGGCTGGACTGGCACCAACGTCCAACAAACACCATATGGAGACTACGGGAGCACGTATGGATACGGCTCCGGTAGCAAATCTGCTTACTCCGGGTCGTACGGGGGTGCTGACCAGTACGGGATATACCTAGGATCGTACGCAGATGGCACTGATCAGTAGCCCGCGAGCGAGCATCCTCAGGCCAGGTCTGCAGCGTGGATTGCTTCAGACGCTTCAGCAATAAAGAACTCGCTTTGTCAAACAACACATTTTATTTTACTCCTCACCCACTTGCCGAGTCATATCATGCTCGGCTACCTCGTCTGACGTTACGGTAATGTGAGTTCCCCAAAACTTCTGCTCATTTAAATAAACAAACTAATAAATGTGGTGGTGTTGTTATGTACGTCTAGGATATTTACGACACGAAAATTCAAAAATCAACTCTAGACGATGCTGACTGCTTATTGGTAAGTATCAATAATAACATTGCGATTTTAGGTATATATCGGTCTCCATCTGTGACAACAATTGAGCCTTTTCTTACATCATTAGATGCAATGTTAAGCACTTTAAATAACAAGCCAATTGCTGTAACTGCTGGGGATTTGAACATCGACCTCTGCAAACCTGCTCACAATCAACTGTCAGACTACCTCTGTATTATGGCTTCCCACAGCTTTCTTCCTTGTATCACGAAAGCTACGAGAGGAGATGCATGCCTCGATCACATTTTTATAAAGACAAATGCGAAGCCTATTGGTGCAGCATGTTACTCCTCCATCACTGACCATGATATTGTTCTAGCTGGAATGCCTTTAAAAAATAATGATAAATGTACTCTATCTCGATTGCGGACCAAAATTAATACTGAAGCTGTGGTAACCGACCTTAAACTGGTCGATTGGACACAAGTAACAAACGATCCGGATGTTAACAGTGCCTCTTCCTTGTTCAACGAAATTCTAGCTAATACTATCCAAAAAAATTCAGTTGCAATTAAAATCAGTCGTAAATTCCTTAATTTGAAGCCCTGGATTACCTCAGGCTTAATTCGGTGTATGCATCACCGCGATAAATTACATAATGACTCCAAAACACATCCAAATGATGACAATCGTCGTAAAATCTACACTAGGTACAGAAACTTCTTCTGTACGCTTCTCCGCAAACTTAAACTTCAACATAATAGTAGTTTAATTGAACAAAATAAAAGTAACCCCAAAGCATTATGGAAAACAATTAAAAACATAAGTCAAACATCCAATTGTAATACTGCATCATTAGAATTATTGAAATCAAAAAATGATATTGATAGCTCCCTTAATTTCTGCAACTCACATTTTACTACAATAGGTAAATCTCTGGCTAACAATATTCTAAACAAACTTCATGAAAGTCAAGAATCATTAATAAAAGCATATAGACCAGTAGACAGCTCGGCACATTCATTTTTTCTTCGTCCCACAGACCCGACAGAAATCCGTAAAGTCATATTAAGTATACAAAATAACAGCTCACCTGGTCTTGATAAACTAACAGTTCCTTTAGTTAAAAGAGCCCTTCCCTGTCTACTCAATCCTTTAAATCATATCTTCAGTATAAGTCTGGAAAAGGGAGTTTTTCTAAATTGTTGGAAAGTGGCCGCTGTATCCCCAATATACAAAAGTGGCCTTAAAAATTGCCCTGACAAGTACCGTCCTATTGCTCTACTCAGTATACTCGGTAAAGCACTGGAAAAAATTGTAAATTGCCGCTTAGTGTCATTTATAGAGATGAACCATCTGGTTTCAGACAAACAATTCGGTTTCAGACGGGGTAAGTCGACTGAAGACGCAGTATCCCTCCTAACTAACCTCGTCGCCTCACACATTGAAAATGGTGAACGCTGTATAGGTGTCTTAAGGGAAACTAGAGTATCTTGGCATCAGAGGCATTTCATTAGACTGGTTCAAAAGCTACCTAACTAACCGTAGACAGTGCATAAAGATTGATAACCTCTTTAGCTCTGAACTTCCAATTGAATTTGGGGTGCCCCAGGGTAGTGTACTTGGTCCTACACTATTTATTCTATATTTAAACGATATTCTCAAACTCTCTCTTGAAAGCTCGGATATCATCGCTTATGCGGATGATACAGGAGTTTTATTTCACGGCAAAGACTGGAAACAGGCTAAATCTTATGCTGAGGCTGGTCTATCATTGATCGGAGATGCTTTTTACCAAAATCTACTAACTCTAAACGTAAAAAAAACAAAATTCATAACTTTCACGAAGACTGCCTCGTCTAATCCACTACCTGATATAAATAATAAATTCCACTCTTGTTCACTAGGACCTAATAGCCCTTTATTATGCAACTGCAGTGAAATTGAACGTACTCACACAATAAAGTACTTAGGTGTTACAATTGATGGAAACATGAGCTTTAAAGAACATATCATTGATTTGTCTGCTAGAGTGAGGAAACTGATTTATATTATGAAAAAACTTCGTGATTGTACTCCTATTAACATTTTAAGGCTAGTATACATTTCCTTGTGTCAGTCTATAATACAATATTGTATCACAGTATGGGGTAGAGCAGGGAAAAGTCATTTTCTGCAGATAGAAAGGGCACAGCGTGCTCTAATAAAAGTCACGTTAAGAAAACCCTTCCGATTTCCCACCGACGAACTGTACCAGGAGTTCAAGGTTCTTCGTGTTCGCCAGCTCTTTGTTCTTTATGCAACGGTTAAATCACATAGGATGGTAAAACTGCGGTCAGATTATGAACATCTTATCGCCAAGAGAACTTATAGTATACCAATTCCTAGAACTATATCTGAATTAGCTCGTAGAAGTCCGAATTTCTCTTTACCACACACCTATAATAATGTATGCAAATTATTATCAATTAAAATGTGTAACATTTTCAATTGTACAAAAATGGTTAAAACCTGGCTTAATGAGCTTTCATACAAAGATACAGAAAATTTGATTTAGTTTTAAGTCACTTTTGCGCTCTGATTAATTAATTCTTAAGTACCGATCTGTGCAGAAACTCTCTCTCGTACAAAACACACACATACACACACACACACACACACACACAGACACACACACTCACATACACACACACACTCACATATCCACACAAAATTTGATTTTCACTTTGTTTATCACACTTTTAAATTTTTTAATGTTACACTTATTGATTTTATTATATTTTGATTTTATTTTATTTTTATTTCATTTTAAGATGTTTTTATTTCATGATGATTTTATTTCATTTGAATGTCGCATTGTCCACCTCATTCAATTTAATTTTATTTTCATTTCTAGATTTAAGTTTCAATTTATAAATTACCTAAAACCTCTGTAAGCTTCTTATATATTGTCATATCCAGGTTCCCAAGATACAAGCTTACGCTTAGTTTGGGACCGCAACACAAATACTTTGTTACTATGCTTATAGAAATAAAAAAAAAATCGTGACAGTCTCAGATCACCTGGATCGCGAGCTAAGGCCACGATGTTAAAGCTTCTGCCCGCGGCATCACCCGCTGGCTTGGATGATAGCCAGCACTTGGGCATAATGTAACTTACTACAAGTAAAATATTTTTTTGAATCGCATCAGTAGGATCAGTAAATCCGGAGATTAACCCCTATACCCAAACTCACAAAGCTTACCTCTTTATAATTGTTTCGTATTATTATTCGTCTTACCACTGTTCCCGATAAATGTTGCTAGCATCAAATTAGCGCGCAGTGTTGTGTATTTCATATACTCTGTGAAGTTAATTTTGATACCAAGCACTATATCTCTACGCACCTCACATACCTTGGTATTTTATAACTCAATAAGCCTAGAGGTAAAACGCCTTCGGACATTTGCCGGCGTTGTACATGGTTCTTCGTTGTCGGGTATGTTACGTATGTAGCACCTGGTGGGGTGCTGGTGGGTGGTTGCTACGTGCAGTGGGTCGCTGTCGCGAACGCAATACACATATTTAAGGCTAAAACTAACTTCAAAAAGAGTCCTAAAGAGCGAATAACCAAAGAATATGTAGAAGGAAAGTTAGAGCAGATGTGGTTTGAGTTTGTGTCTGGTCACAAAGAATTAGTGCGCAGTGCTAACACTAAAGAGGTAGCGAACTCTAATGATGCTACATTGGAAGTTTATGATAATACACAAGAGACATGCGGGGCTACAAATGTGAATTAAAAACTGTTTTAAAAGAACTTAGTATTGAGCAACGATGTACTTCAAAATCATCTCCTAATGTACAAGCTCCGAAAATAAATAAATTTTCCAATACTTTCGGGGAACTATTCCGTATGGTCTACATTCCATTGTTAGTACCAGGATTCTGTGTACACCTGGATTTGCTGATGGCGTGTTTCATCTGCGGCGCAAAGCTTACAAAACATTGAATAACTAGCATTTACCCTCATACCCTAAGGAAGATAAAATTTGTGCTTAATTTCCAAGTGCGTTCGGCGACCCTTCACACACTGAGCTGGTTTTTGTTTGTTTATTTAGTATACTTTCACACACACACAAGCACACATTATTGGCTAGCACGGTATGTTGTCGTTGTCAACACGGCTGAGTAGCCTTACCTTTTGCGTGGGCCGATGAGCTTTTAGCCAGCTTTATCCTCAAAGTCTACGTGCGCAAGACCTAGGGCCGCAGGAAAATGCTACGATTAGCATTTTCCTGCGGCCCTAGTTATACGATTATAATACTACTGACTAAAGTATTCATTCTCTCAGAAGTCACTTATGGAGCAATACTTTATTTATTTATTTACTTGGTTACAACTATCATACAAAGAAATTTCACAATATAATACCGTGTAGCGACCTCGTCAAGGTCTCCAGAAGCGCCACAGATAGTACTGCAGATGCATTCAGAACAATAGACAAATCTCAATATAGAATCATATCAGCCGCCCCGTCAGGCATACCAGCCGCCTGGCTGGAAGTTCGAGATTGTATATATGTTACGTGCTCCGAAAACTCTTATAACGCGATTCAGGATTGTATTGAAAACTTTTAATTGTTCTGAATGCAACTGCAGCACTATCTGTGTAGCTTGTGGCGAACTTGAAGGGGTCGCTGTAAGTGTAATTACAAATAAAGCACTCATGCAAAGAACCAGGGAAAGTATACATTTTCTCGGCAATCTGATTTAGTGTTTGCATGATACGCATTTTGTTGGGCAGACGTGGCCTCTGCCAGCGATGCACATACTTTTCCGGCAGCCCCACATTTTGGTTTGGATGGTTGATTGGCATAGCTTCCATCTTGTTATATCCTGTCATGCCTTGAACAAACAATGTCGAATACATAAACGGGTAGAAGGGGTAGAGCCCTTACAGCCTCAAGTGCAGGTATCCTTCAAACTTATTCTGTTTACGCTCCACCATGACCATGAGACTTTACTTGGCTTCGTGTGGTGCCCATATCACTGCATTGCAGTCCAGCTGGCTTCTGACCAGCACCTCATAAAGTGCTCTCACTGCTTTAAAATTTCTAAAAGCCGCTGGGCGATGCAGGAATCCCTATGTTCGGCAAGTCTTTTTACAGCCTTTTCACGCCTATACTGAAAAGCAGGACCACGGTGTCAGAGAAGATGAAAAAGTTGTCAGCAGTTAACGACCTACTTAAAATAGGAAGGTGCTGAGCTCCACGTCGAGATGGATGTAATGTGATGAACACACGGTTTGGTTATTTGTCGTCCAGACGATTAAAATGCTATGAATGCTACATTCAGCTTCGCATCCATCGATAATAACGTTCTCTATAATTGTTTTAAAAAAAGATTGAAAGTACAGCGGCTCGAGATCCCATTATTCCAGGACTGTCGTGATAAATTTATTGTTAGTAAGCAACCTAGCAATTTGCAGATTTTTATGAACGTACACTAAAGTTGAATCGGATTCACACGAGGCTGCCGCATATAATATAAAGATGACTCGGCAAGTTGGTAAGATTGGCATCGTTAGGATTAAAATAACATTTGTTGTATGACAGAGTGAGTTCTTTATTTCTGCAGCGTCAAACTCGGCGCTGCAGGTATGGCATGAGGATGCTTGCTCGCGGGTTACTGATCATAGCCAGCCGCGTAGGATCCCAAGGATAATTGGCCATTGTAAGTACTCCCGTACGAGCTGGAGTAAGCAGCGTCGTTGCCGTAGGCGTATCCATAAGTGTTCCCGGAGTTTCCATGTGGTGTTTGTTGGACGTCGGTGCCAGTGTCAGCGTAGGCGGCCTGCGCGGGCGGCACGCACACGCTGGCGACGATCAGCGCGAGGGCGAGGATCTGCGAACAGAGACACGTGTCGTCAGCGATGTCGGTGACGTGCCGGCCTCGTTGCACACCTGCCACCAGAGACGAAGCATAGTGCAGCGAGCTTGCATGTGCATAGATTCAGATTTGCCGGTACTGATCGGATTCGAGGAATGCCGCTGTACAACTCCGGGCTTACTTGACCCTCGGTTGACCCTCACAGTTTACATTGTGTCATCTTGCTGAGCTCTCAGACGAAGAAATAATACAGACGAAGTGCCTCGAACAAAATTAAAACACAATAAAACCAAGCCGATTCGTAGAGTATACGCGAATTAAGTATATAGCAATTTTATTTATTCGTATTCAATATTTAAGAAACAACTTGCTGTTCGGTATTGTCTTAGAAGAATTCAGTGAGATTGATTGAGGTTTGAGGTTGAATGGGTTTCGACATGCTTTCTTTATCGCAAGCGACTAATGATGGATTTAAAACAGCGCTATTTAATTGAAATATAAATACTAAAGCTGATTCGACTCACCACGGCGGCTTTCATGTTGGTAGTTGGTGGTAGATAGTGGAAGTTGCTGAGTGGACTCGGTGGCTGGCACTGAACTTGCCTCGCTGCTGCGCGGGTGGCTTTATATACCGCCCTGCCCAGCACGACTCGCGGACAATGAGCAATATAAATAAAAACATTTTTGTTATATTACTTATCGTTTTCTATTATGTAGATAACAATAATACCTGATGTCCTTTTGTGCAAAAAAAATATAATAGTTACTTCTAGCACTATAACATAATGATATATGCCGCGACTTCGTTTGTGTTAAATGAACTACACTGGGAGCAGAAATAACGGATCATTTAAAATCACTGTGATAGTTGTGATTTGTGGCAGAAACGAGAGTCAGTGTGTTGCTTTGATGAAGAGAGCGCGGCCGGCTAGGTGGCACGACGCCAGGGTCAGTGTGTTGCTGTGAGGAGGAGAGCGCGGCCGGCTAGGTGGCACGACGCCAGGGTCAATGTGTTGCTGTGAGGAGGAGAGCGCGGCTGGCTAGGTGGCACGACGCGAGGGTCAGTGTGTTGCTGTGAGGAGGAGAGCGCAGCCGGCTAGGTGGGACGAGACGTCAGGGTTAATGTGTTGGCGTGAGGAGGAGAGAGTGGCGGCTAGCTAGCACTACACGAAGGGCAGTGCTGTTGCTGTAAGGAGAGCGTGGCCGGCTAGCTAGCACTACACGAGGGGCAGTGCTGTTGCTGTAAGGAAACCGTGACTGGCTAGCTAGCACTCGACGAGGGGCAGTGCTGTTGCTGTAAGGAGACCGTGACTGGCTAGCTAGCACTACACGAGGGCCAGTGCCATAATTGTTGTGTTCAGTTAGATCCGGACATTGTTTTTTGTATATAATGTAAGTATTCTTCGATAATACCAATATTTTTGTCCTCTGTCAAACTATTCACAACGCTTGCTATTCCGTGTTTGTGGTACATTCATAATAGGCTCATTTTATTTTAAGCCGATTATTTTGAATAATTGAAAAGTGTTTGTTCGTCTATATCGCATTGATATGTACCTACTTCCTACACTCTGTTAAATATTTATAATTTGTTTCATATGTTTGGTATACTAATTGCAAGCCGTGGTTGCCTGTAATTAATGTTGCATTCATTCATGTTATACGGTTGCATGTGTTTGATAGCTATGTTTTAGTGTAAGCCTTGCGGGGTTATCCTTAAATAAATAAATAAAAGTTACGAATAAATTAATTGTAAAAAAAATTGTTGAAGTAATGTTTGCACACGTGCTCGCCGCGGCGCACAAATACATGGCAATAAAATGTGTATGTGACAAACGTTTTGAAAAACAAGAGAGACGTAACTATTATAATTCATTTTTTACTAAAGAACATTGTTATTGTTTTGTTACCTACATAATAGAAGCATTAGAAGCGATAAATAACAAAACGAAACTGTTCTTGTTTATATTGCTCATTGTCCGCGAGTCGTGCTGGGCCGGCAGGGCGGTATATAAAGCCGCCCGCGCAGCAGCGAGGCATGTTCAGTGCCAGCCACCGAGTCCACTTACCAACTTCCACCAACCACCACCAACTACCAACATGAAAGCCGCCGTGGTGAGTCATATCATGGAGCGAAGCGAAGTTGCTGCTGTATCTTAGTATTTCTGTTCATTTTTGTCTTGCACTAGGATGAGCCCAATTTGTAGCCCAGCCGTCCTGAGGATTTCTCGTTTAGAGGCAAAACACGTGTCGAATACATTTTTAGATTGGCTTTCTTTCGCGGAGAATTGCATTTTATTTGGAGTCTCGTTACTCGTGATGAATGGTATCTCGACTAACATCTTACAGGAGTTCGTTGTTGCTGGCTTCTTTCATTGTAAACTTGTTTGGTTTATAATTGGAAAAGTTGACAAGCGGAGGGTCTGGTGGGTTCCTCTTTCCCCATTTGTTTAACAATGGATTTCCGTCAAGTGTTGCGTAGTTCTATGGAATATGCTATCTAATCGCATTAAAATTTGGTTGTCACCATTGTTGTTCTAAAGTATTGTTGTTATTATAGTTTATCGCTTTTTTAATCTTGTTCTATAACTCTTTTATATCGGCAATGAAGAACTTAAGCTACTTAAGCCTATAAAAAACGGCAAATTCATGGGGTATGTCTGGTTTATAGCACGCTATATTATATCTAATAATAGCGCTCTCTTGGAACTTTATGATTTACTGAGAAAAACTGACTCCGTGCTTCATAAAATATAAACATGAAGAATGATATCTAATTTAGACAACCGTAAATCTAGCATGAAGATGTTGACATATCGTTCCGTCGGGTTCGATTTACGTTTTACAACAACTAGTTAACGTGAACGTAATGATTGGATTTCATTCTGATGTTTATTGGTGAAGCCAATTCATGTTAAATTGTTATTATGTATAATAATATAATATATATAATGTCCGTAACTGTCAACTCTTGGTCCTTTTTTAACAGGAATACGGATAAAAGTTGCAGAATACCTTATAAATTATTCGTAATCATGTAAGGTATTTTTCTCAGAGTTGCACTTTAAGACCTTAGCGATTCAATAGCGCCCTATTAACTTTTAAGTTAGCGTCTAAATGTTAGTTGGGGCGCGCTCTGCCTCGTCTCTCGCGGCAGGTGTGACATAGCTAACGACGCGTGTCTCTGTTCGCAGGTCCTCGCCCTCGCGCTGATCGTCGCCTGCGTGTGCGTGCCGCCCGCGCAGGCCGCCTACGCTGACACTGGCACCAACGTCCAACAAACACCATATGGAAACTCCGGGAACACGTATGGATACGCCTACGGCAACGACGCTGCTTACGCCAACTCGTACGGGAGTACTTACAACGGCCAATTATACTTGGGATCCTCCGCGGCTGGCTATGATCAGTAACGCGCGAGCGAGCATCCTGAGACCAGGCCTGCAGGTCGGAGTTTGACGCTTTATAATAAAGAACTACTCTGTCATACAACTCATTTTATTTTACTTGTAACGATGCCAGCCTCACCCACTTGCCGAGTCATCTATATATACTTGGATGCTCGTCTGATAGATCAGGGCTGAAGCCTTTGAAAATGTTAATAAGTGAAAAAAAAAATTGTAGGATGAAACCCGTTGAGAAAGGAAGAGAATATAACAAAAATGAAAGAATAAATAATTTACGGGCGATCTGAGGTCGGGAAGTGGATGGAGGTGAGCTTTTAAGGGTAAAAAAACATTATCTCGATTTCCGGCAAAACTACAAGTCCTATGGAAAAAAAAAATACAAAGTCGTCGAGAATTAAAAGATCTACAACTTTTGTAACTATACACTTTTTTCACATAACCTCAAAATTTATGTGAAAAATTTAAATAATCATGATTTTGATTTTTTATTTTTATCTTATACAAAAAAAAAATCACGAAATTTGGTGAAAACTTACCTTTTTATGTCCCAAACTCATTGTAATTTTTTTTTATTTAAAATATTTATTGATTCACCTTATTTTGACTAGCGTCCATACACTATCCAATTTGCAGAGCGGTAGAATTAGTGTCGCAGTGCGATATAAAAAGAGCTCACTCATTACACTAGACTAGCTAGCGAAGCTAGTTAGTTTAATATCCTTTCATTTCGGTAGTGATCGTCGGCCAAACCGCATCTTTCGAAGAGCGCTAAACGAATATGGCACCATCAAAACACCAGAATGTTGGCATTGCTTTAGCAATGGTGTCGAGTTCGATTTTAATGATCTATACAAATAAATAAAATTGAAGTGTCTGTTTGTAATATTAAAATAACCGCTTTTTACTAAATGCATTTGGATGTATACACGGTACCTATACCAAAACAACATTTTTTAATTTTTTTGTCTGTCGTTCCGGGTAATCTCTGAAATGGCTGGACCGATTTTGACGGGAATTTCACTGGCAGATACGTGGATGTAACAAGGAGTAACTTAGGCTACTTTTATTTTAGAAAAAAAATAGGATCTCACGAAAAAAATTAAAACCAATGTTGCAGCGCTGCGCCTGATTAAATTTGATAGCAACAATCTGCAATGCGTCCCGGGGAATCAGAACGCGCGAGCAGGCTGTTGCCAACGGATGAGTCTTTGTTAAATACCACAAATAAAAAAAAAGCAGAAAATGTTGGGTCAAAGAATATTTATTGCTGAGAAAAAAACTGTTAAACATGAAAATTCAATCGAAAATCAAAAATTGCTATCGAATCCTTTGCAAACTTCGAGAAGCACTTTCTTTCCATCATGTCTTCTTTGTTTTTATAATCCTTATATGTTTTTATCCCAAAGAAATGGCATGTCTTTGTATAATTCTATTATATTTATTAAGAGAACTTTCCTTTCCTTAGACGATGGTTGCGTCATTTTGATTTAAAACCAAGAATACGTCCTCCTGTTCGAGCGCACGCTGACTGACTGCAGTGGGTGGACACTTTCATACATTGAGTATGTCCAATCATTCTTGCACTATGATGTCTTTGGAGAACGTACTTGACGGGGTTCATTTTATTTTGGTTCACATAGACCTGGGTGGCCAACATTAGAAAGTCAACGGAAAAAATCATACATTTGTATTATAATGCTGGTACGTCGTGCAAAATGACAAGCAAGATGGCGTCAATAGAACCTCAATAACAAAGTTATACCGGCCGATTTCGGATCTGTTTGCGTATTTCTTTTGTTATTTTACAGCTGTTACTAATTTGTGTTTGGATTCTCCGTTACTATCGTCGAGTTGAGACCTTCTCCTGAGATTTAGCGTGAAGATTCCACCTATTAGTGATTCTGCCGAGTGCTTGTGGTAAACGAGTTATTTTCGAGACACAGACTCTATTTTGCTGATGAACATGGCCAGCAAATCTTTCCAAAAGTGTGTGATATGAGTTTCAATTATGATATTTAAGCTAATAGTGCTGTTAGATATTTTTATCAGTATGATATTTTGATGTGAATATAATGACAAAAAACAACTTTATGTAAACATGGGATGATAACATAATGTTTGAAATAAAGCTATAAAACTAATGTCATATGCCTTTTATTTACACCTAGAATTTTCTAAATATAGTCATTCTAAAGCCCGCTATTCAAGCATTGTCTATCGATATCGGCATTTTAATTTTAACGTAAGTACAACCCTACATATCGATAATATTTAGCACATCTCTAACTGTCAGTGACTTTTGTACGGAAATGTTGGCAGCCTTTCCTATTTTAGCAATGTTGGTACTACTATTCTGCGTGACTTTGAGCTACAGATAATGTTCTAAGTGCCGTCTCTTAAAACGTAGTGATTATATACTCTTTGACTGACTGACCGTGCATAGCTAGTGTTTAGCACACTAGTCCGCTTTACACCATGCAATTTGGTACGCTAGCTAGTGTACGGGCTGAGCTAGTGCGACAGAGTCCAAGCAATCGCACTAAATTGGATCACTAGCTGTCTAACAGCCTTTACACAATACAAATTTAGCACGCTAGCTCAACCAGCGCTCTGCAAATTGGATAATGTAATGGACGCTTTTTAATATCGAAAAAGCACCCTAATTTTCAATCAAACATTCTCACGTTAAAATATCAGCTTTTTAAAAAAAGTCTGTCAAAGTCAAAGTCAAATCATTACTTCGTATAGGCCTACGGGGGCACTTACAAATTGTCATTACAATTTTTTTTCTTAAGTCTACATCCGGATCGGAACGCCACCTCAACTGAGAAGATCCGGCAAGAAAGTCGGTGGGCGATTGCGGTCGTCTTTCTGATAATGTAAATAAATATATTATGGTAAATGTACTCAGAAAATGCAAAGTTAATATTTAATAAGACATCTATTGTAGATGTCATATATTTTGAGAAAATTGTTGAATATTCTTTAAATTATATGCATAGATGCCTTTTCATTGCTATTTTAAGAAAGCTTATATACATGAGTTACCTAGGGATAATTCTAGCCCATCAAAAGGTATTTAAAGAGAAGTGGGGAAGGGGCTAAACAATAAATATTTCTTGCATAAATTAAGTTATTTGATGAAAAAACTAATCTATTCATTTATATATAAGTACTGTTTTTTCACAACAAATTTGATCATAAACGGGGAGTCCACAAAGCGAGTACAAGTGGCTGAGAGATCGAGGTGGTGCTTTTTAAATCCTCGTTAATCGATGCAGAATGATTTTTCAATGTTTTTTTTTATAAAATAAATAATATTTGCGTTTGGAACTCAAGACGCGCAGCTTCACATCCAAAGAGCCGCAGGTTGCCGACCCCTGGTCTAGGTGCATTAGGGCGGCCCTGATGCCCAGGGCCTTAAACAACAGGCTACCCTCGGGGTCGAAGACGACTGGGGTGTGGGCCCCGGACGTCCGGTGACGATGACGACTCCTGAGGAGGACGGCGGCGGGCGTGGCTCCCCGCCGCCGTGCGCAGCGAGGGCGCAGGGGGAGCAAACATCTGCTCCCCCGAGACGGGCCCCCATAAGGGGGCGAGGCACAAGAGGGGCACCGGTGCGTTCCGTTTGGAGATCCCGGAGCCCCTCCAACATGAGTCGAAGGCGGCCACCGGGGGGGTTTTAGTGGGTAAGAATCCCACATAACCCGGCCCTCTCCCACACAGAGGCCGGGTATCTATCGAAGATTTCCCCCCCGTCAACAAAAAAAAAAGGTGCATTAGGGACTTTGGAGATTGTATCAGTATCAAATTGAAATTAAATTGTTGTCAAAAAGCATTGAGCAAAACCTCACTACTACCGGTCGGTAGTGTCGCCGAAACGCCGAGAGCATTGTCACGTCGAATGGCAATGCTGGTGAGTTGGCCAAAATAAGTGCCAGCTTTTTGAATTCCCTGACAATCCGATGAGCACCCGGGCCCCACGGACCCAATGTCTCTACTCCAAAGGTCATCAATATGTACCCTGCACCGAGGGCACCATATTTGCGGCGTTTGAGGCATTCTGCTGAGAAAGCAGCCCCGCCAGCCCCAGCGGCAGTCTCCGGAAGATGGCATGGATCGTCATTGTCGCCAGTATGCAGCCCGAGAGCTATGAATGATGTAAACAGCTACCGTACCCTCGTGAGTTCTCAATTATACGCATCATTTATCTCCAAACGCCGTCCATACAAACGTACAAATTGGACCGCGCCGGTAATGTCTTCGCCGAGCGAACACTATGCGACGTTCGTTAGCGCCTCGTTCAAAAGTGCGCACATACACGGCACGCGTAGCATCAAGGCGGTTCTTAAAAGGATAAATAAATAACACAACATATCAGCTACGCTAATATCAGCTACGCTGACGACATGGTGCTGCTGAGCGCGTCGGTCTGTGGTCTGTCTAAATTGCTTGAAATTTGTGAAAAATACGCTCTCAGCAATGGCCTCAGCTATAACATCAAGAAAAGCGAATGCATGGTCTTTGGGGCCGGAGGAGGATGTCCAGTTACCATACCATCCATTAAACTACATGGTACACCTCTAAAAAGGGTTGAACAATTTAAGTATCTTGGACATTTAGTAACCTCTGTTAGTAACCTAAAGGACGATGCAGATATAGAAAGGGAGCGCAGGGCGTTGTCTGTGCGGGCTAATATGTTGGCCCACAGGTTCGCTCGATGTTCGAGGGATGTCAAAATTACTCTTTTCCGAGCATTTTGCACGTCCTTCTACACGAGCGGCCTGTGGGCGGACTATACCCAAAGGCAGTACAGCGCCTTGCGAGTCCAATATAACAATGCATTTAGGCTGCTGATGGGGCTACCTCGGTTCTGTAGCGCATCGGGTATGTTCGCCGAGTCGCGGGTTAATTGTTTTTATGCGACCATGCGAAAGCGGTGCGCATCCCTGGTGCGCAGGGTCCGGGCGAGCTCCAACCCCATCCTCAGTGCATTCGCTGAGAGGTTTGACTGTCGGTACGTGAATCATTGCTGTATGGTTCACGTACTGACTCATGAATGAGACATTGTTTTAATTAATGTAATGTAATTGATTTAGAAATAATACTAACGTAGATTAAGTTGACTGTTACTAACACAATTGATCCATTGATGATTGAGAATAAATGAATAATAATAATAATAATATCGCTCTTAGGCGAACTACGTATAATAAAGTTTGAATAAACCATGTGCATGACATGTACGAGCTAACAGGATTAATGGAGACGAATCATAGACGGGAATAGTTTATAAATTCAAATTAATTTATTTACGACCAACGTCACACAGTCACAGAGTTTTTGACGAAATAGGTAATTACCATACTCGAGCGAATGGCATGATAACAATGAAAGTAAATTAGTGTACATGTGTGGGATAGATAACAAGGGCCCCGCGCTCTAGCAGTTAACAACACTTAGGCTCAGGCTTGACCTTATCATAGCCATCCGCATAGGATCCTAAGTATATGCCGTACTGGTCAGCGCCCCCGTACGAGCCGGAGTACGCGGAGTCGGTGCCGTAGGCGTATCCGGAGGTGTCCCCGGAGCTTTCACATGGTGTTTGTTGGACATTGGTGTTGGTGCCAGCGTTAGCGGCCTGCGCGGGCGGCACGCACACGCTGGCGACGATCAGCGCGAGGGCGAGGACCTGCGAATAGAGACACACGTCACCACACATGCCACGAGCGACGGCGAGCGAGGAGGTATTATAGGGACCATCAGATCTAGCTCCGCGATGTGTCGGTCTACCTGATCGCCATGGTACAGCGCCGCCCGCTCTCACCGCCTGCGTCTCTGACCGACGACACCAAGCTAGGTGCAGATGTTGGTGTCGACTTCAGCCATAAAATCAGTATAGAAAGATCAACTACTGATTTTAGTTTCCAGAACATGAGAGTTCTAGAATGATTACATCAAAACAAGCGAGATGATAATAATCAAAACAAAACAGTGATCCATCAGTCTGACTCACCACAGCGGCTTTCATGTTAATGATTGGAGGAAGTTGGTAAGTGGACTCGGTGGCTGGCACTGAACATGCCTCGCTGCTGCGCGGGCGGCTTTATATACCGCCCTGCCGGCCCAGCAGGACCCACGGACAATGAGCAATCTAAGAAACATATTGTTTTCTGCAATATAATGTACCTAAGTAATCCTTTGTACTAATTTTGCAAACAAAAGTGAACTATTTATAATGGAAATATCATTAGCGCATTGCGTTGTGCCGCGACTGCGTTCGCGTCGTGAAGCATTATTATCTTTCACACTTTGACGCCCAGCTGCAGAGCGATGGTTGGGACTATGGGTTTGACATTTGGTAGGATTCGGGACAGGGATAGGGACATCTTTCTGGGCGGCATGGTGTCGGCTGTGCTGTCCGCGGAAGCGGCGCGGGGGGCTGAGACTATCATAAATTGTCCCAAGAGGAAGCCACTGGGCGCTGACAAAATTTCTCCATCACATGAATACTTTTTTAGGGGATTCCATTTCTATGATGACGGACGGGCGGAATGTACAATTCAGCAGTTGTGAATTAATTCATTGCCATTGCAATAAATTTTTCCTTCTGTGCATTACTACACATCTGTGCAAACTATGACGGTTGCTTTGTTAAACAAAAAAAAATACTATATTATATGTTGAATGCAAAATTATATACCTTTTATCAACAAATCTTTTCAAAGGTGTTTATTACCGACAACAACTGAGTAAATATGTAATTATAAACTATCTATCCAGCACATACCGAGAAGTAATTATTGGTACCTATTTATATATATATATTATTTAAGTTGTGTGTGGTCTCTCACAAATAATACAGTTTACAGTAGTTTTAATGTTTATTTTTGGTAATAATTATATTCTTAAAATATTCTCAGACCTTCAGTCTTCCGTTCGTGTATCAATCTCATTCATGCTTCATAATGCCAATCTCACATTCAGCTGTCCTGCAGATGTCTGCCCACTCATAGCCATGTTTCAAAAGTTGTTTAAGCTCGTAGCCACAACGCTGCTGTACCGGTTAGGGAGCGTCTCGCCACCAGCCAGTCAGCGTTCAGTTGGAGACCAATTCAATATGCCCCTTATCTTCTATGTCCTTAACCCACATGGTAACATTGAACGCATATTTTGCGCGTTGGACATCGGCATCAAATGTTCAGCCAAGTGAAGCATGCGACATCCTCGTGTCTCACCCACGTCGTCGTCTTCGTTGTGAACTTGCTGCTGGACTCCACGCTCGGTCTTCGGCACGATGATTTTCGTCGTCGCGGTTCCTGCGTCCTGCGTCGTATACATAAAATATGCAACGGCATCGCGCCATCAGCCTCGTCTCTTGTTTCGTTAGTGTGTCCTTACACTCAAACCTTCATTCTTCCGTTCGTGCATCGATCTCATCCATACTTGTAGCATCAATCCCCCATTTATAATGAATGCTTGTTTTTTTTATTTAGGCAAGTATTTGATCTCGATCTCACCTGATGGTAAGTGACGATGAGATCTACGATGGAGCATACTTGCCTTGGTAGGAAGGCGGCAGTAGATCGAGACGCTACATTCACTAGGCACATGCAGCGCAACTGATCTGACCCGCCATCCATGAATGGCAACACCGAACATCATGCCGGAACACGGCTAGGCCGCTTGGCGACATGGCTTTGTTCAGTGGGTGGTGACTAGCCACGGCCGAAGCCTACCACCAGTAGAGTTGTCACCTGGTTGGCACCACCCAGGGTCACGTGTAGGGTATCTCGAGGGTACTTCATTCTCCTACGGACGAAGGTGACTCGACTCCTGGCTTGTGCTCAGAGTGGGCTCACGCCAATAGTCTGATAGATATAGTTATCATACAATCGCTTAATTGATTCTAGGTACTTTTACTCGCTCTACTTGTGATTGACTTGAAATTGGACACAGTCTATAAGCTTGATGACACAGTAATATAATATGAAAAGCTGTTGCCGCAACCAGAACAACTTGCAGAGTGCCCAATTCCTTGATAACTTCACAGAAGATTTGTGTGAGGACTCATTAAATTGGTCTCAATGAGTCAATAAGTAGTCGACTCACACATCACAGGACCTGATGATGAGGCAGATGGGTCGCTACAGGATCAATAATAATTTCAAATCGAATAAAAAAATATTATTTTTGCGTTTTTAACTTTGTCTCGTTTGTCATGTCGGGGGCTTTTTAAAATTATTACTTTTTAATACTCGTTTATCCATCCCATAACCCACTAACATAGTACTAGCCCTATCTAATAAGTGCAAACTCGGCGGGTCTACGATAGATACAGTCGAGTTCCTGTGGCCACCTGCCTGCTCCATTATCAGGTCCTCATCACGTTATGTGAAAGCCAACTACTCATTCAGATCAAATCAATGGACCCAAACACTATACATCTGCTGTAGGTTTTCGAGGAGTTGCGTAGTCTGCAGACTGTTCTGATTGCAGCATCAGGTCGAGGTTTTAATATTATTATAGTGTTATCTATACATATAAATAAAATTGGAGTGTCTGTTTGTAATATTAAAATAACCGCTTTTTACTAAGTGCATTTGGATGTATACACGTTACCTATACCGAAACAACATTTTTTACAATTTTTGTCGGTCTGTCTGTCTGTCCGTCTGTCCGTCTGTCTGTCTGTCTGTCTGTCTGTCTGTCTGTCTGTCTGTCTGTCTGTTTGTCAGTTTGTTCCGGCTAATCTCTGAAATGGCTGGACCAATTTTGACGGGACTTTCACTGGCAGATAGCTGATGTAACAAGGAGTAACTTAGGCTACTTTTATTTTAGAAAAAAAAATGGATCTCACGAAAAAAAAATTAAAACCAATGTTGCAGCGCAGCGCCTGATTAAGTTTGATAGCAACAACCTGCAATGCGTCCCGCGGGCTCAGAATGGGCGAGCAGGCTGTTGTCAACGGTTGTCTTTGTTAAATACCACGCGGACGAAGTCGCGGGCAACAGCTAGTTATAAATAAAATAATGGATGTGACATGATGATATGAAAATGGCGTGTCCTCGAAAAGCTTTCATCATCACTAACTGTTCATATTTAATTTGATTTGTTTTGTTGTTTACAATCTGTGCTTGAAAAGTTTTTCTTTTAAAATATATATTGAAGACTTAATTGTCTTTGGTAAAGGAATAAAGGTTTTCGTGTTTTATAATTTATACAATTAGTTTAGCTATCTCCGGTAACAATATCACTAGCGGCACTCGCGCCGATCAACAATCTAGCTTGCGCTGCGGGACCTCGATGAGAGAAAGTAAAGACATGTATATGGTTGGAAAACATTTATTAGTGCAGCTTATGAGCTGATGTATCAGTTGGCGGCGGCGCTGGTGCCGGCGCTGCGCGACCCGGCTGACTCGGTCGACTGCGCGCTGAGCGACGCGCCGTGCGACCCGGCCGCTGACGTCCGCGTCAGCGAAGCGCCGCCGCGTCCGTCCGTGGTGAGCGTGACGCTGCGCACGTCGCCCGCCGGCGCCGGCGCCGCGCTGCCCGCGCACGCGCCCACCAGCAGCACCACAGCGAGCACCTGAGTATACATAGCACCGCATGTGCATCAGCAGGCGACCACACCAGCCCTACCATGCACTGGATGATCAATGAGACGTACCGGAGCAACTTCCTGAACCGGTACATATTGGGACGACTTTGGGATAGGATCAAAGTCTGTACTAGTTATTACTAGACTCTCGCCAGTCGCTCCGCGTATCGCCATTGGATCGGAGGAGTAGAAGCCAAACACAGTGAACTACGGCGAACCACTACCATACTATGACAAACCACTAGCATACTATGGTGAACTACTCGCATACTATGACGAACCACTTGCATACTATGGTGAACCACTCACATACTATGGCAAACCACTCGCATACTATGACAAACTACTCGCATACTAGGTCGAAACACTATTATACTACGGCGAACTACTCGCATACTATGACGAACCACTAACATACTATGGCACAGAAAAATGTATATTTTTTATAAATGGTACCATGCAGGACTCACCAGGAAGAACTTCATGTTGCGTAGGGACGTGGAGCGTTGTTAACGAGCCGAATACTCCTCGCCGCTGTATCGCCGAGTATTTATACTTTTTCTATCAGCGCTGATAAAGTGACATAGAAATTGTGCCCAAGCAAGTATTTCGTATTTTGGAAAGAATTTACAAATAATTACTTATCTAAATTACATTGGAACCGAATGTATAGAGCTCAATTATAATGTATCTATGTAAACGTAGCGACTGGCGAGCCTTGAGCCGGTTCATCTGTTAATAATATTGCGCTGGTGTTCATAAATGTTCCAACTGCAATGGAACCGGTAGCTATTTACTTCTCAAACGAGATGTTGCGGGACACCTCGGAGAACTTGCGTGATGCATCGACTGGAGTACATCGGAGCTGGTAGGCTCAATACGTAAAAGGTAACTGTATTCATATTCTGCAAGAAGACCATCTTTCTTTTGCCAGATATGATCATGTATCGTCATAAGAAGTAATGTGTAAATGGGGGAACCATGTAGCCCTTGACCATTGACTTAATGTTAGTTCTTTGACCAGCTTCTAAAGTCTGCCTAGCCGTTCCTACATTGTTCTTACACACCCATAACAATGTACTTTCAAAAAATGTAACCGATCTTTTTAAAAAAAGCAACCATGTAGTTTCTTGCCCGTTCTTCTCCATCGGAACGGCATTCCGAACGGGTGGTAAAGTTGTAGCTTAGCGTTTTGTAACAATTTTGACGATTCATGAGTAATGTAATTAATTGTTTACATGGATTAAAAAAAAAATTATTGATTGTAGATGCGGCGCCACCATATCAGGTATACTTGCTTGGGGCAAGTATAATGCAAGCGATACTATTTCCTCCCACCCCCCTATCCTCTATTGTTTCCCAGCGAAACAAAGCAAATATGATTTATAGCTTGCTCTGTTTGCTTTAGAAATACATGGTGAGGCCACACCACTGCTTGGCGTTAAATCCTCAGTGTAGTCCCATTGTGTTCCTATCTTAATTAATTCCCCTCCTGCCCCCCATGTCCCAATAAAAATAGTGTAAGTGTGTGTCTGTAAAATCAGGGTGGGTTATAATTGTCCATCTATTTTTTGTTGAGCTACCCTCCATGTAGCGACTCCTACGTCCCGGGTGCATTCCTTCGTGCTTGTACCCGTGTGAATATGCGGGTGACCGCCAGCTCTGATAATACGTACATTTATATACGCACGACTCCCACCACTCCCACGAAGGCACCTATTCCTTGGTGTTTGCGTAAACCAGTGCGAGGCAGAGTGGGGCAGCCACAGAGTGGGGGCAGCTGTCCTACCCGGGCTCCTGGAGTCAAGTGAAACGTATAAGACCATAATTACTACTCATGTCAAGAAAATAAACGATATGCCTCTATCAGGGAAAGATCCACTTTTTATTGGCGTCAGATTTTTAATGAAAAAGGACGATTATTAAATTCGAGTTTTCTTGCAATTTAATGAAGTACTTATACAAAACTATTTCAGTCATTTGCTTGCATGTTGCAGGCGCTATCTGCTCCGGTGCACGAGGAGGTTAAACTATAATAAATGCCAGTAGTACGGGGACAGCACTATGCAGGTGTGTGATTTATTGCCGTCCTAGAGTATATAAATGCAGCGCACGTGTGTACCCGCGACTTAAAAGAACTGTGCAAATACGATTGCTAACATCATGAGAACCGTCCTGGTAAGACACATAGTTTTTTGCACATTTCCAGTGTAACATAAAGCGGTAAGCGCTCTCCTGCGCGACTATTTTAAATCACAACTTCCTGAGTCAGATTTCCACAATATAAAAAAATTGTAAATTTATATCATCTTTCAGCGCTCAAAAGTTTTCTTATTATGTGTAATGGCATTTTTTTAATTAGACCTATTTTTGACATCAGCTCGTCGGAAGTCGGGGCGACATCAATATTCACAACTTTTCGAATCCGTTTCCGATACCTATCGACTTCGAATGATTAACATATTGATTTCGTATATTTACGCGAATACTACACATTGAAATAAAACTTGAGTCAATAATCAGTCCTGCCGTGAGCATGGTTGCTGTAAAGCAGCCGAAAAGTCGCGAACTGTGGTCGCGAACGTAAAAACATAAAATAAGCAGGATAACATCCTGAAAATTTGTTTTATTTCGATCTTGAATGACTTAACATCGCTGGTGTGTTTGCCCCTCTCTTCACTTAAAAGCTTTAGGTCAATACCTAATTTTCCGCTTGTATATTAGAATTTGGCTTGAAAATCCAATCGTTTAGGTTTCCTTATCAATTGTCCGAGTCAATTGTGTTAGGTTACTTAGGTCTGCGGCGATGGGCTCGCCACCTGACACGTATGCAGCCATCCTATATAGTATCTGATTGTCTGCGCAACCCTGCGCGGGCGACGGTTACGATACCTGTGTACCTACTAGTATACGGAACAGTGACACTATGGCTGGCTCTGTCCGGCTCGCCGGAGACAAAGCTCGCGCTGTCTCGCCCGGTGCTGTATTCTTTAGCTGTAATCCGTCACTTTTTTTTCAGCCTGACCGTTTATATTGACTTCACGTATCTATAAGGCTGCATGGCTTAACTATATTAGGTGATCAGTTTTACGTGTTCACTGACCGCGCATACACCTAACTATACATATTCATAACATTGCCAATAGTAATTAGTTTATAAATGTTTTGCGTCGCACCCTCAGATCTTATGCCTGGTACTGGCACTAGCGGCTCTCGGCAGCGGGGCCCCCCAGCCTGAGCTGCTCTCCACCGTGACCTCGGGTGCGAAGAGCGGCCTCAGCGGCGTCACCACCTGCGCCACCTCTAGCGTCGAGTCCACTGGAATCAAGCTGCCGACTACCTTGTAACACAGTCACCATCAGCCCCCATCACCTGTCCTTAATGCTGATCAACCATCATCATACATCATTATTCAGAATGTTTGGGAGTAGGTTCCTCTATGGCTTTCTGTCAAAACTCACTTTGTAGCAATGTGGTGTTGTCTATTAAAATATGCCACTATGTGAGAAATTTTATTTGAAATTACGCCGTCCTGATTACCGCAGTTAGTAGTGATATTCGCGAGTCGCGACCCTGTTTCTGTGCAGAGGGTTGCGGGTTCGATTCCTGGTAACTACATAAACTTTGTGTGATGAGCACGAATGTTTGTTCCCGAGTTTAATATCTATATACGTAATATATACTGAGTTCGCCCTCAGTCCATTGTACCCATAATACAAGCGTTGCTTAGTGTGGGACCGTATAGTTGGTGTGTGCGTCTGGCGATATTTGTTCTATTTATTGAGAGAAGTCCCGTGCAGAGGGACATGAAAACAGGGTATTAGTAATAAAAAAAACATCTGGGTACTCATCATATTCCTCTCAGAATTAAATACTGTGATCAAATTATTAAATAACGTACTCTTAAGGTCGTTTTTCTCAAGATCAGTCATGAACATCCTATAAAGTCAAAAGCCGTAGCAGACATATGTATTACAACTGTAAGAGCGCCTGACACAATTTAAAAGCCGTAGCAGACATATGTATTACAACTGTAAGAGCGCCTGACACAATTTAAAAGCCGTAGCAGACATATGTATTACAACTGTAAGAGCGCCTGACACAATTTAAAAGCCGTAGCAGACATATGTATTACAACTGTAAGAGCGCCTGAAACAATTTAAAAGCCGTAGCAGACATATGTATTACAACTGTAAGAGCGCCTGACACAATTTAAAAGCCGTAGCAGACATATGTATTACAACTGTACGAGCGCCTGACACAATTTAAAAGCCGTAGCAGACATATGTATTACAACTGTAAGAGCGCCTGACACAATTTAAAAGCCGTAGCAGACATATGTATTACAACTGTAAGAGCGCCTGACACAATTTAAAAGCCGTAGCAGACATATGTATTACAACTGTAAGAGCGCCTGACACAATTTAAAAGCCGTAGCAGACATATGTATTACAACTGTACGAGCGCCTGACACAATTTAAAAGCCGTAGCAGACATATGTATTACAACTGTAAGAGCGCCTGACATATGTATTACAACTGTAAGAGCGCCTGACATATGTATTACAACTGTAAGAGCGCCTGACATATGTATTACAACTGTAAGAGCGCCTGACATATGTATACCAACTGTAAGAGCGCCTGACATATGTATTACAACTGTAAGAGCGCCTGACACAATTTAAAAGCCGTAGCAGACATATGTATTACAACTGTAAGAGCGCCTGACACAATTTAAAAGCAACAATGTGCACTTCGTCGACTATCAGTGTACGTTTAATTTAAGGTATTTATTTTTGTGTAACGCAACTCGTCTTTCTTACCATCACCATGAAACTTAACCCGTTTTATAAAACCACACTTCTCTCCAGTGATTTTTTTCTTTAAAAGTCCCTGACATTTTTATACAGAACTAGCTGTCCTTGCTAACTTCGTACGGCCTCTGTCGCGGAGCGCTGGGTTCAACTATCAATCAAATAAATATGTAATATAGCAACACTGATCCACCGCTATGGAAATCATATGACCTAACCTCAAAACTGTGAAATAATTAACTTTATTACGAACGGTACACTCCAACGGTACAATGTCGACGCTCTGTTGTCTTCATCAAGAGCCGCGCTGATCGCGGTGCAGGGCTTCCCAGTTTTTTTTCTCTCGATTATACCTGAACCCCAGCCAGCAGGATCCTAGGATCCCCTCGATGAGCCTCGACACACATCCCTACCGCTCTTCCCTTCCAACATACTCTCGGTGCTCAGGACACTTAAATGCCCCTCTCATAACCTCAGTACGAGAGGCGCCCTTCATACAGCTCTATAGTCTCTCGAGCTAGACTATAATCAAGGTTACTCAATCGCATCACCCCCACGACGGCGGGTCTGTGTCACCTCTCTATTACTAATAAGCAGTGGCAACCATAGACAATTTCTTAGAGCAACTAATATGACAGACTTTGATGGAGATCCCGATCAAATTTGCGATAGACTCAGAATCAAATGTATGAGAAAATGAATTATGTACTTACGTATATTATTATTTTTATGTATATTTTTTGTTAAACCTTATATTTACATGGATATATGAGATTTGAAAAAATATTATTTTTTACCTGAATGCGTCAAAAGGAGGGCAATGTTTTCGGGTGAATGTGAATTCCCGCCAACAACACCTTAAAACATTCAATAATAAAAACAAATAGTAATAATACTGATTAATAAACACACGAATAGGCCATTTTTTAATGATTCACTGAATCTCCAGCTGTCTATTCACTTATTACAGGAGAACTGCTGAATAGGTTTAGATACTGATGATATATATGATAGATACTGATGAGATGCTGAATGAGTTTCTTGCCGGATCTTCTCAGTTGAGGTCGCTTTCCGTTCCGGTTGTAGAGTTAAGGAAAAAATGTAATGACAATTTGTAAGTGCCCCCGTAGGCCATAACGAACGACACGAAATAAATGATTTGACTTTGACTTTGACTATAAAACTTGACATGGGGATTCCTTATAACTAGGACCGATGTAAAGATTATTTTGATGTCTGGAAATCGAAGGGCTTAATTTCCCATAATAGCCAAAAGTCTATAGTCCACACGTACGAAGTCGCGGGCACAGCCAGTATTAATATAAATGTAGAGGAGGTTAATAACAGAGAAAGAAAGAGAGAGGATCAATGTGAAAACAACAACAGAGCTGTTGTCCAGCGCCAACATACCCGCGGCCTTGACGCAACTCGCCATGTGTTGCACTCTTTGCACTACTTATTGTTGTACAGATTTCATATCGCTAACTCTGTTTATTCAGTTGCATTCGATCAAGTTCGGGTGAGACCACATCACTGCGAAGCGAGACCGATTATTTGTAACCTTGTATTTTTCTAGCCATTTTGAGCCTAACGAGCTCGGCTTCTACTCTACCCTGATCCTGACTCCACGCTGAACGGAGCGCATGCCGTCTGCTTACCCGTAAGCCACCGGTTCCACCATGCGCCAGCATTTTACAGGCTTCCGACCCCTTTAACTTCCTTCTCGCTTTACTAGCATTGTAAAGTGTGTATAATAATATGAATGTCAGAAGAGTCTTTGCGCTTTTCCCCAGGTCCGAAGCTCAAATGTCAGAATTAGCATACTCCCATGCCGTACGACGCTTTGTACTGCGCGTGCCTACTCGTGGTGTCCATTCGAAAACAATTGTCTGTTCTTTGGGAAAAGCGAGCCGCCCCAGTGGCGCTGACACCGTGGATGCTGGGGTGTCAGCACCCACAGGGAGATCTACCAATTGTGCGTCGTGTGATTTTTTACCAAATTTGCTTTACCCCTTATCTAAGTATATGATTATATTGATAAAATACAAGACTGTCATGTCCTACTGCCTGCCAGTCGTTAATTTGAGTCCTATTTTTACCACCATTATGTAGAATATTTTTTACAGTTCACTCGTTTTTTTTAAACAAGTCGTAACATGAGCATAAGCAAGCTACAAGCCGGCGGCGCCCCCACCAGCTTACGGCTGCTTCCGCTTGGAACCTTTGTGTCTTCTCCACTACGTGTTCTGTCGGATCTCTTCATTGAGAAGTTATGACCTATCTCTCCTAGCTAAAAACCCAACCGAGTCCGGGTGTGCTGGTTGGCAGTAGCATACTCCCAGCATTATTTCTCTAAAGGCGCATAATATTTGTTTAATTGCTATCCTATTGTGTATATAAATGCAGTGGCATCGGTGCATATACGACTGTGCAAATACGACTGCGACATCATGAGAACTGCCCTGGTAAGCTGCATTGCTTGAAAGATTTTCTATTTTCAATTATCATCGCAATTTCTTGAAAAGCTTTTGACTCTACATTCAATTCCCGATCGATAGGGCTGATCATTACGGTCCCTGAAAATAAGCATTCGCCTACCATGAATCAGAATCAGTTTTTTTTTTCACTGAGACCAGTGATTCCCAAAGTGGTCTATATCGACCCCTAGGGGTCTATGACAACCGGCAAGGGGTCTTCGTCAGCGAAAAAAAATTTGGGGGTCCATGAAATGAAAATGGGGGTCCACGATAGTGGATCTCAATACATACACTGATAGTACCTATTTAATTACATCATACTATCTTATAATATCAAAACATATACATTATTTATAAAAGTACCTATGAAGTAAAAAAAATATTATATATGTTTATAAAATTGTGTAAGTTGTAGGATGTTGGTATTCGCTTTGTGGTCGCAATACATTTTGAACTTGTAAAAACCTGAGAGTCGCAGTCTCAGAGCTTCGCTACCTTGCACTGACTTGTTCAATTCGTCACTCTATAAAGGACGGAAATCAATAGGAAATCAATATCAGGTAAGTAGGGGGTCTACCGAACACGGAAAAACATGGCAAGGGGTCTACGACACAAAAAAGTTTGGGGAACTCTGACTTAGACCATTAAGTACAGTACTTATGAATCGACAAAAGTTATAAAATATTATGCTACTACTTTACCACCCGTTCGGAATGTCGTTCCTATGGAGAAGAAGGGACGAGAAACTCCATGGTTGCTCTTTTTTAAAAAATATATTTCACTTTTTTTAACATTACATTGTTATAGGTATGTGAGAACAATGTAGGAACGGCTAATCAGACTTTAGCAGCAGGTCAAAAAAGAGTACTCATTCAGTATAAAATTACAGTTAATGGCTACATGGTTCCCACATTTACAAATTACTTTTCTAAATGAAAATAAGAAGGAAGAAGAGAAAAACAAAATCTTTATAGTCTGCTCGAGCAAGCTCATTTATATTCCCGAGGAGCCGGACCAGCATCTAATCAAGCATTTTTATCCTTTAGATAAGCATCTAGTGTATAGTTTGCCTTCTGACATAGCGTACGGTTTATGCACGCTTTGAATTTATTTTCACTAAGTTCGGTAATGTCAGAGTGTATTTTATTATAAAATTTAACACAATACCCCATGAAAGATGTGTGAATCCTTGCTAGTCGAAAGTGTGGTTGATCTAATTTGTTTCTATTTTTTTTATTATAACGATGTTGATCACCGAGCCTTTTAAAGAGAAGCCATGCCAAGTAGTATTCACAGGGTCACTAACATGCCAATTGGCAATCAGGTAGGGACCCTCTCAAACGGCCCTTCTGAGCAGAGGTCACATTGTGCTTTTTGCTACAAGCATAATGTTATAATGTTGTTACTTTCGTTCCTTCCAGATCCTGTGCCTGGTGTTGGCACTATCGACCTTCGGCAACGGGTCTCCGCAGCCGTCTATTGGCAGTGTGGTCGTCAAGAACGTTAAAGGTGCAGCCACCTTCGTGACTGAAGGTGTCAAAGATATTGCCGAAACAGTTACCCCCGACGTCAGTATCTTGGCTGGTGGTATTGCCAGTGGCAATCCTGGTGACGTTATTGCAGGTACCACTGGCGCAGTCAAAGACTTAGCTGGTAGTGACGTAGCAGGTACGAGCCCTGGTGACGTCATTGAAGGTAGCACTGGCGCAATCGAAGAATTAGCTGGTAGTGCAGCAGGTACGAGCCCTGGTGACGTCATTGAAGGTAGCACTGGCGCATTCGAAGACTTAGCTGGTACTGCAGCAGGTACGAGCCCTGGTGACGTCATTGAAGGTAGCACTGGCGCATTCGAAGACTTAGCTGGTAGTGCAGCAGGTACGAGCCTTGGTGACATCATTGAAGGTAGCACTGGTGCATTCGAAGACCTAGCTGGTAGTGCAGCAGGTACGAGCCCCGGTGACGTCATTGAAGGTACCGCTGGCGCAGTCGAAGACTTAGCTGGAGGTAGTCGGTGAGGAAAATGGTGACGTCGATAATACCATTGTACCATTTAAGCTTCGTTACTGTCTTATTTTTTACGACCAGTTTGTTATTGGCAAAAAATGCGAGAGAAACGATTATGGAAATAATAGCGACACAACCAACTAATAGAGTGCATCTACACAGAACAAGGACTACTTCCAAGTCTATACCTGGGCTGGCCATAAGTACTGTTACAAATAAAAAAATATATTTTTATTTAATGAAGTAATGTAATATTGATTTCTTATATTTACGCCAATACTACACATTGAAATAAAACTAAACAAAGACACAGTGAGCTCTTTCTGCGTAGATCGGACCGCAAGTAACAACTAAATATGAGGGTACCCCCGTCAAACTATGACACTAGAACGTCAACCACCTCAGTCCTCCCGTGACCATGGTTGCTGTAAAGCAGCCGAAACGTCGGGAACGTAAAATCAAAAAAATCGATAAAATTCTTAAAATTAGTTTTATTTCAAAGAAGTAATGTAATATTAATAGTACCTATATGTAATAATTGATTGAGGTCTCGGCAATAAATTATAACTGATCTTATTCGAAGTCGCCATTTTGGCTCTGATACAGTCCTTTTACTCGTATCTTCCTGGCCACGAATCTATCGATTTACGTACTTTTAAATTTAACCACCACTTTCTCTAAAGATCTCTTAAGAGACTCAATGTTGGAGTGTCTTTTAAAGCAGGCCGTGTCCTCTAAGGCTGGCCATCATTTGTAGCCCAAGGGGTTCACATCTGGGCTGGACGAGGACCAGTCATCAGCTCTTATAAAATCCGGACTTCGAGCCAGGTTTGGGTAGTTCGTGCCTAGATACTATCTTTATTTTAGAAATAAAGATGTCCAATATTGAACCGTTCATATAATTGACAAAATTGATGAATAGGTGCTTCCATACTAACAAAAATACTGGCGATCTGTGTTGCAAGACAGGACATTTTTTAACATTTCATATTTCTAATGGGCTGATTATTTGCCAGTAGCTATACTAAAGGGTTAGTTAGAAACTGAAGTGCTCACCTCAATGGCACAATGTTTGTTTAGTTGACATTTTGCTTTGTTATTTTAATAATGGACGACATACTTGAGTGCAAGAACTTTGTAATAAATATTTAATTAACTTAATACCTATCTGTAGTTTTCTATACATATAAATAAAATTGGAGTGTCTGTTTGTAATATTAAAATAACCGCTTTTTACTAAGTGCATTTGGATGTATACACGGTACCTATACCAAAACAACATTTTTTACAATTTTTGTCTGTCTGTCTGTCTGTTTGTTCCGGGTAATCTCTGAAATGGCTGGACCGATTTTGACGGGACTTTCATTGGCAGAAAGCCGATGTAACAAGGAGTAACTTAGGCTACTTTTATTTTAGAAAAAAACATAGGTTCTCACGAAAAAAAATTAAAACCAATGTTGCACCGTTGCGCCTGATTAAGTTTGATAGCAACAACCTGAAATGCGTCCCACGGGCTCAGAAAGCGCGAGCAGGCTGTTGCCAACGGTTGTGTCTTTGTTAAATACCACGCGAACGAAGCCGCGGGTAACAGCTAGTTATTAAATAAATAACATTGAAATAAAACAATTTTTAAGGATTCTATCGCGTATATTTTTTGTTTTTACCTTCCCGCGATAGAATCCTTAAAAATAGTTTTATTTCAATGTGTAGTATTCGTGTAAATATAAGAAATCAATAATAAATAACAGTTAAAACATCTGGCAGGTCAGTCATGCTTAATATTTGTTTTTTGTCAATACCAACTTATACCTACCTACCTATCTGCAACGCAATCGCCTGCGCCGTCTGCCTGACTATAATTCTATGAGTAGGGCTGCAGCCTCCAGGTAGCCTGCGGATGAGATCATCGCCAGAATTCAGTCTGCTGACTCTATTAGTCTCTGTCAGGCATTCAACAACGCTCTGAGACTCGGAGGAGGTCAAATGTCAGAATTATATTCATTCATCATCAGGATCATTGTCCTGAGTGCCCTCTTAGCTATTATGGGCTTGATGTTAAAATGTATCTAGCAATAGGACATTATTATTCCAAAATAGCACGCTGTACATACAAAGCTGAAATTTTATATCAGAGACTATCTGTTACCCGCGACTTCGTCCGCGTGGTATTTAACAAAAAGCGAAAGAAGTCGCGGGTAACAGCTAGTCTAAAATAAAAGTAGCCTAAGTTATTCCTTGTTACAGACAGGCAAAAATTGTAAACAATGTTGTTTTGGTATATGTACCGTGTATACAACCAAATGCACGTAGTAAAAAGCGGTTATTTTAAGATTACAAACAGACACTCCAATTTTAGTTATTTTAAAAGATAAACTAAAGTATAAAGACAAAAAAATAATCGTTCTGGCATGACACAAACGTGAAGGTGCCCTTGACAACATCAACAACATATACCAACGAAAGATATTGACCTACGAAGGATATTTAAACAGGTTTCTGATCGACAGCCATCAGCATAAAGACTGTTACTTGGACATACATATCTATCTGCAAGTACATTGACGAAATAGTTTTGGAAAAACTATACCATTGGAATGTTATTTGTGATACAAACCTGAATCTACTATTTTTGTGATATTTCTCCGGCTCTCTAAACGCACATCACGGCAGATCTACATGACGGAATTTCATAACACTTTTAATGGCGATAGTATATAGGTCTACACTTATAAGGATATTAGTATTTATCCCAGAACATGGATGTGTTTCCGCATGAGTCTCAAGTTCCCCTGGGAGGATTGAAGGGAAACTGGCGTTCCTCTGTCTCTATCTCCGTCTCAGCTTACATTCAGCAAGCTTTAGTGTTTCATTCTTCTGTGTCATCGCTCATTTGTAATTTCCAGAATCCTGCATCATTATCACTTTGTTTACCTACTTCAGCGGCTACTCACAGTTGTGTTTGGGAGTAAAATATTGATATATAAGTAAGATCATATAACTACCTCAATAATATAAGTAAGATCATATAACTACCTCTTTAGCAGTATGTTAAAGAAGCATAAGATCGTAACGAAAACATGGCGAATAAGGCAAACCTACTTACCTACATTCGCGTTCCACAGGGCACGATCTAGCGATACCGTTTGATCATTTAGCATATGTAACAGGCAGGCAGAAACCACAGTATGTGACAGTATGGGCCTAGTATGTGATTACCTACTACGTCTCACTGGATACGGGGTAACAATTTATTGCACGAGTTGCTTCTCGAACGCGCACGCAGTCAGCTGAAGCCTAATCTAGGTAGACCATAAGCACTGTGAGCGCAACCTGGCGAACCTTGGCTTCAAGAGCTAATGCCGGCACACACGCTCCGCGCTACGAGATATATATTCTACTAGCTGTTGCCCGCGACTTCGTCCGCGTGGTATTTAACAAAGACTCAGCCGTTGGCAACAGCCTGCTCGCGTTCTGATCCCGCGAGACGCATTGCAGATTGTTGCTATCAAACTTATTCAGGCGCAGCGCTGCAACATTGGTTTTAATTTTTTTTCGTGATCCTATTTTTTTTTCTAAAATAAAAGTAGCCTAAGTTACTCCTTGTTACATCAGCTATCTGCACGTGAAAGTCCCGTCAAAATCGGTCCAGCCATTTCAGAGATTACCCGGAACAAACAGACAGACAGACAGACAGACAGACAGACAGACAGACGGACAGACAGACGGACAGACAAAAATTGTAAAAAATGTTGTTTCGGTATAGGTAACGTGTATACATCCAAATGCAATTAGTAACAAGCGGTTATTTTAATATTACAAACAGACACTCCAATTTTATTTATATGTATGTATAGATTCGTTATCTGAGGTCACGGCCGCGGTATTATGCCGCTTCGGGCACTCAAGTTGCATAACTTGATGCTGTAGTATAGCCGAATGTCTGTAGGGCGTCGGACGCGCAGCAACATGGGGAAATATTCGTTCGTGCTCCTGTTCTGTGGCGTCTTGTGTGTGGTAAGTGCTATATGATTTGATACCGAGGATACAATATTAGAATGTGCTGTAAGCAATGGTGCAAGCTACGACTGCTTGTTACACGTGATATAACACCCAGATATATTGATTGTGTTGACGAAATGCAAACACGATACGCGGACGATTTTTTTTTTATTACATTACTAGCTGTTGCCCGCGACTTCGTCCGCGTGGTATTTAACAAAGACACAACCGCTGGCAACAGCCTGCTCGCGCGTTCTGATCCCGCGGGACGCATTGTTGCTATCAAAACTTAATCAGGCGCTGCGCTGCAACATTGGTTTTTTTTTTTCGAGAGAGATCCTATTTTTTTTTTCTAAAATAAAAGTAGCCTAAGTTACTCCTTGTTACATCAGCTATCTGCCAGTGAAATTCCCGTAAAAATCGGTCCAACTATTTCAGAGATTACCCGGAACAAACAGACAGACAGACAGACAGACAGACAGACGGACAGACAGACAGACAGACAGACAAAAATTGTAAAAAATGTTGTTTTGGTATAGGTAACGTGTATACATCCAAATGCACTTAGAAAAAAGCGGTTATTTTAATATTACAAACAGACACTCCAATTTTATTTATATGTATAGATAGGTAAGTATTTGATCTCGATCTCACCTGATGGATGATGATGATCCCACACGATAAAGTAAGTTACGATACTAATTAATTTATGTTTATGAAAAAAATACGCTAGGTATGCCGCGATATGAATGTACAATATTAATTTGCCTATAGATTTTTGTGGGACTTGCCCACCATACTCTCCTGTAAGACAGAATTTTCGAGTCAGTGGTCAGGATCTGCAGCGGTATCCAACGAACACTCCAAGGTTTGACCCTCGGTGGGTCCTGCAAAAGGAGTAAGAAGCAAATTACCGACATCCCTCATTTGCAATGCGGAGGACAAGAACTGTATAAGTAGGCAGTTGCCATATGAACAAGATTCTTACAACCGGACAAAGCCTTATGTTGCAAGAAACCTTGGAGAGTACCTATCTATCAAACTAGTTGGTCCTAATCATGTGATTATACCTCCCTAACTACTTATAATTCAAGTTATAGGTATGGCAAAAATTGCCAATAGACTACTTGGTACTTTTTTATCATAAACCTGTTAATAATAAGTTATATCTATTAATTTGATAACCAGCATATACGATAGATTATACACAGCATAGAAGGCAAGGCACCTTACCCTGTATCCTATACACCTCTACAAAGAGCGGGTCGAGGAGTAAACGTTCGTTCAGAAACTTAGTCAGTGTTCACACTTCTTCTAGCGCGCCGCTGCGAAGGTGCCCACCCTGACGCTGAACGATGGCCGGCGCATACCGGCCCTGGCACTGGGCACCTGGCTCGGGAACACCACCAAGGTACTCATCTTCACATCCTCCCATGTCCAACCACACGGCCCCAAGCATGTTGACGCATTTAACTCAATTGAACGGCATACTACCGCTCACTTGTTTTGTTGGTGACGTATCTGTGCTGGGCCGGAAAAGCTACTGTGGGCGACACATGGCACACGGGATGAACCACACATTCCGCACCGCGCAGCTCAGGAATCTCAACAATCATTATTACATCAATTATCGAAATTGTAGTGTGTCGTCTTTGATCTCACAAGGCCAGCATTGTGGGCCATGGCCCGAATACACCTCGCGATGAGAGAATGCTTGCGGCTTACAGTAGGACATTATAAGTACATTATTATTCTAATAATGCACAGAATAAAGATAAATATATATGTAGGTACCTGAGACGTGTATTAGAAGCGGCAGAACCGGTTCAGCCGTCCTTCAAGTGTTTTATTATTCACAAGACATATTCTCGGTTGTAACTTAAAAAGAACACTCTTCATGCAAATATAATGAGCACCCGTTACAACATTCTCCAATTATTTAATCTAGGTCCACCGTTTTAGGCTGAGCTTAGTCTCTGTCACTCACTCAAAGTGTAAATATTTTTATTAAATAGAAGAAGATGCCTCTATTGCGATGTATTTTGTTCTCACCTGCTCTTCCCCACATGGCCGCTTGGAGCCGGCTTCGGACGAGGTGGAGCACGCCGTATCCTGGGCCCTGGAGGCTGGCTACACGCACGTGGACACCGCCTTCGCGTACAGGATCGAGGACCAGGTCGGGAGGGCGCTCGCCAAGAAGTTTAGCGAAGGAGTAAAGAGAAAAGACCTGTTTATTACCACTAAGGTCAGTATTTTTTACTCACATGAATTATTTTATAGGTTACCCTGGTCCTTTGAAGGCTTGCGTGTGGACTTGGGTTAGGGTCTATCAGCACATTGACGACCTAAGTGACACAGTTGTTATTGGCCCTACTTTATGTGTCAACAATCCCGGGTTCGATTCTAGGTGGGGTCAAACTTTGTGCGATGAGCACGGACAAGTCTTTTTCTGTAATCATGGATGTTTTTAGGGGAAATGAAACCCCTGTTTGCATTGTTAATCACCACTGGTTTAATTCGAAATCACACGCAAAAGGAACACATAAAACATCAATTATAATGTAGGCTAATCTATAACATTTTCATTAATTATAATCTGACTTCTGGGGACCGCCAAAAACGCTCTGCTCGCGTTCCCGTCTACCAACATTAACATTCAAACGGTGCGTTCGGAAACGCGAACGCCACATGTTTAATGTCTTTGTAATAAATTATATACTAGCATCGCCCCCAGTCTATTGTAAGGAACGGTGCCTGTACCTATAATACAAGCGTTGCTTGTTTGAGACCGTACAGTTGGTGTGTTTGTCTGGCGATATTTGTTTATTTATATACCTACGTAATACGTAATCGTATGCGTACGTATCGTACGGCATGATGGTTCCTACAGGTAGGTTATAGAAATATTGTTCTTACAGCTGTGGAACGACGCGCACGCGCGCGAGGCCGTGGTGCCGGCGCTGCGGCGCTCGCTGGCGAGCCTGCAGCTGGACTACGTGGACCTGTACCTGATCCACTGGCCGGTGGGACAGTTCGTGAGTGTACCGACTGTACCACTAACAGTAGGAATAAAAATGATAGTGTAGCGACCGCTTCAACCTCACAAGCTGCACAGACGGCGCTACAGACGCATTCAGAACAATGGACGATTCTCCTTACAGTTCTAAAACGCGCTATAAGAGTTTTCGGAGCACGTAACATATATAGAAGATCCCGACAACCGTCGGGGTATAGCGGGCGCCCCGTCAGCCATACCACCCGCCTGGCTGCAAGATCTTACCTTGTCCGCTAAAATAGCGGCGCTCATGAGAGTTGTATTAGCAAGGGATGTATGAAGTACGTGATGCGCAAAGAAGGGGGTTGTTTAAATGATTCAATGTCTCTGACCTATTAGGGATTACAGTGGTGGTATCATTCAGGTAATGATGGGAGTGGTCATGTCCAGCGGTAGACGTCTTCAAACTGAGAGATTTGATCACATCTCTATAAGGAATGTAGATAGAAAGGGGTATCTCCTTAAGTAGAATTTAGTTGGACTCCTATAATTTTCCAGAACAACCAGACCTACGACTTAACTGACTACCTGGAGACCTGGCGCGGGATGATCGAGGCTAAGAGCCTCGGGCTGACGCGCTCCATCGGCGTGTCCAACTTCAACCAGCAGCAGATCGACCGCCTGCTGGAGCACGGGCTGGAGAAGCCCGCTGCGCTGCAGGTCGAGGTGGGTACTCCAAGAACCAATTACAAGCAGGCAACAATTAGGCAGTGACTGGGATACACGCACCACACAGTTTTATTACACACTAGTATATTTTTTACTAATGTAACTGAACCCCTGACGTGACAGGCGACGCTGTAATAGTGTCTGCTCTGGAGTACAAACCATATTCTTCTACCGAGCCTTTTCCACGGCCTGGTTCAGACCGACCGCTCAGCAAAGCTAGGCAGGCTCAGACATGTGCTGCGCGAGGGCTCCAAGAGCAGCAACTAAACGAATATCGACCAAGCAAGCATGCATTGTCCACACGAGCCACTGCACCCTTCCCTTCGGGTCTTAGTGGTGGGAGAGTACCCGTAAAGGAGTTATTCTGAACAAGATGTAGGTAGTTCCCGAACCGCAGTACAATGGAACACGGTGATTGTTGCGAGATTCGTAAACAGATAATAGGTAGATATCGTTGGGTACGATCAAATGGTTTTAATTGTAGGCAGTGTTGTCAGATGTGATTTTCTATTTCTACCCATACCCAAAGGCAAAAAGTTGATAATATCGGTAAAGTTTTCTTATTTTTTTCCTTGAAATACTGTTCTAATTTCCAAACTGAAACAGCTGAATGCCCTTTTTTTTTTTTTTTACTTTACGCATCCCCACTGCATGGGTATGACGGGTATGACATAGCTAGCTAGCAATAGCATAGTGAAAAGAATGAAAACTAAAAAGTACCCAAAATTCTCCATGGTATTTTTTTTATCTCCAAAATTTTCTCCAAGACTTTCATTACTCCAAAATTTCTCCAGAGCCAAAATTTTTACCCAGAATTGCGAAAAAAATACCCAATCTGGCAACACTGATTGTAGGTAAATTAATTTCCAGATCAACCTGAACCTCCAGCAGCCCGAGCTCCTGGCGTACTGCCGCGACCAGGACATCAGGGTGATGGGGTACACGCCCTTCGGCTCCCTGTTCTACAACAAAGCGAAGCCCGATGCTCCTCCGCCGCGGGTCGACGACCCCGAACTGCTGGAGATCGCTAAGAAGTACAAGAAAACCGTACCGCAAGTCGCGCTGAGATATCTCGTGAGTATAAGTACTTCTACTCTACTCAGCTGGTGCACTGTGGCCCTCCCTCTCTTTCTGCCCTCGTCCCCGCCTACCCTCCCTCTATCCCTAACATAATCCTATACTCTGCGGAAGGGTGAGCAGAGGTGAAGGAATGTTCACTCACAATAAAAAATCCTATATGCCTACAGTACAGTACACTTTGCATAATGTACTCCTTAGGATGCTGTTGGAGCTGGCACAGCCCACGCACACATATCCCATACAATATCTGTCAAAGGTGACAGTTACTATGCGGTTGCTGTTCGATTATGAATCTACTGTGTTAGCAGACTTGGGGCCCTGAGGAACGTGATGATGGACGACTGTTTATGTACCCAGATTGAGTTGGGCGTGATTCCGCTCCCGAAGTCCCTGACGCAATCCCGGATCGTCGAGAACATCGACGTGTTCGACTTCGAGCTGACGTCGCAGGAGCGGGAGGCGCTGCGCGGCTGCGACCGCGGGCACCGCACCATCCCGCAGCGCAAGTGGCTGGACCACCCCTACTACCCGTTCGAGAAGAACTAACGTCACAATTTAATACCACGTGACGTCATTGATTTATCAAATAAAGTGGAATTTTAATATTTTTTATCAAATATCCCTCTCTAATTTTTTATGGGCTATTTTTCCCACAATTATCGTTAACCGCGGTCGCCCATCGCTAGGTTTGAAAACTTTTCTTTTATACATACAAATAAATAAAATTTGAGTGTCTGTTTGTAATATTAAAATAACCGCTTTTTACCAAGTTCATTTGGATTTATGCAAGATAGGTACATATAACAAAACATTTTTTTTAAATTTTTGTCTGTCTGTCTGTCTGTTTGTTCCGGCTAATCTCTGAAATGGCTGGACCGATTTTGATGGGATTCACACTGGCAGATAGCTGATGTAACAAGGAGTAGCTTAGGCTACTTTTATTTTAAAAAAACTTTTTGTTAAATACCACGCGGACGAAGTCGCGGGTAACAGCTAGTTTAAAATAATAACATATCCGATTTTTTTTAATGGAAGCCTCATCTCATGATGACAACAGACTTTCATATGCATATGCAGCTAAACTGATGACTGTCTGACTGATGAATATTCGATCCCCCACATCCAGATTGAATATTACGATACACTGGGAATTAACACCTATACCATCATCCTAGCTCCCTCGTGGTGGGTAGGGATGTACTTTAGTTTCTAAATAAAACCAACTCATTATAACTTCTTCAATTCTTTCATCATAATTCGTTCTTTTAGCCTAAGTATAGACAACTCTAGCTGATGCTTCTCTTTTATTTGTTGTACTTCTATTTCAAACAACTCCTTTTGCTTCTTCAATTCAAACTCTACTAATTCTCTTTTTAATTCATCTATACTCTTCTTCTCTTCGGGTAGTAGTATTTGTATGGGATCTTCTAGTGTGTGTTTGGTATCTATGGTCGCGTTGGGGTCCGGCCGCGACTGTTCGAGTCTGGTGTCTATGGACGGGCTGTAGTCGGGCGAGTCTATGGTGTCGGCGCCTCCGCTGTCGTCGATTTTGCAGTCCGAGTCGGCGTCTTTCGATTTTCGGATCGTCGTCCTCGCGTTCTGTAGACGGAAACAAATAAGATTGTTATTATTTTAAAAACCCTCAATGCAGTAGAGCTCAGCATCAATCTCAGAAGTTTTGAAGTTATTTAACACTATCTGTTACCCAAGACTTCGTCCGCGTGGTATTTAAGACACAAAGAAAAAACCGTTACCAATAGCCCGCTCGCGCGTTCTGAGCCCGCGACCGGCAGCCTTTGTGATATTAAGTCGTTGGCAGGGGTTTGGGGGGGGGGGGGGGGGGGGGGGGGGTTCTAAAATAAAAGTAGCCTAAGTTACTCCTTGTTATATCAGCTATCTGCCAGGGAAAGTCCCGTCAAAATGGGTCCAGCCATTTCAGAGATTAGCCGGAACAAACAGACAGACACAGCTGGATAATGCAAGGGGGAGTACTGACCGCCCCACTCTTCCACCGGGGCAAGCTGTTGTAGGCCCTGAAGCTGTACATGGAGGCGGGCGCCAGCAGGTTGCCGTCCTCGTCCGTCAGGAGCTTGATGATCCTCTGCTCGATGGGGTTGAAGTGCACCACGCGGCTCCGGTCCTCGGACATACACGACTGTTGGAGCATGTACTTGCGACGGATCTTGAACTTGAGGTCGTACCAGTACTGAAAATGAAAGAATGGCTACTATCCATCATGTATGAAGATCCCTTATATCTAATTTGTGTGGCACATGAATGCAAACTGTTTGAAATATCACTGACCACGTCATGAAGTTATTAGGAGGTTACAAAATCTTCCATCTAGTGGTGAATAGTAAAATCAAATCGCGTTGTCTATGTCGAGGCTGCTGTAAGGTTTAACTATATGACGCAAGATGTCTCTAGCGCCACTAGTGTAGGACGCGTATACAATGTGGCGCCATCTTTTGTCGAGCAGTGAAACTGAAAGCGAGTAATAAACTGGGATGCTAATGTAAGCACACTGTTCAAAGGACGCCCACCAATTTACAGATCAACGCCTCGCCCACCGTGATGTGGCGTCATCACTCAGTGCACAGTGGGTTAGGACCTTTTCTGTGTTTACTGTAAGTTATCATAGGTAAATATTACTATTATCATATCCTGCACTTAGTTGCTTTTGATAGGAGTAGCTCTCATCATGCAATGGTTTGTGGAGGGATATGGCCCAGGTACTTGTTGTGGTGGGAAGGGGGGACTAGCCTATTATAATATTCCCTCACCCTGGACCAGTTTTTGCCATCTTTAGTGACTCCCTCCTCGATCCTGTTGAGCGTGCGAGCAATTTTCTCCCACATGCGCTTGGACTGCAGGTGACCCTCGCGCGAGCGCGCGCTCGCCAGCGCCAGCTCCGGGTAGCGCTCCATGTACTGCGCCAGCACCTCCAGGTGCTGCAGCGACATGTGGCGCCGGCAAAAGGGCTCTTCCGACATAGCTCTGATGGAAATAGATCATAGTCACTACCCAGGATGAAACGATTTGGAAATTATGCCTCCTTCATCTACACTCTTATGGTTCCATGGCCTACAGAACATGGAGCATGAAACAAACATGAAGTCCTGGGTATGACTCCCAGATGGTGTAGTACTAATTACTATAATCATTTAATAAGGATCATAATTCCTGCGATTCTGAAACCTTCAATAACGGTGCACTGCTCTGCACTCAAATATTATCAACAATTATATTTGTATTGCAGTGTAATTACATGTAGCAGGTCCTCTCCCGGCTGGTGAGGAGTGCAATTCACAGCTGGTGTTTTTAGGACTTACATATACCTATATACTAAAACACTACTGAGAGCAGAGTTATAAATAAGACCAACATAACACCTATATAAATCAGTGGTTACCCCAATAACATTCGGATCAGGGAATATTACAAAAATACCATTTCCGATATAATCAGGATTAGTTATTATATAACAACATATAAGGAATTGATAATAGCTTTGCATCTATTGGACTGTTTACTTACATCTGTGACAACTCATTCGAGAAGCGAGTAAATTAAATTGTAACATGTAATCCTATGTTTATTTAACACAACCACACTTCGATTGAACTCAGCATCAAAAGTTATTTATTGCAAGATTAAAGATACACGAAATTCGCCACGACAGCGACTTTCCTTTTTATTGTTGATATTATTTCTCACAGAGAAAGTAATCACTGTCTATTATTTATCAAAGAGAAAGAATGATAGAACTAGAAGGAATGCTGTGGAAAGAACGGAAAGAATGTGAATTTAATATTCCTAAAAAAAATACGGTGTGAATATATAGCTCTATGGACTTTTATGTACTATTTGGAATATTTGGATTCATCGGACATCTTGGGAGAACTCAAAATTCTAAGCTATTCTGTTTCCTTCACTCTTGTACGCTTATTAACACACCGCGGTGCTATCTGACGAATATTACATATTATATTATATCGAAGAAACACAATTTCCAGAAAATAATTGATAATGATGATTTCACTGTTTAACTTATTGTAGATAATATAATATAATATTATTTTAATAAAATTGTATGATTTGAGATAACTTTGAGGATTTGCTTCATACCATAGAGTAAACAGAGAGTTGCACGTACGTGTATCCGAACATAAAGGTCGATTTCCGAACGAACTTTTAGATCTTTCGCACACACACATATACATATCCACTTTTTTATCGAGTTGACGTGAGCGCGTACGGTCGCTGTCGGTCGACATGTCGTCGATTAAATTGAGTTTAATATTGTGCAGTGTATTATTATGCGTACTAGTGCACGTCAATACTCAGACGGTACACAGACGTTTTGAATACAAATACTCATTTAAACCACCATATTTAGCGCAAAAAGATGGATCAGTACCATTTTGGGAGTACGGAGGCAGTAAGTATAACTCTGTTTCTGGCTTTATTTCAATGACTAATAAGTTGTTATTGGTCTGTGCGGTCGCAATACTCTTTAATCTTCAATTCTGTGTTTATAAATATTGACGTTTAGTTAAAAATGTTGATAAAAAACGCTTAAAAAGTTTGTTGTTACGGTAGTTATCGACTGACAGAGACACGTCAGTGAAATCTGTCAATTGTGAGGGAGATACCGCTATCTGTGTTGAAATGTGCTAGAGCGGGAGATACGATGTTGCCGAGATCATGTTTTTTTATGGTTCCACGATGGCAATCGACATGGTTTAAAAACCTTTAATAATTTATGGTAAATTAAATGAAGTCGTGAATTGAATGTTATTTAATTTTCTTTAAAATTCAGCCATAGATAATCGTACAAAAATAGTAATAGGATATTATTTATATATAGTGTCTCTTTAATCTTCAACTCTACTGATCTATTGGAGGGTAGGCAGGCATGAATAGTACAGCAGCATAATATTGTTTGTGTTATTTACCTACAGGATTATAGTTAATTAATTTATATCTTTATTCAATCATCATGTTGGTATTCACTTGTGTCTGAAGATAGTATTTATAGTTATCATGTAAAAGGGAAAGCAAGACAGCATATAATGATTATAACAAAGCTTGCAATGTAATTTAAAAGTTAAAACACCATTACTATTACTATTTTTGTAACTTTTGACGATTCATAAGTACTGTACATATTGGTCTACGTGAATAAAAAATATTCTGATTCTGATTTCAAGCTTGTAGGGCGCTAAGTTAGTGAGACGAGTCAGTTTCGCTTTTATTACAGACACCACCATAGTTATGGATAAGGTTATGTTTAATATACACAATATATATAATGTTTTATAAGTCATGATGTCACTCATTATAAAAGTCTTATGTGTAATGCACGGTCAGCAAATGTTGGCACATTCAGTAATATTTCATGATGTAGCCATTTTAAAAGAAAATGGCGATTGGCACGTTCACTAGTGGTGTACGTCGCTGATTTTATAATATTCACTTATTTGCAATATCAATATACTTTATATAGTTTTTAGTTTTAAAGTTATTGATGATGATGATTGATCTGCACTCAAAACACTAATAAGAAAAAGAATGGAAAAAAAGTTTGGTCGTAAAAGTGCAAACAAGTTATGTTTTCAATAAATAATGCTAACAGTTCTCTCTGGACATATTTGTTGCTATAACCTAGCTAAACCTGAAAATTTTCCTATAGATATTTTGTAATTGTAAGTTACTGTGTTAGCATCTATTTCAACTTTACCTAGACAGTTTAACCAGATCCCAGTTATACAGACTAGGGCAAATTACAAAAATATCATCACCTATGGCATTTTAAGCAACTAGACTGTGATCCCCTAAATCGATGTACCATTATTATTATCGATATTCTTATCTGAGGTATGCACAGCACTAGCAAATTCTGAATCAACTGTACGCATAATCGTGTTTAATATAAAACCGATTCGAATCATTTTGTAAACTCACAGCAGCGACTGTTCTACATTGAAAAAAGGAATGATTGCCTATTTGTAGTAATTTTTAAAAATCGAACTCCTTTCAATTGTTACTAAAGCCTATTTGGAGTAATTTTTTAAAATCGAACTCTGAAGTATTTGTAAAGGAGTACGAAGAGGTACACACGTGTACTGCACTGATGGTGGTCGAATTGTAAAGTTGTAGCCACAAATTCATACAATTTGGCGGAGGAGGTGCGTCCGGCGTATGCAAAAAATAAAGGAATAAAGACTTTCCATTGAACTTGGGGGCTGGACTGTGGGCTGCTGTTTGGGGATACTATAAAATGATTAGGGGGGGCTTCTGTACGATCGGATCAACAACTCGATGGAGACAGTTTAAGAGAGAATGAAAAAAATATACGTGCGGCGATTGCCTCTTATTTCTATATACATTTGTCTCCTAGTTGCACATTTTGGGAAATGAGCCCAGCACTAACGATTGCAGTGGTTGCGATCACCAGCACAACAATCAGTAATAATGACTGAAAATATGGTTTACTACGAAGGAATATCCATCCATCCATCATGTTTAAATATCACACAAACGAAGCCGCGAGCACCCTAGCGTAAACGACCTAGATCAAATGAGAATTACAACAATAGAATTTGCACTTTACATCCAACATGTAATATTCAATTTGAATTATCGATATTCTTCCACGCATATTTGTTTTTGCAGCGATCGCTAAAATGAGTGAAACATAATAATTTACCACGGTGTATTTTTTTACATAAATCTAATAAATTTAAGTCAAGGCCACACGTATAACTAAAGCAGTACGTCAGAGACGAGAGGCCGAGCTTCGATAACGTGTTCTAGCCAACCATTCCAATTTTTTCGATGCTCTTCCCATGTTGATTCCCGTGGTACCAGATGGAACCTGACCTTTATGGGGCCGACAATATCGATATTATTGGCATCCCTTGCAACGTCGATTAGTTGTGTCTCGGGAGTGTAGACGGCCGGCGCTTTGTTTGAATATCGGTAACCGGCCGCATCAGTGTAGGCTCGAAGCCGACCATCATGGGTTCCAGAATGGTTAGGAAACATGGTCATTCCAATCGACATAGTGGGAATGTAATAGTTTCTAGTCGGGCCGGAATAAGTCCAATTCTGGACAGAGACCTCCAATTACTTCGACACGTGATGACCCTCGGCCATTCGCAACCTCTCGCTCTTGCGACGTTATATATTGTTCTGCCCAAACGGTTATTCAAGTTAGTGCCCCCTTCGGGCAATCTTTCATCCCAAATTTGAGTCCTTAGGGGTTGATTTTAATGGAACCACCCTTGAGTTGTCATAAAACAAAAAAAAAACATTGAAAAGTCAAATTGGTAACCTCCTCCGTTTTTAAAGTGGTTGAAAATTAAATAATTGTAAATATTATGTTAATATTTAAATCCAGCATCTTAACACTACCACGATCCTGATTACACTGGCTAGCGGTCTTGTGCAGTGGGCAGAGGGAATTTCCCCTGTCCCAAAAGATGTCATAAGTTGTACCCTAAAATGTTAGATTATTTGCTTTATAAAAGTTGCTTTAAGTTGTTATTTGCTTTAAGATTTCATTGCATTTTAAAATGTACAATAAAGATTACTTTTACTTTATTTAAATAAAAAAACCCTATGTACTTATATTCTAATATTAGTTTAAATAAGGTCTCTGACCCCCATGTCAGAGGGATTCGCGGGCCGGGCCAGGACAGCGCCCGGACTAAGAAAAAAAAAAAAAAAATTAAATAATTGTACCGGCCAGTGCACCGTGACCGAGCGATGGCCGCTTCACTCATCCGTTGTGAAATGTTATGTTAATTATCTGTAACCAGGCTTCACACACACATTCCACCTGCAATGTAGCTGCCTTGTTCGTGTACCTCTGAAGGTCCAACATGTCTAGGCAAGCTGGACTTGGCAGAAACATTCTAAAGTGTTGAACAGTTCAGGACTTTCGCCAAAATAATATGCCCCCGGGTGGGAATGACTGGTGATGCCAGCTCCGCGAATATGGAGGTTTTATTTTTTGGTCCATGGTGTTGATTCCTTTACCTGCCTTTTACAACCTCCGCAGAAAGACTGGAAGCGTGTACATTGTTACTTGCCGTAATAAAGTTAAAAGATTAGATAAATTAAATTATAATTTAGGATACCCTTAATCTTTTATTATAACATTATCTTGGTATAATTTATTACATAATATTGATAAAGCTGGTCCCTTACCGCACTACTGGTATGTTGGGTAATTCTTAAAGAATATCTATTCGTATCCTACACTGAGTTCGTCAACTAAGGGATCCGTATATTGGTCACATTTGTAGCGACATCTATATATCGCTTCTAAGCAGAGTTTACAAGCTACCGAAGATAGATGGCTCTTAATAAAAAGCTCTATATAATCTACAAATATGAAGCCCTGCCTAGTTATGTGGCAAATTCTAGCTGCAATTTGTTCATCTGTCCAGCTGCCGTCTACATTGCGCGTCACTTACCACAATCAATGCTCAAACGTTGCAGCAAGACAGTATCCCCGGCAATATTGCTGAGCTGTGATTAGTGCTCAGCAACGAGCAAATCAGTGCACGGCAACAAAAGATTAATTACTTTTTGTAGCCCATGGCAAGCCAAGCCCGCTGAGTTCCGATCCAATTCAGTTGTAAAGTTAAGAAAATATGTAGTTTAAATTGACTATTTGTAAGTGTCTCCGTAGGCTCAAGCTTCTATATAAAATGATCTCAATGTGTCTACAGATGCGATAGCGTCGGGCGAGAGCGTGCGGCTCGCGCCGTCGCTGCGCAGCCAGAAGGGCGCCATCTGGACCAAGAACCCGATCAACTTCGACTGGTGGGAGGTGGACATCATGTTCAAGGTCACGGGCAGGGGCAGGATAGGGGCCGACGGCCTGGTGAGTACACACCTTCAGCATTATGGTGCTCTAAAACCTGCTTAAAGCTGTATTTGTCCGATATCTAGCCGGCTTTCTTGCTTTGATCTAATATGTCAATCTACTACTGAACGCAATTGGCAAGGTAAGATGCGTACCTATACATATGTGTGCAATTTGCGCGCATTACTGTGAGAGCCGGGGAGACACCAAATTGTCTTGGAAACCGCAACGATTTTTGTTCAAGATTATTACATTTTTAAGAGTCTCATTTTCATCTTTGTTTTATACAATGTCAGAACAACGTTTGGGCTCGAGCGAATCAGTTTTGACACTACTACGAGGTGTTATCGAAGTGCAAAAGAATGTTTGGCGGTCGCAGGTGGATCCGGCAGGCGCGCCGCCCCGCCCCACAGAGTTGGCGCTACCACCATATGATATTTGCATTACTATAATAAACAGCAAATAATCTCCCCCTCCAGGCGTTCTGGTACACGACGCAGCGCGGCGACTACAACGGCGAGGTGTTCGGCTCGTCGGACCGCTGGAACGGGCTCGGCATCATCTTCGACTCGTTCGACAACGACAACAAGCACAACAACCCGTACATCATGGCGGTCGTCAACGACGGCACCAAAGTGTTCGACCATAAGAGGTACCTCTCGTCTCCGACTCCCGTCGCCGTACGGCACGGTGCCCCGGGAAGCGGCTGCGACTCCCGAGAGCTGATCCAGAGCTTTTCGATCACCGTCTCCGAATCGGTCCGATAAGAATGTTCTTGGTATCCAAATTTTAGGTCCCTTTCGTAATAACCATTTTCATATTAATAATTAGCTTATGAGCTATTTTCGATTCAAGTGTTTTATTCTTGTGGTGCTTTACATTTTGTCTCTGCTAATGGATACAGAGAATCTATACCATCCAATAGAGAGGGCAAGTTTATAAGTTTGGATGCAGGGGGTAATCTCCGAAACTACTGATACGATTCATAAAAATCTTTCTGTGATAGAAAGCTACACTATGCCCGAGTTTTGTAAGCTATATTTCATCAAGGTACCGCGGGTGGAGCCGCGGGGAGAAGCTGGTATATAATAAGACCGTTACTTAGTCGTGTCTGTGAATATTGTGGGTGTTTATGGTAGCGCCCAGTAGAGTGACCCCCCCCCCCCCCCCCTGGTTGCAGCGACGGCTCGCAGCAGCTGCTGTCGGGGTGTCTGCGCGACTTCAGGAACAAGCCGTTCCCGACGCGCGCCCGCGTCGAGTACTACCTCAACACACTCACTGTGTACTTCCACAACGGTATGTCAACTATTTGAATAGACATTCTGATCAGCTCAGTGGGTAGTGACTCTGCTTTCTGTGCTCAGGTGCCCGGTTCGAATCCTGGCGGGGACAAATTTTGTGTGATGAGCTCGAATGTGTGTTCCAGAGTCATGGATGTTTAATATATTAATAGTATTATAATACTGAGATCGCCCCCAGTCCATTGTAAGGTACCTATAATACAAGCGTTGCTTAGTTTGGGACCGTACAGTCGGTGTGTTCGTCTGGCGATTTGATACTATTATAATATAGTAATTACAGATTTACTTAATAAAACAGCCAATAGTAATCAGCATTCTCTTAGTTGCACTAGAGATTAATGTTTCAAACACATGTTCGTATTTCCCGCGGAACTTGTCTTCAAATTTGACTACATTTAGTGTTGTTTTTTAATGATATTTCCTCTTATCCCCCTCGCATTGTGGGGAGGCTCGTCCCCAACTGTGGGACATTAAAGGGTTAATTATTATCATAAATAATGATGAATGTTGGTCACAGGCATGAGTAACAACGAGGCGGACTACGAGCTGTGCTTCCGCGCGGAGAACGTGGCGCTGCCGCGCGGCGGCCTGTTCGGCCTGTCCGCGGCCACGGGCGGCCTGGCCGACGACCACGACGTCATCCACCTGCTCACCTCGTCGCTGCACGCGCAGCAGCAGCAGGGTGGGACACTTCAACAAATTTTTAGTCTGGCTACAAAATACAGTCATTTTGCCAGTGTCCAGTATTTCTTGATAATTGTTATAAAATTCAAAGTACACCTCATGATAATGGCACTGACGATGATGGTGATGATCAAATGAATCCCCTACCCCGGTCAGATTTCTCAGACATCTTGGGTGAACTTGAAGTCAAGACATACATATGTTTATGATCAGTGTTTGATATGTCACCAATATTACACATTCATTATCTAAATAATACTATATTTGGAGAATAAAACAAAATCTACAACTCGCTCCCTATTGGGACTATGAACCCCAAGTCGGCCCTCCCCTCGTACCGGGATAACGTTGTGTTGTCGTTCCCCAGGCCCCGCCGGGCAGCAGATCAGCTCGGACGAGCAGCAGAAGCTGTCGCAGGAGTACCAGGAGTACCAGCTCAAGCTGGAGCAGCAGAAGGAGCAGTACCGCAAGGAACACCCCGACCAGGTGACCGTGGCGCGGAGCTATAGCAATGTCTATGTTTTTATAGCTAAAATAGCTGCGCCCGCGACTTCGTGCGCGTAGACTACATTTTAAGACTATCCCGGAATAAAAAGAATAATATATTTTGACCCGATATATAAGCTATCACCAGTGCCCAATTTGATCAGAATTCGTGCAGTAGTTTTTTCGTGATCCGTGAACAGATGATGCTATATTTGGGGTCCCGACACTCGTAACAAACAGTTTCTCGACTAACATCCTAGAGGAGTTCGGTCTAGCTGGCTTCTTTAATCATCGATCAATTGGTTTGGTTTATAATTGGAAACGTTGCCAAGGCGAGGGTCAGTGGTGGGTTCCTCTTCCTCCATTGGATTTCTGCCAAGTATCGCCTAGTTTTCAAAAATGGTGAGTTCAGAACATGTCCTCTACGACTAATGATGTAGTGAGTGTGTGGTGTGATCTCTCTCTCTCGCTCTGCCGGCAGGTGCGCGACAAGGAGGCGGACATGGACGACTGGTTCGAGTCGGACGGGCAGCGCGAGCTGCGCCAGATCTTCCAGGGGCAGATGCAGATCCACGACGTGCTCAAGGACCTCAACAAGAAGGTGGACGAGGTGAGGACCAGGCGATAGCCAAGTAGCAGTACGATAGTATGCAGTGAAAGCCAAGTTGGGAGAACGCTCGTCTCGGAAACAAAGGTCACAGGTTCAAACCTCGGCTCGCACGTCTGGGATTGCTGAATTTCGATGCGAATCTCATTTTCAACAATGTTTATCACTTGCTCAACGGTGTAGTTCTCGAAAGACGTCCGAAGTCCGCTAACCCGCACTGCGCTAGCGTGGTGGACTGTGGCCTACAAACCCCGCAAGCACCAAAAAGGGCATTTGTTTTTTGATAATAATAAATGTAAAATATGTGTGCAGGTGATCGGCAAGCAGATGAACTCGCTGTCGATGCTGACCGCCGTGTACAGCGGCGCGCAGGCGCAGCCCGGCCAGCCCGGCCAGCCCGGCCAGCCCGGCCAGCCCGGCCAGCCGCCCGCGCAGGTACAGCGACCTAAATCATATTTTATTCCACTGTTCCACTGAGAACAGCCAGCATTAAATTCAGTGGTTACTCTTTCTTTCGCAAACACTCGAAGCCACTCACAGCTTAGTGTAGTTCATATCCGCGGCGGCTCTGCGCATGAATGAATCCGGCATCCGCAGAGCCGCCAGCTTTACTCATTTTATTTGAAGCGATCTGTACATCCCTTAAAGCGATCTCCGACGTTCGGCCGGTTGATCCAAGCGAGAGTGTCAATGGATATGTGAATAGAACGATCACGTGACTGTTCGGCTCCAAGCCGAGCCAATTATAATGTTACTTGTGGTCGCTTGCCGCAATCCGATTGGCCCAAAGCGTGCGCTAAACCAGATGCTCGATCCACTTGATCGTGCTTGTTTTGCGAGTATTTAGAGCAGCCTTTCCCAAAGTGGGAGATAACGCCCCATTGTGGGCGCTGCAGACCTAAAGGGGGCGGTAAGAGACTCAGAAAAAAATAGGGGCGTTGAGTAGAGGCTTACAATAATTAGTTTTATTTGAAGTTATAGTGGTTTTTAAGTAGGTGAAAAAATGGGGGCGCTTAAAAAATAATTCATTCTCAAAGTGGGCAGTAGACAAAATAAGTTTGGGAACCCCTGGTTTAGAGTGACATGTGATTCGCCAGCAGATGGCGGTGCCGGCGCTGCCCATCGGCCGCCACGACTGGGACGCGCTGGTCGCGCACAACCAGCTCGTCACCAACACCATCGCCGAGCTCAAGTGAGTCATCCTCATCACGTAGTTACCTGCAGTAGTCCTGACCGAGTCTCGGTCTCTGCGGTCAATCTCAACGGAGACTAGTTAACTAGGCAGGGGATAGTATAGTGCACGAGTGTTTGCGCAAGCGCAGGGGCACTCTCCTCCCTCTCACAGTCTGATGGGCGGCATCCGACACGACTGGTGAGAGATTAAGGCTTTACGAACTCTCCTAGACACGAGGAAGTGATAATTTCACGTTTGAAAATGAGATTCGCACATGGGATCCAGAAATCTCAGGGGCACTATACGGGGTTTGAACCTGTGGCTCTCGTATCCAAGGTGAGCGTACTCACAACGTTGCTGTAACTGCTGCAGTTATCTATACTAATATTATAAAGGGGTAAAGTTTGGGCCTGCATGTAGGGAGTAATCTCCGGAACTACTGATCCGATTCTGAAAATTCTTCCACGGATAGACAGCTACATTATGCCTGATGTGCTAATAGGCTATGTTTTATCACGGTACCGCGGGTGAAGTCGCGGGCAGAAGCTAGTACACTACATGAAGTATTACCACGCTCACTGGCTTTACCGTGGGAAACCAACTATTTCCCGGGATAAAAACTATCCTAAATGCTGACTCGGCCATGCCATTCCAATTTGTATCAAAGTCCGTCCAGATTTCCGTTATGCGACGACTTGTTTTTGCCTAAATATCCATGTAGACGACTACAGACTTATCATAATTTGTTTATCTATATTAATACCTATGCTCCTCCACAGAGGGTTCATAATTGACGTGGCCCGCAAGTCTGACTCGCTGCTGGCGGCGGGCGGCGCGGCGGGCGGTGGCGTCAACCCGCAGTTCCTCACCGAGTTGAGGGACAGCATCCACCAGGTCAAGCAGACCGTCGGTGGCGTCGCGCAGAGGTGGGGAACTTACCAACATCTACCCGTCAATAGCTATAACTACTTGAGCAGTGACATCTATTCGCCAATAGTTAAAACTAATTAAATAGTGACATCTATCTGCCAACAGATAAACTAGTCGAATAGCGACATCTATCCGGCAATAGATATAACTAGTCAAGCAGTGGCATCTCTTAGTCAAAAGATATAACTAATTACGTAGTGATATCTATCCGCTGAAAAATTAAGCTAATGAAGTAGGGTCACCTAGGTACATGTGGTTGGATGGTAATCAAATAGAGATTCTGTATGCATCCCCGAAATGCATGAAACTAATCAGTCGTCTATCTGCAATGGAAGGTTATCAAGAAGCTACGATATAGTTCTTAGTTCAACGTATAAAAATAGTTGTTTAGCGCCATCTACGTGTAATTGGTAAAACTAATTTAGTGCCAATATTATGTTAAGCTCCAGGTGGCAATGATATTAGTTCTACAGGGCCGGAAGCCAACATTAATTTAAAAAAAAAACACGACCTCCACCTCGAGCGGTGCTCGTATATTCATGCCTGTATTTCTTTATCACTCTTTCATTTCGGATATTCTTAAAAAAAATATATAAATGTGTGTATGTGTGTGTCGCAGGCTATCGGGCCCGCAGGTGGTGAGCCAGCCGGCGTGCGCGGCGGGCAGCTGCGTCGGCTTCGCGGCGCTGCTGCTGGCGCTGGCCGCGCAGCTCGCGCTCATGCTCTGCTACGCGATGTACAAGTGAGTGCACCGGTGCACCTACGTACCAACACACCCACAACCTATACAGCAGCCTCTCCCAAAGTGGGCGATAACGCCCCCTTGTGGGCGCTGCAGGCCTTAAGGGGGGCGGTATGAGACCCAGGAAAAAAATGGGGGCGTTGTGTAGAGGCTTACAATAATTAATTTAATTTGAAGTTATAGTGGTTTTTAAGTAGGTGAAAAAATGGGGGCGCTAAAAATAATTCATTCTCAAAGTGGGCAGTAGACAAAATAAGTTTGGGAGCCCCTGATGTACAGGCAGAATGTTTCGAGTGCGCGTAAATAGCCAAATTCGATACTAGAGGTAATATCGAAAAATTGCTAAATGACCCAGATCTATTTTACTGAAAACTAAAACAGTAAGCAGTTTTATTTTGGCAGCCTGTACAAAAGGGTGTAATTACATGAAAATGTAATTAAAAAAATCTATCTATCTATCTATCAGCCGATATACACTACACGTCCACTGCTGGACACAAGCCTCCCCCAACGACTTCCACACATCACGGTCCTCCGCCACTCGCATCCACCGGCTTCCTGCGACGCGTGTGATGTCATCAGTCCACCTTGTGGGGGGCCGTCCTACACTTCGTGTTCCGATTCGTGGTCGCCATTCTATAACCTTTCTGCCCCAACGGCCATCGGTTCTGCGAGCTATGTGCCCTGCCCACTGCCACTTCAACTTGGGAATTCTTTGAGCTATGTCGGTTACTCCAGTTCGTCTACGGATCTCTTCATTTCTGATTCTATCGCGTAGCGAAACCCCGAGCATAGCTCTCTCCATTGCGCGTTGAGCGACCTTGAGCCTTCTGGCGGCCCATACTCAGTATAAGTATAATTCATAAATAAAATGTAATTGCAAACATGAGTTCGGCCAAAAAGAGGTCTAATGTCAGCATTGAGTTGTGAAAGTAACTACAGCGCTGCGCAGCGCTTTGCAACTTATTCAGCTGTTCTAACACTTTCCACAGTCGTTAAGCATGGCCAGAAGTCTAAAATAATCTGACAAATGTTTGTACTCCGTGCTCCGTGTGAGAGCTACGGTACGCGCAACACGGTTGTCCCGCATTTGTTACTGGCGTGCTTGTTTTCAAACACGTTCGATCCCTTTCTTTAAATTGAACGCTGCGATCCACTTGATGCGCTTTTATCTGTCAGCTCGTAAGACACATGCAAGAAGCACGCATGTTCCAGCTACTGTGTTGCACATCACAACACTTTGAATAAAATAAACAGCAGAATCTGTATTACTCATTTTATTGTGTTCACAGAGAAAGAAAAGAAGCCCAAGCGAAGAAGTTCTTCTAAGAAGCCTACAGTCGGTGTCGCGAGGTGTCGCCACCGGCCCCACAATGGTCTACACGAACATCGGCAGATGGCGCTGGAACGAAATATTTCAATACCGTCAGATTTATCAAACCGCGATTAAGGTGTCTCCTTGCTATTTGTATCAAAATCATCCTATTTTTCAATATAGTGTCACAAAGTACTAATGTTATGATCTCACAATGCTGCGCCGATTCCGATGCAATGTCTGTTATTGTGGGACCGGTGTGTTGTAGTAGTTTATTTTTACCAATAATTATTGTGAGTATGGGAGAGTGGGACGAACATTATTATTAACGCTCGTGTGCAAGTCTGTCAACATTGATGGAATACCATGTCAATGGCCGGATCCAGACCACTCGCTGCCTTGTGAGGATGGTGTCTGATGTCTGCCTCGCTGCCATTCCGCACGCGGCTTATGCCCGCATTTTTTTTTTATTTTAATGAAGAGCTTGGCTCGCTATCCTGTGCAGTTGGTCTGGATCCGGCTATAAGTAATATAACTAAATAACAAGACTGTTTTTTAAGTCAAGAGACTTCTATAAATATGACTCCGCTGATATGATCATTGCACATGGCGTTATATATAAACATAATATGTACATAATATTCATATACTATTTCCTGTTCTCTAGTATTTTTTTGTTCCCAAAAGATTTCTTTATTTTTCTACATGTTTGTTTTCTGCGGGAGTTTACTTTGTTCTGTTGTGTGAGCGGCGCGCGTTAATGGTTGTAAATGAATATTATTTTTGAGAGATTAAACGTGGATTTTTTTTAATGAATATTGTTTTTATTACTTATCACACTACGGCCTATATTTGGCCCAGTGTACTTTGGTGAATTTCTCACGGCTTTCTACAGGCACGCAGATTTCATCACAATATTTGTGTAACCTTTTAATTAAACTATTATTGTTACACCTTTTAAAAACAATAAGTTACATCAATAGGAATGTTCACAATAACTATCCTTGTGATCTTTGCGGTCAGTGTTTACGTGTACGGTTCGAGTACTTTCAAATACTGGGAACAGCGAATAGTGAAGCACGACACACTGGTACCATTCGGAAACAACTTCAGAGGCTACCTATTCCGAGCCAGCATACCCAAAATTGCTATGGAAAAGTACTATTAGTACCCTTACGTAAAAGTAGTAGATTTTATCGTGCTTTAAAAAATCATCAATTCACTGATTCCTCTTATTTCCACCAGAGAGATTTCACTCCACTGAACACACATTCGACCCGCTCATGCCGAATTTATTTCTCGCCGAGGACGACCTTCGTAAGTTGCTGATTATAGACAAAATGTATAAATCTATCAGGAACTATAGTTATATAGTGGGGGTTTCGAATGTAGATTAAATTAAACAAATTTTACAATAATTATATATATTTATTTATTTACAAACAATTATTTATAAATGCGTTGTGAGATAGTAAAGTTATCGCAGTCTCTACAGTGGACGGAACTGGTTCACAGAAATACAACCGCGGACGAAACACAAGAGCACAGCGGTCATAGAGCCAACTACATAGACAAAACTAGACACTATGGTATCCCCATGGCCACCAGAGTGTCTAGTTGTAATATGTTGCATATAATCATATCACATAAAAGGTGTGTGATATACCCATGCATGTTTGTATATAAAACATGTGAGCTCGGCTAGCGATCGACAGTGTTTTCAGTTTCGAACATACAATATTACAACATATAAAAAAAACCCCTCCACGATCAATATGTTACAACAGTTAAACACGAAACAATTTTCGTATCTCGCTCTCTCTTGCGACCCACCAATGAGTGGAAATGAGATGCGAATACCGTGTATATATTACTTGTAAAGCTAAGTATACGCAGAAACTCTAACACTCAACGCTAATTTCAATAGGCACTGAGCGACAATACTGTGTAGCGTCGTATATTAGTTCTTAACGCCATCGTAGAGGTCGCTGTGAGTCTCAAACTCATCCTTTACGTGAACTTGAAATTTTTATAAAGGCCAAGTTTGTAATAGTACATCATACTGCCGTAAGAAAGCGCTGTAACACAATATCTCGCCGCTCGGATATTATGTAGTTTTTGTTCCTACAATTTTTCATTTGAAATCTTACTCTACACGAGAAGAGCAGAACAACTATATACAATCTATATAATATAATCCAATAATTATTCATCGTCATGTATTAGCTATAAACGAGGGCCATAATATCTCCGGCCAACCAGCAGAGCACGGGGCTTTACTGATATTGATAGTTGTTTTGTAAGACAACGCCATATATTGTGTGGTCTGATAGTCACGTTACTACTAGCGCCTCGCGGAATTTGAATGCAACTTATAAAGAGCTTGCACTGGGGCGCTGTTTTGCGAAATATCGAGCTACGCTGTAATGTATGGACGCTGTTAACTTGTATTTAATTTAATCTATGATAGGAACTCATGATTTAATAGATTTAACAAATTCAATAATAGTCAACCACCCAATTATTTAAATCATCCATAGTAGGCCACGTAAATACTTTAAAATACAGGGTGGGGGTCGAACCCACAATCTTTTTATTACGAGGGCAGCCCAACAAACCACTAGGTCATTGACGCTTAGGATGCTGTACATCATTATTATTTTTTTATTTCTCAAAGATCACTAGTAACATGCAATAAACATATTACTAGTAGTGTCGTTAGCCCCCCCGACTAAGCTATATCGTGTGCAAGGAGTGGTCTCACGGTAATAGTTTAATAGCTAGGGTTAGGATCGAACCTGGACTCTTTCGATTACAAATTTAGGCTCACTCATGATATAACAATATTTTACGCCAGGATGTGTGTTGTGTGTGGTCTCAGTCATGTCTAGCCAGTCTCACTCGGAGCTGCTGTCGGAGGAGCTGGAGGAGTGATCCCGGTCGGCGGGGGCGGGGGCGGGGGCTGTGGGGGCGGCGGGGGCGGGCGCCGGGGAGGCGGCGCGCAGCCACGCGTGCAGGGGGGGCGGCTGGCGGGACGGCGCGGTGGACGGGATCGATAGCTCGCCGATCAGCTGACTGCAATAGACACATATATACAAACCTGAAATGAGTCTTTACCTGTGCCAAATCAAAATGGCCCAATACCTTGCTTACCTAGACGAACAAGCCAACTGTAAAGTCCCACACTAAGCAACGCTTGTATTATGGGTACCGTACAATGGACTGGGGGCGAACCCAGTATACTTATATACATATTAAACATTCTTGACTCGGGTACCAACATTCGTGCTAATCACACGATGTAGGGCTCTACCAGGATTCGAACCCGAGACCCTCGGCACAGAGAACAGGGCCCCAATTCTTCTAACACAGTAGTTTCATAATCGAACAGCAACCGCATAGGAACTGTCACTTTTGACAGATATCTCATACTATATCTGTCAAAAGTGACAGTTACTATGCGGTTGCTGTTCAATTATGATTCGACTGTGTTAGCAGACTTGGGGCCCTGGATCAACTGCGCTAAACAAGTCGTCAGGGGGGGAGGCCTGTGTCTGGCAGTGAACGTGTTTCAGCTGATGATGGATGGGAATGGAATAAAGGTGGGTGGCACTAACTCGACGTCGTCGTAGCTGCGCTTCCAGGCGAAGAAGTCGTCGTCCAGGTTGAAGGTGAGGTTGCTGCGCAGGAGCAGCTTGACGGGCTCTCCGTCCGCGCCGCGGCCCGGCTGCGCCACAGCAATCACAACATCTTATTATTCACTGGCTGACCACAGACGGTGTCCCGTCAAAATCCGATACAATAAAAGGCGCTTCTAAGTTTTACGAAAATTTTAAATTTTCCAGAAATCTTTTAGATTTTTTCTTTTCCTACAAACCTGATTTGGACTATGCCGAACATTTTGAAAAAAAAATTGAGCCAAATCGCTCGAGCCGTTCTCAAGTTATTCGCCTACCAACGAACAGCATTTAATTTGTATCATAATTCATTACAGTACTTATATACCGTCAAAAATGTCACAAAATGTATGCTACTACTTTACCACCCGTTCGGAATGCCGTTCCTATGGAGAAGAACGGGCAAGAAACTCCATGGTCAGATTTTTTTGATAGATAATCGATTCGTAGCGCGTTAGTAACACGTTGGTAACTCCTAAGTAGCACACTAGTACCCCTTAGTAACACGCTGGTAACGCTTTAGTGGCACATTAGCAACGCTTTAGTAAGATGCTTGACTGCAGTGATTAGAGTTACATCGCGCGAAGTTTGGTCACTAATTAGTTGGTGATTACAGTTAGTTATCAGTTATGGTGTGCAGTACTCACATCATCCCGCGTGTACTCGGCGTCGCTGTCGGCGTCGGCATGCGGCCGGGGGCGGGGGCGGGGGCGGGGGCGGGCGCGGAAGGGGGCGGCGGGGGCGGCGGCGGCGGGGGCGGCGGGGCGGCGCCGCAGCGGCAGCGGCAGGGAGTTGTTGCGCCGGAAGCGGGACTCGCCTGGGGGGGCGGGAGCATCTGTAGTATCGGTGACTACACGACGGGTCACACAAACACATAGCCTCACACATACATACACTCGGCACACACACGCACTCACAACACATACTTACAAGATACACTCGCCCATACTCATACACGCTTCACACACACTATGTGCCGAAGTGCCGCGTCTCAAATCCTCGTTTAATTATCTGAGCAATAAGGAAAGAATGTCGCAGTATAGTATGAGGCAGCTGTCGCTAGCCGCGGACTCACCGACGGGCCAGTCCTCGCGGCCGCCGCTCTGGTCCGCGCTGTCGTCCAGCAGCGGCGCGTCCTCCGCGGACTCCGCGCCCTCCGCGCCCGACGACCGCTGCGCCGACCTGCACCCACACACACACCATATCACTCTATATACACCTATACAGCGGGATTCAGAGAGCCTATACTAACCTATGAGCCTGCGCTGCTTTAGAGCATTTGTAATCAGTATGTGAAGTCACACTTTCGATGTCTAATTTAAAAAAATATATGATTAAGTCACAATTGTCGTTATGATGAGAACACAATCTCTTTTTAACCGACATAAAAAAATAAGGAGGTATTCAATTCGATTGTATTTTTTTTTTATGTTTGTTACTTCAAAACTCCGTCATTTATGATGAACCGACTTGGAAAATTATTTTTTTATTACAAAGGATATATGTACTTCCAGATTGGTCCCATTTCATTTAGTTACTCCTCAAGTACTACAGGTATACATAATGGCGATTTTGGTATTTTCATGAATGAGTTAAGCATTTGCATTCAGAAAGTATCATTTGCTGATGTGGAACTGATGAAGAAGACCACAAATGGCCACCGGAACTCCTCAATGATAAGTATTTCACGGGTGGCGCCAAGATAATCTCGACTAAGATAGTTAAGCGACTATGACGAAGCAAATTTAAAGAAATGGTTCTGATGAATATGGTAACATCGATTTAAAATTCAATACTAGTCTAATACCCAATCTGAAAGAGAGAGAAAAATAAGAGTAAGAGAGAGGAGTACATACCCGTCGTCGGGTGTTCGCTTGCTGAGCATGGCGAGCAGCTGCTCGCCCGCCTCGTCGTGGGGCGCGGGGGCGGGGGCCGGGGCGGGCGTTGGGGCGGGCTCCGGAGCGGGGGCGGGGGCGGAGACCCGCTTGTGCTTGCGCTTCCTCACGCGCTGGGGGACAGTACTATACTAAGTATTGACGCAGAAAAAGCAGTGTTATTCTGTAACGACTATCTCATTCCTCACGCTAGAATCCTCAGGTCAAATGTAAAATTGTATTTAAGTTTAACAATTCACTTTCGGACTCACGCGTGAGATATGAGATTGCCGTTACAGAATAGCACTACATGTACATGACACATGGAGTATCTATGGAGTTGTTAAGAGTGCTATATTTTTTTGTTCTTGATAACCAGGAAACTTAGGCTGTTGATTATTTTGACAGGTAATATATTACTCTATTAACCTATTAGGCTCTATGGTAATTAGCAACCTTAAATCTATAGTCACTGAACTATTTCGTTTGTCTATACTCTAGGGCAGTGGTACTCAACCTTTTTTTAATAGAGGCCACAAATACGTGATAGTCGTGGTGTCGCGGGCCGCGAAAAAAGTAATAATTTCTTAGGTTTTCACTATGGTTACAAATTGAATTAAACAACTATGAACGGATTGATCGCGGCGCGGGAGTGTTATGTAGAACCTATTCCTTTAGCGCGTAATAGCATACATTTTTCTTATGGGCGCGAAATTCAAAACTACAAAAGCCCAGCGGACCACAGGTTGAGTGTAGCTCTATTACCATAAAAAAAAATTCTCTTCAAAATTTCTAACCGCGATGTTAATATTGTTAATATGTATGTTTCAGGGGGCGTACTACAAAACTATTACTTCCAGGGCCCCAAGTCTGCTAACACAATCGATTCATAATCGAACAGCAACCGCATGGTAACTGACACTTTTGACAGATATTGTATGGGATACTTATCTGTCAAAAGTGACAGTTACTATGCGGTTGCTGTTCGACTATGAATCGACTGTGTTAGCAGACTTGGGGCCCTGGTAGTATACTGAACTTCTTGGAGATTTTCTTATGACCGAATCTCTATAATGCTCGGTCGGTAGAATACTCGGCCAGGTCAGGTCACTTCACGCATTTGTGGCTTATTAATCAGCTATTGTAATATCTGTTCCGGGATAGTCACCTTGGTCGGCGGCTCCGCGGTGGTCACTTGTCTGACCTCCACGAAGTCTTCGATGATGATCTTCTTGTCGCCGCTCTCGTCGGGCACCGGCCCGCCCTCGGCGAGGTGCGGGTGGGCGGGCGGCGCGCGGGGGGCGGGCGGGGGCGGCGGCGGGGCGGGCGGCCGCGCCGGGGACGAGGTCGCCACGTCCGGCTTGCGTTTTCTTTGGTGGTGTTTCATTAGCTGGAGGATACACATAGATAGAGTATAATAATTACTTCGTTAGAGGATTATGTTAATATTAAGTGGTTTGGCGGAAAAGGGAAGATCTTCCAGCCAGGTGGGTGGTATGGCTGGCGGGGCGGTCGCTATGCCCCGACGGTTATTGCCGGGATCTTGTATATATGTTACGATCATGAAAACTCTCATAGCGCGTTGCAGGATTGTATGGAGAATTGTCAATTGTTCTGAACGTCGTCTGCAGCGACATCTGTGCGGCTTGTGGTGCGGTTGAAGAGGTCGCTACCGTGGCATCTAAATCAGAATCTGGATCAACGGGTACTAAAAAGTTCTTCCTTTTACTAAATGATTTTTAATATTGACGGTCTATGCAGTTCATTCAATCAGTCACCTTTTATTTAAGATGTCACACAGACAACAACTTAAAAAATATGCAATTCGATGATTTAAATGATAGTATGCACACGGTGCGGTATGGAACGCGATGGGTGTGCGCTCACCGGCTGCGCGTTGGGCGGCTCGACGATGTCCATCTTGTTGAGCACCTTCTGCCGCTCGCCGGCCTCCAGCTCCGTCACCTTGTTGCGCTCGAACACGCGCCCGTTGTTGATCACCTGCGCACGAGTCGATTACGTTCAACATCACAAATTTAACATCAGAAGGGGACTATCGTTATTTTGTCGATAGCTTATGATAGGGTATTTTTTTATTGAACTTAGTATATTACCAAAGACAAACGAATTCGGTTATGACTGAGAATTAATTATCAATAGATATTATACGTAGTGGTGAGAGAGAGAGAGAGAGTGAAGTCGAGGTCCTTCTCTATCGCACAGGTACTGATTTATGGCGCTCACGTGACAGCCTGGCAGCTTTGTTCTGTTTTAGTTTATTCTGATTGGAAACTTTTAAATGATATCGTTTTTTTGGAAATTTCAGAAATTATGTCACCATTGGTAATGGCAAAACATACATAATAAGGAGTATTTTTCTTTACTGGGACAGTATGGGGAAATCCGAATCTATAGAAGATACGGGGAAACTACCTTACACTATACACATACACACACACTCCCTCTGTCTCACACACACACTCCCACACACGCACACACACACACACAAACACACACACGCGCACGCACACACACACACACACACAGCGCACCTTGACGTTCTTGTCGTTGAGTATGGTGACGAGGTCGCGCACGAAGCTGTTGTTGGGGTAGAGCTGGCGGTGCTTGCAGTGGATGTCCACCTCCAGGTGCTCCTCCGTGCCGTTCATCAGCGTGCGGAAGATCTTCAGGATGAACTTATTCTTGATGCGGCTCTTGCCGCCACTCCGGACTGGTGGGGGACAATTCACCACAATCAGAATATTATTTCATTCAAATGCTAAGCTACAGCGTCACCGCTCGTTCGGAATGCCGTTCCTATGAAGAAGAACGGGCAAGACACTCCATGCTTACGCTTTTTATAAGGAAGTTGTTTTATACATTTTTGTATAGGACATCGTTATGAGTATGTGTGAACAATGTAGGAACAGCTAGGCTGGCTTGAATAGCTTTAAAAAGAACTATCCCTAAAAATCATGGCGATATGGTTCTCAGATTTAGATATTTTTTTTGTTGATAAAGGTAAGAAGGAAGAAAAGAAAAAAACATTTTAATAGTCTGCCCGAACGAGTAATTTATATTTCTGAGGGGCTGGACCAGCAAACAGATAGATGCATTGGAACAAAAAATATGCGGCCACCCAATTCAGATTGATATTGCAGGACTAAGGCTCGCTCTACCCTGCCATGAGCTGGCTGATCAAAGATATGACCATGATCAACTGCCCTTCTGATTATCTGTTCTTCAAGACCCAACCAGTGAGACTACCGCTGACCTAAAAGTTAGAATAGTAAATTTGCTCCGAGGGTAATCGCAAGGCTAACACCTGGAGCAATAAACCTTGTGGCGTTAGTGTTTGTACCATTTTCAAAAGTGACAACTGCTAAGAATTATGAGTCAATTTTGTGCCAAGCTTAGGATCCTACAGCTCGTACACATTCGCCTCGACTCGTCAAACATCTAAAGAAAGAGAAAGAACTATCTAACTACCTCTCTTCTTGCTGCGTTTCTTGTGGCGTTTACTCTTGTGGGAGTGTCTCCTAACGGTGGTTTTCTCAGTTACGTCCAAGGCGTTCGCGTTATCTTCCGAGTACGAGAGGAGCGAGCGAGAGATCCGACTGAGGAAAAAGACGCTGTTATAGAAAGCCGATTCATATAGAGCTAGTACTGAAGAGTGAAAGAGACATACCGGGGTCCTCTTATTTTGCTCAATCTTTTCTCTTGGTCGGTGTTCGCTTGGTTATTATCTGAAAACAATCTTTATGATTAAAACAAAATACTTACTCAGTTAGCACGACATCTCCAAAATAGGGTAGTCCACAAATTACTGGAAATTCTTTTACAGTCGAATTTATAGAAATCTGTGTTGGAAATGGCGTGTGAAAATTGACTTGATACATTGTATAGTTATAGACATTTTGCGCCTTCGTCTTGCAAAGTTAATAAGTATTTACAAAGTATTTAACACTTTGTAATAAAAATAAACGCTTCTAAAATGGATTCAAACTTTGGCTGTTAATATCCATACAGCTGTAAGTCTGATAAACCTAAAAAAACCTTTGTTAAATACTAAAAAATATTATAACACTATCCTTCTTTAATCCTTGATATTGTTCCTATGTTCATTATTAAAGTGCAATTCTGTATAATTATTTTATAATAATGAGTGTAACTATTACCGTACTGTCACCACGACAACTTCTTCTTAAACGTACAACAACATACATGTCTAACCCCTGAATTTATAGACGTTCTATAACATTATGAAACGTCATACGGTACTGCGTACGAGAGTATTGCTTTGCGCACTACTATATGACCTTTGACAATGTTATAGAATGTCTATAAATTCGGCGATAAAAGTTAAACGTCATTATAGCGTGGAGTGACGTCACGCTGTGCGTAGCAACACTAATGACACATCAGTGTTGGCAGACACTTAATGTTGGAAACTTAAAACTTCTCGAATATCGGTGTCTACTATAAGCTAACTGAATATCTAACAATAATTTGTGTACGCTCTGTTGACGACACAACTTTCGTGTTGTAAACAAATGGGGGAAGAGGACACCCACCCCTGACCCTCGGCTTGGCAACTTTTCCAATTATAAACCAACCAAGTTGATCGATAATTAAAGAAGCCGGCAACACCAAACTCCTCTCAGATGTTAGTCGAGAAACTATCACGAGTGACGGGACCCCAAATAAAATGCAATTCTCCGCGAAACGAAAAGTTGTAAATAAAAGATTATATAGTTTTAAGAATTTGATATATTTAAATTCACAGATAAATGATAATGATGGTATGATGGGTGCATTAATGTTGTGATGGGAGCATGAACTGAATTACATCGGTTCTAATGGAAAGTAATACAAAGTCGGGGAATTATTAACTACACTCTCCAGTTGTACCGTTCCTACTGCCGCACGCCGGAGAAGGAAGCCATAATACGATGAAGTTAGTGTGATGGTAATGATGATACAATATGATTGAACAATATTGCTTACATATAGATTAGTAAATGACGTTATCAAATATTCGCGTTATGTAACTGTGCCGATCTGAAGCCAGTAGGTAACACTTTTGGCACCGACTGTCTTGTGAACTGACCGAGTGGGACGAACAAAAACGAGCGTATCAGATAGAGACACAATGCGATTCCCCGCCATGCGCTTGCGCATGTGCGCCGCTGTTTTCGTCGTTATATTAGCTGCGAAAAAACTGCTGCCTACTTCAGAGCGGTACTGTTACATGACGCATCTTAAGAACTAACCTTATGCTTAATACATTAAAACTATATTCGCTCACAGGCGAGGTAACTATTACTAACTATATATACACTATACGGGGAGTCGGCGCTCGCGCACCGACCGCTATGCTGTGCTTTTGATATATCACTCACGCACTGATCTCATTAATCTAAACAACTTATCGTAATGTGTGTACGTAGCGTGCTCGAAACGATGTGTACATGTGTGTGTGTGTGTGTGTGTGTGTGTGTGTGTGTGTACGCATTTGTGACGTAACACTCAAAGGGATTCGTCGTAAAACCGTCACCGGAGTAGGGAGGTCATCGGAGTACCGATTGGTTGGCAAGTTGGGCCGTTCAAATGCCACAGGTCAGTCACCAGCATTACACTCGCACCGTAGTGGGCGGGATGTTCAGCGCACGCGCATGCGACGCGTACGCACCAGATTACACCGTAGTTGCGAAGGTGAACTGATCTATAGCCGTTCTTCTCCGCTATATGATCGAGGACCGCTACCATCTGATTGATTCGCTCCCATCATTACCATAAATAGACTTTGATCTGGTCATAGATCCGCTGGTATTCCTTGATTGAAAGATTGATACAATTATTGACGGGTGCGGTTTGCGACGTCCAGCATCTCACACGATCGTTGTTAATGAGACATCATTAATATTTGCCTTGATAACGCAGTCATTGTTATAAGCGTTACTGATTTCTGCAGTCGCCTGTTCAACGGTAAGCTGGTAGCAACATAATGTGCCCACTTTGAAAAGCTTCAATGTTAACCGCCGTATGGCCAGACCAGACTTTACTACAGCTAGGTAGATCTTATAACAGGCGCACTGACGGAGCATGGCCACCTTGCCACACATTTTTTTACCTTAGGTGTCGCGGACAGTACCCTGCGTAGAGCTTGGAAGGAAGCAGAAAACACAGCCACCCTTTATCTGCTAATCTCTAACACCTATCCTGCTGGCATGCAACGGAGTGGCCTCCTATCAGGCTCACCGGATAGCCATTAGAAGGCGACGCGAAGAAGTTGGGAAACTTCCTGGTGAAGCTCTAAGGCTCGTCCATCTACCCTCCTACACACAAAACTGGCGAATTGGACGTCGATTTGTGTTAAACAACCACAGAAAACAATAAGCTCTAATCAAGCTCTCCCTGATTTTTGAACTTCGATAAAATTCGATGCAGGTTTCGAGGCAATTAGCTTTACTCCTATATTTGCCGTGTTCGTTGTGTGCCGCTGTGGATTGTGACTTACAGGAGCAACAGTGGTGTGATCCAGGCCATATTAAAGCTCCATCCAGAGACATCTGGAAGTTATGTTGGATTTATAGGTTAACCATAATACTGGTGTGCGTTAGTTACTGTCCATCCATCCATTAACATAATCTGGATGTTCTTCTAATAATCATGAAAGATTTTGGCAATAATGGCTGATGAAATACACTCTTCTGTGCTGATAAATCTTCGGACTTCGATTATTCAATAATACATCCGCTCGAATTAACATCATCGAATGCTAATTGAAGATTAATTTATGTTATGCTGCTTTTACACATCCTCCATTATTTATTCAGATAATTGATCTCTGCATCTTTGATAGACGTAACACTTCTCCAGAGTTACACAAGACGCTTCTGATTGTGTTGAACCAATATAAATTGTTGCTAAAATTGCTTCGCAAAAGACTTGTCTGGTTCAGGTGTAACGCATTGATAAGAGCTCGGCTCTGGCGAATATGCGTCTCAGAATGAATAGTAAGCAACGTGCTGTTTGCAAAGCACTCCCGTTAATACTCCCGTTCTGAGAAACCATAACTTTGTTGCATCGATGTGACGCTACAATGAACTTGTTTGAGATCTAATACTCATTCTTGATTACAACACATATCCGAAAAATTACTCGAATTAATGCTTTTAAGAGATTCAAGGAATGACACTCGTATACTGACACAGGCTTCTTGATTATGGTATAGTTTGGTTCGTCTTCTAGGCCTTTGTTGTGATGTAGTTTCTCGATTATTCCAGTTATGCTCAGGTAATACTGATCATTGACTGACTACTTTGGGTCGTTTTAATGTACCGGTTTTGGTATTAACTGCTACTACTTTAACGGGACCACGCATGCCGGGGTAAAGGCAAGTATATGGCTCTACGCCCATTTACTACGTGCTTCGCTTTATGTAATATAATACCAGCCCTTTTTTTAATGTCCCACTGCTGGGCACGGGCTTCCCCTCAATTCGACGGGGATTAGGCCATAGTCCACCACGCTGGCCCAGTGCGGGTTGGCGGACTTCACACATCTTTCGAGGGGTTGGTTCTCTCAGACATGCAGGTTTCCTCACGATGTTTTCCTTCATCGATTAGCAAGTGATAATCGTGGTTGAAAATGAGATTCGCACATGAAATCCAGACATCCCAGAGGTGCGAGCCGGAGTTTGAACCTGCCATCCTCGTTACCGAGGCAAGCCGTTCTACCAACTTGGCTATCACTGCTTTTATAGAACATTATAGAATCGTAGATTATCATATTCACAGAGTGTTTCTATTTGCTAAGCACACTGAGTCTTAATATTCTGGGCGCCATCTTGTTCTTCTGAGTGAGCTGCTTCGTCCTTTCGTGCTTTTCAGTCTCAATTATGGTGAGAAGTGCTTCGTATTCAGAATATGAGGCATTGCTATATAGTTCAATGTAATTTCGGTATTAATTGAGCGCCCAATGGGGTCTCCAGCAGAGTCAAGCCACCAGTTCAGGTAATATGGTCAAGAATTCATCTTTTACTAGTGTTTGATCTCCAACTACTCTTCGAAGATAGCCTTCTGCACTGGGCCAGACGGGACATTTAAATGCCATTCTATTGTATGTCTCCGATATCTGGGTGCCTTCTGATACAATCGATAATATCTTGTTTTGTGAAACCAAGTCGCTTTACAGATGTTTTGGTACATTTTTCTCATATTCCTTTAGGAATTCGCTGTCTATTTTTACAATATTAATGATGTCTTGAGATTTATGACCCCAACATGCTTTTCTCGCTGTTTCTGTCATCTATCTCCTAATACAATAATTCTATGACTGACCAGAATTTCACGGCAAAGGGAAGATCTTCCAGCCTGGCGGGGTCGGCCACTATACTCCCAAATTTGAGATGTCTTGTATATATGTCACGTTATCTGGTAAACACTGATACCGCGTTTTAGACTTATGTGGATATTCTTTAATTGTATGGAGCATTGAATTCAGCGCCATCTATATTCGGCGTAGTGCATACACTACTTGTAGCGAGGGTGTAGACGTCACTACAAACTACGCCCGACCATATTTGTATTGCCATCAGGTCTTAAAACTTCCAATTCTTGGATGGTGATGATTGGTTAAATGCCTTGAAATAGTTTCTTTCATTGGCAACCCTTCTTCCGGCTTGCTCCTGATGCCTTGAACCTTATATGTCAGGGTTGCTGCTGCCGCCTCGCATGCTTCTGGACGATTGGTTCTCCGAGGGGCGGATACAAGTTGACCGGACGACTGCGCTTATAATCCGAGGGATGTTAGAGTAGTTGCTGCGTTGATACGATGTATTTCAGTGGCCAAAAGATAAGTTATATACGCTTCAGCGTTTTGAGAATATTTACTAGTGAAACTTTCGTGTTTCCCGTCCTTACATACTGGGAGATTGATATCTCCTGTATACTCCAGGATTATTTATATTGCGCTTCTAAGATTTTCTGCTCGTTTGTTGTTTGCAGAGTTGGCACACTTAGATCGGCTTACTTGGTACCGCTTTTACGAAGACTCGAAATACCAAAAAGATTGAAGTGATCGAAGAGAACATTTGTAATATAAACAAAAGATGATAGTTTTAACAATGTGATGTATTTTGGATTCACTGATAAATGCTAATGATGAATTGGTAGGTGCGTTGATGATGTGATACGCTAGTGTACTGATTATCTTTGGTTCAAGTAGAAAATTATATAATAAGGCACGCAGATGTCGCAAGCATTATACCATGCACGTGTATTTGAAGTAGTTAATTGTCTACAACCGTATTATGAAGCCTAAAAACTTTAGCTACAGTACTCTTAATTTATAGGTGCTTGCTTTAAGATAATTTAATAAAATTCCTCGTGATTACGAATCAAATTTGATGCTTTGCGTGACCACGAAGTATACACTGCTCGCGGAAAAAGTACGTTTCGTTCAGGATATATTGACACAGTCGAGTTAAAAAAAAATCAAAATAGACTTGTGTTGAAACAAGCATTAGATATTTGGACTTGCGTCGAATTGAACAGTACTTGACTGGACTTGTGTCAAATCGAGAATTAGATATTTTGACTTGTATTAAATCGTGCATTGGATATTTTGACTTGTATCAAATTATGCATTGGATATTTTGACTTGTGACGAATTGTGCATGGGATAATTTGACGAGTATCGAATCGAACATTAGATAGTTTGACTTGTGTCAAATAGTGCATAGGATATTTAGAGTGGTGCGAATCGAGCGTAATAATTTAGAGTGGTGCGAATCGAGCATAAGAATTGTAATCTAAGAGCATGCAAATACGTTCACATGTGCTCACCCGTCATCTGAAAGTTATTGTCCTCGGTGTAATCGATAGTCCATATCTGGTGGTCGTCGCTGGTGCAGGGCACGGCCAGCGCGTCGGCGCCGGCGTCGCGCGGCGCGGCGAGGCACAGGCGCGAGGCGGCGTGCTGCAGCCGCCCCGCCGGCAGCCGCGCCCAGCGCTGCTGCTGCGAGCCGGCGCGGCAGGCGCTCAGCACCACGCGCCGGGACACGTCCGCGGGCCTCTCGTCCCCGCTGTCCCTGTCGACGAAATATACGATTGTGTGAAAAGTTTTTAAGAATCACCCCTTAAACCACCAACGGATGCAATTATGTTCCCAGCGGAAATGTATAATCAGCAAATTTACAAACCATTTTCCGCTATTGTACCAAAACCAGTTCATTTGAAAATCCGATTTTGTACCGAAACGGTTGCATTGAAATTAAAACTGTGTGTGTGTTTGTGTGACAGAGTAGGTGTGCTTGTGTGTGATTGAGTAGGTGTGGGTGTGTGAGTGAGTAGTTATGTGTACGTGTGTGAGAAAGTGTAAGTGAGATGTGATTAGGTTTGTGTGTGTGTGTTAGTATTATGTCGGTGAGTAAGCGTGCGATAGTGTGTGAGTGAGCGTGCGTGTGCAGCGCGCAGTACGGGCTCTCACCTGCCGTACTGCACCTGTGCGCAGTTGAACTCGTCGCGCAGCTCGCCGGCGAGGGAGAAGGAGAAGTACTGCGTGGCCTGCAGCTCGGGGTGGCAGGGGTACGCGCCCAGCGCCATGCCGTCTCCCTCGCGCTGCAGCGTGTCCAGGCACATGCGCGAGCCCGCGTTGCGGAACCTGGGAACCGCACACATACACTGTTGCTATCCCCTTTACACTTTTATTAACACCGACGGAAAAATGTCCATCCGTCCGTGGCAGCGTAGCTCCCAAACGCTTGGATAGATATTCTAAAAAATATTTTATTAATAGGAAGCTACGTTATCACTGAGTGCTATAGGGTATGTTTCAGGGAAGTACCGCAGGCGGAGCCGCGTACCGAAACTAGTATGACATAATTCATTTAAAAATGGGGGGGTTCGAACCCGCGCTGAAATGTCTTAACTAATCCAACATTTTGAGTACTTTCTAAAATATTGTCTATGCCGACTTTTTTCGTATTTTCATTCTTGGTTATTATCTTTGGCCCAGAACCCCCCCCCCCCTCCCTTCTCCACCCCGAAGTGCATTCCTGGTTGCGGCCCTGCCAATACAGTTGAAGGTAGGGGATGTGTGGACATGTCCAAGTACTTTTTGATCGAAAGCTGGTTCAATGGGGATGGTGTAGCGACTATTTCAACCGCACCACAAGCTACGCAGATGGCGCTGCAGACGCATTCAGAACAATAGACGATTGACGTCACAATCCTGAATCGCGCTATAAGAGTTTTCGGAGCAAGTAACATATATACAAGATCCCGATAATAACCGTCGGGGCATAGCGGCCGCCCCGCCAGGCATTCCACCCGCCTGGCTGGAAGATCTTCCCTTTTCCGCTAAAATGGGTCTGAATGTTATGTGCGCACTCACCTGCCGTACCCGTACACGTCGCGCACGGGCACGAACTTCTCCTTGTACACGTTGTCCAGGTACCACTGGAAGCTCTTGCACTGGAGCTTCTCGCGCAGGATCTTGCGGTGCGTCACATCGCCGATTTTAGGGTTGTTCTGACATGATCATTAATTTGCACTTTAGTATGAGAACTCTCGACGGTTGGCGCAGTTGGTGGTGACCCTAGTAGCTGGGTACTGATACCGGTAGAGGCAAACTTTGTGAGCCACGAGCGTTTGTACCCGAATGATGGACGCGTCTATACAACGTGATTCAGAAAGAGTAAAAAAACAAATGTCATTTTAAGGATATGAGTATTCGTGGCCCAGCCGTCCTGGGGATGCGTCGTTTAGAGGCGAAACACGAATATGTCGAATACTTTTTTAAATTTGCTACGAATCGAGGAGAATTGCATTTTATTTGGAGTCCCGACACTCGTGACAGATAGTTTCTCGACTAACATCTTAGAGGAGTTCGGTGTTGCTGGCTTCTTGAATTATCGATCAAACTTGATTGGTTTATAATTGGAAAAGTTGACAAGCCCATAGTCAGTGGTGGGTTCCTCTCCCTCCATTTGATTATAAGAGTACTCACCCTAAGATCGGGTCTGTGTAAGTAGAACAGCTCAGCATATTCGTCCATCCAGACCTCGGCCATGCGCGCTGTGTTTATTCCTGTATATTCAACAAAGCAGAAATAAATTCAGGATCGACAATTTTAACGGGTCACTAACCCTTCAGAACGGTCGTGTAGACTTTACGTTTTACTAAGGGGGGGGCGGAGGGGTAAAGAAAAACTTTAGTAGTAGTAAGGGCTGTAAAGATGGATCACGCGAGGCTCGGGCTTCATTGCTCACGAGGCAGCCTCGCAATGTGGATACCTGGCTTGGTAAGGGTACTGACCGTGCGTGTCGGTGTGCGCGGGCATCCCGTACGGATGGAAGCTGCGGAACACGTGGCCGACGCGGGAGCACGGGATCGTCTCCAGGGTGCCGCCACCTGCGAGCGAGCTTCACGTCATTAACAGCTAGTGACATTTCTAGCAAGTAGCGGTGAAGGTCCGTTTCCTTCACAATATTCAACCTTAAATGGGTCTTAAATTAAAGGCCGCGACTATTTCAACGGATACTTAAAGGTAGGGATATGTCGAGCTGACTCACACTGCCATATCCTGAAGGACATCTCCAAGTTTTCTCCCCCCCAGCCCGCCATCTGCTCGTCGTACGCCCCCACCTCCCAGAAGTAAGTGCGGCTGATCGCGAACAGACCGCCCGCCATTGTTGGCGACCTGGGTTAAGGCATGCCATTAAAATATGCTACGCCAGGAATTCTTCTCCGTCACAACTGGGTCACGTGGCCTGAGACTACGTCATCGGCCATCTTCGACCAATGAGTGGTGTTCAATTTATTAAAGGTGTCAATTGATGGCAACACTGATCGTGACGTAGTCTTGGGACATCGCCGGAGGAGAATATTAGACGTAGCATATTATTATACCATGCGTTATGGTATGATTGAAGAGCTAGAGTTGTCATCACAAAATTAAAATGTTACTTCTAATATCAAAAATCACTAGCAAGTGCGCAGATGTCTACGCGCATAATACTGACCAGGTAGGCGCAATGTCGGAGCCCCGTCGCTTCTTCTCTCGCTCCGGCACGTCCACCCACGTGAAGTGGCCCATGAATGTGAACCCACCCACCTGTGCCACACAACATCTGTTACATTGGGCTTGTACTACTACAAATTTGAGCTCGTATGTTTCCATAAACTAGTAATGGGACAGAGTAGTATCAAAATTAAGAGTCAGCCGGAGCTTTTTCTTTTGCTCCCTCTGTTGGTCATCCGACCAAGTCGGTGATTTTGCTACTGCTACTCATTAGTAGCTACCAATAATATATTACAATAGGGTGCTTGACTATTATTTATATATATATATCTAGCTGTCCCGGCGAACTTTGGTTTGCATCAGAATCAAATGTATGAGAAAATAAATTATCTTTATTATTATTTTTAAACGAATTTTCCCCATGTTTTAATAGTTATTATGATGTTCGGGGTGGAGAGAAATTAAAAAATCGAAGACCATAAAATAGGCCCACCCGTTCTTGAGTTATAAATGGTGTAACTAACACGACTATGTTTTATATAAAATATATTTTATGATTAGACGTGAAACTCTTTTGACACTATAATATATAAATAACAAAATTGCAGTAAAACGTCTGCGTAACTGATTTAAAAAAGGAATACAGTACGGAGCTACTGGCACGTGACGTCACCGCCGTAAATCAGCGCGCGTGCGAGTGTGACGAAGAAAGAGCGAGACGTCATCCTCTACCGACTAAATACTTAAACCAAATTTGAAAAAGGAATATGAATTACAAAGGAAAATACCATATCTTTCAATTTTTTTAAGTTATTTTGATAAGTTTTTCCCATTATGTTATAAAAGTATAAGTACATATGATTGAGTATAACAAATATACTTAAATTCAATAACAGTCAAGCACCCTATTTTTCACCACGATTCTGGTTTGTAATAGACAACCGTCTTAATAATATTGCAATAACTGTCAAAATTAAAAACAAATCTAGTTTGTATTGATCCACATGAACTAGTTACTTATGTTTTATTACATGTTGTACCACAATCTACGCAAGAGGATCACCCCATATGCTATATCTAAATTAACCAACACCATTCCATAGAGTAAGTACCAAGAAAAACAACCGAAATTGTCTACATTCCCAAATATTGTAGCATTAAAATGATAATACTCGTAAGCTGTATTAACTGCGTAGTGGTCGCAGGCGCAGCCACGAGGGACCGGGTTCGAAGCCTGGCTCGTGCTATTAAAAACAGGCTCAAACTTTAGTTTTATCATTAGCATTGTTAGATAATAATAATATGTTATTTCCATCACCTTAAGTTTTGCTAATATTTTTTTTTTAAATTAATGCACTTGCTCATGCTCTGTTAGGTATTTTATAAAGGGGCATGCCCATTATTTTATTGGTACAATAAAATACTTCACCAAGACCTCGTTAATCAAATTATTAAGCTAATTCTTGACAAATTTTGTCATGCCCATCATCCAAGCGACAATATGCACCTGTGTCTCAAACTTGACCAATCCTCTTGTTTGAACTTCACCATTAATCTACAAGTGTTCCTCAAAATTTTTTTCATGCCCATCATCCAACACTAAGCCATTGTTTCTCAACCTGAAATGATTCCGACGCCTCGACATTGAACGCGGACTGGTCTATCACGTCGATGATGGGCGTGAGCGCGGAGTCGCGCTTGTGCTTCACACGCTGCAGCAGTGGGCGCAGCCAGTCGGGGCAGACCTCGCAGTGGGCGTCGAGAAACACTAGCACGTCGCCGCGAGCGGCGCGCGCGCCGCGGATGCGCGCGCGCATTAGACCCTGCCTACATTCGATTTAAAATATCTGGTTAATGCGATAATTTATATAATGTATGTCTTAAATTAGCGACTAGGGATCGAATATTGAACACCTACTTCGGAACATACGTAAGTAAAGTATTATTTTAGTAACGAATAACGAGTAAAATGTGTAGTTAGATTTTTGCTGTTGTTTATTGGGAATGTAAACATATACTGACTAAAAAAATAACGCCCCATATGTGACAGATACAGGACTCATGTGATAGTTATGTACACCACTACAAATGATGGATAGATCAAGCTGAAAAGAAACCCAGTAACACACATAGTCAGAAGACATAAGTTTATGTAAAAATAAATAGAAGAGTGCGGCTATATGACAAACAAAACAGTGTATCGGCCCTGAAAATAACAAAACAAGACAAAAGATAAACACGCAGATAGCGACTGCACAGACCCAGCAAAGGAGAAATTTGAAACAAAAGGTAGGACATTTAGAAAAAGAGAACAAACAAACAAGAAATTACACACGAAATTGTACAAGTAGGTATCCATTTAAAGAAAATTTGAATGAATCATGTGCAATATTGATTCATCCTCTATTTTCAACATCTTATGGATTCATGAGCAATCAGTGCAAGTGTACCTCAGTAAGCGTGCGTCAACCAACCACGACTCAATGTAAAAGACGGAAAGCAAATGACGAGTCACGACATCTCTGAACGGACTAGCTGCAGCGGTTTGTGGAGTGTCGGACACTTTCAGGACTTTAGGAGATTCTTGGCCAAAGATTAATGTTATAAATGTCATATATGCGATCATAAACGAAATCTTTGACACTATGATCATAGATAGAATGTTGTTTAAATTACATTATTACATAAATAGGACGGCCTAGATCTATGTTATAGGTATATTATAATGTAATATATATTAAGGGGCGTGATACCGCTTTTTGATACATTGATCAGGGACTTGAGTTGTCTTGCTCATACATTACGACAAGCAGACAGATAAGATAGTTAACTTCATGTTTAATAATTAAATCTATAAAACAGTCTGTTAGATAAAGGTATTATTACAAGCAATTAATTAACTAAGCATCAGTAAATAGTGGAACAGGGCCAGTCTCTCCCTCCCACTCCGCACACTCTAAAACCGCCGTACTAAACTACAATAACTACATCAAAAGCAGCGGCTCTCAAATTTTGTCTTTCGCCCATCAACAACCTGAAATAGGGCCTCGTCGAGCACGCTGTAGAAGAAGTTGCTGGACTCTATGACGTCAATGATGGGCACGACGACGGCGTGGGGGCGCTCCTTGATGGCTTGCAGCAGTGGGCGAAGCCAGTCGGGCTGAACCTCGCAGTGGGAGTCGAGGAACACCAGGACCTCGCCGGACGCGTAGCGCGCGCCCGCTAGCCGGGCGCGGGTCAGACCCACACTGTGAGACACCAAAATCCGTCATGAGGGGTCTCTAATGTCAAACTAAATAGGGAACCGTGGAGGGTTTTAACCATAACTAGGCACTAGTTGTCAGTATGCGCTAACAGCACAATTTAATTTGGTTGTGTCTAAGGTTGTGATTGATTTAAAAAATATCCGAGGCCGAATTCGCTAGTATTTGATGTTGTGTTCGTGCATTACGGAAACAATCTGTATAAGTGTTAGTAGGTACGGCGACCAGGATAATGCAACAAAATATTGTCTGTGGTGGAAGAGTTGATGAATATAATCAAATAGGTACATATCACAGCCACACCAAGCTATGCGACAGCTACATCAGACATTCACTGAAGGAATATACATAGAGTCTAATCCCATTACTAATTTGATAGGTACATTTACAATGAGGCTAACAGACTTGACCGTACAGTACTTATCTAATTTTCTATCATCACCAATAATAATTAGTAATCTACTCATCATTCTAATCATAGAGTCCCACAATGTCTACAGCCCCACACTAGTCTATGGCGGTCACCTCGAACGACTCGGGGTCCCCGGGTTGATAGGAGAACGTATTCTGCTCTATGACGTCTATCAGGGGATGGACCACTTGCGACTTTTTCTCTTTGATACGGTGCAAGAGCGGCCGCAGCCAGTCAGCGACCACCTCGCAGTGCGAGTCGAGGAAGATGAGCGCGTCGCCGACGGCTGCGCGCGCGCCGGCCATGCGCGCTTGGGTTAGACCTACCCTGGGTGGTGGGTGGTTTATGAAGGAGTCACGGAGTGTACATAATTTTGATTTTGACCATATTTTTAAAATATTGATTTCTTATATTTACGCGAATACTACACATTGAAATAAAACTATTTTGAGGATTCTATCGCGTTTATTTTTTGTTTTTACGTTCCCGACGTTTCGGCTGCTTTACAGCAACCATGGTCACGGGAGGACTGAGGTGGTTGACGTCCTAGTGTCATAGTTTGACGGGGGTACCCTCATATTTAGTTGTTACTTGCGGTCCGATCTACGCAGAAAGAGCTCACTGTGTCTTGAGGTCTTGCAATGGTACGCTTGGTTGCTGTAAAGCAGCCGAAACGTCGGGAACGTAAAAACAAAAAATAAACGCGATAGAATCCTCAAAATAGTTTTATTTCAATATTTTTTTAAATTCATTATTACTTATATAAGGATTAACAAAAAAAAATACAATATTTTAAAGGGTTAACAAGTAGGTGATAACGATCACGTTTAAGTGTTAAATATGTGTGTATACAATGTTTTTATTTAGTGCTATTTTTAAAATTTCAATATTCTTTATTTTTTCGAGTTGAGTCATCATCTCGAGGATGAGATGAATCTTTATAGCCAATATACCTACTCCTTAAAATATTTTACACTACTAGTGTTAAGCCTTATATAAGTAATTAATTCATGATCACTAACTGAGCTTAAAAATTACGTTCGGAAATCCTGAAAATATAGGTCAGCGACGTCACCGCCACAAGACAGCGCGCGAGCGAGAGAGAAAGAGCATGACCCCGCTCTCTCCCCGCTACTCGCTTGTACCAAATATTAACAGGAATATCTTTAGAACTATGTGATACATTAAGAAAAAGATTTTACAGCGAGTGTTTTATGGTTGAATATAAAAATATTAAATATTAGTCAACGACCTTATTATGCCAAAGAGACCGTCCGAAGGAAAGATGGCGGTATTATATGTACACCTTTGCAGAGCCTTCGTGGTAAGGGAGACAAAGACGTGAGGAGAAGTAAAGGATTGTCTGCTATCTGTCAAATAAACATAACTAGAGGTTGGTCCCTAACCGTAAGACCAGTCGTAAGAACGATTACGGCCATAGAGCGTTATATATCCCACATTATTATCCTGAATTTAATGTCACACTACTGAAACTATGCAAATAAGAACACTGCAACCATGGATATATATGTACTAAGTACTGATTGATTGGTTGTTCTGTGGTTCCCGAACCACAACTTGTTTAGTTTAGATTCACATTGATATATGCGAAACACCGCACCCCGCGCACACCGAGAGCGGAACATGATCGTTGTTCTTATTTGCTATTCTAGTGTAACATATATTTCGATGACTGCAACTTGCTCGTGTCTAGAAAATAAAAATCCTAAGCGACAATGTTTTCAATACAGTTTCCATATTTTTTTGAATTTTTGTCTGGATTACGATTAACTTTGGAATGGTGACATCATACCTGCCTGGGTAGACCCAGGCCCAGTCCCAAATGTAGACATTTGGGACACTTTATCCCGCGAAAAGTATAGGTTTCCCGCGGGATACCTAAACAACCGTACCTTCACTGGGCCGAGTTTAATTCACTCGGCTGGCTGGTGATAGGAGACCATATAAATAATTTCTATTGAATCTAATCTCATTCCGATAAGTTTTACGATCAATGAAAATGGAAACAGCAAAAAGGCAGTGTACTCGTGTCGACGACCTTTTTATAGCTTATTAAATACAATATACTCGTACTACAAAATATTCTGCAAAACTTCAACTGATTTTTTTCAATGAAAGTACATCCATAGAAATAATTATACTTCTGCCCTCGGCTCCGCTCGCCGGACGCGTCATTTCATCGAGATACCGTGGGCAAGAGATAGGTAAGTATATATATGAAAAAAATAATAATTATATTTATGATTAAATCATTATGTCTTGCATTAAATAGATAACTGGACAGTTTATTGCAAAACACGGCGGAGGGAGTCATTGATTGGGAGATATTGATGTAAACATATTAATGTTGAATAAATAAACGTATCTGATTCAAATTTTGTAGAAGAAACCTGCCATTATCATTCGATCATGAGTCGATTGTGTTAACAGCCTGTGGCCTAGTCGACGTGGTATACCTACTGCATGCTCGTGGCGATGTGCTCAAAAAATGTGAATGGAATTAGTATTATTTTTAGTAGTATTTTTTTCTGGGTCTTTTACCACCCCCTTTAGGCCTGCAGCGCCTATAAGGGGGCTTTATTGCCCACTTTGGGTAAGGCTGCCCTACAGGGTTTACGTCGTGATGTTTTGTCTCACTCACCGGTCAGGCAGCCTCAGGATCCGGATCATGTCGGGCGGCAGGCGCGTGCGCACGTAGTGGCTCAGCTTGCCCTTCAGCTCGGGCAGGGTGGAATTGTCATCAACCAGGATTATCTCCTTCAAGTAGACGAACGGCGAGGACCTGTCCTGGCCTGGATACCCTGGGGATGGCCCATTTGAGTTTTTTTTCAAAATTCCAACATTCGGATTTAATCATAGTTTATTATTGTCAAGTTTTCGAACTAATTTAAAAATGTTGTCTGTGTTGCGTGCTTACGTCTTTTATCAATTTGTATTATTATTATTTTAAACGGTTAGCACACTCCTGTCTGCGCTTCTAGCTTCAAACGTCAAAATGAAATTCTTATCAACCATTTACACGGGCATTACATAGAATTTTAGACACCACAGTTACAAACCCTATCCCCTGCATCCTCATATTTGGCGATAAAAAATACTTTAAAATAAGATTCCAAAATCATAACCCTTCCTGTTGGCTTTGTCGTATTCGGGTACGACAAGTACACTGAGTCTCTTGCCGGATCTTCTCAGTTGAGGTCACGTTGCAACCCGGTTGTAGCGTAGAGAGAGAAGGAAGCAAAGACCCCTTTGGCCTATACAAAATAAATGATTATACGTTGCCACCACTAGGCTTACCAATATTCATCATCCTCCCGGTCTGCTGGTCCACGAAGTTGGCGCGCTTGAACCAGGGCTGGTCGCGCCGCGCACTGTTCAGCACGCTCCAGATGGTGCGCACCACCACCGAGTACGGCTCGTTGTGGAAGATCAGTATCACGGACGCGGAGGGCAGTTCCGCGTCGTACACCACGCGCGAGCACGCATGGTTGCGGAAATCTGCCGAGACGACAGGTTTTACCAATCATATGACTCAGGATACAACCTAAGGATACGGTTTTGTCATGATGTATCCTGGGAACTCTGGATACAACGTAAGAATAGTTATAAGTACGCTATGCACCTAATGATACAGCAGAATATTCAATCATGATTACTTGCTCGTGTCTTAAGTACATAAAGCTGTCAGTCCTACAACTGATCTGACTCCGGTCGTGTGAGATTGCCGTCCCAGCGGACTATGCGAATAAGGGAGGTAAGAGTGCATCTGCGCATAATATTTCCTGAGTAGTTGGCTAGGGACTGTTCATTTAACGTAAGACATTTTTTCCACTTTTTGACCCACCCTATAGAACGTCTTAAGTAATAAAAGAACAGAGCCCTAAGGACGATGAACTATGATTGGCCCCCAAGACCGAAATTTGCTCAGAAGGGCTCATTAGAAGTCAGAGATTATGTATGACAAGAGGCATCAGAGCAGCATGAAGCGCAATGCCGCTTATGTCCCCAACGGTTGCCATCGTAGCAGAACATACATGCTAGTTGCCGCACCTTGTCGCGTGCAAAGTCTCCTCTACCTGCTCTCAACTCTCCTGGAAACTGTGACGTGTTTGCAGACAAATAGTAGATAATGCCAGTAGGTCTAGAAATCTGTGAGCAGTCTATGTGCTAGTTCTATCTTTAATTGAACAGCTGGCTGTCTGATTAAAGGTAATTTTATCTGAAAATACGGTACGTAGTTAGTTAGCAGTAGTACAGATTAAGTAATAGTTAAGTAATTTAGAAGAGAGTATGGTTCAAAGACAAAAGGTTAGATTGTACGTCAATTCTACTTAACTCTAGTATAGTTTCAGTACTATGACCCCTATGTGTGTAAATATTATTTTGACACAACAAATGAGTGTGTGACAGCAAATATGTAATTAGCAGCCCAAAGTCACTCGGTCATGTAAATGGTAAACGGCCAAAGCAATAACATTTCATACTACGTAACACTTGAGTAAATAATGTCTGTTGTGAATGGTTAATTATCTTTAAGCTGCCACCCTTAGGAACCTTCTACCAAACTAACTGTCTGTACCATAGATACATTGCTGCACGGATAAATAATTGACAGCAACTTCTTCTTTCTTACTTCTTCTTCAATACGCGCAATTTACGGCATGGGTCCTAGAGATTCCCTTAAGGATAAATTCAAAGAAATAAATATTCTAACTGTTGTGTCTCAATTTATTTATGAAAATCTAATGTATGTTAAGAAAAATATTCATAATTTTGAAAAAAGGAGTGATGTTCATGTTATTAACATTCGTAATAAGGACAAACTATCCGTGCATGTCACTCATCTCCACAGAATAAATAATTCTTTTATGGGGCAATGTATACGCTTCTCTAATAAACTTCCCAAAGGAATCCGAGATTTGCCCATTAGTAAGTATAAACAACTGTGAAAAGTAATTTATGTCGTAAGGGTTATTACAGAATCTTGGATTATTTGGATGATAAAGCAGCCTGGGACTGATCGCTCAAATATCAATATTTATAATTTTAAAGTGTTATATAATTTTAAAGTGTGCTTTATAATGTTAAAGTGTAGCGTGTGTGCACCTCGCATGGCAACACACTGGAGCTTACTTTTTTTTTTTTTGTAAAAATAATGGATAAAAATAAAAGACAAGCCCGCTGAGTTTCTTGTCGGATCTTTTCAGTTGAGGTCGCGTTCTGATCCGGTTGTAGAGTTAAGGAAAAAATGTAATGACAATTTGTAAGTGCCCCCGTAGGCCTATACGAAATAAATAATTTGACTTTGACTTTGACTTTCGCCAATCGGTCTGGCCCCATGTCGCTCAGCTCATGCACCAGGTGCTTGCAGGTTCAATTGCCGCTTGGGCAAACGGGAATGATTTCTTCATATTTACCCTGATCTGGGTGTTATGGGGAATGCTTACATTCGATCGATTCAGTCTGTATGTCTGGTGTATTAAAAAAAATATCAATAAATGTGAGGGCCAGTTTTGAACGCTGTGTGCATATCATGGAATTATTTTTATAGTTAGTAATAGGCAGCAAAATTATATAGTAGGTAGTTAAGGTTTAAATTACTGTACTCCGGCAGCAATCCAATTTCTGTGCAATCTTAAAATAGGCAAATATACATTGGTAAGTAACATTTTTAATTAATTACAATGAACAATATTACTTATCAAGTTCCCGCGAGAATTTACGTTCTGTATACTACACAATGTTGATAACATAAATTGCGTAGAGGTTTCTAAACAACTATGAAATTGACTGTAAAATTCAATTCCAGAATTGCATTGTAAGTATTAGTGAAGCAGTGGTAAATTCAAAGTAATGATGTACTAATAAACCTATCGGCTAAATAGGTACTCAGTTTAGCTTTGGGAAACTTAGATTTATTATAAAAAATATGTTGTCAGTTTATTTTTAATCAATCATTCAATTCTCGAAACTTGAACCGTCTGATAATTAGAAATGGTACTTTAGCTGTTAATTGCTCTAGAATTTACACTTATATCACGTACCGATGTAGGGTACAAACTTTCACTAAGAAAATTTATAAGAAAATTGACTTTCAAACTTTTCTTAGGAACAAACTTTTCATAGGTAGTTCTCGAATAATGGTTACAGAATAATTGTTGGTATTGCTTTTTCGCCTTGTTAAAATAAATTTCAAGCTATTTTTAGAGGAATTAGCATGTTACACTCACCTCTCAAAGTTCGATTGTAAGCTATTCTATCACTTAAGTACACGTTCATAGCAAGTTTCTTCTCTGATTCCTCGCCTAGCTTCTTCTCCTCTCCCACCAGGTGCGACGCAGCACCCTGATCTCCAAGTCCAGGGATTATTCTAGCTTCATCTTCAAGAATTTGATTCTCATATTCAGCTTCAATTGGGTCTGAATACGCTCTTGCAGATCGCCTTCCACCTCGCCATTTCTCAAACAGAGTCAATAATGTCACCACCAAAATCACAAGTACACTTACTTTGATCGCTTGGTAACACTTTCTCACGGGAAAATATACCATTTTCTGTTTATTATCAGCGGTAAGCACCGCATCAGGCGGTTATCAATGAGCGACTGATTTTGTTTGACGTTTACTTTCGACCATGTTTGTTTACAGTTTAACTTTTTTTAAACAGGAAAGGCAAACGTAAACACGACAAACAGCCTAATCTTGATTGAAAGGAAACTGTTAATTTGTTTTCAGTGGACGTTTATGTCTAATAGGTATTTGATTTTCTTCATTATTTTCTAGTTTAATTTTTTCAAATTTATATCGAAGTACTTATGACATTTATTTTATAAAACTTAGAAAAACATTAACTGCCGAGTCTATGCAAGCAAATATATAATTACTTGTATCCAAGCGCGAACTAGCCACTGGCCGAATTTGTTGTAAGCAAACAGAGAGGGACACAAATAGGATGCGCTTTGTTTGAGGCACTTGGGCCAAAACCAAAAGTTATTTCGCACAAGATCGCACTCTCTTTCTTATTCATAGGAGAGATGGAGACAAATCATATATTTTTTTGTAAAACCATTGACCAAATAAGATAGGACTTTGTTTTTGGTCTGTGGATAGGACTAACAGTCGCCATACAAAACAGCGTAGCTTCGTAGGCGTTGCTTCTTTTTAAATTCTCAATGCCATCATAGAAGTTAGTGAGTCTCAAAGTCAATTATGCATGCGAAACGTCAAAATGATCATTAACATGAACTTGTAATTGTTATATAAGGCCAAAAGTAAAGAAAAAAAAATGTATATAGGCTGTAACACAATATCCAGCCGCTCGGATATTATGTAACTTTTGTTCCTACAATTTTTCATTTGAAATATTACTCTATTCGAGAAGAGCAGAGCAACTATATACAATCTATATAATATAATCCAATAATATTTCATCATAATGTATTAACTATAAACGAAGTCAATAATATCTCCGGCCAACCGGCAGAGCACGGGGCTTTTCTGATATTGATCGTTGTTTTGTAAGACAACGCCATCTATTGTGTGGCTTGATAGTCAGTTACTACCAGTGCCTCACGGAATATGTTTGCAACTTATAAAGAGCTTGCACTGTGTCGCCCACTGGATTGGCGAGCTGTATGGTGGAATATCGAGCTACGCTGTAATGTATCGAGGCTGTCAATCTTGTATTTAGTTTAATCTATTGTGTTATGATTTGCCATAGGTTTCCAATTAATATGTTGTGCAAGGTGTATATTAATTAAAAGAAAGCCGGTTTAATTATCTCATATTTATTATTTTTGTCTTACCACAGCCGGTGTTGCTAGGCTTAATCAATGGGCTTAATGTGCCGTTTTTTGTGTGACTCGATTTTATTGGCCATATCCATACCTTAGCAGTTCACTATTTTCCCAGAGGAAGTTTACTGGCAAAATACCCAATAATTTGCGGGCGCGGACATATTTATTCTTATTCCATTGTATTTTATTTCGTGAAGAAAGAAGATAAAATAATGGGAGATTGTGCCTACTTCGACCTGACTGAAGGTCGAACACAAGCCGAACAGCAATGTTGATGTGTGAGGCCGAATCTGAATGAATATTCATCGCCGTCATTCGTCACCTCTACAATGGCTACATCGAAAGGAGCGAAGCTATCGTTCGTCCACCTGGCTGGCCAATCCATTATAAGTAGACGAGCGTTGGGGTAAGTAATGAAAATAGAAATCTAAAGTTAATAAAATCGTATATTTATTTATAAACAATTATATTGCACACTACAAAAACAATCGTCACACAATTCAATTGGAATGTCAACATAATCACAATATGATTACAACCAATACTTACACAATTTAGTTAATAAAATAATTTAGAGATTATTATTGTGTCCGATCAGAAAAACAAAACTCGTGGTACTTAGATGCAGTCGTAAAACATACATGAGTGCGAGCGAGAGCATGATATCGGTAAGGCAACATGCTCTCGCTCCCACTTACTGCAATAAAATGGACGGGAGGCTGGAGCAGCTTAATATTGTAGATCATAGTAATTTTTCGATTGGACTAAAATAAACTTAAAGGCGAATTCAGAATCAGATTTAAGTACTTAAAATAAATAAAACTTAAAGCTTACACAAATAATACATCAAAACTCATTAATTTGCATCTCACTTAAACATTAAAATGTGTGAGCGAGACGCAAACCATAGTATGCTGTGTCCCCCTCATAGTGCCTACTTACAAATATATGGGCTAACGAAATTAGTGTCAAACATTTTATTGAGCGTTTATGTATATGTATGAAAAACATGTATAAAGTTAGTATTGTTTAAACAAAGAAGCTGGGCAAGCGATTAACATTCCTAAGCCGTGTCCAGACCAACCGCGCGGCCTGTGCCTGAGCTAGCCTTACGAGGCTGCGCGGTCACTCTGTACGTGACTATTGAATAATCTAAGGAATTCGATTATAAATAAGTATATATTTTGTAAATGTTATCATTAAAAGCCAATTATTGATACACTATTTTTGTTAGACTTTATATAAGGCTTAACAATAATAGTGTAAAATATTTAAAGGAGTCTATTGGTAGGCTACAAAGGTCACATTCCCGAAAAGAAAAATCTAAATATTCGTTTTTTTTAAATAACATAACGCTCCTGCTACACCTGCGAGTAATGGCTTTAATGAACACGTTTAAATGTTAGTATTCTATGTTGACCAACGACATTATTTGTGGTACACATTATTGGTGCGGCCTGGATGTGAATAAAAATATTTTATTCGGCGCAAAACACGCAAGCACTCCGTCGCTGTTTATCACACGCGGTAGTAAATCACGCTATCCTTTTCGCACTACTTGGCATGGACGCCTCATAACATCATTGAACTATACGTTTTAATTTGACGCTTGAAGCTTAGAGCGCCAAGCGACACGTCATGAAAACATCCAGACGACTTCCCTCACGCGCAAATGTAACTAGTATTTATGATATAACACTGTCGTTGTCTATGGCAGACACATAAACTTCCTTCCATTGGCCCAGAATTATATACCTCACATATTGGCCCAGGTTGCACCAAAACAGAGGAATAGACCAATAAGATTATTTAAAAACACCGCCTTGTACCGAGCGGGGATTTGTTATAATCTGATTGGTCTATCCTCTCGCTTTGGTGGTAGCCAGGCTTATTATGTCAGAACCAGCCGCGTTCTTATCCGATACTCATTCATTACGGAACTGTCGTTCTTAGCCAGCACACCCATCCACATTCCATCCTCCATTACCCTACTTACCATCACTATTAACATTCCTACACTTCTCCTTGAAATACGCATCTAAAGATGTCTGCTGGGACTTGGACAGCTTAGCGCCTTTCATGTCCAACACTTTGTGGAACTCAGCCAGCGTACACTCGGGTAACAATTGCAAGAATTGCCCCACGAACCCCTCTAGATTGCCGTCCAGCGGCGCCATTACCAATTTCAATATCATTTCAGCTTTCGTCATCAGTTTGATGACTACTTTGGAGTACGTGGCGGGCGCGGGGCGGCGCACCTCGGACCCCATTGACGGCAGTTCCAGCAGCGCCGTCTTCAGCATGTGTGTATCCAGCAGCAATTGCTCAGATCCCACCGTGGATATGGGCTTACATTTGTATATATTCTGAATGAACTTTGGTATAAAAGAGTTAGCATAGCGTATACAGAATTGTGTGAAATATTTTCGCGACGATGATAAGTTGTCGCGTAGATTGGGTATTGCGTTTTTGAGATGCATTATTATTTGAGTTACGTATGAGCTTTGGTCGCCGACGTTGTCGAAGTGCAGCCAGGAGATCTTGGTCATGGCCTGGAGCGCTGGGTCGCACGCCATCTCCAGGTCTTGCACCAGCATTTGGATGCAGTTACCGATGATTTTGTGGAACAGGTCCTGTTCTGGGGTCATGTCGATCTTGTCTGCGAGGCCTGGAGCCACCTTCTCCTTGAGCTTCTGCTCCAGGTGGATGGTGGTCTCGAGGCAGTACTCTGAGGTAGTGATGACGCTTGTAATCTTGGATATTTCCTGTTTTGTGAATCTGAGGACAATATTTTTTTTTTCGTCAGTGCTGGGTTAGAGGGTTAATTATATTATCATATATCTATGACATGTATTTTCTTGTGTGCATAGCTGTTATCTTTCTGCTTGTCTGACCACCACTACAGGATAGCCGGCTGTATAAAGGTGACTACACACAGGCCTGCGGTGGGGGCAACCTAGGGTTATGTGTTGGGAGAACCCTACATTGTAATGTGTGTAGGGATTTCAGGTTATTTCCTAAATCACCTTCTAGTCCATACCGAACCATACCGGCTCCCTGTCTCAGTCCCTGCCACCCAGCCATAATTCGCGTGTTAGTGTGCATGGGGCAATTACGATTGGCATAGTAGGTAGTGTAGCTTTCTGTACCGAGGGCCCGGGTTTGAATTCCGGTAGTTTGTTTGATGAGCCCGAAGTTTTTATATGACGTACCCGAATCATGGACATTTAATACTGGAATCGCCCCCAGTTAATTCTACGGTACCCATAATATAAAGGCTAATTAGTTTGGGACCGTACAGTAGGTGTGTTCGTCTAGCCTCTAGCGGTATTATATAATGTTTATGATCACCTGGTATCGTTGCTATCGTCGCGCAGCAGTGTGTGCAGGTTGGTGACGAGGCTGGGCACCTGCGACAGGTGTAGGGCGGCGGCGGCGCCCCCCGCCCCCCCGCGCGGCAGGCTCGCCTGCAGCACGCCGCTGGCGTACTCGCGGAGGTATTTCTGGAACACGCCGGCCAGCTCTGGAAAAGAAAGGGACACACAATAGGGTTAACGACTATATTTTTTTCATAATTTATGTTTTACGATTACTGACAGTTTAACTTAAAAAAAAATACCGACCTTTAAAGAGTATATCGTAAACAATACACACCTATAGTACAGACTAGTCGAGTCTCAAAATGTATAACTTGCATATAATAAGAGCAACCATGGAGTTTCTTGCTTCTAGACGAACAAAAATATATCTAAATGAAATTATACATTGTTTTATAGGTACCCATGAATATGTAAAGAATGTAAAATATGTAAAGATGTATATAAATCTCGTTAGCCACCAAGAAAAAGAAAATATAAATTTCTACAACAAATTTAATATGCTTCGATTTTCAAAGTTTTTTAAGCAAAACTATCTATCAAAACCACAATAGGTATTTGTTTACATTGAATGTCTACAACCGTATTGAAAGACTAATTTCATCCGAGTTTAGTTGTGAACGCGCAATGGGAATGTTATTGTTTGGCGGCGAGGTAGCACAACACGGGGCCGCGCACGTGCGCGCGCGCAGCTCTAGCATCAATATTTACCTCGCGTCAACGACAAGGAGCGACTTCGTGATGTGTCAACTCACTCTCACACATAAAAGACCCCACGAATCCTGGCAGAGTACAAGCGCTTGCTCGCTCACGAACCAATCACGAGAAAATATAATAATAATAATACCAGCCCTTTTTAATGTCCCACTTTTGGGTACAGGCCTCCACTCATTGCGAGGGGGCTTAGGCCATAGTCCACCACGCTGGCCCAGTGCGGGCTGGCGGACTTCACACATATTTCGAGGGGTCCTCTCAGACATGCAGGTTTCCTCGCGATGTTTTCCTTCACCGTTTAGCAAGTGATAATCGTGGTTGAAAATGAGATTCGCACATAAAATCCCAGAGGTGCGAGCCGCGGTTTGAACCTGCAATCCTCATTACCGAGGAAAGCGTTCTACCAACATGGAGCCGAGACTCACCCAGCATGGGCTCGCCGGTGCTGAGGCGCGCGCACTGCACGAGGCACTTCTTGTAGAACAGGAACAAGTCCGCGCAGCTGGAGATCACGGCGCCCGCGCCGCTGGCCGCGCCCGCCGCGGGCCCGGCCGGGCCGGGTGCTTTGGCGTCCTGGGGGCGGAGGACCAGGGGGTTTTAACTGCCTCAAGTACCAAACTAGGCCTTTATTGTAACCTTCCTTCGAATGATAATACGTAGCTTGAGCGCCACAACTTACTACGGCCTTGTTTCAGTGCTGTTCAAGCGAAAACTTAAGATGGTAAGGAAATAAGATTGTTTTATATTTGTATCTATTGAACCCACGATTGACAGTGTTCTTGGCGAAGATATGAACCAGCATAGAACGGAGAAGTTGGTGGAGTGCGCATGCTTGAATAATAGAATACTTGTACACAATATTTAATTAGCGAAACCCCGGAAACGAAGCACTGGAGTAAATATGAAAAAAGGAAGCATTTATTCTCATTATTAGGTATTTATATTTATTATTAGGTAGGTGAGGTATTTATTTATAGAAATAAAAAAGAAGTATGTTGGTTTTTGGTAAGCACACAATTTCCGGGATCCGTACCAAAAATAGTAAAAAAAATACCCTTATAGCGCGACTATGTCCGTCCGTCCAACCTGGTATCTCAGCAAATAAAACTTGAAACTTTTAATTTTTAAATCATTCTCGTCCAAAGATTTTTTTTTAATTTTCGTTTAAAATCCAAAAAGGTTTTGAGGAAAACAAAAAAAAAAACAAAAATTTGTCCCAAAAATTGGAGACTGGGATCATGTCGGGTCAGCTAGTATTTTAATGTTAACTAGTAATACTAGATATACAAGTATAACGGGAGCATGGTTCACCTGTACGAATCTGTCCATCAGGGAGCGCAGGTTGCCGTCGAGGCTGGTGATGTAGAGGGACAGGTAGGGCTCGAAGCAGCCGCCGATGAGGCCCACCCAGGCGGAGCCGCCGCCGCCCGGCCCCGCGCCCTGCAGCGGGACCTCCGCGTCCGCCGGGGGCTGCGGACCAAGCCCACAACTGACCTGTACTACCACTGGACTGGCGACAGACATCGCCCTTGTGTGCCTATTAGATTTTTTCGCTATTTTGGCGCTGATCCTAATAATAGCAGGTGTTCATGGAACTAATGATAAAGATCTGACACGAGACATAATATAATATGTGGACAAACATTCAATAAAATAGATTTCTTTATATCATAACAATAATACAAATATTCTACACCTATCATAGAAATGTATTCTGTAAGTGTGTTTTCACTGAAATGCACAGATAAATACAAATTGAATACAAATGCAAAATGAAAAAAAAATCTCAAAAAAACAACTACATTTTCTCATACATTTGATTCGGAGGCGGTACGAAGTTCGCCGGGACAATGACAATTCGCAGATGAAGTACTATCATCCGAGAATTATATTATTTTCATACTGTAATATGAATAAAACTAACACTATCCCTTTTTTATGTCCCACTGCTGGGCACAGGCCTCTCCTCAATGCGAGGGGGATTAGGCCATAGTCCACCACGCTGGCCCGGTGCGGGTCGGCGGACTTCACACGTCTGTCGAGTAGTTTTCCCAGACATGCAGCTATACGATGTTTTTCTTATCTATGAGCAAGTGATAATCATGGTTGCAAATGAGATTCGCACATAAAATGCCAGAGGTGCGAGCCGGGGTTTGAACCTGCGACCCGACAAAATAATAACATGGCTCACCTCTTTATTGTCAGTCTCAAAGCTGCCCTTTTCAGAGCTCAATTCCGCATTCTCCATTCCCAGCTCGGTACCTATTCAGGACAAATAACTATATATCAACAAAATCCCATGTGTTGTATCTGAAACGAACCCACGGCACTGGTAAAGCTAGTTAGGCTGAGCACATACCGGTGAACCTCTTGTGCAACAACAGCTCGAAGTTGTAGGTCTTCTGTATCGCGTAGAGCAGCAGTTTGACGTCCACTTCGTTGCGCCGCGACGACATCAAGTCGCTGAGCGCGGTGCGGGTCATCTGCGCAATAAGATACTGCCTAAGCCCACTTGCTTGGACTCTGCAGAAGACACGCGGGGACTCTGCAGAGGCCAAGCGGGGACTCTCTGCAGAGCCTACGGGGACTCTCCGCAGAAGCCACTCGGGGACTCTGCAGAGGCCACTCAGGGACTCTCTGCAGAGGCCACTCAGGGACTCTCTGCAGAGGCCACTCAGGGACTCTCTGCAGAGGCCACTCAGGGAATCCCTGCAGAGGCCACTCGGGGACTCTTTGCTGAGGCGTGGTAAAGCGTAACGTCAACAGATTTTATCCCTCCTACCCCCCAGATTCTTTAAGGAAAAGTAATTAGATTGAGGATGGGTGGTGGATGGAGGGGTTGAGATGTTAGGAATAGGGTAAGTCTAGGAATGAGAAGATGTAAGCTCGCCAATAAAGCTTGAAGTTGTCAAACAGGTTCTGGTGTTACCTTGCAGAAGTGCTGTGTGATCCTCTCGCTGAGCCGCCAGGAGTGCGGGAAGATGTTGGCGAGCGAGTCCTCGAAGGCCAGCAGGTGGCGCTTGAGCCACGCGTAGCGCCGCTCCACGTGCGAGATCCACGCGCACTCCTGCTCCGCGGAGAACAGGTGCTGGTACTCCTGGCCGGCAGGGGGCGCAGAAAAGAATAAACAAGTGTACGATGAGGAAACGGTTGTTGGCGACTTGGTTGTGACTTGGGGTAGTCCGAACGCACGATACAAAACACCTTGAACTTGGACGCAAAATTGTGTAAATTTTATCGAAATGTGAAGTGTGTGTGTGTGTGTGCGCGTGTGTATGTGTACCTGCAGCTGCACGTCGATGAACCAGTCGAGCAGGTCGTGCCTGGCGCGCGGCTCCAGCACGTCCAGCACGCCGCACGCCTCCGCCAGCGTGCGGTGCGCCACGCCGCCCTTGCTGCCCGCTGCGCAACACAACCATGGTCAAAGAGTGAAATAGTGATTCCGGTCAAAGTGAGAAAAGTAATCTCGGTCAATTTGCGAAGTGGTGCTCAATTGTACCAGTGGCACGGCACCTGGTCTACGGCTACAGCGAGTGGAAGGAGGCAGGCGTCGTACCAGTGAAGGCCTCCCTGAAGTCGGCGAGGATCTGCGCGGCCAGCTGCGCGCGCGTGGCGTGCACCTGGTCGCGCAGCGCGCTCAGCTCGCGGATCTCGCGGTAGCACTCGAAGTGCTGCAGCACCTGGTGCCACAGTACATCCAATCAACTAAACTATCACGAATATAATCCCCGAAGGGATAGGCAGAGGTGTATTGCAGTGCAGTCACATTTCGCCCAATGTCCCAATGTAACAGGGGGCGAGCAAAATGCCATTATAATGGGCACATTCCTCATCATTTAAGGAATTTTTGGGGCGATAGTCCATCACACTAGCCCTGGCAGTGCAGTTCGACACGACTTTCGACATACGTGCAGATTTCCTCACGATATATGCCTTCACCATATAGCAAGTGATAATCATGATCGAAAATATGATTCATACATGAAATCAGAAACCCCAAAGATTGCAAGCCGAGGTTTGAACCTTGTATGGAAGTAGAGCATTCTACCAACTTCAGCGTCAGATTATCCAATGAGATTATAAGCTTATACAGCCTGTCGGACCAACACCTTGCCTGTACAGTCTGCTATACAGTTAAATATAGTTTTTGAACAGGTACAACCACAAGAACTACAATAAACACCTTTATATCTTAGTTCTATGTTTAGAGGTTGCATTCCATCAATTAAAGTCATAAATATTCTGCTGGAATATACCAATATGCTGTATATAATAGACACCCTAACAAACCTCCATGATAGCCTGCATGGGCAGCACCACTTCCTTGTACTGGCGGCTTTGCGTCATGGTCCGCAGCGTGTCCACACCCCCCACCAGCATGTGGAGGTGGTTCAGCGCGGTGATGGCGGCGGTCAGGTTGGACTTGGCGCAGTCCAGCTGTTTGATCTCCGAGGTGATCTCGCGGACCATGGACTCACTGCGTTCGGCTTTCTTGTTTATGTCTGTTACCTGGAAGTGATACAGTATAAATATTATAGTGATAAATAAAATTGTACTCTATGTTCGAACTGTATAGACACTCAGCAAAGCTTGAGCCCATAATGGCTTTGTTAAATGGAGTAGGACCAATTTCATTAAACCTCAGAAATGGGTTAAATATTAAAGCAAGTTTCGAATATTTGTCCATACGGCATCACTACTATTATTAGAGATTATTAGTCTGAGAAATTTTATATAACAAAGTGCTATCTGATATTAAGACCCTATTACATTAGGTTTGAGACCTCATACTATGAGGATTGTTTACTATCAATATTTCTAGAAAACAATACAGAGATGAAGTGAAGTGATATAATTAACGTATACATTTCACCTGTAGTGCCAGTTCTGCTATACACTTCTGTGCATCCAGCAGTGCTTTCTGGCCCGCCTCCCGTTGCTCAGCCTGCGCCCTCACCAGTCTCCGTATGTCGTGCTCAACCCCCGCCAAGTGGAACTCGCACCGGGCTGCCGCACTTTCCACTCCTGAGAGGGACTGTTCCGTAGGGAACACTCTGTTTATGTAAGCTACTGCATCAAACTGGGGAGGAGAGAGATGGCTATATTATAATTTAATGTTTTACTATACAAAAAATATACAAATATAATGCCTGATTAATATTAGAAATCTATTCATGACATTTGAACCTTACAGGCAAAGCACAACTGAAATGTATATTTTTATGTTATCATCTACTGTAACTATACTTTAATTTACTTATTGAGTTGTAATTTTGAGAGGAAACATCATCTGGGAGCTTGCTACACGCTGTGACCACTCTGTTGCTTAAGAAAGGTTTATACTGTGTGTGTAAGTCTGAGCGAAGCGAGCGAGTTTCTGTGGTGCTCTTTTCACTCAGCCTATCTCGTGACTGCCATGTTCGCTCTCACATGTAACTATAGCAAACATACACGCCTCCTTAAGACCCTTAACATCTTCTAGGAAGTCTATCTTCACGATTAATTCAGAAATGAAATAAACTCACTTCGGCATTATCGAACTGCTCAGTTCCTCCCATCATTTCTTCAATTCGGCTCATTACTGAACTCGGAAAGTTGATCGGAACCTCTGGCCCGATGTCTTTGTCGTCTAGTATGTCTGTAGAATCCATTTTATTTGTATTTTATTGCAAGAAATTAATCTAAAACAACATCGCCACGGATTACTAGGAGTAAACGTCAACAATTCAAGCTGCCAAGCCAAAGTCTGCCAAACTGTCAATCACATTTCATGACGTTTAAATAATCAATTTTGTTTGTAGTACAAGAAAAATCTATTTTAAATATATAAAGGTAAAAATTCTTAATTACCGAAAGTCACTTGACTAAAACATGGCCTTAAATTGATGGCGGAATATGAAATATTTTTATTGTGCATCCGAATGCTGATTTTTTTTAGTTCTGGCAACATTTGCAGTAATTTGACAGTTTGTGTCCATTTCCAAATCAATTTTACCCGTTTTTTCCCAAATCCCACTTCCGCGTTTCGTCCGGATTCCCAAAACTTGGATCACCTGACGCTTGGTGTCAGATTACTCTACAGTTATTTAAAATATTGTACGTCATTCAACTGAAACTTGAGTTGCAGACCTCTATTTTCACAAGCCGGTTTTTATACATCAGATTTTATCAGTGTCGCCTTCATTATCAGCTGAAAGTGGTTGCTTGAATACTCGCTTCTTATTTGTTGCAGTTTTGCTTTTCCTATCACTTTGCTTAACACTTTCAGCTTATTTGCTCACGATTCCGTGGCTCAGTGGAAACGCGCTCTACAACCAACAGACAGGCAGAAATCACCTACGCTACTTACGTCAGTGAGAGGAACGTCTGATCGGTCGCCGTGTATTGTTTCCAGTTATTTGAACGCGCTCGTGGCGTGTTGTCGCTAAATTACGTGTGCGACACAATGAGCGGCACGCCGAATTCGCCGAAATAATCCCTGTGTGTTCAATAAACAAGAATATTATACATAAACAAGTGTCAGTGTAGTGTCGTGACCATGGCCCGTCTTACCGAAGAGATGGTTATCGCCCGATCAAAACTGTCGGATCTAACCGCGATCAAGAAACTGAACTGCTGGTGAGTGGATGACTCAGGGTAACTCGGTAATAAGCATCACAGACAATGAAATACTTGTTGGAAAATGTTGCCGTCAAATGCTGTCGTAAGTCGGGATGTCGGTGGTCTGTTGTGGTTTCCGTAATGTGAAATCGTGGATTGTGCCGCGCACGGAGGCGTAACGTAAACGCATTTGTTTGCACTTACTGTAGCACAGTTCATGGTCTTCATTTCTATCTTGATTTCAAGTACAATAGGCTATCCACCCGGACACTATTTCCCTCTAAAAAAATAATACCTTCATAATATACTACTTAGGTAATTAAGGAGGCAAGTAGGTACTTTCATTGTGCCACAATCTCTTTATATATGTGGATATATTGCTGCAAAGTGATCAGAAATTTAATTAAATTAATTAGATTCCTCTCGACTCATGGACTGGTAATCCTCAGAAGCCATATACCTAGTTGATTCAACTAGGTAGTGAACTTGGAACCTAGTGGATCCAAGTTCCTGGATTTATATCTACAGCAGCTTTATAAGGAGTTTATGTACATTGTGAAGGCTTCCATTACTTTGTCCAACTTGCAAAAGAATAATAGTTTAAATGTATGATTTAGCCTTATCATACATAGTTTCCATTACACCAATAATAATTAATAATAAATCATTAAAATAAACATTTGTATGTGTCACACAACTGTAATGTAATTTTCCATAGATTACAAACTTGATTATTAGAATGGCAGTTGTTTGTTTATGATAAACATGCTATAATCCCTCCACCGATTAACAAACAAATTGATTAATCTTCTAAATATTTGGAGAAAAGATGCTGTAACTCTTGATGATGCATTTTTGTGATAACAATGCATATCTTGTAAACATTATAATGTATTGCCAATTAATTCCACAATGTGTGACAAATGAGACACATTTTAGAGATTACAATGGCTTAGTTTTTTTAAATGTTTTGATTACAGCATAACTTTTTTCAAGTAGAGATATTTCGCCTTATATATCAAACCTGAGGTTAGGCCCCTTGTCCCTCTGCACCTTGATATCTTGATGCACATCCTCCAATACAGATTATCCAGCATATTTTGTGCAAATTATTGTTCAGAGCATGCAAAATCCTTGTATGCCACTATGCCAGCTAGAACAGGCGTATATGACTATAAGTACCACTTTAATAAGTACATACCTATTCTAAAGATTACTATCTTTGATAGTCATTGGAAGATTGAGATAGTTTTTTTTATTTTTTTTATTACATTATAGGCAAGTATTTGATCTCGATCTCACCTGATGGTAAGTGACGATGAGATCTACGATGGAGCATACTTGCCTAGGTAGGAAGGCGGCAGTAGATAGAGACGCTACATTCACTAGGCACATGCAGCGCAACTGATCTGACCCGTCATCCATGAATGGCAACACCGAACATCATGCCGGAACACGGCTAGGCCGCTTGGCGACATGGCTTTGTTCAGTGGGTGGTGACTAGCCACGGCCGAAGCCTACCACCAGTAGAGTTGTCACCTGGTTGGCACCACCCAGGGTCACGTGTAGGGTATCTCGAGGGTACTTAATTCTCCTACGGACGAAGGTGACTCGACCCCAGATAAATGCATTATATTTATCTATAAAAAATTGTTCATATTGCTATGCTCTATGTTTGTCTAAGTAAAAGTGAATCCATTGTCTATCTTACAAAAATAAAAATAGTAATTGATTCACCACTTTCTACTAATTCTCTTCTTTTTCTTTATCCACTTTTAGCCATCTTCGTGTAGGCCTCCTTCAGCGTCTTCCATTTATGTCTGCCTTGAGTGTCTTTTATCCAGTTCGATCCAGCTTTTCTCTTGACATTATCCTTCCAGTACATTTGAGGTCTTCCTTACGGGCATTTGTTATCCCACGGCCTCCATTCTAGAAGTGATTTGCACCAAGAACCTGCTTTCGGGCAACATGACCAGCCCATTTCCACTCGAGACAGGCTACTCTACTGCTACTACACCAGTTTACAAATTTTCAGAATAAAATAATGTCATCTATATACATACTATTTATTAAAATTGAATCAAGTTATCTATGAATGAAAACGGTAATACTCGTATGTCCATATTTAACAAATTTGATTCCTTTAGGAACATTCCATCCGTTCCCGAATCGTCTGTTTAACGAACACGAAATTCACGAATTTGCACTGCTCAAAACAGTAAATCCTCAAATCTGCAAACACAATAAACTCGCTATAGAATGGTTATAGCAATACACACTATTAATAAAAGCCTCACTCACAAGTAAAAAATAATTTATTTTCTCACTACTGCGCTGGTGGGAAGCTGTCTAACGCGCTCGTACCAACGGTAAATAAGTGCATTGTCTCTAAATTGCCATACCTACTTGGTATCGACAAATGGAGTACACTGACTCATGCATATGCGTTTTATGGAGCCCTTTAAGCTTACCCAGTTGAGTACACTACAAACAAGGATCGATTCCTATTATTGGTATTACCTTGACGTCCTTTTACCAAGAGAACAGACAATATTGGGTGACACAAACCTGTCTGTACAACAGTTAGATCCGTGCGTATGATTCAGTCATGAAATATCGCGCAACAGTGTGACTGAGATTAGCATTCACTTGTCATTGTTACGCAATGAATGACACAGATCTGGAAAGACCCACTCCCAGACTTTTTGGATGTTGTTGACGACTAAAGGACATCGTCTAAGAGCTCGAATAGACTGAATAGACTGAGAACGTTCAGCGTACCTGTTCCATGTTCTGAGTTTTTTGATATGTGTGGGATTATTCACGGCCTACTAGAAAAAAGTTAAACGCTCTCGTTTGTTTGATCTATATAACTGTATCATTGCGGCGCTGGGTTTACAACCAGTGCAGGTCCAGTCTTTATATGTTGGATGAAATGTGTTTGTTTTGATTGTTCAATGCTTCAGAATATCTTTGACATTGAGAACTAAGATTCTGATGGTAAGTAGGTACCTTATCGTTGACTGAGTCACCCACGAAGTTCGCTACTTATGTTCCAGGCTTCTGGCTAGATTGGAGTCTTCACTTATTCGAACGCCCGAAGTTTGTCCGAAGTGCGGCCAACAGCTCGGTCTTATCGTAAACAAATGTAGCTCCCGACCCATATTTACTATCGATTCGATTTTCACTGCCGTCGCAAAAAGTAGTGTTTGCAAAAACTGTCTGTTGGGTGTTGCTCGTTTCAAAACATGGACCGCTTTTTGTTAACTTGTTTGTTTGGAGTGTTTTATAATATTCTGAGGTTATTAGCACTCATGTTATTGTGTCAAGGTTTCCGATCTCAATTGTTGAGTGTTGCCGCAAATGTATCTAGCGTTTACATTATGATGAAAGTCATTTTCTATTCGTTAAAGAGGACTGTTGTCTTGTGGCTGAAATAGGCAGATGTCTATGATTGGGCTCTTTTATAGTTAGGCGCTTTAATAATTTATGTTACTGGAAAACTTTTTCTTTGTAGGGTATTAATTAGTTGACCAGTATCGATAAAAAAATCGTTAATCACGTTTTTGGTGCTAATTAACGGAAGCATGTCCGAAACAAAGATAATCGAATGCGTAGGCGATGACCTGTCTGGCAGTAATGCCTGCTGTGCAGACTGGATGGAAGTGTGTAATAGTTTTTGTTGCATGCTCTGTTACCGACTGGTAACCTACACACATACTGTTGAATTTAGTTTCGATCTTTTTTATATGCTTGTGTATGTATTTCTTCTTCTAATCTAAGGGAGAGATCCTTGTCGGTGTAGCTGATGAAACTCTTTTCACCTGCTTCTATCTAGAGCTGCCTCTTTCATCTCCTTGTACGACATGACACCGACTCTAACTTTTATCTGACTGATATATTCTTTGTCTTCCTCTTGCCTCTTTCCCTTCTGTATATAATTTTAATACAAAGTAAACTACACTCTACACTCTCATAATATAAAAATCAAATCCACTAATAAGACTATCCGTATGCCCATTGTGCGTGGTTCGTTGTTCTAACGAGTAGGAAGTTGTCCTTGCCTTATGCTGCGACATGACGTCACTGCTTCTATTAAGGCGAGGAGTACCTTTTAAGGAATAACTGCCTTATTTCCATGTATGTTTTAAGTTTTAAATGGAACGAAGTTATCGGTTTCATTTTGGCCTAAATACATAATGCCAATAGACGGTAATCCTGGTCATTCCGAGTGATTTAAAGTGGAATTTGAATCGTACATTTTGCAGCATAATTAGATGTTGGAGAACTGTAGATGAGACGAGCTAAATTCATTGCAAACATGCAGTTTGTATGAGTCATGGTGTATCGTCTTATCTCTATCGCATCCACGTGGACACTGGGATTATAGTATCCATCCGGACCCTACACGAAGCACTACCTGTATTATTATTTTGTTATTTTTAAACTGAGCAACTGTAGCAATGATAGCCAAGTTGGTTGAACGCTTCCTTTAGAAATATGGGGCGCCGATTCATACCCTGGTTTGCTCTTCGTGGATTTCTGGACTATGGCTGAATCTTTCGCAATGGCGTAGGGTATACTTGATATAAAGGCAATGAACTCGCCTTCTGTTACTTTTAGAGTGGGGTGATATGGGTGCACCCTGCCTTCCGCTTCGGGAATTACAGGCGTGGTGTTTTTATTTTTAAACTAACGTTACTCCCATTTTAATTTTAAATTAGTATTTAGTGTTAGATAATACAAATGAATGGACCCGAGTGATCTAATTTAAACAATTTGATTCACGCTCGTGACTCAATCGGCCAATTCCGCGCTATTCCGGATTTTGTCATACACACGCGAGATTATAGGCTTGATGACATGTTGTAGTGGTTCGAGCGTGGGCGGCTCGGCTCACTGCAACGGGCGGTACGTTTCGAAAATTATCTTTCGTAATTTGCCCTCTTCTGGATGTTACTGAGATCTACCCAAAACCATTGTAACGATACTTATAATACAATTATTACTTATTTTAGTATCATATATAACAAAGTACTGCATTATTGATATTAAATATGTTTCTTTGTTACCAACAGGGTATGCATTATTTTAGCTTGAGTAGTCCTCTGCTGGGCGTGGCTTACACCATCCAGAGAGGACTAGGAGCTACAGTATAGGAGACAGACTTTTTTGATTTATAACAGGTTAAGGGTTGTTCCGCGACTGTCTCGGCGGAAACCCACCCATTTTTTGGGATAAAAAATAACCTAAATGTTACCTTGGGTGTAAGCTATCACCATTTCCAGTTTCAATAAAATCCGTCTAATAGTTATTCCGTATAGCGCGAATAGATAAAATAAAATATGGCCGATCCGAACTCTAAACCGAAAACAATACCACCTACGATATTTTTTTTCAAAAATAAATAATTTACAGAATCGACCAAGTTACAATGTCGTAATGATACCCAGATAAAATTTAAATTTGTCACAGCCAGGTATTAAAGTGATTAGTATTATCGACGCGTAAGCATAAACCAGTTTGAATAAGATGATTTTAGAAAGTAAAAGTAAATGAATTGAGCGCCGCACGTGTGCGCGGGGAAACTACATTTACATTCGAAAATGCAAGTAATTGCTAAGTTTGTGCAAGACGGATCGTACTATTATCGCCCTTCACTTGTAGCATCTAACATTGCTGACAATACGTGAGCTAGAAAGCATCTTGATGATCTGATTAGCTCAGTTGGTAGTAATCCTGCTTTCTGTGCCGTATCCCGTGTTCGAATCTTGCGGTGTATTTTAAAACGTTTGAAATCGGAATCGGATTCGAAAAGGTAGTTTGCGTTCAGAATCAGAATCAGAATCAGAATATTTTTTATTCACGTAGACCATTATTGTACAGTACTTATGAATCGTCAAGTTACAAAAATATTATGCTACTGCTTTACCACCCGTTCGGAATGCCGTTCCTATGGAGAAGAACGGGCAAGAAACTCCATGGTTGCTCTTTTTTTAAAATAGATCTTTTACATTTTTGAGCAATACATTGTTATAGGTATGTGAGAACAATGTAGGAACGGCTAATCAAACTTTAGCAGCAGGTCAAAAAAAAAAAACAAAAAGTACTAACTAAGTATAAAATTACAGTTAATGGCTACATGGTTCCCACATTTACAAATTACTTATGTAAATGAAAATAAGAAGGAAGAAGAGAAATACAAAATCTTAATAGTCTGCTCAAACAAGGTCATTTATATTCCTGAGGAGCCGGACCAGCATCCAACCAAGCATTTTTATCCTTAAGATAAGCATCTAGTGTATAGTATGCCTTCTTACATAGCGTACGTTTTATGCACGCTTTGAATTTATTTTCACTAAGTTCGGTAATGTCAGAGTGTATTTTATTATAAAATTTAACACAATACCCCATGAAAGATGTGTGAATCCTTGCTAGTCGAAACTGTGGTTGATCTAATTTGTTTCTATTTCTTGTATTATAACGATGTTGATCACCGAGCCTTTTAAAGAGAAATAAATTTTTCCTAACATACATAATGTTTTCATAAATATATTGGCATGGTACTGTCAAAATATTAAGTTTACGAAGTTATTTTAATAATGGTAGGAAATAGTAAAAAAAAAAATTGAACGTGAAATCTAAACTATTACGGTTCCTTGTGATAAAAGCTTCATACTCATAACCACATAATTCAAACATTAAGTCGAACACTTGTTATTTTAGATATTCATGTTTCTAGGCCTACGTGTTAATTTTTTGTTTTTAGTACCGGAGTTTGTAAACTACTTGTATAATGCCAACCACTTGTATATTTATGTCAAACACATTTAAGGACTCCATTCCCGAACTAGCATGGGTACGGTCCAAGGCTGACACAAGCATGACATAACCCAGCTCAAGTAACATTACAATCATATCAAAATGTACACGATATGTGTCATAAATTCGCACAGATTCACTAAATACGCGCCTTCTACGGTATCCATGTCCAATGATTCAGTATTCGAAATACCCTGCTCATACCGTCATCATCTGCAAGTCGGCAAGGGCGCTTTTGCCCACTTGCGCAGGCGCATACACAGCCTATTATGGCGTTGATGTAGTGGGCGGCGACCTTGAGGTAGCGATGTTGCTTCAGTGAAAGATATATGTATTTGCTATATTAGGGTCTTATGGTCCCAAAACGATAAAATATACAAGGTTTTGGGTCGGCACTTCAATTCACCCATGCCGATAACTATCAGATAAGAGTATTACATACCTAGTGCTAACATCTTATAATATAATAGTCGTGTAAGTACGCTATCACTGTGACTGATAAGCAAGAAGATAGTGTGTAGCGCCAGACAGCCACGCCAATCGTTTAAGAAAGTACCATTGAGATTAACTGACGATTCGCGTCCCGGTTACAAACTGAAGTCCCGGGTAAAGTTAATTGACTCAAAATTGGCAACGATTATACGTATGAAAAAAATAATGTTTTTTTTACTTAACTTGTTGTGCTTACCAGTTAATCAACAAAGTGTATAAGCCATAAATAGACACCCACACGGCACGCAATCGCCATATTGTCATACCCAGCGGCCATATACCATAATTATATGCCTCGTATTTATTTAACAGAAAAGTCATTCCAGTCGGAAATCATTCATCTCTATTTCAACCAGTAAGATATGAATACTGTGCCCTCACATTTTGATGCTGGTTTTAGGACCTAATTTATCTACTTACTCAATTTTGTATCTGGCTTGGAGTCTCTCTACATTTTTCCATCTCATAGAAATACGAATCGACTGCCTATCCTACAAGACTTAACTAGCGGAACTAGTGGTAAGAGTTAGGCCGGCTGTCAGAACTAGCTTTGGTTAGGAATACATAGGGGCCTAAGTTAGCTAACAACGGCAGTTGATAGTGCTAGCCCACTTGGAGCCCAGTTTGATTCGCTGGATGGTCTATTAACGAGCCTACCGAAGGTTGATGGCATATTTATAGAATAGCTAATGGTGAAATATGAAAAGCAATCAATCATTATTTGTCTGATACAATATTCCGGTATCAATTGTGGCGGTTCGCTCTAATATTCATAAGGTGACATGCTTGATGCTGATCTTTTGTTCTTTTATTGATTGCTTGGTCAGCACGGCCCTTGGTATTTATAGTAAGCAAGTATATTATTATGTTCAAGGCCATTATTGTATATAAGGGTTGGTCAGAGGCATTCCGATTATCTTTATGTGCAGTAAAGGAGACATGTGTATTTCCCTTATAAATGAAGTTACAATTTATTTATTTATTTATTTATTCATAACACAATTGGCTAACAGCATACGCCAAAACACCAATATGCTAAATTTTCAAGTCCATCTCCCACTCGGACACCGCAGCTGATGTTATGTCGACGATATACTTTGTGTACTGGGTAAGTTATAATTTAAAGAATATTATTTGTAGATAGGTAACAATTAAAATATTCAGGTGGTCGGGTGTCTGTTTGTGTATGGTGTGTGTGAAGGTGGAAATATGCCCTCGACAACTTCTCGTGTTCTGTCTATGACATTCAAATAGCCGATAATGAAATTGAAGATCTTCAGAATATGGATGGTTGTATGTAACGGTAAAAATCCTTGTTCAATCATATCACTTTCTCTTATTAGCTGCTACATTTCCATTGTCACCTGGCGCCCCGCGCAGTCGACCCAGCGTGCTACAATTCGGCGCTTGGCTCACACCCAAATCACCCTCCCGCTCCGACCCACTTATCTACTAAGCTGACTCAACCAAACTATATTTTTACAATGAATACGTGGAATTGATAGCAGACCGTAGAGCTTAAATAGAACAGTTTTTACCTAGTCTCGGTATGCCATTTTAAACCACCTGAGAGATCCACGGATACTTACTATTCTTCTTGAAGCCCTGCGCGAGGTTTCCAAGGATACTTCACATTTTTATGTCATTTGGAGCCTCTGCTCAGGGGTAGGTGTCCTATGGACTCCGAGGGATACCCACAATGTTTATAAGCTCTCTAGGATCGATACGAAATAACGATAAGCAGAAAAGAAGCGCCTTTGTACTCAATACCATCGATCAATGGGTGGTGTTCACAAAACAATTTGTATAATGGAATTCAGGCAAACAATGTTGCAGCGACCTCGCCGCGCCTCCAACACGTAGTTCACTACTCCAGACAAGTACCTACGAGCTGCTAACGTAACGCTACGTCTACGAAAACAGTTATGTGCTTGGGCCACGGATTTTCATTCAACATAGCTAGGGATCTTCTTCCTTGTTAGGAATCGGGGTTCCCCGGCTATCACTAAAAAAGTACCTTAAATTTAATATAAAGGTTCAAACTGCTGCTTGCACCGTCTGGGGCTAGAAATGTGTCGTTTCCATACGTCCATTTAATAATCCTCGGAATCAAACTTGGGAACTAAAGTGGCACGTCGTCTGAACGTCTCACAAACCTATCATAATTATCGGATACATTGGTGAATGTGTAAACAATCGGACGTACTAAATTAGGATTTAGGACGTCCGATACCCCTATTTCATCCGATAATTGGTATAAAATATGAAGGTGTGGAGCCTGTCATAGTATTAAATGAGTGATATAGATACCTAGGTGGCGTGCAACACGCACAAGTCAATTTACTTGCCGCGTCAAATTGTTAGATAAACTAGCTTTAGCACGCTGCGCTGTGCGATTTGACATGCCACGTTACGTGGTGGCATACAGCAGTTATGTACAAAACAATACTGAATATCCACTTACCAGAATTCAGAGAAAGTGGGCTGAATAGTTCCGGCGATAAAATGTTTTTTTATGAGAATATAGCCATGTCCGCGACTTCGCACGCGCCAACTGTAGATTATTTACTATCCCCAAAGAAGCCGTTCAATCCCTGGATATATATCTTATCACATATCTCCTTAAGATCTCCACACACCATTGACTCGGCATATAAGTTATCACCATGCCCAGTTTCAGTAATATCCGACCAATAACATTTTAGATACTTTTTTTTCTATCCCACGGAAATCATTTCCCGAGTTATATACGAGTATATATCCAATGCGGACCCAAGCTATAAGCTATCAAAATGCCAAGTTTAATCAAAATCCATTGAATAGTTTTCCCGTACCGCTCGTTCTGACAGACAGACTATACTTCCAATTACCCTCCTCGCGTAGTCTGGTTAAATATACTGACTCTGCTCTTTATGTAGGTGCGGCGTATCTCCGGAACTGCCAGTCCTATTCTGAAAAATATTTCACTGATAGAAAACAACTCAATCGCTGAACGTCATAGCATAGGCAATGATTCATCACGCTATGACCATTTAAGGTCAGGCTGCACAGAAAAATCTATGGTAGCGCGAGTGGAGCCGCGGGCAAAAGTTACCTAGTATTTCATATAGCAAACTTTTATAAATGCAACATAGCTTTTGCGATTTTCACCACTAAAGACAAGGCGGTACCACTTCACAAAGTAGGTCGTACTGTGAAAGGTATTCAGTCTATTACAACAACAAGAGAGTAGATATTACAATAGGCGCTCGTGGAGGGTGTATCGGTGACGTCACGCGATGGTACTGCCAGCGCGGTCATCGAACCCCGAACTAATTGGCTCAACGAGGTAGGTATGTGAAGGTTTGGGGGCGAGTGCCGAGTGCTTACGGCAAATTGTTGAGGTGTATTTTGTCCCATATTTAAGATTTAACAAATGGAGCCAACATGTGTATTGAATTTCTACTGCTAATTCTTGAGGGATGGGGGGGGGGGGGATTATATCGATCAAACTAACAGCGATAGACAGCGAGTCTAGTAAGTACTTCATAAATACTGTAGCCACCCCAGAAGGCTGACCTTGGATTAGTGATAACTGACCACCAGTAGTCACTCATCAAGTTATTGATCCTTCTAACTTTACCTTGATCAGTGGGAAGACGTCCACTGCTGGACATATGCCTCCGCAATGACTTCCACACATCTGCTTTCCACACAGTCTTGCTCGCATTCACCGGCTTCCTGCGACGCCTGCGATGTGATATCGGTCCACTTTGTAGGGGGTCATCCAACACTACGTCTTCCGGCTCGTGGCAGCCATTCTTTCCTATTGGCCGTCGGCTCTACAAGCTTTTAAATAAATAAATAATATAGCAATCGGTAATCGGAAATAAATTTAATTAGCATTCATGTTACCTCCCTTTGTATTGATTCCATATACATATTTGTGAAATTTCTACGCGTCATAGCGTTCGCTCTTACCAGCTATGCCTGCTACGTGTCCCCTTCTAAACGTCTGCCCAGTGCTATATCATACCTATAGACTGGCAGGAGATGTATCCACGTAGTCAAGGTATGGAGACATACGAGTCAGTATTTATTACCTACTCATTCGGTGATGAATCAATCTCGTGATGCGTCACGTGCGGTCTCTTGTACATACAGGGAACGCCGCTGTATCATACAAGAGACCCAAAAAAATTTAGATCTGTAGCTCAACCATGCGTTTTACAACACTTCAGTTTACGTGAGGAAACTCATGGTAGGGCACTGAGCAAGTGGGGCTTATTTCAAATCTCGGGCCGGCATATGTATCTGTTGCGACCTCTTCAACCTCGCCACAAGCTAAGCAGATGGCGTTGCAGACAACATTCATAACAATAGACAATTCTCATGACAATCCTGAAATGCGCTATGAGAGTTTTCGGAGCACGTAACATATATACAAGATCCCGACAATAACTGTCGGGGCATAGCGGCCGCCCCACCAGGCATACCACCCACCTGGCTGGAAGATTTTCCCTTTTCCGCCAAATATCCACAGTAGATACATGTTTTGATATCCACAAGGGGCCGTTATAGCAGTGTCGTTATTTGTAGACGCACATTGCATAAAGCTCCTCGCAGATGTCTTCTTATCAACTCAGCTGCAAATATACTCAACTATTTATAGTAATGTCAAGTGAGTGCACTCACCCCTGCGCCAGCGCATCGCCAACTGACAATAATGTGTTAAACACACTCGATGAAGCATTGCGTTTGCACTACAAATATGATAAGATACGGTTGGAATTGAAACGTAAGTGGTTATTCATATTGATATTGTTTTAAGACTCGTTGAAAAGATTTCATAATAACTATGAGTATTTATTTGGTCTTCCTCGTTTATGTTGATTGGTTTGACTCGTTCTTCACACTGTAGACGGTATGCCGCCAACTCGGAAATAACCCCAGCCGCTGAAATGGTATAATACATGTAACTATATAACACAATTGGGTCTAAGATCGCATGTCATAGTTGAACTATAAACAGTAGATCAAGATGGTCTCTCTTTCTAGAATCACGGGGCATATAAATTACAAATTATTTAAAATAATGTTTTTGAACTACCTTATTTTACGTCCTGATAGTTATTAGTTGAATTACCAGGACTACAATAATCTTTTGCAGTGTTTAGGGGCAGTATGAAATCTGAATAATTGTGATGTAGACTCCATTTTTTTCCGTCGCTAATAAGACATTATTACTCCACCAGATAGAAGATCTCGCGCTTTGTACATCTAGTACTAGTTGTGACCCCATATTTTTGTATTTAAATAATGTGTTTTGTACATAAACCACGGCTACCGATCAAGAACGAGCGATAGTTTATTTCTACAGTCCATTAAGCAAGAGATAACCCAGAACACACACACACCAGTTAGGATCTATCCATAGCATAATGTATAAAGATAATGTCAATGTGGGCGGCTTCAGCACTCATAGTATCTATTTCTACCAGACCATCTTTGGATAGAGACAGTCTAAAGAAATGTTAATAAGTTAACTGACTGAACTTGCCATTCTCTTAATCATTACGCTATATTGATATATATAGCAGCGCACGCGCATCGAATGCCAATTACATCGATAGACTTGATAGGCATGGATCGTGTGGTGCGACCTTGCTTTGTGTATCAGGCATTATGTATTGTGTATCGATATCAACTGCGGTTATTGCAATCGATAGTAACATATGTTATTCATCTTATGTCTTACGAAGGGGTCAAAATCGAGGCGGTCTGAGTGGCAAAACTGCGTATAATAGAAATTTTAACATCTGATAAGATATCTATACTGCGCCAGCGCTATAGCCATTGCCTTTATTCGGAGCTACAGACACGTATTCATAGAAGTTGTTTTTTTAGGATTACCAAAATATGTACCAACATATTGACAATGTTACAGGCATACACTTTTGTAAAAATATTTCTGATTTTATAGATAGTTGCAACCCTAATAAAATTTAACATCGGCATGTGTTTTTCTTTGATCCAAGATTTGTCTAAGTATATTTTTTTAGCTTGTAATTTCAATATTCAATACCTAGCTGCATAGTACTGGTATACGAGTACTATGTCATGTCATTGCTATTGTCACTAAAATATGTCTGTTTGTTCGCAGGGGCGCGGAGCTGGGTGACGTTAGCCTACTGCGGCGGATGCCCAACGTCGAGGTTCTTGCACTTAGGTACGTATCATATAAAGAAGTACGATCAGGGTATAAGACGGTACCTATAGAGCCGTAATGGCAGATAAAGACGCAGTATCGGGGCCACTCCCTGTTCATGGTAAGGTCATTGTCGCTTGGCAATACATGACCCTAGCGCTACGGCTTGCTACAGACACTTAGTAGAGCGCGTTCAAGCGAAAAAAACTTAAAATCCCTTCTACATTGTCGAAGTAACCGCTGACAGAACGAGACGCGAGATATAAGAAAACAAAAGTCAGCCGTGCATTTGTTTCAATTGCTTCTCTCTGTTGGGTGGTTGATTGACTTTAATTGGCTTGAGGGTGTTCTTATAAGGCACACATTCAGACTTCGATCTGCTGAACAGAATTTTCTTCGGAAACTAAAAATGGCTTGGTAAACTCGGGTACCATCCATGCGAAACTAGAAATATATATGACCCTTAGACCGCCTCCCTGGTCTAAGGGTCATATATAGAATTTAGTACACAATGTCCAATTACGGTCGTCCAATTGTTCCAATTATTACAAATCAGTCACGCACGCCGTCCATTCAATGTTTTAATACACACAGCTCCGAGCTGTTGATTCCTTCTTTGATATACGGATTTATTTATTTGTTACGCTTTGCTGGGAGGCTTTTATTCGTATTTTATTGTTACTCAACACGTGATGGCGATACAATTTTAATATTTCTTTGCTCTTGAACGCTGAAAGAAGGAAGGGATACGCACAGTTTTAAAATCCATATGGATTGTTAAATTGTGGTATAGGTTACGATGGAGAACGCACCAATACAGTAGTGAACCCATCGCCGCAAACATGCAGCTGCTTTTAGATGGTCCGTAGTGCTAATTTGTTTAGCACCTTATACTAAAAGACAGTGGTGCTGTTTTAGCCCGGTCGCACCGCACGGAAGTTTATGTCTTTCTACGCGGTCTGCGCAGCCATCCAACAGAAAGAGACGAAGATATAAATATCTGAGATAATTGCCGTGCGTCTTGAACATTTTACAAAACGGTCTTTTAGAACTTTGTTCTTGAGGTACCTACTACAGTATTATGTATTCTGTGCTCCATACTATACTCAACTCAGGAATTCAGACTCGGGGAATATTCAGGTGTCAATAGACTATGTACTTTCTGAAAACGTAATTACGAAAGATAGAAAAAGAAATGGCGGGTGTAAGAGAAAATCGCCTCCGATTTCCGACAAAAATTGTATTTAAACAGTGACGTTTGATTCGTCTCGCTGTGACACGGACTCGTTGTGACATTTTTAAACAATACCTATTGCGGATGTACCATTATCATCTTACTCAACTAGTCCATGCCCGCTGCTTCACCCGCTTGTAATAGCCACGCGGAGATATTTTAATTTGGGGTTAGCCCCCCACACTACCCCACCACTGTTACTCCCGTAAGCCCGGATATATTACATATACCTGTTGTCCGCGTATTTAAATTGATATAATTGTTTTATTTATGAACTGATTGAAATAAAACACACACTTAATTTTAGGTGAAGCTTACCAATACATGAGTGCAAACCGCACCCAAATCAGTATAGCTGTTTCTGAGATTCGCGCGCACAAACGCGCAGATAACCAGACAAACATTCTCACAATCATTGTTTTGCGTTCTTTGCGTTGATAAAGGCTCCTAATAATATTTTTTCTCATATATCTTCCAAGTACAGATAGCGATCACTTACATTTGTATTATAATGTATATAGATAATCAATTAGAGGAAGTTGTTTTGAAGAGAAATCTCCATTCTACATCAATATCGCTGATTCTGAGTGGACAGACAAACAAACCGAATTTATATTTAGTTATTACATGGATTATCAGTGTTACTCTTTTATAGTTGTGGTATGATTATCATAACAAAACAATAGCCATTGTTGTGTTATATCTTGCTGATTATAATAATAAATAAGACATTTGGTCTTTTTGGGACTTCGTATCATAAAGTAACGTGTTTGAGGGGGTTAGAAATACTGGAATAAAAACAAACTCTTTATTTAACAATAATGTTATCTATGGTATATTGTATAAAATATAACAAAATTGATTCCAAAACTCTGATAGTATATAATAATAAACTATTCCTAACATTTTCTAATAAATCCACAAGAATTTCTACTCAAATGAATAATCCTAATAGGATTTGATCCGGGTCCGTCTGGCGATCGCGAGGCGTCAGGTTCCCTCCGCTAGGGGTCGCGACCTGTCGCGCCGTTTTCTACAATGTCTGTTTAGATAGTACCGTCTGCTACATTATGTTGGAGAGATTGAAAAGCATAGAATTTATGGATATTGGATTCATCTGCGAACTTTCTCGATCTTTCTCTTTGGTATCGGTTTTCGGTCATACCTCCGGTACCCAGTGTGAATATGTGCATATGTGCATCCACATTTACATCGATGGTAAGCATTTACTATGGCAATAGGGGTTAGTATATTGCCACCCACCGGTCACATTTAAGGGCTGCTAGCGCAATAGACTCTAACGAATGAGTTACCGACAGCAATGAGATGTCATTGGACTGTTATCTCTGAAGTGTTTGTCCGCCGTAAGATTATAATGTTAATAAATAGTTATCTATGTTCTGTGTCTATGACTGAAGGTCTCTGTTCACTATTCGCTTCTGTTGTCTTGCCTATTGCTGTAACTCATTTGAGTCCTCCAATCTCATAGCTACAATGGTTCCTACTTTACCTACACCGTTTCCCAGAACGACTAGTTTTCTCCGAGTGCGTACAATGTGCGCGTACGCACCGCCCCCGCTCGTCACGGTGTGACGTCACGCGGCGGTGCGTGACCGCGCGACCAGTTAGGTTAATAGCCCTATGTACCACGGAGACTTTACCCTTTGTCCGCTATTGACATTTACAACTTGATGGAAACAGATTTTGCTAGCCGTGCCGCAAGGGCTAAATGCCTCTACGAACGTCACCACTTAGCCACCAAATATGCCGTAGGGCCGATTTGTAGTGTAGTGACCCTACCAATCGGCCAACTTGCCTCTTGATATGCCAATTTGAAGAGCCCCACTAATCTGCCCAACAGATTGGATGCCAAGTTGGGCCGTTTGTAGGACGTTTAAGAATTATCATGTGTCGAGATATTCCCAGTCAATCTCAAATGTCGATGATAAAAGTTTTTGTACGGGATATCTGCAAACAGTGACAATTACGATGTCATCATCATTTAATTGCTATTCAATTGCGTTATGAGACCCAGTGAGAATGCCCTCAGTTCTTCTCACTCGTTATTGCCCATCGTCCGTTAATTCAAATTATAACTACCGCAATTATAGAACCGGTGGCAAGGACTACCGACCAATCAGAGCGTGGCGCGGCAAAAATTTGCCAATTACGCGCATTCGTTATCACATTACCAATCATGGGATTTGGCCGTTAAACTTTCAAATTGTGTTTTTTTTTGCTGTTGTGATATCCTGTATTGGGTGGGCGGTAGGGTTTGTTTTGGCGTGTTTTGTATCGTATAGGAAGTGAGTTAACGGTTTTGTGTTAGCTGTTGGCCTTGTGCGGTTCCTGCGCAGTGCGCCGGTACTGAAAGATGATCGCGTATGCTTAATATAAAGGGCAGCCGACCAGGTAACTTTACGAGGCGGCCTCGGGCGTACGGCGCCACCTCGCCCGAGTACTGTCATCTGGCGCATGCCTCGCTGTAAGCCCGAGGCCGCCTCGCGATGCTGTACGGTCGGTCAGGACACGGATAAAGATGTATCCCATATTTTGCCTATCTTATTACGTCCCAATGTAACAGAAGGCTGGCAACTGACAATTCCATCTTTTCCATTGGAAACTGGTTGTAGTGCCCAGGGGCCCCATCCCTCCTGTCTATTGTAAATAAAATAGTCTTCTATTATTAGTCATAGGGCCCTCATTAAACTAAAGTGCTCAGGGCCTCTGATAGGCTAGACGGCCCTGTCAACTAAGAAGATTTTTTTTAAATTTCCAGTATAAACAAAATCCGCACACTGGACGACTTCGCCGGCTGCCGGCGGCTTCGGGAACTGTACGTCCGGAAGAATGAGATCGGTGATCTCCACGAGATCCGGCACCTGAGGCGGCTGCCGGATCTCACCAGCCTGTGGCTTGACGAGAACCCGTGCACGCAACACCCAGAGTGAGTGTGACAGGAGAGTCCGTACCAATGTTCCCAATGAATTTAGTTTTTTGGTGGTCCTGTACGTTCGGGGTTAAAAGTCGTGTTTATATGAAAAGAGAAAAAAAAACTGCTTTATTCCGTCTTTCTACCAGAAGCCAAAATGTATTGGCCTAAAACCCGGAGAAAGGGGTAATTGCCGTAGCATTGCCAACACCGGTCCCTGACCTGGTGACTAACATTAGACTTACAGACAAGCCATAGTCGTATGTTCTCGTTACCCACGATCCTCTAGCTAGTTAACTACTTACTACAAATTTGGAAATAATAATCCCATCTTTGTGTTTACAGGTACAGAATGACAGTTCTAAGGAATTTACCAAATTTAGAGAAACTCGACAACGTCCTCGTTCAACCGGACGAGGTATGTGCTTATACACTCGTAGTACATAAGTGGCTATGTTTTTAAGTAGGTACATAATATACCATGTTTTTATCTGAATATCTTTCATCTTAATGAACAAATGGGGGAAGAGGAACCCACCACTGACCCTCGGCTTGTCAACTTTTCCAATTATAAACCAAACAAGATGATCGATAATTAAAGAAACCAGCAACACCGAACTCCTCTAAGATGTTAGTCCAGTTCCATCAATTATTTCATCTTAATGTTGTATCGCAGGTACAAGAAGCCATGCGTCGAGGCGCCTACATCCCTGACTCCGACGACGAGGGGTATCCGCAGCAGGTATTACTATATTATTTATCCAGCAATACGCCCGAACGTAACTTAAATTGTTTCTACATACAAAATTTAATATTTTCTTTCGTTTTGTTCAGATTCGTAGGGTGTTATTATGACCCTAAAAAGCCCGATCCGTATATTTCCGGGGCCAGAACTTTGGGGCTAATCACCCCAATTTGGGGAAGCTATTAATTCTTAGATTGAGTGTTCGTTTGTTTTTTATCGTTTCGTTGTAAACGTTTCAGCAAGAGTCATACGGCCAGTACCGGCGGCAGCGGTCGTGCGAGTCGAGTCCTGAGCGCGAGTCCGAGCCGTACTACCCGCGCGCGCCGCCGAGGCACGACCAGGTGTGTGTTGAAGCAACCTGGCCTTTATCATGACGCTCGTAAATGGTCTATTTCTGTGGCAATATCTTACTGCGATTGTATAGCAGTTATCTTGCCGTCTAAATCGCGCAATACTTGCTGCAATCTCATAGTATAGCCCGGCAATATTGCACTTGTGTATGGTTGGATGTAGCCATACCACTGTTGATGTCTAGCCGGCGCTGCTAGATCGCAAGTGGTCTAACCATTGCTTTGAATATTACTGAAATCAATTGCTCGGCGATACAGTTGCCGCAATATTTGCGGTATTAGAACATTGCAGCAGGAGTGTATCGCTGGCAATATTGTTGAGCTATAGTGCTCGGCAAGATTTCGAGCTAGATGAAATTTTTGTAGGTCATTTGCGGGACCTTTAGGCCTCAGCCTCGAATTTAGCGAGCAGCGGGGCCGCGGCGGCGGCGGCGCGGGAGCGGCGCTCGTTGGCCGCCCCGCGCCGCTGTTTTCGAGAACCGGTCCATTTGATTTTACGCATAAGATCGCCGCCGCCGCCCCGCTGCCCGCTAAATTCGAGGCTGAGGCCTTAAAGGTCTGGGTCTTAAAACTTAGAGTTTCTTAAAATTGGGTGTCAATTCTAACATGCGCATGTCGATGTGTTTGTGATAGTGTTTGTTGTCATTGAATATGTTAATTGTAATGTACAAATATTCTATGAATTGAGTTTGTGTGTAGGTTACTAGCGAATCATTGGAATCTTCTAGAAGTTGTGTCAGGGTTATGTATTTGAACCACAGATATATGAGAGGAGAGAGGTATTTTATTTATTCGTCTTTAAAATCATTAAAAACAACAAATCAAAAAATATTTAATGCCTTTATTATGTTATTTTAGTTTTCATGTAGCACGACTTTTTTATTTTTGTACAAAATACATGGCTCTTTAAGTACCACCTATGTTCGCTACTGAGTGAATGTACGAGGCAATGGATAGATCGTCTAACGATACTTTGAATAAACTGGTGCGTCGCGTGGTACGGCCGCTGTATGCGGCGACGACGCAGCACGCACCGAATTATTGGCACGCGTGTGTGTGTGAGACTTCGTATTGGTTGGTTTTATGTAATTGCATGTGTTTTGTGGCGAGTGGTGGGGAACAAAACGGAGACAGCGAGTTCCCATACATTTTGAACCGCACGGCATATCTCTCGTGATCTGTGATTTGAACTAATTGCTTGGGAAAGTGTGTTCGCATGGAATTAATTACGACGAACTTTATTAAGAAGAAATATCCTTTTTATAGTACGTGGGTACAGTCGCGGAATGAACAGGTTCGTCATCTTAAAGTCGACTTTTGCTTGCAAGAGTTCAAGAACCGTAATGCCAACATTCTAGTGCAAAACACAGTACTGCCAACATTTTAATAAGTTCTACGCGTTTGGTTTGGCATTGGTTCTCCCAAGAAGTCCGGTAATTTGTCAGTAAAGTATCCTCAACTTTATATAGGGTTAGGGGGGGGGGGGGGTTTATTAGGCCTTGTCTACGGATTAGGCCTGCATAGAATCTCCCATGTTTGATATTTAAAAACAACATTCCAATTGACGTTGGCCAAATACTTACCCTAAAGTGGGTAAGCCATTAAGATTATAAACACAACGTTCACAGTAAAATATAAATGGCAGGTCAAACCAACGGACAAGAAAAAAAAACACTACATTGATTTGAGTAAATTTGAACTTTTCAGGTAACAAGTGCTCGCGAACGTTCAATGAATTAATTTGAAAACTGACGAACATTTTCATTCCGCTACTGTACATAACTTTAAAAAAATAATTGTTCATTTTATTTTAACCATCTCTCTAATATATTTACTACAAGTTTATGTATATTTGTATCATGATATCGATCCATCAATGTATATTTTTAACAATATGTATATGATGCCTAAATATGCATGTGATTTATTAGCGACGTTGGCATTGAGAGTATGTGGCCTTGCAATTATTTTATTATTAATTAAATTATTTTTTTATTATAATTACTTCTTCCAAAAGGACTTGGACTTGTTTTGATAAGTCCACGTTAAAGTACATTGTACTCTCAATGCCAAGGTGATGTGATAACATGTGTATAACACCGCACTAATGCCGATGTTGCTCGCCACTAACGCTAGGGCAGCGACAGCTCGGAGGCCGGGCCGGACGCGCCGCCCGCGCCGGACGCGCCGCGCACGGAGCCGCAGCAGGTGAGAGCCGAGCCTTAACCGTACACCATTTTACCCTGAAAATATTCAGATTATATATATGTAATTATTCCCCTCCTACAGCGTGATTCAGAAAGAGCGTACTGCCATTTGATTTAAACTGCGATCGAATTTGCAATCATTGTGAAGTCACAATGTCGATGGGTTTATTTTTTTGTTTAAATTTTTTTTCTAAACTGGCGTAGTTATCGTGATAGATATAACGTAGATATAATGATTTCCAAATTATCTCTTAGATAATTTGGAAATCGTTATATACCGTTTCTGAATCACGATGTATTTTACAGACAGTCAATAAAGTGTACATTTGTAAGATTCTAGCTAAAAAAACATACAAACTTGGACCCCATCTGAACTCTCTTAGGGATCGAATCTCCAAAATTCCCCCCGTAGTACATCTCTGAGGTACCCAAGGAATATATCGTCCAATTTACAAAGCTCTAGGTCCGCCGTTTTAGGCTGCGCGTTCTCGTCAGTCAGTGCTAAGAACTTTATTATGTAGAAGATATCAGATAGAAGATGAAATACATAACGACATGTTTATCTATATATAAATAACCGTGTATATTAATCGTGACTAAAAAAATAACACCAGGAGGCGCTAAAGTTTAAAAAATATTTTTTTAACCGATTTCAAAAAGAACGAGGTTCTTAATTCGGTTGTTTTTCTTTTATGTTTGCTACCTCAGATCTCTGTCATTATATGAACCGATTTGGAAAACTCTTTTTTTATGTAAAATAAGTATGTAACTAGTGTCGTGTGCGCCGCCCGCAGCGCCCCGCGTCCCCCTCGTCCCCCGCGCGCCCCGCCGCCGCGGCGCCGACGTCTCCCGACTCGGACGAGCGCTACGACCACCCCGCCATGACGAGGTCACAGTACGAGGTGAGCCCAGTGTCCACACACTACATACTATCACACACACATAGTACATAGTACACGGAGGTGAGCCTAAAGTACACATACTATCACTTACTATGTCCTTTTATTATAGTACATAGTACACAATACATGTAACTATGGAGTTTCTCGCCCGTTCTTCTCCATAGGAACGGCATTCCGAACGGGCGGTAAAGTTGTAACTTAGCATTGTGTAACTAGTTTGACGATTCATAAGTACTGTACATAATGGTTTACATGAATAAAAAATTTTGTGATTCCTCTGATATGGTATCACTTACTATGTCCGTTATTTGTAGTACAATAGTACATACTATTACTTGCCATGTCATTTAATTATGGTACATTACATTAGTATTTGAGGGTGGTACAAAAATGTGACATTGAAATGATATACTGGTACGTGATTCAGAAAGGGTATACTAAGCGTTGAACCTGTGCTTCTTTATCGCATTTGTAATCACAATGTGAAGTCACAATTTCGATACGAAAACATTGAATTTTTTTTTTAATCTACAAATAACGGTTCACAGGTTACTATACCATTTCTGAATCATTCTGTATATGTAAAACATATTTATTGAAGTTTTGTCATTTCCTCAAAATCCTTAAAATTACATACAGTTTAGCTAAGCCCATTGTCATTATAAAGTCATGCTTCAAGCAGAGTATGTTGAAATGATTCATTTCAGTCATCATTAATATCTTTTGAATTCATGTAACATCATTTGCTTTAACAATAACAACTGAATTTCACTATAGTCGTATCGGTGAGAACTGGCGGTTGTCTTTAAAATATATTTAAAAAAAAACTAGTATTGCGCCATTCGTTACCGGCACGACTATGCTTAATGAACGGGTTAAGCGGTGACCACACTGAACCATACAATATTATGTCGAATTAAGGCCAGAGGCACAAGTTTTGACACACACATGCGCCGGAGACGGCTTGTTCTACTGTTTTGTAGATGGAGTGGGGCGTGTGAGCACATTCCTTCGAGTAATTAAAACTCTTTTAATTGGGATAACACCTTTTTTTTTTACTTCAAATAGCTAATTTTGACGACCCGTTGGTAGTGACCCCACATTCTGTACTGAGGGCCTTGGGTTCGGATTCCGTTAGGAGCAAACTTTGGACGTTTAATATAGTATTTATATAGTGGGTTCGCTCCCAGTCCATTGTACAGTACCCTTCATCCAAGCGTTACTTAGTGTGGGACGGTACAGTTCGTGTGTTTATCTGGCGATATTTATTATTTTAATTCATATGGTCATAACTTGTGCCGGCATATGTAACATGACGTCTGTGGGTCCAGTGTAGTTGCAGCTTAAACGGTTGTATTGTTGGCGCGAAGTGCGCACGGCATTGTGTGCCCTATGTAGTGTGTAATAGAGGCGATGTGACGTTGCAGCCGCGGCCGGTGCGCTCGCCCGGCGCCGGCTCGCTGCGCCACAGCCTCTCCGCGCAGAGCGTCAAGGTACGCGACGTATACCCACACAACAAGAAGCCTGGCCCCAAGTCTGCTAACACGAATGATTCATAATCGAATAGCAACCGCATAGTAACTGTCACTTTTTTTATATAACGTTATAGGCACGTATTTGATCTCGATCTCACCTGATGGTAAGTGACGATGAGATCTACGATGGAGCATATTTGCCTAGAAGGTACCTTGTTCACTCTCGACTTTTTGACAGATGTCCCATACAATATCTGTCAAAAGTGACAGCTACTATGCGGTTGCTGTTCGGCCGTGGACGAGGCATCGCAAGGCGTACCCCTCTGCCATTAACATTACCCACAAGCTGTATATAAAACTAGTTCACCCTCGATCGCTGTCATTTTGCTTCGCTTTGAATTGTTATTCAAAAAATACCAGTTAAAATGGCCACACTTGATGTGTGTAGAAAGACGTTACTATTGCCATTTGACTATAACTCGGGCGGCGCTTTAGAGCGTTGAATATCGCTTTTGAAGCTTGAAAGTGTTATTTTAACGCTTTAATTAATACGCATTTTGACTCAGGCGTTAAAAATAACGCAGATGTAGCAGGAGCACCGAAAAACGTGTGAGAGAGCAGGACGATGTTAAAATATTGATCCTTGTTTGTGTTGCGCAGGAGTACTCGTACGCGTCGAACGGCGAGTGCCGCTACGCGCCCGGCCGCGTCTCCTCCCCACCCAACTACGACACCTACTATGAGAAACCGGACAGGTACAACGAGTTCTGGTAGGGTGAAACTTGTGTGATGAGCACGAATGTTTGTACCCGAGACATGGATATTTAATATTTTTATAAGGGCCTTGCTTAGTTTGGCACCATGCCTTCGGCGTTGGTCTGGTCTGCATTATTTTTCTCGTTTAGGTCCGAATCGTACCAGCAGATGTCGTCGCGCTGCACCGTAGACACGTGGGAGCAGGACCGCACGAGTGCGAGGGAGAGGCACGTAGAAAGGGACAGGGATAAGGAGCGCGAGCGGGACAGAGACTACCCGTCGGCTGTGATGGCGGAGCACAGGGGCTTCACGCGGAGGCCGGTCGCCAGGGTACGTGTGCACCACACTACTAGCCTCTAACTAGTCTCTACTTCATATCGCAATGAGCCAAAGTTGTATGTTTGTACGGGCTAATCTCCGGAACTACTGATTCGATTTTGAAAATTCTGTAACTGATAAACAATATGATTTAAGACGCTATAACCATTGGGGGTCGAGCTGCCGAGCAAAAGTCATAGTTGCGCGGGGAAAGTCGCGGGCAATAGATAGCTTATTATAAACTTTGTCTGAACTGTATCACAGTGTATTTGGATGTTGGAGCGACGGTCGTCCCCCAAATGTTTTAACCGTCATTAATAATTTCCTTCAGAATTCGAACCTGCTGTCGGCGGTGCTGTGTCTGGTGAAGGAGCTGGACTATCCGAGCCTTGAAGTCGCCGAAATGGCCGTCAGGTATTAAACGAGTCCAATTTTCACCCATATGTGCACAAGTCCAACAATCACCCATCACACGTGTGCACAAGTCCTACAATCACCCATTAGTAAAATCATAATTGCAGATGTCGAATGGATGAACTAGCGAACAGCCAGTGACAGAGCGCCGACGCGGGCCAGTGAGCGAGGCCGCGTGCCCAGTGACGTCACGCGCCGTGACGTCACGCGCCAGCTCGCGCGCGCCGCGGTGGATGCGGTGGGGGGGGGGGGGGTGACCATACCCCGCAATTGATTCAAGTAACATAACTAATAGCAAGTCGACTGTCGGATACTCGAGCGACTCAAATTTGAGGACCGCTCATATTAACGCGTCGCCTCAAAAGTAGTAAAGTTTGAATATCGAACCGCTACGGTAAACGGTACGGTTTATACAATAATGTCGTCCACCAATCATTGAAAATAATTTAATTTATAAAAGTTTTCAGTCGATTTACAATCGCATTACAATGCATTTTGAATGTATGTTAGTATACGACGTATTGGAGCCATCACGCGACCGCTCCTTGTCAGGTTCAGTTGTGTTAACAAAGCATCTGAGTATTTGCACAGCGACAAACAGTTGTACGAGGGCCAAGTCCAGGGCCCCAAGTCTGCTAACACAATCGACTCATAATCGAACAGCAACCGCATGGTAAGTGTCACTTTTGACAGTTAACCCATACGATATCTGTGAAAAGTGAATCGATTGTGTTAGCAGGCTTGGGGCCCAGGTCGGGTTCCGCTCTGCCCACGCCACAACACGTACTGCTATGATAAGCAAAATATAGACTCCAATAAAATTTATCTAGTCATTTTTATCAAGAATAAATTGGGAAGTCGCTTCGGAAGCTGTCCTATCGATAAACATATACCTGCGTAACTCGAGTTAGCGTGATTATTATACTTAATCAATACTAACAGTCGAGTACGTTTAGTACAATTGAATACTTTCGCTACAATCGAGTATCTGATTTATATTTTCGGTATATTCAGAGGAATAAATTGATAGTATACTCGAGTATTTTAGGTACAGACTGTATCTTTCGTACAATCGAATATTTTAAGTACAGTATGAATACTGGTACAGTCGAGTATGTTGAATACAGTCTTGACATTACCGAGTTTAGACGAAACATGGATACAGTCGAGTACAAATGAGTATAGGGCAATATTGTTAGTACTACAGAATGTTTTCAGTACAGTATGAAAACTTTGGTATAGTCGAGTACGTTGCGTACGATCGAGTATTATCTTCCAATTACAGAGTATATTTTGTATGTTTCGTAACATGGTCGTGTCGTCCACCGCGGTTGCATTTGTGATATTATTTGTACTATTCACTGAATTTCAGCAAGATTCAATTTCAGTGAACATTATTATTATAATGTAAAATTAATTCATAGTACCTAAACGTCACTTATATTATAGCTTTAATTTTTAAAACGAGAAGATACTTTCTTGCTATACAAACAAATAATTTGTGTCGTCAGATTTGAACACGGACTGTATAGTTCCAATCTTGAATAATAGATGGAGCTGTTCGCTATGAAGTTAGGGTCAAATACCTCGGAGGCAAGCGAAGCGAAGCTACTTTAATTGTTCATTGCATTTTGAACTTTATCTCCATTGGGTAACGTGCAATTGGATTCTCTCTTCGTCGCCGATGAAAGACGCGGGCATCCCATTTCTTGTTCATATATTATAATGTATACACAATGGAGATAAAGTTCAAAATGTAGCGTACAATTTTCACCAAAAATTGGTTTCGCTTCTTCGCTTACGCGGCAATGTGAACTGACCTTAGCGGCCTAGCGTAATTATGGCGCGTAACTCAGCGAGAGGGTTGCGTAATTTACTTGTAAAGTAGGCAATATTCGGACAAACTGCAATATGTATCAAATTGAATGTATTACGTAAATTATGCGAAGTTGCGCAACGCAAATTATGTTTGTGCCGCCTCCTTAACCGACTTGGTAGCCAAAAAAAGGAGTAATGCGTTCCGGTATGTATGTGCATACCTTATATTGTTTTAATTGAAAAAATAATAATTTTTATTTTATTTTTACTGTAAATAATTTATTATAATTATATTTTTCGATATGTATAATATGGATGAATTTACCGGATGAATATAATCGCCGATATCTAAACGAGCCTCAAAGGAAATGGATTTCTGTTTGTAATGATTGTACTATTCATGTTTAAATTTCTCCAAAAACCACTGCAATTAAATTAATAATGTAATGATAGCGTTAGATGTAACTAATTATATCGTAATAAAATTAACTTGCCGTAACCAAATACAGATGGCGTTTTATTCATATTCTTAGCTTGTCACGGAACAAAGAATAATACTGGATATAGCATGTTGGTTAGCTCGGTAGGTTGGTAGATTAATGCCACAATGCCATTCCATCTTACGCTATCATAGCGAGGAAGGAAATCATGAAAACTTTGTTGGCGCAGCTTCATAATTCTTTAGATTTACTAGAATAGTCTAGTCTAGTCTGTGCGGAATGGAATGCGTCATAAGATCTGTGGACGCAGCTGTGCTTGCTTACCGTGTGCGTCATGTTGGCAACACTGTTTTTTTTTTTATTACATTATAGGCAAGTATTTGATCTCGATCTCACCTGATGGTATGTGACGATGAGATCTACGATGGAGCATACTTGCCTAGGTAGGAAGGCGGCAGTAGATAAGAGACGCTACATTCACTAGGCTCATGCAGCGCAACTGATCTGACCCGCCATCCATGAATGGCAACACCGAACATCATGCCGGAACACGGCTAGGCCGCTTGGCGACATGGCTTTGTTCAGTGGGTGGTGACTAGCCACGGCCGAAGCCTACCACCAGTAGAGTTGTCACCTGGTTGGCACCACCCAGGGTCACGTGTAGGGTATCTCGAGGGTACTTAATTCTCCTACGGACGAAGGTGACTCGACCCCAAAAACTAAAACTGTCACGCCATTCTAGTGCTACTGTAACATCTCGATACTTTGAATCTATGTTAGAATATAATGTTGTTTATAATATGGTGTTGTTGCGATCAACAGTTTGTCTTGTACAAAACCCCACCTAAATTTGGAATTTTGCGCCACGAACATGAGCGACTTCACCACCATCATTAGAATAAAAAAAGACACCACCAACCATCCAATAAATATATTTAAAAGTACACAATTCAATCAAATAGTCCCTAGTAACTCTAATTGTAGCCGAGCACTTGCGCGTTGAAATAGTGCCGGATCGCGCGCCAGTAGCCGCGGCACAGCGCGCACAGGGTGGAGTCGCGCGCCGGCGCCTTGCCGTGCCGCTCGCCGAGCTTGTCCGCGAACTTGTCCGCGAGCTTGTCACCGAGCCGCTCGGCCAGCAGTTGCTCGACGCTGCGCGCGCGCCGCGTCGTCGCCGGCAGCGCTTGCAGGCCGGGCAGTCGTTTCGCTTGCGAATACAGCTGAATCGATTGTTTAATATTATTTCGAGAACATGTCAATTAACTAAGTAATCGTGTGATCTATGTCCTGAGTACTCGTCATGACTCGAACCTTGTTTTCTATAGTAATCTATAACTAATATTATGTTGCGGCCACATCTGGGCACATAAATGTAGTTCTGCTCATATTGCTTATAATATCCATCGTCATTAGTAATTTAAATAATTATATATCCCACTAATATTATAAATGTGAAAGTTTGGCTGGATGGATGTTTGCTACTCAATCACGCTAGAACGGCTGAACGGATCTGGATAAAATTTGGCACAGAGATAGATTATAGTCTGTAATAGCACATAGGCTACATTTTATCCCGGTAAAATGGCTCCCGTGGGATAGATTTGTTTTAATTTTTCATAGAGCAAAGGATCGACATGATTTTTTGCATAGGTAGTGGTAGTTTAGGGGAAAGGACATACTTTTTAATTGCGGGTAACACCGCGGGGCGCAGCTAGTAATTCTATATATTATATATCGTCCAGGGTTCACTCACATGTATAGGATCTTCTAGATCGAACTTGCAGCGCGCGTCCCACGCGCCCGCGCCGGACTCGCACGCGCTGTTCTGCACCACACTGAAACAACACGGTATTATAGTGCACCAGTGTGTGCGCAAGCGCAGGTGCACTCTCTCTTCCCTCTCTCCCTATTGGGACTAAGTGTAGTTCACCCGTTCCGTGAAAATAACCCGACGTAGCCTAGTTAACACTACCAGGACTTCATGAGTGCAGAACATATCTCCCTTAACTAACGAATGTTAACGTGAATCCAACCTTTCCGTGGCAACATTAGGTCGCATTTTGGTGGGCATTGCGTCGCAGGGCGCGATGTCCAGGTCGCAGGTGTTGGCCACGGCGCGCAGGCGCGCGCCCCGCGCCGCCGCCCGCCGCGCCTCGCAGCGCCGCACCGACTGACCGTGTATCATGCATTTGTATAATGTTTACAACTATTCTATATGACAATCTGTGAATGAGTTTGCGAAATATAGGTATTTTAATGGAAAACATCTCCCAGGCGGGTGCTATGCCTGGCGTGGCTGGCCTCTATGCCCCGACGGTTGTTGTCTGGTTCTTTTAGTTCGATATGTTTATATTCTGCGAAGACTGATAGTGCGTTTCAGGATTGCATGGAGAACCGTCATTTGTTCTAGATGACGTATGCAGCGCCATCTATGTATTGGACTGGTAAACATGTTTCTTATAGCGAGTTTTTTTAGAGTTCGCTACAATATTAAGTATAATGAAACATAGCAATAGAAATAAGCTTTGCCATGCGAAAATGACCTTAAAGATGATCGATCATACAGCAATTATAAATAAACAAATGGTCCATAAGTGTCTACGCAAAATATATCTGTAAGTAGTGTTACTCTCAACTTACTTGAATATTTTGCCTCTGCAAGTCGGGCTCGGTGGAGACCAGTTTGTCAGACACGGACACGGAGCCAGAGGAGGGGGGCGCGCGGCGCGCGGCGCCGGCGGGGGGCGCGAGTACGCGCGGGGACTGCGCGCGCGCAGCGAACAGTCGGTTCAACTCGTCCAGCTTGGTCATTATTATCTTGTAGGTTTTGCATTCTTCTATCTGGTAGAGGCAACAACACGTATAAAAAATGCCTCTTAAGGTCCTACTGCGAGGCATGGGCTTCCTCTAAATGCGAGGGTGATTCAAGCCATAGTCCATCATGCTGACTGAGTGCGGATTGGCGGACTTCACAAGCCCTTCGAGAACTGGTTAGGCACACTCAGACTTGCAAGATTCCTCAGGATATTCTTGTGGTGCCCTCACCGTCACTATTTATTTGGTGTGGCAACATTAATTTATATTTAGGAGGAAATTCTCCTTCACCGTTTAGTAAATAATAACCATGGTTGAAAATGAGATTATTTATAGGAGGATTTTAGGGTTGATATGAAAGAGATATGACTTGAATTTTGAAACATACCCTATGCTTGTCCTTGCGTCTCTGATCCTTCGTGCTCCGACTGCTCGAGGAGATGTCACTGCTATCTGTGGTGGTGCGCTCGCGCCGCGGCTCCGCCTGCCGCACCGTCAACCGCTCGCACAGCTCCGCCACGCGAGCGATCTGCTGCTGCTGGTCGAGCAGCGCTCGCTTGCAGACAGTGCGGAACGCGCGGAAGGAGTGCGTCGAGCCGCGGGTCCCCACCGTGCGAGCAGACGCCAGCTCGCGGTTCCTGATGCCGTTCTCTCCGATGGCTGGACGTCTGAACGCTTACCAATATTAGCGTTAATTCTGGGAATGTCGTGATAGGCGCGTGGCTGGTTTGGACCTTTGATGGGTCACCGAATACCGCGTTTCGGAAGGCATCTAATACGGGTCTAATACAGGTTGTATTTTGTCGGTTCTCCATAAGGTGGACATAAGAGCACACGCGTCACAGTATGTCGGTGAATGCGAGATGGCGGAGGAATGGCGTGATGTATATAAGTTACTGAAACCATTCACACTGTCATTATTTCCACTAATATCAAACGAAAGTCACTGAAACTTAACGCTGTCATTATTTCCACTAGTACCTATCAAACGAGTCACGGTCAGTATTAACGATCCCAAGAGTTACCAGACCATCTTTGGGTCATAATGCTGTCATCCGGTTCTTAAGCTCTAGTACAGTGATTAACGGTGTGAACATCACCATCGATGGAGGCATTTCTACCAGTTGAGATGTCCGGCAGATGGATGAATGGAACTCACCTATGAGGCCGATGCTTCCGCCTCGCGTAACTACCATCGGAGAGACCGGAGTCGTGCGAGTACCGCTTGGCGTGGGGCTTGGGGCGGGCGCTGGAGCCACTGCTGCTGGCGTCACAGGGTACCGCGGCGGAGGCTGGCTTGCGGCTCGCGCCACCAGCGTCCACCACTAACTGGTCACTGGCATTAGTGGAAATCTTCTTATGGTTGGGACTTAAACACTCGAAACGTAATTGATACCCGAAGGTTGTGTGGTAAAAAATTCTTATGTAAGCATTTATAAGCACTTAAGTCTGACCTGCAGTTAGCGTGGAAAAATAATTAGGTACCTAGACTATCTATAATTGAATTTAGTATTTATTATCTACTGTAAAACAATTTTCGAAATATAATATTCTGGTTAAAGAGACAGGCAGAGGCGTACCGCTGCAGACGTGTCTCGGGCCTGGAGGGGCGGACTCCCCCGCGCATGAACTTGTCCAGGTCGATGATGTCCGCCGGCCGCCCGTCCCGGACCGACCACGACGCCGACGAGGACTGCGCCGACATGCTCACTTCACAATACTCACACTACTGACCTGGAAACCGACATCACCGTACTCAACATCAACCAACCATTCGCCGGAAGACGTCCACAGCGACTTCCACACATAACGGTCATTTTATTAATGTAAAACTTTACACTAGATACCTACTTATGAATCGTCGTATACCTCCACCAAATGATGTTAAGATAAGATTCTGCCGCTCCTTCGGAATGTCGTTCTTATGGAGAAGATGGGACAAGAAACTACTTACATGGTGAATCAAAAATGTTATATCTGGGCACATTTTTGTTTAGTAGGTACATTGATATGGGTATAGTAAAATAAAGAAGCTGTTCAGCAGGCTTATTTAACGGTACTTGATAAAGCTATCTAACTAGAGTAGGTCATAACTTCGTTGTCAAAAACGTTGGATAGGTCAGCGCATACTTCGATCCGACGCTGGATGAGTACCAGAACTAAGTCATCTGACATCCTCCATGCTTCGGAGAGGCACGTTCAGCTGGCAACGCATCGAAGGTAAAGCCAAGAAGGTAAAGGTAAACCCAGATAACGAGATAATAAAAAAAACATACATGACAAATTGATAATTACATCTAATTAATAATTTGAAGTTGGTTAAGTACTTAACTAAATGTCGTGTCACAGAGATGGCCTTAGCTGGATAAAGAGTGGAGGAACTCCATTCTTATGAGGGGAGAAGTAAAAGCATAGTCCTCCTATAGACTGGAGAGCCAACTCTCGGCAACAAAACATGGGAATGAACTACTTATGTACTAGGTACAGAAGAATTACTGTGGAGCTAAGTTCTGCTCACCTGAGTTGATCGAGGCCGGCTCTGGGGGCAGGGGGCAGGCGCCTCGGGTGACCCTGTTTCTCCATTCCACCCTGGCGATGTCACACGTCACTGCCAAAGAGAACATAACAACTGCCACGGCACTGTCACTTCTGATAACAAGCGTGATGAGCGTGACGCAACTTCTATACCAAAGAGATGGCTTCCACCGAGTTTCTCCTCTCCCACCTCTGTCCGTCGCCATTACTGTAGCTTATTAGGTAGCTATAGGTACCTAACAATAATTTCTTGGTGGTTTATTTAGGAGCACTCAAGGCGTACCAAGTAATAGGTGAGTTAGGTAGTAGCGATGCGAGTGTAAATCGCTAACTCTGCGGAAATATAGGAAAAATTTCAACCCCAAATCATTGTACTTTTAAACATGCATATAATTAATTAACTTATAGTTAGTAACTACCTACTTATAATCATAAATGTAAATAGGTGCCTAAATAAATGTTCAAACCTCAATTGATTTTGATGTTCTCTCTGAGGCTCCTCCATAGAGTCCACAGAGATTCCCGCCGCCTGACAGCGTCTATTCTGGCCGAAAAACCTTCGAAAAAAGAAGAGACCTGTCACAGAAAGAACAAAAGAAATTTTCGGACATGACACAATCAAAATTACAAGTGAAAATATGAAAAATATAATAATTTACCACTTTTAACATCATGTAGTGGGACTGCAAGCTGACAACTGTGATTAGAAACACACAAATATGATTGAGTCAGGCAACGGGATCTGGTGGTTGGTCTGTTTATTGGTCCAGGTCAGTTCTGACGTTTCTTATTCAATGCCGAGTTCACCAAGTTTGCATGTGTGCAAGTGTGCAAGCATGAGCGAGGTTAGGGGAGTCCCGGTCACAGGCTTAGCTTCAATTTGTTTCTGCTCGCCGCTGCTTTCATTGCCATCACTTGCCTCCAGCTCATCCACTTTATGCTTAGTATATTCATTGGTATTTTGACCTACTTAATATGCCGTTAATACTTACACTGTAGATAAGAATCATTATACCCAGGCCTACCAAAAAGACTTATAATCATGACTTAACCCAGCAATGGATTGACGATAGAATCTGTTTACTCATCATCACATTGTTAAGTCAAAGAGCTTCCTCACGGCAGGTGGTGGGTGCTCTTGCATGCAAGAAGAAATCGGCGTGCCGTCCGCCACGCTGCCCCGGCGGCTGCAAGCCTAAGTACTGGTGATCTGTCCGGCGTCACCGTGAATGCCTCCACCCTGCTCGCTGGACGAAATATGGTGAGTCTTATAAGATGGAAGGTGAAGGGGAACATCGTGAAGGAAGCTGAACTGCAGAGGAATCTTAATTGTCAATTAGGTATTATTCGCATTCAGAAGACGTTCACAATATGTATATTCTGGACGTCATCCTGACATCTAACTTATTAATTTGCGACTCTCGTGATGCCAGCTAGGCCCCGACGTACTTACTGATAATTAGCCCAAAGCTCTTAGGTATAGCTTGATTACATGTAACGAGTAAAATGGCAAATCCATGCTCTCAGAGTAAACAAGGTTTATAGGTACCGAGCATGTTTATAGGTACCGGGCATGTTTATAGGTACCGAGCATGTTTATAGGTACCGAGCATGTTTATAGGTACCGGGCACTAGTCCAGCAAGCATTAATGGATGGTTGTAACAAATCTAGTTAGCTATATCTTTACACAGGATATTTTATAGTACATATCTACGTCTAGGTCGCTGTTCGAGACGCAGGCCGAGGAATTTCAAGGTTTCCCTATGTGGTAGCTCCATGCCACGGGTAGGTATGTAGTCTCCCTGTCGTACAGTACAGCGGTACTCAGCCTTTTTTTCATAGGGACCACAAACACGTGTTAGACGGGGTGTCACGCACGTGCCACAAAATAATAAAAAATAGGTAATGATTTCATAGGTTTTCGCTTTTGTTACGCATTTAATTAAACAACTATGAACGGATTCATGGCGGCGCGGGAGTGTTATGTATAACCTATTTTCTCAGGGCGCTCTAAATTTTTCTTATAGGCGCGAAATTTTAATGGTTTAAAATAAATAATACACCCACAGAAGCCCAGCGGGCCGCGGGTAGAGTATAGCACACGAGTTTGCTTGTAACCTAACCGTTTACCTTTATATTCTCCGTATTTGTTAGTATAGATTGTTGGCACTGGGCTATTTGTTATGCAGAATGATAATTACGTAAACATATCTACGTAGTAAAATTCACTTGCGAAAATACTCTCGCTTGAATCTCATCAAGAGGGTTATAAATCTTCTGTAAGATTTTTGGTATAAATTTACTTGCAAAGGCTTATATTTTCCATGTATATACAGCTTCAAAAAGGATATACTACCCTTTGAACCTGCTGCGCATCTTTAGAGCACACATACAGTGTGATTCAAAACATGGTATACTGAAATTTGAACCTTCTTGAGCGCATTTGTAATCATTCTGTGAAATCACAACTACGATACATGAATCAATTTTAAAAAATACTTTTTATACCAACATAATAATTTCTTGTCTTTTTAAACTGCGCTAAAGAAGCACAGGTTTAAATGGTAGTATACTCATTTTCAATCATTCTGTATAATACAGTCGTAATAGAAGTTATTACTATGAGGTCTGAGATTCATACATTATTTTGCCGTGACTAAGCAAATGTTGGTTATCGCCGTCTAACAGTGGGAGTGGGCATTATCGGCGTGCTGGTGGCTGGTGCTGGTGGTGCTGAGCGCGGCGGGCGCCGGCGGCTGCAAGAAGAAGACCATCTGCCGCCCGCCGCCCGGCGGCAAGCCCGGCTGCGGCGGCCGGGGGAAGACCTGACCTGGCCCGCAGGACTTGGCAGCATGCCAGCACTCGGGCAAGTAAATCGCACACACAACTATCCTACTTGAGTATGTTTTAATTAACTAGCCATGTGCTCGATATTAACTTAAAAAAATGTTTCAGAGGTCGAATTTCCAAAGCACCCTTTTTCTGTGAAAGTTCTTCATAGCGCTATTGTCAGCTATAACTTTGGTATATGGCTACTTCCACTACGCAGATAGTCTAGCGAGTGCGTTTCGACCGTACTCATTCTAAATAAATAAAGACATGCCCTAATTTTTAACTTCTTACAGATTTGTCGCGTGCTCGCCCTCTTCTCAACTATGACAAACAATACAGAACAGTTCTTACAGCTAGCCTTGTAGGCTAACAATATCCAGCTAGCCTTGTAGGCTAACAATATCCAGCTAGCCTCGTAGGTACGTAATGGAACCCTAAGCAGTCTGTGAACTAGTATGTCTTTGAGATTAGCTCCAAGTCTCAAGACTTAAATGCCCAGAACAGATTGTACAGTTTATTTTTGTAACATGAACTTATTTATAGTTGAAAATAAAATGATATAAACTTTTTTGGATGTTTTTTTTTATTGTTTTTGCTTAGAAATAACGCTCCTCACATGATTAAAGACTTCAGTAGTTCCTGAAAGGAAAAAAAAATAGTGAATAAATTGAAGGCCACAGTACATTTCACATTAACAGTTGCATCTTCACCATGTCTGCTACCACAATTGACTCAATGACATGACAATGCCATGCTATACGTCACTTTTGACAGTTTTAGTATTGGACAAAGAAAATTTAAATTATGTTGCAAGACACCCCAGAATTTATAGACATTCTATAACAATCACATGTAGTTTTGCTTCGCACAGCATCACATAACATTTCACTAAGTAATGGTACATCTACAAATTGGGAGGTCCCAAGTCAGATAATAATACTAAGAATACCTATATTTGATTCAGAGACTTATAAATTACAGTTTAACAACACCTTCATACCAAGGGATAGGTAGAGGCTCACTGTAGTGCACCCATGTTTTGTCAATGGTATTTGGTACTAATTTAATAGTAGGCTAGCATATTACCAATATATGGGCACTCTTCCTCAACACAAGGGACATTCAGGCCTAGTGCTGGTTGGTGAACTTCACAAGCTTATTGAAAAAGATTCCAAAAAGGAAATTCAAAGATCCCATAGGTGTGAGCCAGGTTTGAATGTTACACAAGTTGTTTCCAAACCAAAATATCATACTAACTTAGTCAATATCCCATCTTTCTTAGTGAGCCTGACAATGCAGTCGTCAGATTCCCCCATCCGTCTGATGGCTCCGCAGACGACGTACATCTTGGAGGTGTCGGCGGCGCGGCCAGTGGCGGGGTCCACGTCGGCAATCACCAGCTGCACGGAGGCATGGTCCTTGGCGTGGATGAGACGGTTGCTAGCCGAGCTGGAATGGGGTATAAACAAATACATTTAATGATGTTGATGCAATACACATGCCAGATGTGTGCAAGGTACTAGCTTTCTCTTCTCTCCTTCCTCACTCACTTACTGGTCTCCGTTCCCCAGTCCGAGCTACTTGCAATTGGCTGGCACACCTGTTACTTGATGTGCTTATATTTCTTAATGTGACAAAACACATGTAAGTAGCACACAGTTACCAGTAACTGGTATAATTATTTGGAGTGATGAATGAAGTCATAACCAAATAGCAATGGCATAGTAATTGCCCCACTGGACAGTTTTGCCATACATAGGTAGCTCTCAATCTCAAAAGATGGAGTAATATTTACTATGTATGCCATTTGATAGGTACTTTGACAGCAATAAAAAAAGTTAATTGATTATGAGTCAATTGTGGGACAATGTTTGTAGGGAGGCTTGTGCTTATCAATAATACAATAAAACTTATTTTCTTCTTCGTTCGCTTCCCAATTCTCAGTCTATCTCTACCTCTTATTCATTAATTCCCTCTTGTTCATCATCTTTTCTCTTACTCATTTATTACTTGTTGTTCTTGTTATACCATACATCCTACAAGTATTACATACATATTTCTTTATATTATTGATATTGTAAAATGGGTAATCCTAGTAATATTCAGACCAGACCAAAGCGAATAATTTGAAATTCCAATTTTCAAGTGCCCGCTAGCAATAAACGGTAATAAATGATTTGACTTTGTGTGGAAGTCGAGTCTTGGTATTCTCGGATAGTAGCAGTCGTCATTCTATACTGAATTCTATAATAACGCAAGTGTTTGAACCCCGTCGAACCAAACAATAGAAACATTGAATGTCAATAAAGCAATGAGAGTTGTGGAATGACTTCAGAACAACCCTAATCGTGATAATTTAGCCACATTGAAGAGCGAGACGGGCTTTATTCCTTGAGGTTTGCATGTTTCGATCAACAATGTGGTCGTAGCATCAAATATAACCTAACTTTAGCACACTCACCACTTCCTCGGGCAGTATAAGTCTACGAATTCACCAGCGTCGTTCTGCATGTTGTAAGTCTGAAATAGAAGATTTAACGTCACTAAACGTGATATTCAAGATACAAAACACGATATTTTTAAAGTAATATCAAAAAACTAACCAAATGCGCACACTAGCCACGGAAATGACAGAAGCGAAAGAAAGAGGGAACCATAGACAAAATAACTCTGAGAGAATAAACTAAAGATGGTGGTCGATGATCTTTATCACTTTAGGTACGAGGGTTTTTATATCATGATATCAGTTTAAAATTTGACGGATTGGTGTTCACTGATCTACGCGACAACGACTAGACATGGTGATAGGCTAGTGCTAGGTGCAGTGTAATAATCAGTAATAATGTCACAGAATAATGTTAATTGTGTTAGAAAGATAACACAAAGAAAATGTTTAATTTTTTCATCAATTGGTCATGATATAAAAAAATACTATTTTAACTAGAATCTGATGTTGAGTGTCTATGATTACAATAATTAGGCCCGCTACCCGATAATAGATGGCGACACATTAGTACTATACAATAATAACGGTTTTTTTCTGTGCGCGCACATCGTACCTTGTTGGTCTGTGTATCGAACAAAATTGAATACTTATTTTACTGCTAATTTATCTAATTGTTACAAATGAAATTGTATCGTGATAAATTAAATATGAACCTAAATTTTTCACTAGCTGCGCCCCGCGGTGTTACTAGCGATTAAAAAGTATGTCCTTTTCCTCTGTATCCTTTTTCCGGGATAAAAATTAGGCTATGTCATTTTCTCCTTCCCTAAACTACCACTACCTATGCAAAAAATCATGTCGATCCTTTGCTCTATGAAAAATTAAAACAAATCTATCCCACGGGAACCATACATTTTACCGGGATAAAGAGTAGCCTATGTGCTATTCCAGACTATAATCTATCTCTATACCAAATTTCATCCAGATCCGTTCAGCCGTTCTGGCGTGATTGAGTAACAAACATCCATCCATGCAAACTTTCACATTTATAATATTAGTGGGATCATTATTTTGTTCTCGGGATCAAAACTACCCGCACGCACGCAACTAAAACAGAAGCTCGTGTCCCTTCCTGACATCGTTCCCGATAACTATATCTACCTATCTATGAAATTAATAAGTTTAATATAATAACAACATCCAAACAAGACAGAGATAACTCAGAATATGTTTTTTTAATTCTGTGAAAAAATTCTGAACTTTTAACGAATTTTATTCATATACTAGCTGTTACCCGCGACTTCGTCCGCGTGGTATTTAACAAATAAGTGTTTCTAAAATAAAAGTAGCCTAACTTACTCCTTGTTACATCAGCTATCTGCCAGTGAAAGACCCGTCAAAATCGGTCCAGCCATTTCAGAGATTAGCCGAAACAAACAGACAGACAAAAATTGTAAAAAATGTTGTTTTGGTATATGTACCGTGTATACATCCAAATGCACTTAGTATAAAGCGGTTATATTAATATTACAAACAGACACTCCAATTTTATTTATTTGTATAGATGTATAAATATCCTCAGTCATGAGGGAACGACCGAAGAGAAGAGATAAATAAGAGGTATCTCAATACACGTGTCTTATAACATTCCATCGCCGTACTGCTTGCAAAGTTTAAAGTAAGTAGATAGGTACCAAACATATGTCTCCATCTTCTTAGGTAGCAATTTTTTTTCAGGTTTTTCAGGTTGTGTTATCCTAATAATCTCCCATGTTTTTGTTTTTATTTTTTTATTTATTGTCCGGACGCTTTCAGGCCCGGCCCGCGAACACCTCTGACATGTGGGTCAGAGACTTTATTTTGTCTTAAAATTAGTGACATGTGTAAAATGAATTATAAAAAAAACAGCATTAATAAATATCTTCTTATAAAGTGTACATAAAAATATACATCTTTTAGATTACTTTTATACATTATTTTTACACTGTGCACAATAATACACAGTGTAAGACTGTTTCTTATTTAATCTCCCATGTTTGATATTAAAAAAAAAACATTCCACTTGACGTTGGCAAAATACCTATATGAAGTACCTACCTACCACTTTGGTTTAGGTAGGAACCTGACCTATCTTCCTACACAAGTAAATATTATGTTTAAGAGATAATAAAAATGTTGATACATATAAAAATATATAAGATACCTAAAGTTTAAGTCGATACCTTATTTAACTTCGTAAACAGAACAATGTAATTTTTTACTTTGCACTCCCGTTTACAATCTTTGATTCAAAATGATGCCTTATATCTGAGGGCTAGAGTTCAAATTTAATTCCAAGTTTCTAATTCGTCTTTGGCGCCACCCAGACAATGCTTCGCCGTCGAAAAAAATACAAATATTTTCGGAACATACTTAATACTGAGAATATTCACCTTATACTACGAGTAATAAAGTTCAAAATTGATTGTACTACTAGAATAGTAGTAAACGCATTCTATTGAAAAGTCAATACTGGACCTGCATAATTCCACCATTACAAATTTAACCTTACCTCCTCAAGTTAACGTTTAATTTATTATGCGTTAAATGTGGTAGTTGTTACGTTTAGAAGTCGCATTGGTGGAAATTCTTGGCGCCAGACGGGCCGGCGCCATCTTACCGCATTTTCGTTTTCAGAAGGCACAGACATTGGGTTCACGAAGCCAGTTTCCGCCTTCGTGCTATTATGTCGGCTAATTTACGGTTATGGCCGCGTAACTTGGTCAATAATATATTTGTGGCTGTGCTGTAGCGTTTATCGGAATTTGGAGAGCTTTTGCCAAGTCTTGGGACTGGTATTTAGCTACCTGCTCTGTGTTTTTCTTGGTAATCAGCTGTTTATGATGCCAGTTTTGCGTAACCATTCTTGTTCGTTGTGATGGTGAGGATAATATAATAGGTACCGTTATTAAGCGGTAAAACATACCTAGGTGTACTACAAAGGTCAAATTTAAAAGTTAGGATTATCAATTTTATTTCCTACACTTGTGCACATATATCTACTTGCCTTTGCAACCATATATTGATTCCTTATATTTACGCGAATACTACGCATTGAAATAAGACTAATTTTACTATAGGACATCGACCACCTCAGTCCTCCCGTGACCATGGTTGCTGTAAAGCAGCCGAAACGTCGGGAACGTAAAAATTAAAAAACAATATAATCGCGATAAAATCCTTAAAATTAGTTTTATTTCAATGCATAGTCAAAACAGCCTCTTCGGTACCAAACTAAACATGAGTAAGTAGCTACAATGCAATCTTCTCCCCTAACAATAACAGTCGTGAATATACAGATTTATCTCGTAACATAAAAACAAGTCTCCCTCCCCTTCGGCTCGCGGGGTTGCGTAAATCACTCTCAACTATTCGCTTTATTGTTATTATGTATAAACTAGCTAGGTTTTACTACCGTCTTCGTCTGCGCAACCATCGGTTCATGAGCTATCAAATAATAAAAAGCCAGTTGCTATGAGGCTAGTAGTTTATCAGTCACTACAGAACTCGGACTAATGGCTCAGACATGTTTTAAATTTAGCATACAAAAAAATATATGGTTAAGTCATGAAAGCTCCATAATTTGGATGGGTGGCCGAATAGTAATAGCATTTTTAGTGACCGACATCACATTGATTATTACTTACTAAGCATTTTACTGGAGTCCACTAATCTACTCAAGCCTGTCGAGCCGTTCCTACATTGTTCTCACATACCCATACCAATCTACTACTCAAAATGTGTAAGATCCTTATAAAAAGAGCAACCATGGAGTTTCTTGCCCGTTCTTCCCCATAGGAACGGCATCTCCAATAGGTGGGAAAGTCGTATCTTAGCATTTTGCGACATTTTTGACGATTCATAAGTGCTATACTTAATGGTTTGAATCAATTAATCATAATCAATTAACAATATTCTGATGCTGATTCCAAGTACAGTCAGAGGTAATTGGATTCTATATCAGTAGTTGGGCAATGTCATTGATGTCGGTTCGGCATTCGTTACTCGTCGATTGAACCGACGAATGACGAATGCCAAAAGTTAGTCTTTAGTTTCCTATCCACCGTCCCAATAGTTGAGACTGCGACTTATTAACAAATAACAATCAATCAACACAATTTAAGAAAGTAGTATCGCAACAGCTATATCTGTCGGATTATCTGGCGGGGGCGGGCAGCGGTGACAAATGGCCGGCGCAGAGAGAGCTATTAGCCTAACGTCATAACCGGGGGGTCGGCAGAGCACTCCATTTGATTAATACACTGATTTAGATAAGTTGGTTGCATGGTTTCGAACGATCGGACAAGTATCGGGGGTAAATTCTTCTGGACGGGTTATACCCGATGCACGGGTATATACAAACTCGATTGTGAATGTGGGCTCTCCTACATAGGGCAAACTAAAAGATCAATAAACACCCGGGTAAAAGAACACATCGCTGATGTGAAACACCGGCGCTCCACGAAGTCTGCATTCTGTGAACATATACAAGATCGCACCCACCAGTATATCAGATTTGATAAACCACAGATCCTCGCAAAAGAACACCAAGGATGTTACGTGAGGCCATTGAAATTAAAAACCATCCTAATTTCAATAGGGAAGATGGCTGGGTGCTACCACCGACTTGGTATCCAGTAATTAATACCATTAAATCCAAAACCAGGCGCAGCATTGCTAGACCTCAAGACACTGTAAGCATTTTCTGCGTAGATCGGGCCGCAAGCAACAACTAAATATGAGGGTACCCCAGTTCTAACTATCACATTAGGACGTCTAACACCTCAGTCCTCCCGTGACCAGGGTTGCTTTAAACCGAAATGTCGGGAACGTAAAAACATAAAAAAAACGCGATAACATCCTCAAAATTAGTTTTATTTCAATGGGCTATACCTTGGCTATACCTACTTAGAAGATAGCACAATAGGTATAATATATCTAAGGGATCCAACCCTCTAACTCACCTATCTAGGGGGTGTAGTCGACCGCGGCTGCAGCCAATCACAGCGCCACGTAACAGGTGGGCGCGAGGCCGCCATCTTTACCAGGCTATGCAATGGAAATTGGTTTTAAATGGAGGCTCTATTGTTGGAGAATGCTTTGCCATTTTGATAGCTATGTTCACAATAAAAATCCCAAAACGAACACACCCACAGTGTGGTCCCAAGCTATGCCACGCTTGTAGTATAGGCAACATATAATGGACTGGGGCCGATCCTAGTACACCCAGATCTGGTTCACTAAGTACCTGTGCCCCAAGTCTGCTAACACAATCGATTCATAATCCAACAGCAACCGCATAGTAACTGTCACTTTCGACAGATATTGTATGGGATATCTGTCAAAAGTGACAGTTACTGTGCGGTTGCTGTTCGATTATGAATCGATTGTGTTGGCAGACTTGGAGCCCTGTTTATTTGCTACCTTATACCTATGATTTTGATGAAAAGTAGAATATATGAATTCTGCTCGTGTTTAAAATGCCTTCATCCACCGCAAGGATTATGGTCTTTATTTATGATATGGAAGTAAAAAAAAATCTAGGAAGATTACTTACAATTTTATTCAAGCAACTTTTCGTACAGACAAATCCTAAACATTAATTCTGCTCAATAACCAGATCGCTAGTATCGAATAGTTCGGTATCCGATGCCGGTCGTTGTATGCTCGGTTGCACCAACTGCCCGTGCACACGCAGGCGTGGAAGCGAGCGAACAGCGAGATACCGCGCGACAGTGGCAGCAGCGACGCCATCGGACTTATGATGCAGCCGTTTTTTACGTTCTGAAAAGCAAATACTTATAACTAACTGTGTGTGGAATCCTACCTTTTCCCGGGATACCAAAGTGACCCGGCGTATAAGCTATCGCCACGCCCAGTGTCAGTATAATCCGCCCAGTCGATTCTTAGACGGGCTCAGTTTTTTGGCCACCGATTATTCAATTCCCGGCGTAAAAAATATCATATAAACAGGATCGACAGACACCCAGGTGGATCAACATCACCATAATGACAGCCCGTGTCGTTAATGTAGGTATTGGTAATAAGTGGCGCTCGTTGCGTGAGCGTCGGGACGGCGCTCGCTTACGGAGAGCGTCATCTCGAGCTTCGCCATGCGCTTGCTGCCGAAGTGGCGGCCGGTGGCGGCGTGGCGGTTGTTGCGGCAGGCGCGCTGCGTGTACACGCCGCTCAGGTCCGTCCAGCGCACCGAGCAGCCGCCCGTCCAGCGCCCGAACACGGAGCGCGGCTCGCGCCGGTCCGTCCTGAAGTTGTTGCTGCCGAACGACCGAGCAACTTGACCGACTATAGTCAAAAACACCTTTCGTGGCCTTTGCTACCGACATTTCTGACTAATTGTGTTGTTCCCATATTGTTATAGGTACTTGTTTATCGTGTCACAGCCGGATTATAGAATCCGTTTTTTTACGAAACGGCCAGTCGCTAAATACAAAACGTCTCAGTTCTATAAAACGGCTGGTTAACGTTTAGGCGGAATATCGAATTATTACGTTCAACAAAACGGCTGCCAAAGTTAAGGCGCTTTGTAAATATATTTAGATGTAAATAGTTATGACCCTAATTATTCAAACTATGAAAAGATCTCGATCTCTTTTTTGGCGTTTATCTATCCAGTCTATCCAAAAACTTGTCGATAAATGAACGACAGTCGATCTAGCTGATGTCAATAAATAAGACCTACCGAAAATAATGTAGGTATATGCTTATTTTTTACCATGAAGTATTCAAATAAAGGCAAGAGCATGTTACGGTCTTGTTATGTGCATAGATTGATATAGAGTATATAAACAGACTAACACATCCATGTAGCGGCAGTACTTCCTGTACCTGGCGATCTGGCCCTTGGCGCTGGGGTCGACCGGCACCAGGGGGATGAAGTCGCCGGCGAACGCGTCTGCGCAGTACGCGTTCCTGGGGATCTCGGGGGTGTCCAGACCGCATACGAAGCACTGAAACAAATATAACAGAAGTGACGACTCACCTGCTCCGCCGGGAGGAGTACATAGAAGCGTATATTGAAGAGAGACGGGAGGAGAATTGGAAATGACAAGCGCCAGTTTTTTTGTACTGTATTTATTCTAAACAAATGGGAGAAGAGGAACCCACCACTGACCCTCGGCTTGAATTCATTCTGCCAAATCTTGGGGCAGTGAGGTACATACTCAAGAAGGTATTCCTTCTTTGGCTAGACATAGATCGATCGTGCAGCCGCGCGAGGCTGGCTCAGTACGAGCCGCGTACGGATCGGCAGCGCAGGCTGCTTTGTCCGAGCTCTTTCTGTTTCTACGGCATATGTGATGTCGTCGTTCATTGCCCCACGAATTTTGATGAGATATTTTTAAACTCTTGTTCCATATTTAGAATACTTTTTATCCTGGAAAATGTAAGGGTGAGTTACGCGACAGTCAAATCCTGAAGTCTGACCTTAGCAACAACAGGCGTGGTTTCAATAGGGAAGCGTTCCAGGGTCGTGGTGGTGGTCGGCGTGGTGGTGGTCGGCGTGGGGCAGGTCGGCAGCGTGTTCTCCAGCAGTGTCTTGTTGTACAAATCAAGTATATTATCCATTTCATAATCGTACGTTATGTTAGAAAGGATGTCCAGCAGGGCGTCGATGTTGAACGCATGCGGTGTCTGTCTCGTTGCTTTTGTGGTCGATGTCGGTTTCGTTGTGAGGTCCGTTGAGGATGTCGTTGTGTTCGTTAATTTCGAATCGTTGTTGTTATCACTGCCTTCTGGCGAGTAACTCTGTGGGATGAAGGGCATTTCGCATTAACGACGGCACACGGATGACGAGGATAGAGGGACGCGCTACAGCATTCGTGCGAGCGAGACCATGTCACACAGACAGGTTGCAACGGAACCGAATAAAGCACCTAATCGAATCTATGTCAAATATGGCGAAGCAACCAACTTCCCGTAGTGATTGCAGCACTTTCTAATGCACAAGAAGGTATTTTGATGCGTTTTGGGTATCAGCGTTCACAAACTTTGTCGTGAAACCAACCAACAGCGCGACTGACCAAAGTGCATGCATGTGCCAGCAGGCTGTTTCGTAAGCCGTTTGAAATGTCATTGATTGCGCCAATGATTTTTGATCCCAATATAATAGTTATTGAATATTCGTAATCTTTTTTTTTTTTTTTTTTTTTTTATTACGATATAGGCAAGTATTTGATCTCGATCTCACCTGATGGTAAGTGACGATGAGATCTACGATGTAGCATACTTGCCTAGAAGGTACCTGTTCACTCTCGACTTGAAAACACCCAGATTATAGTCGACGGAGAACAAAGACGCCGAATCGTCCCGAATGAAATTGTTACCATTATAGGTCTCAGCACACATATGGGATCGGAAAGGGATCGTCACCGTATCGCCTCGAGCCGTTCAGAATGGTTTGTATTAAACTCCCTACTGCAACGCACACTAATCGGAATAATAACGTAATCGCCTCGCCTCGGAACAGGCTCCGAACTTGAATTCCCGCGCTTACGGCTCATCGTCCCCGCGCTTACGTTTCTCCGTCCCCGCGCTTACGTCTCTCCGTACCCGAGCTCACATCTCTTCGTCCATCTGGTGCCAACCAGGTCAGCCAGGGGGCGGCGAGGCGTAAGCGCGGTGTCGCCTAGCCGTAGCCGAGTTGACGTACAGGCGCTGCTGATACGCTTTCGTTACGTGCATACGGTAGGTTGACGCCTGGTTGACAGCGAGGCGAAAGGCGTTACGGTTACGATCCCTTTCCGATCCCATATGTGTGCTGAGACCTTATACCGGGCACACTTCCCCACAATTTGGGCGATAGTCCACCAAGCTGGCCCAATGCAGGCTAGTGAACTTAACGTGGCTTTTGAAAGATGTGCACGTATGAATTTATTTTGCCGAATGTTAGGAGAGGCGAGGTAAAATTGCATACTTTATAATTGATAGAACTAGGCGATACTTGGCTGAAAACCATTGTTAACCTATGGGGAAAGAGGGATGGGGATGGGAGGGATGGGGGATCAAGTCACTTTCGTCCGTAGGAGAATTAAGTACCCTCGAGATACCCTACACGTGACCCTGGGTGGTGCCAACTAGGTGACAACTCTACTGGTGGTAGGCTTCGGCCGTGGTTAGTCACCACCCACTGAACAAATCCATTCATGGATGGCGGGTCAGATTAGTTGCGCTGCATGTGCCTAGTGAATGTAGCGTCTCGATCTACTGCCGCCTTCCTACCTAGGCAAGTATGCTCCATCGTAGATCTCATCGTCACTTACCATCAGGTGAGATCGAGATCAAATACTTGCCTATAAATGTATAAAAAAAAAAGGACACGCGTACACCCGCCGGGGATAAACTAGTTTTTACGGAACAGAATTTGATCATTGACCATGTACCTCGGACAGATGGGCACGAGTTCAGTGAGCTACTCAGTGAGAAAGTTAGTGGGCTTACTGATTCAACTCACTGAAATATCCTGAACATAGATACAAGTATATGTGTATGCCAACATAGAACAGTTTCATATCAGACAAATAAGTCAGGCGGGTAATTCTTACTTGTGGATTAGTAGGTGGTATATCAGTGGTTCTAATAGGGGCATCCATCTCCGTAAATCCGCCTTTCGGATGTTCGATTTCCGGTGGTAAGTCGTTCGATGGTTCGTCGGGCGGTCGTTCGTCGTCAGGTGGTTTGTTTGTCGGTAGTCCGTTGGGTTGGCGTGCTATGCTCGGTTGTCCGGTGGTGGACGACGGGGAGGAGCTGGAGCTCTTCCCCGTCGACCCCGTGTTTCCATCCAGGTCCGTAGCGGCCTGCAGCTTAAGTACATAGTCGTAGATATCCGTGAAGTTGTTGCCGGCGATGGTATCCTGGTCAGTCCAGGTGGCGGCTGTTGGGTCGATGTTTCGGCTGGCTAGGATTTCACTGATGGCTCCTGAGGACAAAATACTCATCATCTAATATACCTTTTTGGTTGGTTTAAATGTCATTTTCTTACATCAAACATAATACATCAGGCTCTTCTCACATTCTGTCATACTCAGGATCACCGCAATCCATTTCATCTCTCAGACGGAGGGCGTCCACAACTGGACATAGGTATCCCCCAAAGAATTTCCAAAATCTTGGATCCACCGGTTTCCTGGGACGCGAGTGATGTTATTGGTTCACCTGGCTGTGAAAGGCCACCCTGCACAACTTCTTACGGTTCGTGGTCGCCATTCTAGAGCCCTTTTGCCCTAATCGCCATCAGTTCACATCTGCCTACCTCATCGCAGAATATACATAGCGACACCAATTATACTTGATAAGTACCAGGAGATAAGCATTCCGATCTTTAAGTTCTTCGAGACGCTCGGGATCCGGCGTTCTGGTGAGCAGAGTCCTCAAAATAGTAGCGGTCAATACAGACGTTATGGTTTGGTCTAAATAGGATTAAATAATTAAATATTACCAGACAATCTCATCAATCAAATGGACCTTCACAGCCTGTCGATCATGAAGCCCAGGGTTTGATACCGAGATCGCGCAAAATGCAGTCATCTAGATTTGCTACTGAGACATGGTGACAACACACAGACTGGTATATCAGCCGCAGCCGAATTCAAGAATCTGCTCCTTTACAAAACGGCTAGGCGCTTTACAAAACACTGAGCTGTTTTCTGTAACTGCTTCGCTCGCTCACGCGTGGCCGAACCCGTAAGTGATTGGGATGCCGCCGCCGCGCCGTATTACCATTTGGCTGAAATAATTGATAGAACTAGGCGATACTTGGCGGAAATCCATTGTTAACCTATGGGGAAAGAGGACCCACCACTGACCCTCGGCTTGTCAACTTCTTCGATTATAAACCAAACAAGTTTGATCGATAATAAAACAAAACGCCGTTTTGGCTGAAAGTCAAAACGGCGCACGCGCGCCAGCCGCATGGACAACGCGAAACGCCATTACAGCCGTTTTACTGAACTGTACCTCAAGCACAATCCTGTTTAAGTACCGGTTCGGTAATGTAACGTCTTCCATCCCTCTTACACCACTGTTGTCATAAATAAGTATGGCAGTGACAGCATGTTTTCTCGATGATGCTCCCATTATGTTAGAAGTTTCTGCTTACCCTACTGAGCTGTTTTGTAGAGCGGCTAGCTGTTTTGTAAACGGCTCTACAATCCGGCTGAGACATATGCGTGGCTTTCTTGTGTAAGAACTGACTATGTGCAAAGCTTTTATGAATAACGTTGACAAAAATTTCTGTGCCATTAAGAGCTAGCGTCGTTCTGATAAGGTGATTAACCAAGAAATCGGTTTTCAATACTTTTTTAACAGTATCTAAACGAAATACTCCCAGTTCAGGATCGATAACTGAAACCGGTTTGGAAATAATTGATTAGAGAACTCTAAGAATACTCATAGTAATGACCCCGTCTGTCCCGGGCGCGTGCCGAGGAGATTGGAAACGTTAGCCTACTTACCTGTAGCGTCGTCCGTTGTCGTGGTATCCGGCGTCCTGGTGGGTGGGACCCCGAAGATACTTGTCAAGGTTCCTATGGGGGCTGCTGTTTGGTCTGAATATCATTAAATAGGTCAATTTTAACAATAGTATTTTTTTTCTAAATTTGAAAGCAGTCCTGCTCTATATGTAACTTGGTCGTATTCAATAAGACTATTGAATACCTTTTTAAGACGAAGACTCTAGAGAGAGCTCTCACCGTTATCTTAAAGCTACCTACATACATTCCGAACCAAATAAACACTAAACCAATCTTTACCGTATAGTTTTGTCAATGTAAAGCAAACTGTCTTTTGCCGGCTAAGCGTTGTATACCGACGCCTACGATGAGGTCGCTGGCAGATGCGGATTCGTGCGCTCGGAGCGCGAGGAGTTTGAAACTTGGCACGGGGATAGCTTATTATTGCTTATATTGTTAATTCTGTGGAACTAGTAACAAAGTTACCTGTAGTATGGTCTATTGTCGTCGGATCCGGCGTCCTGGTGGGCTGGGTCCCGTACCTCCGGATTCTTGCCAGAGGGTCGGATTTCGCCTGGGTTGTGGCCCGCATGGGGACTGTTTGTTCTTAAAGGAACAAATTGACACGTCATCATCCGTAAGCTCTGGGCTGGCACCACTCCAAGCCTGACTGTATATGTTGTTAGATGTCTTACGCAGTTAGTCTACCTGTGCTCAATTCGGTGATGTTTATTGTTTTAGATCTCCGTAAGAGTGTGATCCTAAGATATTTGAAGCCGAAGCATTTTTGCTGTAATCCCATCAATCCTCCACTCACCTTCTTCATCATACTCCGAGTACTCCGCCGCATCAGGGTACGAGTACGCGGAGTACGTCTGGCGGCAGTACGCCAGCGATACTCCCACAAACAGTACGCCCCACCGCACCGCCCACATACCGGGGAAAAGTGGGACACAACCAAATTTCAAATATCACCTTTACATTTACAGCATTTCTAGAAAATGTTTTGATAAAGTGACGACTGTCAATGATGGAGGTAAACAGCACAGAACAATAATACTCCTAGCGGAGGTTAACAGGTAAAGCTAGGTTTTATATAGCTCTATGGTAAACCTTTACGGCCTAATCTAAATGATAAGATTGCATTATTGACCATATACTTGTAATATAGACGTCAGGGACCCCTAATACTTAACTTAAAGAAGTATTGCTCTAAAGAAGGAAATACATGCAAGGATTACATCCTTGTGATCATATAAGATAAAAAGGAGTTTGAAAAACTTAAGTTTTCAACATCCCCGTGGGAAAATATGGGTACCTATCACAAACAAGAAACTCAACGGTACCTACAGTAGCTATACATCCCAACCAGTTAGGATATAAGCTATCAACATGCCAAATAAACCACATGGTACCATGCCAGAGGTACAGAAACTATGAGACGAAAACAAAATCTAAAATTTAAAACCTGTTTTACTAATTATTTATACACATGTCTTTAGAATCTCTAAAACGGATTCACCAATACCCTTTCTACATTGATAAACTTGCAAAACAATTTGGGCACCAAGTACCAGTTCAGTTCCTACCCTCCACCGCAGCCCCACCCCTGCAGTCAGGTGCTGTTGCAACAATATCTTGTACCCGTCTAGTTATGGGTTCTGGCACACTAAACATACCTGAAGAACAGTATACTACTTTGAAATAACTTGGCGTTAGACCACACTAACCATGGACACTTGGGTCTAGGTTGTTTCGTGATCGATTGTCATTTCCAAAAATAATAATTATATTTTGTGTTATTTCGTGACTAGCCATCAAGAGCAGCTAATATTCTTCGTTTTTGTACAGTCAGCAGCTTTCATCTTAATTTAATTAACACATTTACCTCACAATGGAATGACATTGCCATCACAATTGTCTTGTTAGGCAGTTATAGTATCGGAAGTGTTCAATGTGACCAGTGCGGCGTCATTGCCATTCAATCATGAGCCAATTGCGTTCGCAGACTTGGGTCCCTAGACGTTGGTGGCGATGGGCTCATCACCTGGCACAGTTCTCCTTAAGCCTTGAATACCTACCTCTATGGATGTATGAAATCTGCAATGTCCCACTCTTTGTCTTCTTTTTGGTCTTTATCTACTGCTTCAGGGATTGTAGTCGTTATGTTATGAAAGTAATAAAAAAGGTCATCTAAGAAGGATCACAGACAGTTTTATTCAAACAAATTAGTTACACTTACTCTCCCCTTTTCGTATTGACAAGTCACTCTTTAATAATTCTGCTCAATAACCAGATCGCTAGTATCGAATAGTTCGGTATCCGATGCCGGTCGTTGTATGCTCGGTTGCACCAACTGCCCGTGCACACGCAGGCGTGGAAGCGAGCGAACAGCGAGATACCGCGCGACAGTGGCAGGAGCGACGCCATCGGACTTATGATGCAGCCGGTTTTTACGTTCTGAAAAGCAAATACTTATAACTAACTGTGTGTGGAATCCTAACTTTTCCCGGGATACCAAAGTGACCCGGCGTATAAGCTATCGCCACGCCCAGTGTCAGTATAATCCGCCCTGTCGATTCTTAGACGAGCTCAGTTTTTTGGCCACCGATTATTCATTTCCCGGCGTAAAAAATATCAAATAAACACGATCGACAGACACCCAGATGGATCAACATCACCATAATGGCAGCCCGTGTCGTTAATGTAGGTATTGGTAATAAGTGGCGCTCGTCGCGTGGAGCGTCGGGACGGCGCTCGCTTACGGAGAGCGTCATCTCGAGCTTCGCCATGCGCTTGCTGCCGAAGTGACGGCCGGTGGCGGCGTGGCGGTTGTTGCGGCAGGCGCGCTGCGTGTACACGCCGCTCAGGTCCGTCCAGCGCACCGAGCAGCCGCCCGTCCAGCGCCCGAACACGGAGCGCGGCTCGCGCCGGTCCGTCCTGAAGTTGTTGCTGCCGAACAACCGAGCAACTTGACTGACCGACCATTGTCAACAACACCCTTCGTGGCCTTTGTTACCGACATCTCTGACTAATTGTGTTGTTCCCCATATTGTTTTACGTACCTACCTACTTGTTTATCGTGTATATATTTCGCAGCCGGATTGTAGAATCCGCTTTTTTACAATACGGCTAGGCGCTTTACAAAACGCCCCAGTTCTGTAAAACGGCTGCCAACGTTTAGGGTATATAGATTTAGATGTAAATAGTTTTTGACCCTAATGTTTGATTATTCAAAACTATGACGCAGTCTTGATTTAATAAAATAACGATATACCTATCCCTAAATTATTCCAGTGAATATCTAGGTCGTCAGAGCACCGCTTCGCGGGGCTCCTATTTTTGGAAATCCATTTTCTATTATTAAAACACAGACAGGACCAGGTTACGTTCATATTATTGTTATAGATATAAGCAGACTAACACATCCATGTAGCGGCAGTACTTCCTGTACCTAGCGATCTGGCCCTTGGCGCTGGGGTCGACCGGCACCAAGGGGATGAAGTCGCCGGCGAACGCGTCTGCGCAGTACGCGTTCCTGGGGATCTCGGGGGTGTCCAGACCGCATACAAAGCACTTTAACGTGAGTAGGTAGAAGTTTATATTGATGAGAGACGGGAGGAGAATAGGAGATGATGAGCGCCAATTTTTGGTGCTGAATTCATTCCACCATCAATTCTTGGGGGAGGTGAGGTACCTACACAAAAGAAGTTATTACTCGGCCATATCCAGGCCGACCGTGCAGTCGCGCAAGGCTGGCTCGGGCACGGCTGCGCGCGGATCCACATCGTTCTCTGTCGAGGCAAACAGTCACGCTGCTTTGTCCGAGCCCTTTCATACGGCATTTGTGATTTCCTCGATTGTCGACCCGACGGATTTTAATGAAAATAGAGAAGGTGAAAACTTTTTTATCTCGGTGCCATATTTAGAATACTTTTTAACCTGGAAAATGTAAGGGTGAGTTACGGGACAGTCAAATCCTGAAGTCTGACCTTAGCAACAACAGGCGTGGTTTCAATAGGGAAGCGTTCCAGGGTCGTGGTGGTGGTCGGCGTGGTGGTGGTCGGCGTGGGGCAGGTCGGCAGCGTGTTCTCCAGCAGTGTCTTGTTGTACAAATCAAGTATATTGTCCATTTCATAATCGTACGTTATGTTAGAGAGGATGTCCAGCAGGGCGTCGATGTTGAACGCATGCGGTGTATTCTTTGTTTTCTGATTTGCTGCTGATTCTTTTGCGGGATTTGTAAATTCTGTCGTTGAAGGTGTATTTGGATGTTCTATTGCTGGGTCGGGAGCTGGAATCGGGTGAGAGTTATTGCATCGTAAGAAAATATATACCGGCAAATAAGAGAACCTTGGTGGTTTTCAGCAGAAAATAATAATATTATTGTTTGAGTATGAGGGGTTTTTAAGTGTTTTGTGCACTCACACACAGGCATGGTTGTATCATTACAGTACAGTATTGTCTTTAATACAACAGTTTACTACACATCCTTGTAGCAGTGTTAAATATCTATAAATATGCCACATTTTAGTCCAATTGTCCTATAGCCTACGACTACCGGTTCCTGTGACTACAGAACGGTTACAATAATATACACATTTATTGTTAGTAAAAAAAATAGAAACTTACGGCATTTTTCAGGTAGTATGCATCTTTGTGATATTATATCATCGAAGACAAATTCGGGTTTACATTCGCAATTATTATCAGCGCAAGCGAAGTCAACATCTCCACACATATCTTTCTTTTTATAATCGGTGCATTGCCTGCCGCATGGGGAAGTGCACGCTTGCCATGCATTTGGATCTTCGCAACCTAGATAGGGTGGACACGGACAGGTTAAGGAACTGACCAAGTGCATGTCTGACTTGCACATTGAGGCTGAGATCAGTTCCCTTAAAAATACAGTACTTAGTATATTACTTTCTAAGTCATAGCATGGATTGTTAATGACTTAGCAAGTGTTAAAAATTATTAACTTTCGCGCATAAAAACATTTTACACTCGTCAATGGACTCTGGGTTGGATGATTTTATTAAGTTGCAATCATTGTTTTCTATTTGAAGAATACAGCAATATTAATTGCGGATGTCGATGATAAATGTAATAAATTTGACTAAAAGGTGGGTAAACAAATGGGGGGAGAGGAACCCACAACTGACCCTTGGCTTGTCAACTTTTCCAATTATAAACCAATCAAGTTTGATCGATAATTAAAGAAGCCAGCAACACCGAACTCCTCTAAGATGTTAGTCGAGAAACTGTCTGTCACGAGTGACGGGACTCCAAATAAAATGCAATTCTCCGCGAAACGAAGCGAAGCTAAGAAAGTATTGGACACGTGTTTCGTCTCTAAGCGAGGCATCCTCAGGACGGCTGCGCTACAAATGAGCGAATGCGATGATGAATGGTGGGTTTTTAAATGCGATGTAATCATCGTATCAATCTTATTAAATACTATGCATATATTTGCCCTTACATGTGAAGCTTTATATCTGATAAATAGATAATTTAAATGACATGCACACAACAGATGGCGACTCACATCAAGGAAACCTATCTAAAAGAATGGTCGACGCAGCCGGCGACTCAAGGGCCAAGAATTTGTTCGCCCAGCGAGTTACTTCGGCTATTCAGCGGGGAACTGCGGCCAACGTCTCGGGTACGCTACCGCATGGCACCAATGTTTTACACTTTTTGTAAATATTTCTGTTTTCGTTGTACATATTGTGTAAATAAAATTTGTCATTTTAAAAATAACGAAAACAACCTAACTAGCTAACTAATATTTCGTTCGAAGAGACCTATACAACCATTGGTATTATTCGCCATCTATTGGCAGAATATGAAAAAAATAAACGGTTTTCAAACCCGACTATAAACTAGTTCAGCGTAATATAATATAGATGAAAATGTGAAAGTAATACTTTTGTTTGAGCTCTAGGCTAAAGCTCTTAACTAAGCTCGTATTTGTCCGTAGGCTCGTTTATTTATGTCACTTTATGGACCTTCGCTTAGCCAAGTCGAGGTGGAGCATTCGGTCGAATGTTATACTTTGACTTTTGCTTCGCAACGATTATTTATCTTGGCGTTAGTCATTGTTCCGAGCAGTGACCGCATTGTGTTAAAGCTATTAGCGAAAAAAATCGTGTAAAATAAATACATGCGCGCTTACCATCAGTGTTTCGTTCAATATTAGTCTGTGAAATAAAAGGCATATACTAAGTAAACTCCAATATTTATGTGCCCCACCCATGTTATTCAAATAAATGAATTTGATAGCTGTAGCAGTCTCAAGATTTGCGGTAGTATACACCATCAAGCATGTAGTGCTCTACGTGGTAGGCAGATGTACCCTCACATGTCGCCGGTGGTATTTGGTTGGACCTAATGTAATGCCTCGAGTGGGACCTATTCACATTATACCGGCACACTCCCCCTCAATGCGAGGCAACTCGAGCCATAGTCCACTACGCTGGCCCAGTGCGGGTTGGTGAACTTGACACGGCTTTCGGAAAAAATGCAGGTACTCTCACAAACGATTCCATTAATAATTATCAGCTAATTTTATTGCGTGTGACTACAAAGATCTCTTTCAGGTCAGTCTCACGCCGATGCACCACATACGAACCCTATGAGGTATATCGTATGAGGATTCACCACATACGAACCCTATGAGGTATATCGGCGGTCGTTATAACGGCATCCATCTCGACTCCGGTGCTCCAGCTCGTCCCCGTCGTCTCGGTGCTTCCATTCAGGAGCCTGGCGGCCTTCAGCGTGTCGTACACATCCGTGAGGTTGTTGCCCGGGTCACTCCAGGTGGCGGCTGTCGGGTCGATGGTACGGCTGGATAGGATTTCCTTGATGGCTCCTGTCGACATAATACTTATCATATTCCATTGACAGGGGTTGTTTTAGATGTATTTTTCTGACATAGGTACATCATGGTCTTCTGACATACTAATATTAACGACAACTTATTTAAACCCTCGGTTGGAAGGTGGTTGGAAGACATCCACAACTGGGCATATAGGTATACCTCAATCAATTTCACACATCACGGATCCACCAGCTTCCTGCGACTCGTGTGATGTCATCGGTAATTTGGTACTTCTTTGATCTTCGTCCACTATCACCGTCTCGTCATGAACCCGTCTCGAAGTATGCTCAGAGCGTAATGTTAATATGCTTGCCCCCTTCATTGATGAAATAATATTAGTGAAATGTGGTACAATCTACATCTGCCTGTCTCCCTCGAGGAATACAAGTTGCGACCCATATTATGCCCTTAATAAAAACCAGGAGATCCGAAGCATTCAGAGCTTACCTTTAAGTTCTTCCAGACTCTTGGGATCCGGCGTCCTGGTGAGCCGAGTCCCCAAATTAGTAGCGGTCATTCCAGGCGTTGTCGTTATGTCTGATTAGGATTAAATATATAATAAAATATCAGCAGACAATATCATCAATCAAATGGAACCTGACAGCCTGTCAATCGTGTGGCCCAAGGCTTGATGCCCGGTTCACGCCAAGCGCAGTCATCTAGACTTTTTTCTAAGACAATGTAACAACCCATAGACATGTATGTATGTCGCAGCCGAAATGAAAATGCGGAATGGAAAATCATGGATGGAAAACCCTGGGGATAACAAAACGTCTAATCGTTGTCAGCCGTTTTGTTGAACGTTTTTTTTTCAACTTTCCGCCTAAACTTAAACCAGCCGTTTTACAGAATTGAGCGGTTTTGTAAAGTGGCTAGCCGTTTTGTAATCAAGCAGATACTATAATCTGGCTCTGAGATATGCATGGCTTTCTCGTATAGATACTGACTGACAATGTGCAAAGGTGATTAGCCAAGAAATCGGTTTTCAAAAATTGATTTTTACCGGTAACTGTAACTGGAATAATCCCAGTTCATGATCGATAACTGAAACCGGTTTGGAAATAACAGGTTGGAGAACTCTAAGAATAGTCGTTGTAATGACCCCGTCTGTCCCGGGCGCGTGCCAAGGAGATTGGAAACGTTAGCCTACTTAGTACTTACCTGTAGCTTCGTCCGTTGTCGTGGTATCCGGCGTCCTGGTGGGCGGGACCCCGAAGATACTTGTCAAGGTTCCTATGGGGGCTGCTGTTTGGTCTGAATATCATTAAATAGGTCAATTTTAACACTGGTATTTTTACCTCAATTTGAAAGCAGTTCTGTTCTTTATGAAACTTTATCGTCTCTTATTTAATACCTTTCTAAGAAGAAGAATATCGAATGCGTCAATATATATATACATATACATATAGACCCGGGTATATACTTATAGGATAGTTTGTTTCCCAGAAAATGGGTGGTTCCTGCAGGATAGTCAAATAAACACTGAGCCGATGTATGCCGTACAGTTTCGTCAATGTAAAGCAAACTGTCTTTTGCCGGCGGAAGCGATTTATGCTGACATGGATACGTGGGCTCGGAGCGCGAGGAATTTCAAACTTGGTGATAGTTTATTATTGCTTATATTGTTAATTCTGTGGAACTAGTAACAAAGTTACCTGTAGTATGGTCTATTGTCGTCGGATCCGGCGTCCTGGTGGGCTGGGTCCCGTACCTCCGGATTCTTGCCAGAGGGTCGGATTTCACCTGGGTTGTGGCCCGCATGGGGATTGTTTGTTCTTAAAGGAACAAATTGACACATCATCATCCGTCAGCTCTGGGCTGGCACCACTCCAAGCCTGACTGTATGTGTCGTTAGTTGTCTTAGGAAGTTAGTCTACCTGTGCTCAATTCGGTGATGTTTATTGTTCTAGATCTCAGTAAGAGTGTGATCCTAAGATATTTGAAGCCAATTTTTGCTATAATCCGACCAATCCTTTACTCACCTTCCTCATCATACTCCGAGTACTCCGCCGCATCAGGGTACGAGTACGCGGAGTACGTCTGTCGGCAGTACGCCAGCGATACGCCCACAAACAGTACGCCCCACCGCACCGCCCACATACCGGGGAAAAGTGGGACACAACCAAATTTCAAATATCACCTTTACATTTACAGCATTTCTATAAAATGTTTTGGTAAAGTGACGACTGTCAATGATGGAGGTAAACAGCACAGAACAATAATACTTCTAGCGGAGGTTAACAGGTAAAGCTAGGTTTTATATAGCTCTATGGTAAACCTCTATGGCCTTATCTAAGAGGTAACCAAAGAGAAGATTGCATCATTGACCAAAACATCTAACTTGAAGAAGTATAGCTCAGAGACAAAAAAATAAATGCAACGCCGGTGCTACACATCGCTGATAGAAATATACAATCTGTGAACATGTACAGGATCGCACCTGCCATTAAGTATATCAAGTGTGATAAACCAAAGATAGTCGCTAAAGAACACCGATGCCGACCAAGTATGATACGTGAGGCCATTGCAATTAAAAAAACATCTTAATTTCAATAAGGAAGATGGCGGGTGCTACCACCGACTTGTACACATTGACTTGCACACACACCTAGTACACACTATCTATGCATTCCAGTCAGTCAGGATATAAGCTGTCAACATGCCAAATAAACAGTGGTGTACAACTACATTGAGACAGAAAAAAAATAAAAACCTCTTGTGCTAATTATTTATACTCCTGTCTGTAGAATCTCTAAAACGGATATACCAATTCAATACCCTGTCTACATTGTAAAAACACAACTTGCAAAACAATTAAAAGTCCCACCGCAGGCCCACCCCTGCAGTTTGGTACTGTTGCAACAATTAGAATATCTGTGATCCGTGCACTTGTAGATCCAGTTATGGGTTTCGTTGGAGGGACTGATGCGTCATTTTAGGGTTGTCCGGTGGACGTGATTGTGTTAGATCTCCAAGAAAGTCAGACTCATTAACTTTATTCTATGCTGTTTGAGGCTCGCTAAGCCCTACTGGGCCAACATGGTGGACTATGACCCGAATGTACCTCGCATTCAGGAGAATTGCGCACCGCACTATGGCAATAGGGTCACCCCCTACATTAATTTACATAAGTAATTTGTAAATGTGGGAACCATGTAGCCATTAACTGTAATTTTATACTTAGTTAGTACTTTTTTTTGACCTGCTGCTAAAGTCTGCCTAGCCGTTCCTACATTGTTATACATACCTATAACAATGTATTGCTTAAAAATGTAAAAGATCTTTTTAAAAAAAGAGCAACCATGGAGTTTCTTGCCGTTCTTCTCCATAGGAACGGCATTCCGAACGGGTGGTAAAGTAGTAGCATAGTAAGTACATAGTTTGTAACTTTAGACGATTCATAAGTACTGTACTTAATGGTCTACGTGAATAAAAAATATTCTGATTCTGATTCCTATTACATTGGATCCAGATACGTCAAAATGTGGGTGCCCTTTTGTCCACCTCTGACTATCTTTACGTGTATTACAGACGGAATCTCTCCTAAAATCATACCACAAATTAAAATAAATTTATACACTATTACGCGTGATCCCCGATAAGGTGGGCAGAGGTGCACAGCAGCACACCCACAATTCGCCGATGGCATTTGGTCCCAATGTAATAGGGGGCGAGCCTTGCCATTATGTACTGGGCACGCCCCTCTTCAATTATCAAGAGGACCTTGTTTCGAATTGAGCGTTCTACCAACTTGGCGATCCGCTGCTTACCACAAATTGGTCCGGTTTAAATCCACAGTCCTCACCGCGAACCCTCGCCGGGCCTCCCCAACTGAGAACCGCCCCCCGGAGACGCATACCATTTGTTATTTTAACCATTAACACAAATATAATTGTCGTCGCGGTTAGCCGCAATTAATGAGCTGCTGTTGTTTTTTTTTTATGGGGAAATGACTTGGCGATAAATTTTTCAATGGTGGTTCCGTACGATACCAAATGATGAATTGTTTTTAACCTCCGACCCTAAACGATGGTATACTTTTGAAGCTTTCATGTATCTGTGGCATCGGAACTCCGAAACGGATGGACTGATTTTAATGTATTGTTGTATGATAAATATATTTATTTAGGATTGCCAACAGAGTTTACAATGTTACGTGTGAAATAATCAATAAAAATATGAGTGGTAATTGTAACTCTAATGACAGGCAACCACATCATGTGAATAGTTAGATGAATGGTTAAATATAGTTAGGTTTGGAATTATCTCTCGCGATCATCATTATAAATCGTTATACAGGTCATATTACATCAGCATCACATACCATCGGCGAATGTCGGTGCAGTGCAGGGCATCTCTGCCTACCCATTCGGGAATGACAGTATTGATGGTGGGCTTATGTGTAGACATCTACACGACTCGTCTGTAGTAAGGGAATTAATAACTTAAGTAACTTTTTGCTTGCAACGCCAGAATTGGACTCATTTTTTCTCCCCACAATGATACATCAAAAACTTTAACCAAAAAGTGTCCAACGACAACAATAGTGCGTGACTCCGCACCCCCGCACCCCACGCCCCCGCACCCCCGACGCCTCGTCGCACAGACAGAACGACAGACCTTTTGTATATAAGTATTAATATAGGGAACAATAATATTTTACGAGCTTTCGCGAGAATAGCACGGTTACAAATTGATACAAAATCATAGGGTGACTATGTTTTTAAATTATTTGGGAAATCCTTTATTCCAGCGTGTGTCAAAAAGCCATTAGTTGGGCTCCTGTGCTAGCTAAGTCCAGCGTGGCCACCTTCCTGAGTCATCGGTCCATCTGACCGGTAATGTGCTCTGGGAAATACTCAATAAGTAATCATCTATACATACAAATAAAAATAAAATTGGTGTGTCTGTTTGTAATATTAAAATAACCGCTTTTTACTAAGTGCATTTGGATGTATACACGGTATATATACCAAAACAACATTTTTTACAATTTTTGTCCGTCTGTTTGTTCCGGCTAATCTCTGAAATAGCTGTACCGATTTTGCCGGTATTTTCACTGGCAGATAGCTGATGTAACAAGGAGTAACTTAGGCTACTTTTATTTTAGACTAGCTGTTACCCGCGACTTCGTCCGCTTTTTTTTAAATACCACGCGGATGAAGTCGCGGGTCACAGCTAGTAAATTATAAAAGTGTATGGGTGTTGTCGGGTTGTTGATAATAAAACAGTTTGCGAACTATACTATACAATCAAATTACGGATTTAACCAAAACAATAACTTGCTAAAACCTGTGGCTGAACCCCGGACCGCTCTGCCGCCATTTTAGATCTTTCCATTTGACAGCTGTCAAATGTGACAAAGTCTACCTACAGGTATGTTTTCAACCCTCGATGATACTCTACATCTCCACCCCCAAAGGTCATAGCGTGGTGACACATGGCCTATGACACTCAGCAATAGTGTAGCTTTCTATCGGTGAAAGAATTTTCAAAATTCATTTTTAGATTCCAACTTGGGACCTTATAATGGGTAGATAGTTTCTGTGACTACTACATTATTAGTTCAGTGTTTATTCCAACAAAAAAGTCTTTGGCCTTGTCCGTACCAATCTCGCAGCCTGATGAGGCGGGCTCGGGCACCCGGGCGGGCACAGAATATGGGCTCACCCGAGCTCAACCGGATCGGAGCGCGCCCACTGAGAAGGTCCGACAAGGCATGAGACTCAGCGGGCTTTCCTTTTTTTACAGTATTGTTGAGTGATCATGGTCACCCTGCAACATCTTAGTTGGCCCCTCCGCACGGATCCGGCAGTGACGTCACGCCGGAAGCGCGCCGCCGGAAGCTGCGAGATCTGCCGCCACTCGCGCGCCTATTTGTTGTGCAGTGATCGAGCTAGTTTTCAGGGAGGGCCTTAGGGTGTTCTGTGGTGATACCTAATGGTACAGTGCGATGAAAGACTGCATTGCCCGGGTACAGGTTCAATTCCCGGCCTCGGGCACTAAGAAAAGATTCCATACCTACATCATAATGACTAAATGAATAGCTAGTTTTTATATCTACGCTTTTAGTCATTATTTTGATGGTAAATCAGTTTGGGGAACTTTTTGGCGGAAAGTTGAACCGTGAAGTTGTAATTTTTTTTTTTTTTTCTTAGCTCTTAGCTTTATATTATTATAATTAGCATCAGGGGTAGTATAATTGAAAAACAATGTTCAAGACTCACTCGACACTGGTCAAAATGTCTCTATTTTGTAGCCGATTGCCAACCTAAAAAAATAAGAAGCAGTTTGGGGCTGATCGCTCATATACTTACCTATTTATCGTCAGTGACAAGTCAAAGTCTTAATCTGTGTGCGTGTCTGCGCTTCGAACGACAACACACTAGAGATACTGATAATAATTAATCTTTCGTAAGTGCCCCCGTAGACAAAATATATGATTTGACTTCCAATTAATTTAAAATGGCGTCACAAAGTTCTACGCTCCTGAAAAAATATAATAATATCGCCAGACGAACACACCAACTGTGCGGCCCCAAACTAAGCAACGCTTGTATTATGGGTACCGCACAATGGGACCAGTCCTCCCTATTCGTTCGCGAGTTTTCAGCTTGTTGACACGAGGTAGACATGGCTCGTAGTTGACGATCGAGAACCAGTCAGGGGTAATGTCATCTCACGAATAAAAACAAATTCGTGAATCATTACCCCATCCCGGACGAGAGCGTGTCAAAAGTAGCGATAAATCAGTGCCCTCCCCTCCGATCGAGTGGGGCGCGTTCCGGCTCATTGACCACCCCGTTGCGCATATTTCCATACATTTTTACATACGGTACAGTGGCCATTTGAGATTTACAACTCACTCGGTCCGCGTCCGTAGCGACTCGACAGATTCTGATTCACTCGGAAAGATTCCGTGAGGGAAAAGACGTCTTTCTTCCGAGGCGAAAACCGTTTTTGAGAAATCCATGATAAGCGATTCATGATGCTCTCCGAGGGTATTGGAATTAGTCTGTTGGTCAGAATCAGCTGGATTTTGGCCATAATGTTATTAAATAGGTACCAAATACCATCGAGGAAACGTCAGTCACTGCAGTGCACCTCTGCCTACCCCTTTCGGGGATGGCAGGCGTGATGGTGTTTATAATTTCATCCTGTGTTTTGTAATTGGTGAAGTTATTCAATAGCAACTCCAATCCTCGGGGCCCGTCGGCACCGCCCACCGATGTCATCACTCAACTAGAATAAAATACAGCCCAAGTTTTTCGCGAACCATCGGAGCGTCGCCTTAGTAACGGGGCTATAATCCCATTTTGTTCCTAATACGTATTTATGGTGTGTTTGATTTGATTACACTGAAGCAGTGGCGACATTTGGCATGATGGCAGAATGATCGGTTTAATGATTTGGCTTTTAAAGAAATTAGATTAATGGCGGTGCGCGAGGCCATTAATTTTTCAACAATCCCACAGTAGTCCTTACATTTCCCGAGATAAAAGTCATTATCGTAGCTGTCAGTCCGCAGTGGATTTTAAGTTACAGATTTCTTGCCATCCCGCGGAAACCCAGGAGTGTCTAGGAACAAAAATAAATCTAAATATAGACCCGGGTCGTAAGATATCACCATGTGAAGTGTCATCAAAATCCGCGTCAAGAAGATTGTCCGCGGTGCGCATTCAAAGTGACTTACAAAAATCACTAAAATGGTGTGAGCAATGGCTTCTTTGTCGAAATAATGTCCCCCAAATATATTACTTTTCACCAAACACGACTAAGTATGTATAGTTGGGGCTTGCCTCTGCCTTGTATCGAGCGACGCGTTAAGATAGATTTACAAGTAGGTATCTTAGCCTGTAGATTTACAAGTATTTTAGCCTGTAGATTTACAAGTATCTTAGCCTGTAGATTTACGGGTATCATAGCATGTAGATTTCGGAACCATTACTAATCTCTCTGGTTACCGGTATTCCAACCCGTTGTCTCGGATGGCAGACGGCCATCGCTCCGTGTGAATATCGGTGATAAGAGCAATCAGGGGAAACTGGAAGCACACCATGGTACAATAGGAACTGTTCAAGAGGCTAGGAAAACAAAGTGCCTATATTCAACATTATTTTCCAAGTTTTGCTCCTCTCAGATTTCCAACTTAAATTGTATTGTCTCCCAAGAGACAGCTTCGAGGTTCTGTTAAGTTCCTATCTCACCCTATATCTAAAGGCAGCCCTCACTGACCACTATCTTATTTTATTGCTCTGTTAATGAGCCCTGCGGTGTCCAGTTATAGTTTATGGCCAAGGGCATATGGGGGTCATATAAATAAATGTCGGTAGACGAACACACTAATTATTTTAATTTAATATGGCGACCGGCTGTGTAGCCGGTCGCCAGAGCAATTTTGAAGTGTGCGTGTGTACGCACACTTCAAAATTGCTCTGCAGCTCAGCTTCCAATGGTCATAGCGTGATAGGTATACCTTATCTTTTGAGTCCCAATCATCGGCTGTCCAATAGTGAAAACCTCATTACAATTGGTGCTGTAATTTTTCCGTAAATAACTAACAATCAGACATACAAACGAGAAGAATTATAAAACTACTTCCTTGACCAAACCTCATTATCAATGTATCTTTTAAAGATTCTTGAGTGAACTTTAAATTGAAGCGGTAACCAACCATAATAATTCCAGCCCTTTTTAACGACCCACTGTTGGGCACGGGCCTCCCCTCAATGCGACGGGGATAAGGCCATAGTCCACCACGCTGGCCCAAAGCGGGTTGGTGGACTTCACACATCTTTAGACGGGTTCTCTCAGACATGCAGGTTTCCTCGCAATGTTGTTCTTCTCCGTTTAGCAAGTGATAATTGTGCTTGAAAATTAGATTCGCACATGAAATCCAGAAATGCCAGAGATGCGGGGTTTGAACCTGCGATCCCCGTTACAGAGGCAAAGGTTTTACCAACTTGGCTATCACTTGCTTCGTAACCAACCATAGTGTGATGTAACCAAGGCGAATGTGATTCGTCACCTGATTCTGTTCAATGGTCCACGCATCAACATCCAAATCTCACCCTTCAATATATTCGCCACGGTGTGGGAGCTAATGGCTTACATCTTTATTCCAGTGCATAGCAGTGATAATCAAGTTGGTAGAACGCTTGCCTCGGTAACGAGGATCGCAGGTTTAATTCATAAGAAATAAAATAAAATAAAAGATACAACTTATTTGATCATCCATAATAAGTAATGTGTGTCGATTTCAAAATCCAATTGGTATAATAGGACACGTTAGTGAATATTGCCAATTTCACTTCACAATCCCTGGGCTTCACCGCCAGAATACCCACCACCCGGTCCCCATAGAAAATAGGTCCAAACTCGTGTATAAAACAATCCTCGTAATCACTCATATCAATGCATATAAGACTGTCATCTAACTCTACCCCGTAGCTTTCGAAACATCGGCTGGCTTCAACAATCTTGACGTCGAATTTGTCGAAATCATTCGTGAGATACAACCGGCGGTCCATCGTCGACACAGTCTTCCACACGCTCGCTTCCGCTTGCACCACCTCGGTTTCATCGAACACAGCCGGTTTCAATGAGAATGGGTAGAAGTCTATGTTCAGTTTTGCAACGGCGATATCGTACTTCGGTGTTGGATTAGTGATGTTGAACTTCTCGTGGAGACGCCAGAACAGGACGGGATACGTGTGGCTGACATTCCGGACGAAGTCGTTGTATATCAGGACGCTGTGAGTTGTTCCGTGGCGTCTGAAAAATGTATTTGCCAATCAAACCATTATTTCTAAGTAATAAAGTTCAAATTTATGAACTGTTCCCACTACAAGAAAATCTGTAGAAACGCAGCGTCCCTGTGGTAATCAAGGACGTAGCCAGGAATCCACTTTGGGGGTAGGGGGGGGGGGGGGTTGGGATTTCGATCTTTGGACCATAGACAATAAGTGCCAAGAATATTCCGAAAAAAGAGTCAAAAATATAATTGAGTCGGTTAAGGCATTTTAGCCCTTCCTGCCTGCGGCCTTTGGTAACATATCTACACGTAGAATAATCTTCACCTGCTTGTAAAATATTGTAAATTGGTCGTGTTCATCACTGAATAAGTGACTCTTAGATTTATAACTTACTCAGGATAGGTGGCCACTAAAGGCCAAATTAATTGAAGAAAGAGACAAACTGCCCTTCAAACGCTGGGAACAAGTGAGGCAGACGATTCCAACCTGCAATGTGCCGAAGTGACAACCCACTTGACCAGCACGACGCTGGCGAAGCAGCCGAACGACGAGAGCTGTGACGTGTTCCTGGTGACCGCGGCCACGTAGGGGAACCGCTCCGCCAGCGCCAGGGAGCTGTTCTCGCCGATCGATATCACACCCATGTCCTTACTGTATCTGTGAACGATTATTGGAATGAGAGCTTTAGAGGGTCCACAGTTTGTCCTTCGTTGCCCTCTTCAGACCTTTGGCATATGTATATACCGGGATTCCATCCTAGGACTCCGGTATCTATGTAACGACGTTGGAAAACGCGATTGATAAAAAAATATCCCCAAAACAAATTGCTAGGATAGCATTTTGCAGGCAAGAGTCACAAAAGGTCACTAAAGTTATTAAAACTATAGAGTCCGTCTCAGACAAATCAGCTTGTATTTGGCTTTTCGAGGCGTATGCCCCTACCGAAGCCTTACGGCCGTGTTGCCGATATAAAATATGTAATTGATGTAGGTTTGCCCTCTGGATCCACGTGTGCATGTAAGACGAAGAAATAAAATAGACTGAGTATCGCTAAAAACATAGTTAAGTACAATACACTCATCCGATTTATGTAGTGTTTTATTTCTTTATCTGAGGTGTGTATAGACATGATTTTTGCATGACTGTGCACACATACGTAGTTGTGTGCTGTACGTGTTGAGCACACAGAGCACACGTGTTGAGCCCCCTCCCTCAAGAATTGGCAGAAAAAAGTCAGTACAAATACTATAACAGCTCCAGGTACTCAAAGAAGTCTATGAAAGGACCACGTAATGGATGCTGCAGAAGACGGTCCAAGCGAGTTCCCTGGTCCCTTCTTATCTATATTAACTACACGCAGTGTCAGCGGACCAGGATGTGTCAGTCATTGGGGGAGGCCTATGTCCAGCAGTGTACGTCGGCTGACGGGCGGGTCGTTTGTAACCTGAACACTCCTCCGCTGTGCGAGTATCCCCTCTTCCTGTCGTCCACGGTGATGTCTGTAGCGAACTTGACCATCACACAGACTGCCATGATGGCCACGACTATGAGCACTGTGAGCACCACGCAAGCGAGTTTCATTGTGCATTTAGTGATGCAGCTTCAACGATTGACTCTCAAGGTCTAGCCAATGTTTCAGAGATAATTATAATTGTTTCAGTCAATTTTGTTTCGCTTCTTTTCTTTACAAAATGAAATGCGATGCAATAAAATGAATATAAATATGGCAACACCCAAAACTTACTGGGTATTTTGCTAATGGCAAGTAATGAATAGCAATAAAACATTCAATATATACACATTATAAATAGAAAAATGGATGTGACATGATGATATGAAACTGGCGTGTCATTTTGTTCTTCTTCTTCTTCTTTCTTTACGAAATGAGATGCGATGAAATAAAATGGATATGAATATGGCCTCACCCGCAACTTAGCGGGTATTTTGCACAATGTCAAGTAATTAATAGCAATAAAACTTTCAATAAATACACATTATAAATAAAAAAATGGATGTGACATGATGAAATGAAAATGGCCGTCATTTTGTTTCTCATTTCTGTAGATATCTGATGTAAGATGTGACGGATCATCCAGAGTAGTTCCAAAGATTATATGAAGTTTGATTGTTTTGTTATGTAATCTATGGTACGCTTATATTTTGTGCAGGACATCTATATATAGACTGATAACGTTTAATCGAGACGCCATTTTCATACCTTCATGTCGTCACAAAATGATTAGCTACACGGTTTTCACATTAACATATTATTTACAACATTACATTAATATATTTTACATAAGTTTAATAATAATAGTGATTGTATCTATGAATGCAGATTTATTATCTCTAAAATCGATGACATTATAACTTGAGTCGGAGGTCACCATAGTGATTGACACACGAATTGAGACCATGATGAGCTCAGTGGGTAGTGACCCCGCTTTCTGTGCTGCGGATTCCGGGTTCAAATACTGGTAGGGACAAACTTTGTGTGATTAGCACAAGTGTTTGTACCCGAGTCATGGATGTTAATATCAATATAAGTATTTTAAACTGAGTTCGCCGTCCATTGTACGGTACCCATAATACAAGCGTTGCTTAGTGTGGGACCGTGTAGTTGGTGTGTTCGTCTGGCGATATTTATTTATTTAATCGACCCACAGAATCAAATTTTCCAGACAATCTTTGAACCCCTGAATGCGAATTTCAAAATCCTTATTATAGTGTGAGTTCTGTATAAACACATTCTCTACGTCCAATGGTCTGGGCCGCACGTAGTCTGTCACTCAGGACATACAACAAGATACAATCAAGTTTTATGTACGGACATTGCCCATAGGTACATATCCTGTACTTACAACAAATAATACATTTATAAAACAAAAAAACAGTTGAGTACACAATATTTATTATCCACTCATAGTGATATTTAATGCCTATTTTTGTGTAAATACTTGTTGAGACAAAGAAAATAAACTGCGCTGTTGCAGAATAATGCGAGCACCGTGCTCTGTCATTGTTTCCTTTACGTCTGCCTTGCAGGTCGATTACCTGGACATTGAAAACCCAACATAATGGGGGAATGTTCCGCTTTATATAATTATAATTATTATATCTCTCTCCGCACGGGCTAAACGCGGATCTTTGGCAGGCTTGCGCGGGGACATGGGTCCAACACGTAGATGCCCTTTTTGAGAATTTTAATGTATGTTAGCCTGCGGGGGTCAACTGCTGAAAATTATAGCATAAACAGCGAATTGACCTCAGTAGAAGTATAATTGGGATGAGGATTGGATTATTATAATTATGAATTAATTATCTGCTTAATTATCTCTTAATATGTAATATATTACAGTGAAATATTGTACTTTTTTTCCCTTTAATATTTTTATTCTAAGTAATGTTCAGATAAGGAAAAAAACCTTTCAAAAATACCATCGATATTACCAAAAATGTCGATGTTGAGCCAGTTGCTAATTGTTAATTACTTTACCAACATATTAAGTCGTCAACCACCTCAGTCCTCCCGTGACCATGGTTGCTGTAAAGCAGCCGAAACGTCGGGAACGTAAAAAACATATAATAAACGCGATAAAATTCTTAAGATTAGTTTTATTTCAATGTGTAGTATTCGCGTAAATATAAGACATCGATACATGTTATGAATGTATTTTTAACTGACGAAAAAACGGAGGAGGCTATCAATTAATAAATAACATTCTTAACATAGTAGTATATTTTTTTGACCAGCTGCTAAGCCTGCCTAGCCGTTCCTACATTGTTCTCACATACCCATAACAGTGTCCTGCTCAAAAATGTAACGGATCTTTTTTACAATAAGCAACCATGGAGTTTCTTGCCCGTTCTTCTCCATAGGAATGGGTGGTAAAGTTGTAGCTTTTCATTTTGAAACTATTTTGACGATTCAAAAGACCGGTACTTAATGGTTTACATGAATAAAAAATATTCTGATTCTGATTCTCATGGATGGTATTTTTTACTGAATAGGGTACTTAGGTACGTAGACTTTCAAGGGTTTGAAGTCGGTTGTGTTTGTTTCAAGTTTTTTAATTTAGTTACAGACAAACTTGTAGGTTACAGAATACTTATATATATCTATGATGCATATACTTGGATTGTAACTTGGTCGGGTCTGAACATTGAACATTGTTGGGAAATAAACAAAACGACTAACCGAAATATGTTTGGGGGTTGTGTTCAAGTGAATATCCTTTTTAATTTTTTCACGAAAAACACTTCGCTGCAATGACATTAAAATAAGCTCGAGAATTTTGTTGTTTCAGCGATCTAGAGAGACCGAGCAATATTTTTTTTCAGATGGATCTGACAGAGTGATAATGACGAGCGGATGTGTGAGGCAAGCGTCCATTTTAAGATTATGAAATACCGGATATATAAAGCCGCCCATACTTAACTAGATACAGCTCTGTATAATCTAGCTTAAAAACAAAAAAAAAACAAAAGCCAGTGTCAACGGTAGAGACTTCTTTCTTTCTACGCCGGGCAAAGAACCCAATAGCACCTGCGCTATGAACAAAAAACAATAATTAACAATGTTTCTTTATATTGCTCATTGTCCGCGAGTCGTGCTGAGCCGGCAGGGCGGTATATAAAGCCGCCCGCGCAGCAGCGAGGTATGTTCAGTGCCAGCCACCGAGTCCACTCAGCAACTTCCACCATCTACCACCAACTACCAACATGAAAGCCGCTATGGTGAGTCAGAGGAGCATATTTTTTATTTTGTTACTTATTAAATAACCAAATGAGGGAAGAAGCACCTACCACTGACCCTCACCTTGTCAACATTTCCAAATATAAATCAAACAAGTTGATCTATAATCAAAGGAGCCAGCAACACCAGCAACACCGAACTCCTCTGAGATGTTAGTCGAGAAACTATATGTCACTAGTGTTGGGACCCCAAAAAATATACGGAGCATTGTATATTTTGCGAACCGGTGCGAATCTAAATAAATAATTACGTAATACTTTTTTAGATTCAGGCGGTGGCCCAGGATACGGCACTATGATCATCCATTTTAGGGTACCGTACCAAAATAGTATAAAGTCATTCAGTCTGTCCCACCTTGCATGTATTGTTTTTTTGTTGTGATCGCTATTAAATTATTGCCACTGGCAAAATACCCACTAACTAATTTGTGGGTGAGGCCATGTCTCATTTTATTCAATTATATATTATTGACCCACACCGCCCACATCGCCAAGCTGTTGTTGTCACGGAGGTGCCGAAGACAGTCGCTCCGCGTGAATGTCGGTGACCACAAATGGAAAGAGACCAAAGACATTGCAATGAATGTGTTTGTCCGCAGTTCCTCGCCGTCGCGATGCTCCTCGCGGGCGCATGCATCTCCGCGCCGGCGCCGGACGGCTACGGCAGTAGCTACGCCCAAGTCAACAAGGGTGACGACTTCGCCTTCACGTACGGAATAGGCGAGGGGGAAACTTATGGCGAAGGCAATTCGGGAGCGGGGGCGGACACCGTCAGCTTAAGCGCCAGCACCAGAGCCTTCGGGTACTAGTGGCCGGAGCATCCGTCGTGCGCTTCTAATTCCTTATCTGCAATCCTCAGCACACCTAGCGACACCCTGAGGCCACACTTAGGAGCCACAAATGTATTCCAACTACACTCTCCCACCCATCTACACTCCGACTACAATTATTGTAGAAACATAATTTATGTAATGTATCAATATTATTTACTACAGTTCTAGTAATAGGGACACTATTCAGATATCTTTTGAGTGTAAATCACAATGTGCTACCCAGATATGTTAATATATTGTTGCTCAACAGATGTAGTTACGTCCTTGTGTGACCAAATAAACAATATTATATTATATCTACTGAAAGCGCGTCTTCTTTTCTTCATCTAATACGGTATCATGTTATGACTCAATAGCGTTAAGGGATTATACAAGGTGTATCCAAAATAGTGTGTAGCGACCTCTTCAACCTCGCCACAAGCGACACAGATGGCGCTGCAGGCGCATTCAGAACAATTGACAATTCTCCGTAAACTCCTGAAACGCGCTATGAGAGTTTTCGGAGCACGTAAGATATATACAAGAACCCAACAATAGCCCTCGGGGCATAGCGGCCGCCCGCCAGGCATACCACCCGCCTGGCTGGAAGATCTTCCCTTTTCCGCTAGAAGAGTCAAATATGTTAACAGGTCCATCGGTACGCTATAAAAGCGACATTCCCGCAAAAATATTTAATTATTTGAAATTTTAAAAACAACACTACCGGATGCGGTACCCGCTCGCTTTCTAAGAGAAACATAAAACACTGTATACACATATATTTTATACAAATGTGATTGTGAAGACCTACTTGTTAACCCCTTAAATTATTGTACACTATATTTGTTATACCTTGTATTTTAGGTGGAACTAAAATAATCTATTTCTATACTAATACTAGCTGTTGCCCGCGACTTCGTCCGCGTGGTATTTAACAAAGACTCAACCGTTGGCAACAGCCTGCTCGCGTTCTGATCCCGCGGGACGCGTTGCAGGTTGTTGCTATCTAACTTAATCAGGCGCAGCGCTGCAACATTGGTTTTAATTTTTTTTCGAGAGATCCTATTTTTTTTTCTAAAATAAAAGTAGCCTAAATTACTCCTTGTTACATCAGCTATCTGCCAGTGAAATTCCCGTCAAAATCGGTCCAGCCATTTCAGAGATTACCCGGAACAAACAGACAGACAGACAGACAGACAAAAATTGTAAAAAAATATGTTTTCGTATAGGTAACGTGTATACATCCAAATGCACTTAGTAAAAAGCGGTTATTTGAATATTACAAACAGACACTCCAATTTTATTTATATGTATAGATGTATCTATACTAATATTATAAATGTGAAAGTTTGGATGGATGGATAGATGGATGGATGGATGTTTGTTACTCTTTCACGCCCGAACGGCTGAACGGATCTGGATGAAATTTGGCACAGAGATAGATTATAGTCTGGAATAGCACATAGGCTACTTTTTATCCCGGTAAAATGTATGGTTCCCGTGGGATAGATGTTTTAATTTTTCATACCGCGGGTAACACCGCCGGGCGCAGCTAGTATAACACATTTAAAGAATCGGTAAGTTATATGGAACACGTTGATGTATACAATAATTGTGTAAATGAAGGATTTATTTCTTTGGGAACGCTATCTTTATAACCTACTCTCGGCCCTGTTAACATATTTTACACTATTATTATTACACCGTATATAGCGATTAAAGCATAGTTGTTACTTTTATTTCCACTACTTACGAACTAGTTCTGTGCCACTATGGTAAGAAACTCGGATGCTACGCTCAATTTCCAAAAAAGTACGATTAATCAGATCAGCCCACCCCTCGAGCGGCGCGTCGTCGTGAAGATACACAGAGTGCATCCACGACGGGGTGCCGTCTCAATCTGGACCCTCCATCGACGTATCAGTTCAATCGATAGCATTGGTAGCTCCCTTATCTTTATTGTATATCTGAAGTCAATGGGAAATTTATTTGTATATACGGTACTACTGTGATCCCAATCACAGTAGTACCGTATATACAAATTTCAAACCGTCATACTAATAATAATAACAAAGGACTCTCAGATCTGTCTTACCTTAGTTGACTGTCCGGAGAGCGGTCGTTAGAGCTTTATGCTCCAGGGATGGAAGTGTTAAAGGGCATAACGCCGCGAGTAACCACGGGAGAAAGCGCAGCACACCTCTCTACACCCCTGAGCCGCTCGCGCCAGTATTGCCCCTTACGTCTTAAATGACGGCCTTTTTAGGAGGCCCACCTAAAGAGCGGCGAGACGCCACCTGTCAATAGTAATTAGAAAAAAGCTGATTATGGCAGGTGTCCGCAACCATTCCAATAGTCCCATCCCATGTCCATCCAAACCTCAATCCATAGTCCCAATTATCTTTCCGTACTCCTGCAATAGTTCCACCGCCTGCTGAGGTCAATTCGCTGTTTATGCTTTAATGTGCAGCAGTTGAGCCCAGCAGGTGGATTTGAATAAAACTTGTATTGGCGATAGCTTATAATAAGATCGCTACTTATAAACAACCATATCTTTATTTCAAAGGATATGCAGAGTATTTTTTTTACTTAAAAATGTATGAGATCCTTGGGATGGCCAAAAAAACTTTAGTCCACGAGCACTGCTAATAATATCAGACAATTGATCTGTGTATAATAATGTATTTCGGGATTCTTTGGTTGGGTTCGCGGCAAAGACAACAGGCACTTAATTTGAGCCAACATCTCCCGGGGGATAATTAATCATAATTGCTGCGACCATAAACAAAGACATTACAGTTTTAAAATTGCCGATCTAACCACCCCACTGTTAAGAATTCGCACTATGCGAGTACAGACGCACACAGAACTCTTGAACACATTTCATAGCAATCATTAGTGTTGGTCAAAGTCTTGAAAACTCTACAAGACTGGCGTCCTGGTCTTGCGGAAATTCCAGACTAATAGTTTGGGATAAACTAACAATGTTTATTTATTTTAATTACGAACCTGTAACGTGTTGATATTTGATGCACACCAAGCTCCAAGTCTGGTATCACAATCAGCCCAGAAGGTCGTATCTGTGGTCGTATATGAGGAGTTTGTTCAGACGAAGAAATAATATAGACAAGGTGACGCACAAAAAACACAAAAAACCAAGCCGATTTGTGTAGTACACGCGAATTACGTCCTTACATACACGAGAATTCGCGTATTGTGATACAAATTCAGTTTGGTTTTTTGTACTTCAATATGTTGTTTGCGAGATTTGAGACAGGCCGTCTTTAAGTATTATTTCATCGTCTAAGTTCTCCTGTGCAGTTTAACATTCGTTGGGTCCATCGTGGTGAAACTCGCAATGAACGGAGGCCTGTTCCCAGCAGTGACACAATAAAATTGCCGATTATTATTTATTACGCTTCTGTACTTAACTGTACACAACAATCAAGTTATTGGTAAACTACTCTGCACCCTCGGCTTTTACTGTAATAAAAATATTCATAACTGCATTCACCCTCTCTTTCAAACCTATCATCAACTTGATACATACGAAAGACAGGGAAGATGTGGGCAATTTATCAAAATTTTAGCCGAGGGTAAGATATTTATCTGTATTAGCGAACACGAGTTTTGTATCTTCATCCCTTGTTGGGGGTGAGTTAGAATTAAATGGGCGGTCGTTCGCGCTTTTTTTTTGTTTTTGGATTTGGGTAATGATAGATGAAGTTCTGTTGTAATTAAGTTTCATTTGAATCTACAGCTACTTAAATATATTTTTTTCCCTAATGACATTATATCCATTGAGTTATTAACGTGATTATGCCAATATCGACTTAGTCACGAAGACGCGATGGAGATTGCTTGATCGGTTATACTTACAACTCTAGTTCTTCTTATTTTTTTAGGTTAGCAATCGGCTACAAAATAGTGCAAATTTTGCCAGTGTCGAGTATTTCTTGATAGTTGTTATAAAATGATAAGTACCCCTGATGAGAATGATGATGTCGATGACGAAGATGATGATAAATTAAATCCCCTACCCCTATCAGTAAAGCTGTGGATACTTTACTGAAAATTTACCGGATATCTTGGGATAATTTGTAAAGTAAAGTTACACAATTTTATTTCAATTTCCTTCACTCGTGCATGTTAATGAGCATATCTCACCAATATTACACATTATTTATCAAAGAACCTCAATTTTTGGAAAATAAAACAAAATTACAACTTTACGGTTCAACTTCCCGCCAAAGTTCGATGATGGATAAGCAAGTGGTACATACGTATATTTTTTTAAATTTAAAATGTAGTTGTTGATTACTTATTCTACTTGATACGAGATGGCGCTTTTACAAAATTAACAAAAATAAACTTTTTGTAAGCCTTTTACACAAACGCTTATAAAAAAATGTGAAACGCTCGTTCACTGTTAATGTTCTAAAGCAGGGGCTTGGGTAGCCAATGTCTTATGTTGGACATAGATTGGTTTAATGTAATTTGACCAAGAGTATGTCATAGGCTCGCTCGCACCCTTATACTGACTTAAATTAACCATGTCGAGATTGATTAAATGTACCTTTTGTACTCTAGAAACGAACAAAAAAATTAATACTGTTTTTCGCTGATTAAACTTCATAGTTTACGTAAAACTTTATTATGTCTGCAGGTGGACTCGTTTTTGCAAGTCAGCTCACCTCAGAAGGGATTAATGTCGTAAAATCCCTCTGCAGTGCACGCATAGAGTGTGTATATGGGAGTTATATAACTATGGGAGGGGATGTCCGAAGATATTATAGAAAAATTACTTTTTCTCTTACTCTTAGTTCTGCAGCAGCGCCATCTAGCGGCGCTCATATTTAACTAATACTTGTGTGTATTTACATTTTTTTCTTTCAGAATTTCCATAAACTATCTATATTTTATGCTAATTTGATCGATTATCCTAGGTACGTACGTAAGAAAAAGACTGATTATTAATAAGACTAGCACCCTCTTCGTAGGTACCTATCCATTTGTCAAAGCGTCAACTGGGCGTAGTTTTCAGACCTTATAAATATCTAAGCACAGTTTTATAAGTTACAACCTTGGTCTAACTTTACAGAACCTATTTACTCCTCATGTTTCCAATATGGGAATTTTAAACACTAAACTGGCGGAAGTCATTGACAGTTAACAAGATTACATCGATCGACTGGCTTTCCAAGACTTGCCTACGCCGACCTTGCCGTTGTAATCAGCACTTGCCTCTGTAAGTAGGTGCCAACTTGGCCGACAACTTGCCATTTATGGCCGTGAGCTCAACAAAACATTTATTGCTTAATACAACAAGAATTGAGAATGAAATAACTTCAGTAAAATCGAACCAAAATAACGATGAGTCAAACTTTGTTCTCAATTGCGCGAAATCGGATGTCCTACCCATTGCGTTGGCTAGCGCGTGAATCAGCACCTCTAAAAATCAATACTGAGAGCGTTAGATGTATTTGCATTTTCTAACCACAGGCACGTTATTTAAGTGTTAATGATCATGCTCGGGTCGTATTAGATGTTTTAAAATACTCCTTTGGGCTGTAATTAAAAGGATACCTCAGTAAGTTAATTACGCGCACGAAATAAATTAACACCACCGTGAACATAGCCGCAGGTAATTGTTGCATTCGGTCAATAACTCGCCAGATGGCGCAGTACTACTCGTGATGTTGTTACATACCGTATGGGCGTGTGAGTGCTTGTGTAAAAAAATAAGTGTTTTGTGTTGTTTTAAGCACTAATGGAATAAAAAACGGTAAGAAAAATCATATCACTATGCAACCCGTAACATATGATAATCGTAACATCACCGACTTAACAGAAAACTCGTAGGAAACGAGAATTCTTACATCTGTCCGATCAGACGTATAACCCGACCGAATTTGGGTCCCATCATTATCGATGCGCTTCCTGCGGGTTCCGACGTTCACGATTCGGTAGGATTATATTCCCGCCATCTTGTGAGTTGAGCTTTTAGGATTTCGTATAAATATATCGATCGATCGAAAGCTTATATAGTGTAACCTAATTCTTTCTTGAACTCGTTTTATAGATTACTCATGTTCCAAGGAAGCGAGGAGTATGTATTTAGGTGTGCGTTAGGCTTAAACAGACAGATAAAGACGCCGTAAATATTTGTTGACATACCTTTTACATGTATTTTGTGCGTTAAAAACCCGATAATTTATCGAGCTTTGGGCGGAAGCCGTCTAAAATCGGAGCAGGGTGGTTCACCGTCGCATATGGATTCTATAAACGGTTATCTTTAATTGGAAGTATTGTTTTCTGCCGCTCAATACTGCGGCCTTGCGCGAGGCTCCTACGTACCCATGAGTGACATCAGTATTTTAAATAGATTTTACAAAAAGAATACTTTGTTTTTGGGCGCGATAACCACATCCGTAGTCTATTGACATCGTATCGACCCGATTACAAAGCGTACCTACTGAAGTTCTTTCAATTTCTTATTTTATTTTTAAAAGTTTAGTTTGTAGTGGAACCACAAAACTATATGGGAACAGCATTCAATGGATGTATAACCATTTATTTTGTACTTACCAGCTATCTTAGGTAAACACTAAACTAAAAACTGCATGCTCCAAATGCCTAGGTATAATAGTTTGCCTTGTAAGCACCCATAAGACTGGATATTCTTTAGCATGGAGTGAGAGTTTCACCTCTCCATATAAAAGGGATCTAAGACGGGCTTGCCTTAAAACTATCTACTTAATAAGGTATGCTATAAGTAATCACAATAAAAAATCCTGGCTTTAAACTTGATTTACCAACTCATTAAATGTAAACAAAGAAATGGTTGCTAATAAAAGACAAAATGTATATACAGGCAGACATAATATTATTATGTATGTTTGAGGAAGTAGGTATAACCTACCTACCTAGGTATGTTAGTATAGATTATGCTAACCACAATCTAATAATTAAAAATAAATTAAGTAACCATTATTGTGTACACATTAATTAATTGTTTAATTGAGTACAGTCACAATTAGAGGAAGGAAAAAGTACATATTCATATCTAGAGTTAATTCAATATAAACATGATACTATTGTTACTCCTGACTTTGTTCAAATACCAACTACAAAAACAACAAGGCTCGGCTTACTAACAAAATTGAGTGACAATTGAACGGCATTGTACTTGTCCCATATGTAATTAGTATGTTGCCATTAGTCAAAGTACAAGAATTACTGACATACAAACAATCATATTTTTCTTATAAATAATCAATTCCATTGCATTATCAACGGATGCACCAAATCATATTATGTCAATGCACCTCAGTATTATACATAATATATTACAAGTCCCTTAGGTACACCATTTATAACTCGAGAACGCGTGGGCCGATTTTTATGATCTTTGATTTTTTGAAATTGTCTCCGCCCTGAATAGCAGAATAACTAATCAAATATGGGAAAATTTACCATATAATTCATTTTCTCATACATTCGATTCAGTGGCGGTACGAAGTTCGCCATTACAGATAGTTATGTATACAAATTAACATTACACTGATAGTACCAATGTGTAAATGTTATGTGTCTACTTTATTGATTGATATTCTGAGTCTATATTTAGTGTCTACATTGTTATCGCCGTTTAAGGAGACAAGACCTCTAGTCCTGACATGTTGAGCGATAAGTTGATCAACTTGTCGCAATGTAGTGGTACTTAGTATTTCCATACGAAAATAGCGTTAAGGGTTTAGTCAAATAACTGAAGTACACACGAACGAAGACACGGGAATTACTAGTTTCTTATAATATAAGTTATTGTTAGAAAGCTACCGACTGTTTCGTAATCCCTTCCTGAAAACTATTCCAGTCCCGACCTATATTGTGCTACAATTGTGTTTCTAACTCGTAGTTTACGGTGTTTACGGCGTTCGAACGGCCATACGCAATTCTATAGAGCTCATAACACGTCGAAGTTTAGTCCGTATACATAAACGTGTATTCGCCAGACGAACACACCAACTGTACGTCCCAAACTAAGGAACTAACTTTTATTATGGGTACCATGGAATGGACTGGGGACGATCCCAGTATAATAGATATTAAACGTCCCTGACTCGGGCATAAACATTCGTGATCATCTCACAAAGTATGGCGTTTTTTACGTTCCCGACGTTTCGGCTGCTTTACAGCAACCATGGTCACGGGAGGACTGAGGTAGTTGACGTCCTAGTGTCATAGTTTGAAACGGGGTACCCTCATATTTAGTTGTTGCTCGCGGTCCGATCTACGCAGAAAGTGCTCAGTGTCTTGAGGTCTTGCAATGGTGCGTTTGGTATTGGATTTAATAATATTAATTACTGACACTAGGACTTCAACCACCTCAGTCCTCCCGTGACCATTATAGCTGTAAAGCAGCCGAAACGTAAAAAAACGTAGAATAAACGCGATACAATCCGTAAGATTCGTTTCATTTCAATGTGTACAATTCAACGCGAATACGCGTAAATATAAGAAATCAATATTAAAGTTCTCCCAAATAAAGAAGGGAATCTTTTAATTCCATCTACAGTATAGAAGGGGTCACATAAAAAAATAGAATATTTGGTCAAAACACGACAGAATCGTTATTCTAAGTAGTGACGCTCCATTATCGTAATTCGGTCATCACTAATGAACTGCACCGATGGCACGCTGGTGCCTTAATTGATCGCTGACGTAATGGTCCCGTCACAAAATATAAGTGAAAGCGGGCGGACAGTATAGTGCGCCCTAGGGACATGGAAAAGGAATCTACTGGCTTACCAGTGGAATATGGTGTTTTCCCTTCAAGCTGCAAGCATGGTCTGAAACTGATGTACCCCTGTATTCCCTGAACGGGTAGGCTGTGTTGCAAGCGCACCTACATATATTGAAAGGGACTATTTAGAGAACCAGGTATCTTCGAACTCCTCGGCAAGGGGTGGAACCGCACAAAAACACGTATAAGATCAAAATTAGCCCGCAATTGCGCAGAAAATGACTCCCGTGGTGCGTTGTAAGGATAAAAAGTTTGCCTAGAATTCCCCTTTGCAAGACAAAAAAGCGTCCGCTAGGAATACCAATGCTCTCTACACCTGCGTCTTATTCCAAAAACAAAAACACTATGATAGTGTTTCAGCATAGCAATATCGCATAAGTTGATAACTTGAACTGAGCCGCCGTCGCGGAGCGAAGGTTGCGTCCTTAGTCTGTCTAGAAAAAACACTGTAAACATAGCTTTATTCAGTAATAACCCACAAATGCTGTATTCGCAACAATTTTGCAATTTTGACAACAAATAAACGTTTCGATGTTTTAACTTTTTTCAGGCCTCTGACTGCCTTTAAGACCTTTCAATGATGTAATGACATTTGGGACCGCTAGTTTTACGTGCCCTCCGCAGACCGGAGGAGGTTGGTTGTGATTCGGTCACCCATCCAAGGTCCAACCAACCACGCGCTGATCTATTGGTTGTTTTAACATATTAGGCCACTTCCTCTGACCTTCTGATGATGATTGTCGATTGCCCAGGGTGCGCTGGAAGAGCGAATTCTTCCTTCTTTGTGGTCCTTCCTAATGGTCGTAATATAGATCGTCTAATTTAGTCTTGTCGTAATTATATACAAAAAAAATATCTCCATTGTTTATTGGGTCTAGGGGCATAGAGGAGTTTAGTTAAAGACATATTACAATGGTCAGAAAATATACCAACATTTGATCAAACAAGCTAACCGAAAATCTTCAGCGCGTCTTGGGCCAACCTTGGCCTGGCCGCGTGCCAACCCGCTGATTTCATCTTGAGCTGAGTTGGTTCATATGTGTTACGAATCATTTCACTTTCGTTTTGGGGAATTACTTTATGTTCACGCTAAGATTCTGAAAAGGTTTGTGTGGGGTTTTACTAAACTAAGTACCCGTAGGTACTATAACTAGACCATGAAGCCAGGTTTAATTGGTTATCTGTGGGATTTAGTAACAAGCGCCCGATAATCTACTTAGCGGGCCAGATGGGTTATTCCTCGGAGAGCATGAATTTAAGTGGTACCAAAACATTTTTTTCCGCATTAATAGGAGAAATTGCAGAAATAGGAGATTTATGCAGCTACTTAGATGAATTGAGCTAGGAATAATAAATTGTAGTTAATGAAAATGATGGAGCTATTCTAGGAATGACCATTACTATTACAACTAATGCGCATGATTCATTGTAAAAAAGTTATAAACACATTAACTCAGCTGTATAGATCGTCTATAAGATAACAATGTTAAAATTATACAATGTTCAATCGTAAACGCTCTACGATAAAGCTAAAAATTGTTTGTGTACGAAAAACAAAAATGTAACACATGGTCCAAATGAATTTGAATCTAAAACCATGAACTGGAGCGTATAAAATGGAATGGGTGTTGCGGTTTGAATATTTAAACAATTTATTATGTTTGTCATTACCATATTAGGAGCTGATGACAATATTACGGCGTAGTAAGGCCGTGCAAGACTGCAGCCTCTGTGCCTTGTAGAGAAGACGAATAATTCCTCATAAACAGTTTTGAAAGACAAGCAAGCTTGGCCCACTAAATTGTTACAAAAGTCTCGGTGTTAAAAGCTATGGTTTCCGTTAAAAATACTTTTAATAGCCAGTTAAGGAACCTGGAGTTTAGTCCAATTTTTGACGGCATTTTATACGAGTGATGGAACAGTGGCCATACTTTAAACAGCAGTGCTCCAAGCGAAACCGTGCTGATTTACTAGTATATTGTGTAGTAAATTCTATAGGTATTTGAAAACGTACCTAATATAATATTAATTTGTAGTATTTGTACCGTCAATGGTTTGCGATTTCATTCAATCGGAATGAGTCAATATTTGCGGAAAACCATTTCAGGAAGTGATACAACGACTTCCTGTAGCTCGCTACGGCTTCAGCAAGAACGATCGTTGCGTTGCCTTTTTCGTGTGAGAGATGACTTGGGGCTATATTCATGGTGGTAATATGGTATACACCCACCACTGCCATATAAAGTCTGTGTTAGAGAAGGCATCTTGGTCTGCAATAAGACTGCCCAATGCTAGTTTAAACTTTCTGTGCTTGTGACTTAGTACCCCTGGATATAAGATTTTTGACTTTCCAGGGGAGCGATAATAACGGGAATGATAATTATTCAATACACAGTCTCAACCACGTGGGATAGTTATCCAACGCACAAATTGATTGTATTCGTCCGAAAGTGACAAGAGTTTTTGTAACCGGTCTAAATAATGAGATCAAGTATGATGCAAGATACTCAGCGTCCCCTGCCTACACTCGGACGTACATGCGTGTGCACATGTCATGTTTTTGCAATAAATTCTCCTCTCTGACTGTCTGCCTGCGTTCATTATTTCCTTAACGTAATATTATTGTAGTTTACATGTACGAAACCTTGACCTTATTAATAATAATTCTCGGTTTATGTTGAATGTGTCGAGGTCACCGAGAATAATATAGGTGATGGACAAAAAACCCATGATGAATCAACACTCGCAGATTCATCTGAGAATGAAGAAAACAGCATGAGTGTACCTGCTGATTTGGTTCTTAGAATAGCGTTTCCCCGGGACTCGCTGATTGGTCGAATCTCAGGCGCATTTGTTCGAGACCTAATTATTATTTGCGGTAAATGATGAATAGTTATTCAAGTATTGAGGTCACTGTCAATGTAGGTGATGGACGGAAAAATATTATGGTGAATCATTACTCACAGAATCCTCTCGGGATAAAGTAAACACTATGATGAGTGTGTCAATTCATACTGTTTTTGTTTCGAATTTAATTCATAGCGCCCTAGCAGCTTCTAAGATGATTATTATTGGAGTGCATATCTGGATGCCTTCTTTTACTGTTAGCCCAGAACAACAGTCGGATCCCTGTAGATCCGGGCTGACAATTAAATATCCCCAAAATATGTACTTACTCTTGTTAATACACATTTCGCAAAAGATATGAAGTCTAGACTTGTATAATATGTATAGTATAGACTTGTATAGTATTTAGTAAGGTTAAGGCTAACCAGAATGGCATCGATTTGTTGGTATTAAAAGACGAACATCAAGTCAGCCAAGATATGTAAAGTAGTATTTGGTGCCACAAACGTTTGAGGCAAGTTTAAGAAAAAGCGTATCCATAAATCAATATTTTCAAGTATATCTTCTTGTTTTGTTTTCGTTTCTTTGCCAAGTGCATTAGCCCAGAAATCGAAAACCGCGACTGATTCAGAATGTGGCCCCAGCATGGTTGTATATGCGGCAAATTATGATATTATATTTTTATTTTTTTTTATTACATTATAGGCAAGTATTTGATCTCGATCTCACCTGATGGTAAGTGACGATGAGATCTACGATGGAGCATACTTGCCTAGGTAGGAAGGCGGCAGTAGATCGAGACGCTACATTCACTAGGCACATGCAGCGCAACTGATCTGACCCGCCATCCATGAATGGCAACACCGAACATCATGCCGGAACACGGCTAGGCCGCTTGGCGACATGGCTTTGTTCAGTGGGTGGTGACTAGCCACGGCCGAAGCCTACCACCAGTAGAGTTGTCACCTAGTTGGCACCACCCAGGGTCACGTGTAGGGTATCTCGAGGGTATTTAATTCTCCTACGGACGAAGGTGACTCAACCCCCATAATTGACTTTGTCAGCAGTTTTTTTCATTCAATCATCAAAATAGAACAATAACAAAATGTTTCCTCTGAATGTTATGCGTGACACACTCGCCGCGTCACCGTCATTCATAGTGTGATGATTGCGTCATTTGATTGTAGGTATTAATAAAATAGTAGTTGCATGTAGTTAGTACTGTAGGTTAGGTAACTACGTAAAGTAAAATTTCAAATTGCTTACAATAAACATAATATTGATTAATACTATATTATCTATGACTAGATTTTTCCCCCGGCTTCGCCCGCGCTACTATACAAACTATAGATTTTGCATTGCATTTCGACTCGAATGGGCATAGACATAAAACAATATAATATGAAACTCAGCGATACCGTAGCTTTCTAACAGTGAATTTGAATTGATAAAATTACAGCATCAAATTAGCTGTTTTGAAGATAAGCCCCTGTAATCATTCATCTTTATCTAAACAATACCTACATATTGCTGTTAATGTCCGTTCCAAGGATGTATACATTTTCATCTGCATAATGCTATTACCTTCAACTAAAATACTAGGTTGGTACTAACCCGTCAACTACATAACGACAAGTCTTTTCATAAATCTACTCAAAAGCCTCCCACGTGCATTCTCGAACATCGACAAATAGCCATATTTGTATTGATCGTGGGAATGGCGAATTTCCGATATCGTTTCGTAAGAGGTTGCGTCACGTGTCAACGTTAAGCCTGACGCCGCCGGGAAAGTGACCGTTGCAGCAAAATAATAAATGCACAGACTTACAGAATACTTCACCGCACAAGATTGGTCAGACCAACGAACTGCAGCGAAGGGGGGCTCGGTGTGAGGTATAGAGTCTCAGATTCGCGGGGGCAGAGAGTAGATATTCTGTATCTGCCTTCTGTGCGCGGTCCACCTCCACAGATAGATAAAAAATCGCATCGTTGCCTGGTGTCGTATTGCGTCAGATACGACGGGCAGTGGGTGCGCCCACGCCTCCATAAAGGTTGATCGCTAAGGGCTATGGGTAGGGTTGTCGCTTTTAGTCCGGACAAAAAAAATATTTCTTATGATGAGAAGAGCCTTTTTTAGTTTTCCACTGTCGGGTACAATAGATAAGCCACAGCCCAAAACGCTGCACCTTACATGATCGCGATGGTTCGGTATATAAGGTGTAACAATAACAGCATAAAATATTTTAACAGGGCCAATAGTAGCCAATACTGAGCGCACGGCCAAACGCTACTGCTCTCGGCGGTTTAACTTCAGGACCTTAGATAGTCCATGGTTTAATGTTAACTTCATTTCATAATAAGGGTTTATTTAGTCCATGCTTTAAGCCTAGTATTAATCCCAGTACTATATTTAAACCCCGTTTTTTAATAAGACGGTACTGGTTCACCTTGTTTAAAAAAATCAAACAGCATTTACACAATTATTTTATACTTCATGATAGTGATCCATATAATTTACTGATTCATGGGTTAAATTTTTTTACACTATTTGTGTTTAACTTTATTTGCTGTTTTCGTCTTATAATATACTGTTATCCCTTAACATTTGATCAGAGATAATCCGTACATGGCGTAGCAACTGGTCTCTTATATCTGCTGGTCTGAGTCTTTTCGTATAAACTCCGTCATCTGGCGGTATTTTGAAAATCATATCCATGTTGCCTTAACATGAATGAAAATGAGAATAATTGGGATCAAGCATCATGCTATTGTCAACCCTGTGATATAATTATCACAGAGAAAGTAGTATCTGAGATCGCGTAGGCAGGTTGCTGAATGAACACATTTTTGTACCGCGCAGCCTCTCCTCGTCATGTTACTTATGGCGACACTTAATAACGGCTAGTACCCTAATTATCGTGATAACAGGTTCATGATAACAGAGCAGAGCAGATCTCGCAATCATGGTATTCTCGGCGTTAATATAGATACGACCGTACTCTCTGAAGGATAGGTGTGAACCATTCCAAACAGTTCAAATTTAACACTAAATGGCTGTGGTTTTATTCTTTCCCACACCAAAAACAAATAGTACGCTAGAATATGATAAAATCAGAGCATATAATCAAAAGATGTTATCATTCAAGGATTAGTGATGAGAACACTGTTATCGGTCATCAAGAGTTGAAGAGATAACCGAAAAATTCGCCAGAGAAAGTTAAACATTGCATTTTGTAACCTGATATTGGGTGCCACATTGATAAAACATAAAGAAGCACTCTAATCAGTTCTCATATTTTTATTTTCCAAAATGAACCTAAATTCCCTATCATAAAGTCTCTTGGACACCCCCAAGACAAGTTCTTGTTTGTCCACACAATGACTCAAGATGGGTCATTAGAACAACATACCGAACTGTTGGTAACTTCTGTCAGACTATTTAAAAGTTCTTTTTTGGATTACATGAATAAAAACAGTTTGTTTCTGAACACCTCACAAGACTTTGCCTAAAACCAACATTGCTTAATTTAAGACCATATTATTATCCAATGCACCGCTACATACATCCCATTATGCTCCTTAAAAATACATGATTTACAATAATCACGAGACGTTGAGATTTCTCCTGTGAAGTCTCGGTGATAAACAAAATGATCTTCGAATCCTGTTAAGATTTTATAATGAGTGATTGCTAATATCTAGATAATCGCTAAGTATATAATCCGGAAGAGATCCACTATGGAGATAGCTAGTACCGGCGGCGGCGCCAGTTATTTCTGTAATTTACAACCGAACCGTACGGCGAATGTGGGTTACCGGGTTGGTTCAGCGCTGAGATAAACTTGTGTTGCGAGATTCAGCATCCTGTTGCAATATGTATGCATGCAGATGAGACGTGTATATATTTTTTCTATTCTCTTATCTCGTATATGTAACTGCACGTCCCAGCCTTAAACTCTTCAAATCGAAATCAAATACCCATTTATGAATAGGAAAAACCTACCATCGTTTCGGAAAGTTATTTCCAAGAAGAGTCGGCAATTTGTGATATGTATACATTTTCAGGTACATCAACAACGCTATGTGAGCAACACTACTGTAACAATACTTTAAAAATATACTCAAAAAGTACCAAATTATTGAAATGAATACGCGCTTTTAATTCATTTAACCTATGATGTTAATACGCAGTTTTGTCCGTTGTTTTCGGATACCCTTAAATGCTGCACACACTCTTGACCACAGAGGCACATCAGAGAGGGACAGAGTCATAAGATGAAACAGGCAGTTTCATCCTCTAGGTATATCTATGCATTCGGGGTAGATACTGTATGCCATGTTTAATCTAACAATCCTTATTCGTCATTGGTGTTGCTTGTTCAACTAACGCCATCTACTTGTCACCTACCTCAATTAAATAATGAGACAGTAGCGCGATTGTCGCGTGCCATATCTGCGCGCGCGCATGATCGACGACACGTGCGCGTTATTAGACATGCAGATACAACTAGGGATCGTTGGCGCACGGTCCCGCTGCTATAGTTTAGACTTTAAAGTTTGAGTTCCTGACTTAACATTTTAGTATGTGATGGATAAGTCTATTCAATGGTGCGCTTGGTTTTGGATTTATTAATTTGAATAGATTATACCTTTTTATTATAGAAATTGAACTATATGATTTCTTGTATCATGGGGACGATAACGTTTATGACTTAATTACAGTATACTGTGACAGAATACAACGCACTAAATGGCCATTCTTCGCTCTTTCCCTACATGAGGTACCTACCTGACCCTGATTCACCCTGCCAACTGAACTCTCCAATCACGTGTGTGCCCCCATCTGAGGCATATAGTATGTCATCATTGTTTTAATCTACAGCTCGACTTCCATAGAATGTAGCGTGAGGATATCGACTCTATTTATAGAATAACAAATAGTGAAAAACCCATTGAAATCGTTTCAGTATCAGTGTTCTTCGAATGAATACTAAAAATACTTTGGATCCAGAGACATCGAAATAGCTCATGCCTTTGAAAATAATGATGATGAATATCTAGGATTAAAAAATTTACAGAATAGTCTAAACTGCGACTGAATATGATATTTAGATTTCTGTCAGTAGATTCGGAATGTACACGGTTCTTAAAATATACATTAAGAAAATCCCTCCATTATCTACCCAAACCAGTACAATAGGAAAAACTAAAGGCACAATGCCGCCCTTATCCGCCATCTCATATTTTAATTCAGACATCTACATAACGTTGCCAAGGAAAGTTTGCGTGAAGCCCAAATCCCGGGCGAAGGCTCCAGGTTATGTAACAGGCTCCATCGCGACGGTAGACGGCGGGCAGACGGCGCCGGCCAGACTGGCGCCGGGAGCAAGACGAGTATATCACTTTATACCTCGTCCTTTTCTCACATAGAACGTTGGCGCCCAGCAAGGGACTCGCCCGCAGACTGTTGTCGCCCAACACGAGACTTCTACAAGGGGATGCTACAGCGTTTTCATTTATTTAAATTTATTGCAATTGTTATGTTTTTTATGTGATTGAGAGAGAGATAAGTTTAGAATTATGGAATGAAATGGGATGGGTCGAAATATTTTGAAGAAATTATTTATGTAAAAGCTCTGGAAATGTAATGGCCAGCTTTTATTATGGTACGACTTTTCAGGTATCCTGTAATGTAATTTATTTACCAATCATATGTTGAGATATAACCCTTTATGGGGTCTATAATTTAGTGAATATTAGCCTATGTTTGCCGGTCAAATGCCATCCTATTCATGAATAAACTAAAGAGGAATGAAATTCGTAAATGTATTCTCGTAAACTTAAAAAGTTAATCATTACAACAGCTTCTTTGAATCCCAGCTTGGACGGCAAATTGAGCCTTAATAGAATATTTATTATTTCTAAGGCCAACCTTCTGTTCAGCTTTTGCCCCAAAAGATAAACTTTACTCAAATACTTTTCTTTTCTCCCCAGGTATATATCAGAGACTGAAATGTGAAGCAAAGCAACTGAACACACGCCATACGAGTGCCTTACACAATAGACGACTTAGTGCCTATTTTTACAATAAAATAGACGTTTAGCAGACAACGAACGATACGAAGACGATTTACGAGGAATTGGTGAGACATTTCAACATCAATGATATAATGAAAACTACGTCAAGTGCGACATTATTTGCTAGCTAACCGTATACTTTATTGTCTACCGTATTTAGACGTTATGTATGAAGAATTGAAAGTTTTAAATACCGTCCGCTAGAGGCGCTGTTCCATTCTCCATAAAAAAATCTTAATACGGTAGACTATAAACTATATAGTTAGCTTACGAATAATCTCGCACTTGGCGTACAGTTAAAAGCTAAATTAATTAACGTAAATGTGATAATATGTGAGTACTTCTTACACTATATGCCATTTTCAGAGTTTTCTGCCGTATTATACGTATTTTTGCAAATGATTTGATATTGCATATTCCGTTGGTAATCTTTTTAAAAATGAAGATAAAAGACGGCTATAACCTCCTGAATCTCGTACATTCGACTGCTCCAAGTGGACTTCCTGTATATCGCATCTTCTTACATTATATAACCTTATGGTTGAACCCCACAAAATCCAGTTCAAGAATCTACTCCGACTTCACCCCTAAGCGCTACTTTATTGATACAATCGCTTAATTGGTTGGATCCACACGCGACACGTGGCGACAAATTATTTTTTATTTTGATACATCCAGCTCGTACAATTTAATAGATAAAGAAATTGTATCAACGCCAGAAGACAACCGGAAGAAAGATAATAAATTTAACAACAAGGGTTGTATTGCTATATACGTTTTAAGTTTCGCTCAAATAGATACTGTCTAATGATAATCTGGTCTTAGTAAATCAAATAAGATGCTTACATAACATATAGCTTGTATATGATTTAAAATACATGGAAGTCGCGAAACTAAAGAAAATGGTTATAAATGTCTTGGAAGAAATGTTATGCATTTTTTTAAGAAAAGGGTCTCCGACAAACCCTTAAGACTTGATCGTTCAAGTGAAATGTATTTTCTGTGCAGCACAGCAGGGCATCCATATCACATGGTGTGCGAACGATTTGGTGAATAAAAAAATATTGACAGGATTTGCACCCTAAATATTTTGAAGAACAACACGCTTTTAAAGCAGGCATAGATATAGATGTTCTTGAGTGTTTTAGCGAGCTACTTGGGGGAACGGTGGAACCTAATGGACTGTTTGGTTTTTCTTGGACGCTAATATGTGGTAATAATTTAGAATCAAGAGTTAGACTTAACTTTTGAGTGTCTTGGTGGGTTGACGGCAGCCTCTCTGTGGGAATATCGGCAATCAGTCAAATCAAGGTACACTGGAAGCCGACCATAATTGTAATAATCTAAAAGCCGCACACAACGCACTTACAATATACAATAGCAGTATGGTTTTCCAATATAATAGCGACAGCATTATTCAATTAGCTCAGTTCAATAGGTGCATCTAACTCCATCAATGATTACAAACACTCGGGACCCAACAACGTGACGAATATCAAACGCTTACAAACCGAGTGCGCTCTCAGTTCGCGCAATACTGTAAAGTAGTAGATCGTAATTGGCGATAGGGTTGTCTGTTGTCTTCCTCGACGGAGAAGATCGTCTACATAGACTAACATGAATAATTTCTTGGTACTCCAACGCGTTTTCAACAACTTTGATTTCAGCTATGTCTGCACATTGTGTTTGTGTTCCAAAATATATAGACAATGAATTTTAGCACTGTATTAGGTTTCTGTATTTACGCGAATACTCCACATTGAAATAAAAATAATTTTATTTTTTGTAAAATTAGTTTTATTTCAACTTTATTAGGCTATTAATATGTATGTGTTAATACTTCCTAATGACAAGATTAACTATCATTGGTTGATTGTGGTGGAAATAGTTATCCAAGCTGAACATTCTGTGTTGCTAACAAATCTGCTAGTTACCAAATTAATCTATAGTTGCTATAAGGCGCGTGGCAACCCTAGTCGATTGTGTCGTGAGAGTCAACCGTTGTCATAATATTGACACTATGAATTGATGGGTTAGTACGCTTGGATTGTGTATTTGTTGCAAACTGTATTTATACAGACGCTTTTAAAAGCCGGTGTTGCTTTTTAATCGAAGATAAATTTAGGCCATTTCTTGATTCCCTTTGAAATACCCATACATATTATCAAGCTTATCATAGTGGTGGCTATCGTTACAGAGTGTTACGCTCGTATTATAAGTTTGTAGCTTACTACTTATAGTCACCGTTAGCAAAAGTTACGTCAAGTGCGAGCTAACTGTATACTTTATAGTCTACCGTATTAAGACATTTTGTATGGAGACTTGAACAGTGCCTTTAGCGGACGGTATTCAAGACATTCAATTCTCCATACAAAATGTTTAAATATGTAAACTATAAAGTATGCGGTTAGCTTACGAATAATCTCGCACTTGACGTGCAGCACGTCAAGTGCGAGATTCGTTTAGGATGCGTTTATATCTAAATCTAGTTTTCTGCCCGAGCGTCGCTGTATCACAATAGATTCCCTTCCATACAAACAGCCTCACAATTAACATTTATAATATCTGTAATCACATTATCATCAGACACATCTCAATTTGCTACATCGACGATGTCAGTGAACGCATGAGCTGCCGCGTCAGCCGGGATGTCATCCCGCTGGTAAAACACCTAACCCTTCGCGTCGGCACCCATTATTTCTGTGCCATCGCACAGCGCACTCCGTTGCGTAAATATTCATAATTGCTCTCTGTGTTGTCACGTTTTGGGGCTAGACTCGTTTCTACTATCTCCTAATCATGTACCTTCAATTTTACATCTATTGTGTTAAATGTTAAAGTTGGATTTTGCTTGGATACGGTTTCTGGGTTTGAATCGGCAATCTTTTGTCGAGAAAAGTGGCCGCAGGTGTATTATCAGTTCTCCCCTTGCTACGATACGTTTTGTGTGATCGAGTTGTCTACTGTATAATTCCATCGTTAGAATCATTTGGGGTAGATATTGTGAAAAAAGTTTTGAACTACATCGACATTAAATCTTGTAGTGACATGATAAGGGGATTAATAACTCCAGCGTCCCCATAACGGCGCACCATCGGAGCCTTCGCCCCGATACGAATCAATAAACAAAATCACGAGCGCCGGAAATCCGAGCAGAGTCCGAGATGCATTTCCATCTTTCACCGTCTTTTCACCCTCCGAAAATCATCCCTAAAGTTCGTTCCCCCATCTCTGCTCCATGTAAGTGCGTGAGGGACGGAAGATTCGCACGGCGCATGCGCGAATCAACCCCTCATGAGCTTCGAAGAAGGTTGATAGTCCTAACCGCGAGATCCTGGCGCGTTGCCGGGGTCACAGAACATTCCTTCGTGGACCGTCCGCGGAGGCGGAGGTCCCGCTCTCTCACCCCCGGCTAACAACCACTGCAATACTGCACAAAACTCTTATATTTGAGGTGCACCACAGGGCTTGAGACTCGGACCCATCTTCTTCCTTTAACAAACCTATCGTACAATCACGATTAAATCTGCATTTGCTCAATATTGTCTAACCGTTCAAATTTCGAATTCACAATTACGAATCACCCAGGGCGTGAGAGAGCGAGAGGGAAAAGTATAATTTTAAAGTGGGAACGAGACGAAACTATGGCACGCCGCTACCAAACGAGGTAAGTGCCACTTGTACGGCCACGTGTTCAAACTTTTAGTTTTCAGTTTCAGGTAGTTTGTGAAACTCACCGTTGGCCGTTGTTTCGTCAAAAGCCATTGTTCGCCTTTTCTGTCCTCATTTGCTGTTTCCACCTTTGTATTATATAGGGTTTATTGATTCTGAATTCTACAATGTCTAACATTGTTAATGACTATTCAACCGATGTCTATTGTCTAGTATACTTTGTGATACATATCAATATGTTATTCTATTAAAATAGCATATCCAGCCACACTGTTAGTTTGACCCATGTCGGAGTACTTGTCTATCGTTATGAATCTTCTAACATCGTATTTCTTCTATCGTTTATGGAGTAACATAAGTTTTGAAATCACTGCAAATATGTCAGATTCAATCATTTTCAAATATTATTTCCATTCAAGTCTGGCTGTCATGTTTTATTATTCTATGTTAGTATTGTCAAATTCTTTAATTTTTTCACATTTTGTGTTTCTTACTTGAATCTGTCTAGTATTACAATCCCATTATTGGATATCGTTGCTTATACCCGCAGATTTGTAGCAATGTTTTCAATGTCCACATCGTGTTAACACGATTCCGCATCACTATTTTCACGGTCTCCGTATTTCGTATGCTACTCTTTAATTATACTGCGTATCCCGCGTGTTTGCTCGTTCCCTTCTAAATTAGTATAATTAACGTTCGCGCTTGCATCAGCTGCCTGTGATTTTAGCTCGTTAGTTGCCATTTCAAGGCCTCCTCCCGGTTCGATTTGTGTATCTTTCAATTAACTTGCGTTGTGTAGGAACCACGGCAATCAAAAAGCACTGTAGCAACTTCTTATGAACCGCCGCTTGCAATGCCCTCATCTATGTTACGTAGGATTTGTCCGATCCTTTTTTTGACATTCGCTTCAATGTATAGTATTTTACAAGTCGTGCATTATTTTAGTCGATTTCGTTCATAGGTTTGAAATTTGTTTCGATTCTGCTGAGAATCTAACACCTATTTGCGTAAGTAGGATCAAATAAGGCCCTACGCATTATTGTCAAATTTAATTCATAATTTTTTTCCTTATTCTATTCTGCATAGCACTCAATATTTCATTCCGTCTTTATTGTACATGTCAATGTTGTTTTTAATACATTCCGAACCTCTTTATCTATAAGCTGGGTATCTGATTATAGTTACGAATATTATGACTACATTTTTATCTCTTTACTAATCACTAGATTACCGTGTACTATACACGCGAATCACGTCATTCTCTTCATATCTGTTATGTTTAGGTTACTTTCATTATGTGTTCGCGAACAGTTCATTAGTTCCAATTTTATCGGCACCACGGGACGTAGCTGGGTGTCCCGTTGCGATGATCGCTCCGTCTGCCTCTTCCTTCATTGATTAAGCGTGATGAATGAATGATAATTAGGTTGGCTCGTTTTGGGATTATCCCGTCTTGTTTAAGAAGGGGATGTTCTTGGAGTTTCATTCGTTATGTCGTCCTTGTATTCAGAGGTCGGTGTCTCACTCATTAGAGCAAAATGTACTATCCGGGATATAACTGCTAGCCCACCTTAACATCAATATTGCGTGGCAATACTTAGCTCTGGCTTGTTCATATTTAAGACAAATTATATCAGTAGCGATTTTGTCAGAAGATTAGATTAGTCAAAGTTTTTCATGATTATGTTACCACCATTTATTTGCTAAATCCTCCTGAAAGTCCTCTTCACAATGTGCATCAAAGATATTTTTACCATATATGTTTTCGGTTGCAGTTTTCATGTTTCTGTTCGTCATTAAAGTTTACCGTGGTCTTTGGTCATTATATGAATCTTTCCTTCCTACATTTCGTGGAATTTACTGTTTGTGGTTAGTTACCCTTTGCATGTCGTTAGGACTGTCTTTTAGATACTTTTTATAATAATTATATCAGTAAAAGTCTATCTTGAGTGATTGGTTTACCTATCTAGAGGAGGTTTTGATTTTTCCGTATCGTTTTAGCAAAATTTGTATTTGTCGTCATAAAACCATGTTTATTTTGTGTTGTCATAAGCAAATCGCCCACTGTACCACAATTCACATGTCTATCTAAGTAAGTGAGCATAAAATGTGTTACTTTTAAATGGAAATCATGAATCTAATAATCATGTCATGTAAATATTAGTTTAACTTTATTCTACTGTTAATCTATACATATAAATAAAATTGGAGTGTCTGTTTGTAATATTAAAATAACCGTTTTTTAGTAATTGCATTCGGATGTATACACGGTACCTATACCAAAACAACCATTTTTAAAATTTTTGTCTGTCTGTCTGTCTGTTTGTTCCGGGTAATCTCTGAAATGGCTGGACCGATTTTTACGGGACTTTCACTGGCAGATAGCTGATGTAACAAGGAGTAATTTAGGCTACTTTTATTTAAAAAAAAACATAGGATCTCACGAAAAATAAATAAAACGAATGTTGCAGCGTTGCGCCTGATTAAGTTTGATAGCAACAACCTGAAATGCGTCCCGCGGGCTCAGAACGCGCGAGAAGGCCAACGGTTGTGCTAACGGTTGTATCTTTGTTAAATATCACGCGAACGAAGTCGCGGGTAACAGCTAGTGTTAACTTATAAACTTATCTTTACCTATCGCCTTGTCCCCTATTAAATGGGGCTCCATACAATCGACTTGAATGGTTTATTTTAGTTATGTGTGTATAAAATTTATCTTATCACCAACTTTATCTCAACAATCTACCCTATTAACAATTATCTCAAGCTCAAACAAATCATCCCCTGTATTAAAATCACTAACATGTCACCCCCACCCCTACATCCGATCCCCTAATTCGTTAATAGAAAAATAGAATATCGGATTTCCCGCGCTCGGACACCGTGAAGACTTCCGATCGACACCGGAAGTGCGATATGGCGGCCATGTAAAGATAGACTAATATATATTTTTATCTCAGCGCGTTTTCATATTTTTGGTGAGCTACAATCATTGATTGTGTCGTATTTCGTATTGTATTAACAGATTAAGATTCATCAGTAACCGGTAGAGATATTTCTGGTTCTAGTGTCTTAATTTAACGTACTGCAAAATCCTCTTTTTAATGAAGACATATTCGACTACTCAGCAAATCATTAATATGCCTTGAGGCTTTAGGCGCCAACCTGCATGCAAGTCGCAAATACCTTCCATGTTTGATTACGTTTTGCTGTGTGTATGAGCTAGAAATCGAACAAAGGATCGATCGATCAACATTACGACATTTGCTTCCTCAGTTTCCAATTTGCTGAAGATTTTAGATTTACGGCTTCAAGCCTAAAGATCTAGAAAGGTTGCGGTATTTTCTAATTATTCATTTGTACCAAGCTTAGCTCCAAAGTATTCAAATACCACACCCAATCAACAATCTCCAAAAAATGTATCCAAGTCAGATATGGATTAGACACTACAGGCACTCCGGCGCCAGACCCGCCGGCGCCGGAGTCCATCGATCGCTCCCCCACCGGCACTCGGAAGGTGGGGCACCACACATGCGCAGATCTTGTTTGCTTGGATTCCCTCAGATTATAGATTTACTTCTCTATTATGTACTTAGTCGGTTTACGAGCTTTTAGTTTTATTGTTTCGTTAATGATATTAATAACTTCAGCAACTATGATTGGTTTATTTTATAGGTTGTTAGTCATCGTTTAATGTCTATTGGGTACAGGGCTCAAGAAAGGCATTTTTTTTTTATTACATTATAGGCAAGTATTTGATCTCGATCTCACCTGATGGTAAGTGACGATGAGATCTACGATGGAGCATACTTGCCTAGGTAGGAAGGCGGCAGTAGATAAGAGACGCTACATTCACTAGGCACATGCAGCGCAACTGATCTGACCTGCCATCCATGAATGGCAACACCGATTGATGATGAGATTGATGATTTGAGGATCACCTTCTTGTGACATTATATTGTTTTTTTTATTGTGTAATGTTGTTTCCTATTGCACCTAAATGCAGTAATGAATATCTGTTAGTAAGAAGAAGGACCTATTGAATTTTTTATTACTCTCAGTTGTAATAATTAATATCGTTTATCATCAAAAGGTCAACATTTCCTGCCGATGCAAGGTTATCAATTTTGGTTTTAAGTTCGATTGTGTATTCAGTGCTTTCATTCTTGGATTTTCTACATGTGAGCATATTATCATATATATTTATATTTTTGCCTCCGCCTGTGCAGCCATCGATTTTGCTCTACAACTCAATCCGAAAAGGTCATAGTGAGATGATATTTGGACTATCTTTTGAGTTTTGCTGTAGGCCAACAGAGTCAGCCCATTTACAGTTGCATAATAGTTAAAGACTTTCGATACTTCTTTCTTCCATTATTAAAATATATCATACATAAACTATTAATTCCAGTCGTGTCTCCATAGTTAGGGTATTCGGACTTCTCGCTGTCACATATGTACAACTATGATCATAAATATTGCGTGCTATTTATAACATTATCTTTTACTGCCGCCGTCTACTAACGGAGGTTGGCAATCCTTAGGGATATTCCACATAGAAGATGACATCTCACAAAAGTGCTGTGTTTCATCAATCGTTGCCATAAGAACATAATGTAATTAGGTATGACACTCTTCGAACATTTGTACTAAATAGACGCTCGGAATGTACTAGTATCTACACTCCAGGAATTTCTTACAAATAAGGGCTTCAGTAGCGCCAGTATAACATCCTCTACGAGTTCATTCATCTTCCAAGATATCCTCCCGCGATCGTTTGATAACATCTGCTTAACAAGTCGTACTCTTTCTAAATTATTGACAACATTCGGCAAGATAAATTGGATTCGATTTCTGTATTACATCTATCCTATCTTTATCGTCATCTCCCATGTAACCGAAGACTATAATAGTGGCAGCCTCTGCTCTGTATCACTTGTCAGGGCTGTCGCGGTCAGCGTTGTCCACATGTCACGCGACCCTATTGTTTGCACCCCTTGAAATTGTTTACTTTGTTATTTGTTGATCAATCAGTTCTGTTATCATATGATCTTTTGTGTGTTGTTACTTCAGTTTTGTTTAATGTAATAGATCCTAAAGCTTATTGATTGGAGTTGCTTATTATTTTAGACGTTCAAAAAGTTAAGTTAGTTCATTGCACGTTAAGGCATCGCAAATAGCTAAGTCGGACTTAAATATTTCAGTAGCAATTAAGTATTCAGCCGTGAGTGTGTTATCTGGCGCGCAACTGGTATAAGGCTGCGGGAAGTGACTTTATAAGGAAGGTGGGAGGAATGAAGCAGTGAGGGAGGCCTATCCAGAAATAGACGTTGATGATAACCTCAATCATAATCAGCGACATTTTATTATTGTTTGTATTGCATTTGTGGTCATTACTTACATTTGCATAACATATTTGTACGAATAGATTGAGCTGCATATTGTCGTGTGCGTCATCCAATGGGCACCCAATCCCTACAAACTTGAGTGACAAGAAGCAAGATGGCCAGACAATTACATGCCAATTGGCCAGTAGAGGAGCCCTATAAATTGGTCCTACAGATTGGGCGGTTCGTATAGGCTTTTAAATAGATCTCTTCTCCTTTAAAACTGCATTATTTTCCAGTATGGTCTTTTAGGATTATTTTCTTCCCTCTTCCTAAACATATCTCACTCTGTTGACACCCCTCCTAATGGCGACAATACAGTTTGATAAGCTATAGTTAGTGATAATAAGGTCTTCAAGGAAAAGTGGTCGCCACAATGTGTGAATGAAATCATTATACTTATACAGGGACAGTTGCTTTCAGTCGTTGCGTAGCAACGCGCGCGACATTGCGGCGCCTGAAAACTTGCCCGTCGCACGCTCGGTTTGTTCCGATTGGAAACTCGTGTTGTGGATTATTCTGACGTTACCCACTCGATCTGAAAAGTAAGTTGATGTTGGCAAGTGATGAGTTTTTACGCTTCACGTGTTTCTTCAATCATGAATGAATTTATGGAAGTACGCAAATGAAGCCGAAAACTAAATAATAAACATTTTTAGTAAAATATTTCTGCCTCAACAATGAATGCTGAGTTCTTATATTCCATCACATAGCTTTTAATCTGTAATGTAATAAATGTTCATCACAATTATCACGGCGCGAACAGTAAAACAATAAAGTCCGTATACACACTCGAGACTAACGTATATTGAACTATTAAAATTCCACCAAGCGATGCTTTACGACGAGAAGGCACCCTTCTGATGCCTTTTTATGCAAAATTTTACGCAATAACTCCACCCGTTATGACTATAGGCTTTTTAATGAGTCCATACGTGTTTGTAACTACGCCGACGGCACATCCGAACCCCTAAATGTGTGGCGTTAAGGTCGAATGTTGCGTGTTGTCTGGACGCAGTTGAAATTCCATCGCGTAGGTTTTTATTGGACTTCGGTCCAGTTGTCAGGGGTGCCTAGTGCTTGGTGTTATTAACACTGGTCGGTTTATAGTTATCAATTGCATATTTTATTTCGGTAGTCAAATATATTTTAGCCCCTTCTATCATTACGTTTTTAGTTTTGTAGACAATCTAATTTTGCGTGAGTGCGTGTATGTGTGTATGCCCATGTGTTTGTGTGGGGGTATGTGGATGTGTGTGTGTCTGTTGTCCGAGAGTGAGTTTCTGCGCGATATGTATTGTTTTTGTATAGGTATATTAGTAAAAATATACGTGTCGCATTGAGATCTTCCAAATTTTTTTTCATCGGTTAAAGAATAATTAGTCACTTCCAATTCAATGCTTTAAAAATATGATCTCTACGTCTCATTAATTCTGTTAGACGTGTCCGTCGGAAGACAACAGCCACATGTTTAAAAACATCTGTTCAAATTATAATACGACGGTATTCGTTCAATTATAACATGTTTGCTTTTGAGCCGAGATTCTTTTATACCATATGCCAGTGGCTACGAACCGGCTAATGAATGATTTGTTTGCGGGTTCAAATAAATACAGAAAAGTGGAGCTACTTCGTCCACCTGCGTTTCCAAGGCGAGCGCTCTATGAACTTAAAAAAATGGAAATATGGGACTTGGTTATCATCAGTCGGAGAATGTTCACTGCTGGACCATCCCATAAAAAGCCTCAACGGTGGCTAGCTTTGTGCATTTCACGGCTCCCGCGACTTTCACCAGATCGTTTTTCCATCTAGTGGGGAGCCGTCCGGCACTGCGTCTTCCAAGTCGAGGTCGGTACTCGAGAACCTTTCTTTCCCATAGGTTATGGGTTCTACGAGCGATGTGGGCTGCCCACTACCACTTCATCTTGCTGGGCTATGTTGGTCACTATGGGCTTTGTCATCTTCAGTATATTGTTACGTCTAAATCAATCCTCGACAACTCCCGCTCCGCCATTAACCCCACAGCTATAAATACAGATCTATTATTACCGCGGCACAGGTGATGGCGCGCGCGCCATGTGCGCCGGCGCCGATGTTATGGCGCGGTGCCGATGACCGATTTACATGTTATTTAACAAGAGAGGAAGTTGCGTTTCATGTGGCATACCGTCTGTATGTTGTATGGTAGGTAACCTTAAAGGTATTAAGGGTACCTATACACGACTACACTTGACACTTTGGCTATAGAGCGAGAGTCGAAGTGTCTGTCGACATCACCGACCCAATTGGTGTATAAATTAAAGCGCATGCGTGGTCACACTAGTGTAGCCAAGAGGGCCATTATCCCTGGTGATACCATGTCGGTAGAGATTGACGCACCTTCATTCAATCGATCGACTGACTATCCATGTGTTTACTTTCGATTGAAGATTCTCATTTCATAAAAAAATATATATTAGTATAGTTACATAAAGGAATGTTATATTATAATATACATCACGTCTGGCGGCATTTCAGCTATTAGACTATCCCAAAGTTAACATCAGCGTCTCGTTGTCATCCAGGTGCCAACTGATCTGTGCCCACCGCAAGCACCGGCGGGCACGTGACGCAGCCTGCGCGAGCGCATCGAGCACGCACTCAACGACAACTGGCGGCAGCTGACCGCGCCGAGACCCGTCAGTATATATACACGAGTAAACAATCCGACCAGAGACTGAGCTACATACAAACGGCTTGCGCTGCGAGCCTACTTGGCGACAACGAATGATCTTCACACACCAGACGAACACAACACACACACACTGAACACACACTGTACCGTCCCAAACTACCGACGGTGTTATGTGTACGGTACAATGGACTGGGGGCGAACCTAATATATAATTACTTCGGAATCGTGTAGAAACATTCGTGCTCATCACATAAAGTTTGCCCCTACCGGTGTTTAAACCCGGGACCCTCAGTACAGAAAGCAGGTTCACCACCAACTCTGCCAATCAGGTGGGCATCATCGAGAATCTGACAGTTATCGTGTTAATTAGTAATAATATCAGATTAGTTAATACAATGTTGTTCATATCTCCAGGGTTCATTCCAAACCCGTCCACGCAACCGCTCGTTCAGCCAGGAGCGACCGAGGCACAGGAGAGGCAGCTCGTGCTCCTTGGACCTCGAGGACAGACCCTACACCACTGCTACTATACACAGGTACACTGAACACCAGGCAAAGATAACGAATCTAACGTTCCCGACGTTTCGGCTGCTTTACAGCAACCATGGTCACGGGAGGACTGATGTGTTTGACGTCCTAGTGTCAAAGTTTGAATTGGGTTACCCTCATATTTAGTAAAAGTAATAGTAATTATCAGATATTTAATTATTATTTTTTTGTTCATATTATAGTCTAATAAAGTACTTATGTATAGTCAAAAATTTCTACCGGTTCGGAATGTTAGTTCCACTGACAAGAGTCGGCAAGGAACTCAGTGGTTACTCTTTTGATAAGAGTTCGCTATAGGTATATTTTCAGAAAAATCAACGCCATGTGAGCAGGCAGCAACATAGCCACAATACTAAGTAATAAATACGGAAGCAGTACTTCACACATTATTCTAAGTTAAATCGAAACTCGCTAAGATTAATTTAAACTGCAAAATCAAATATCAAACAACAAAGCCAAGAATAATCAAATAGATAGTAAGATACTTACCGTAATGTGGCCACGCCTGAATCAGCAATATACATCCATGATTAAGGAATCTCCCTTCGTTCAATAATCCCTAACGATAGTGATATTTTTTGTGTCAGAGCTCGTTCGCTGAGCAAGATGGCGGCTCTGTCGCTGAAGATATCGATGGACGGGGGCCAGGTGGTGAAGACGATCCAGTTCGAGCCCTCCACCACCGTGTACGACGCGTGCCGCATCATCAGGGAGAAGCTGGAAGCCAGCACCGGCGACCGTGAGTACCTACCTACCTACAACGAGATAGAGTACCGCCAATTATCAAACACCCCAACAGAATTTGATCGAAAAGATTAAAATTACCTAGTCATATAGCCTTTTATATCCACTTACACACACGCACCCATACCCCCAACACACCTCCACACACATGTTTAAGCTTTATATGTTTCTTATATTATTATTTATAAAGTTAACAATACCAGGCGGTGTGTAGCACACACATTTGCTGGGGTGAAGTTATGAACCCGCACTGGCACAACTTGGTGGGACCAACCCCTCCTATGATGAGAGGAGACACATTCCCAGCAATGGGACACATGTTCATTGTAAATGAAACAGGATTGCTTTGCAATAAAATGCACATTTGACTGTCTTAAAATCTTTACGCTCAAGAAGTATTATTTCTCAAATAATAACTGCGCCTGGAATATAAAACTTTGTCTCCCTCCAACAGCAAAAGAATATGGGCTATTCCTCGCGTCAGAAGATGACAACAAGAAGGGCATATGGCTGGAAGCTTCCAGAAGCTTGGACTACTACATGCTGAGGAATGGCGACATACTCGAGTATAACAAGAAGACCAGGAACCTGAGAGTCAGGATGCTTGACGGTGAGTTGGATTCAAGAGATATGATTTAGGCGTTAAAGCAGTGTTCCCATTGATATTCCATTGAGTGTTTAGCGGAAAAGGGAAGATCGTCCAGCCAAGCGGGTGGTATGCCTGGCGGGGCGGCCGCTATGCCCCGACGGTTATTATCAGGATCTTGTATATATGTTACGTGCTGCGAAAACTCTCATAGCGCGTTTCAGAATTGTGATGAGAATTGTCTATTGTTCTGAATGCGTGCAGCGCCATCTGTGTAGCTTGTGGCGCGGTTGAAATGGTCGCTACAAGTGTTTGAAACTAAAAAAACATCAGTTTTTTTTTATTAATTCTTTCATTCTAAATAATATGAGCCGTACGATGTTTTTTTCAACCATTTTGTTACGTCATGGAAGTCACAAAAATGTATGGCGTTTCTCGCCCATTCTTTTCCATACTAAGGGCACTCCGAACGGGTGGTATAGTTGTTGCAGCGTTTTGTGATATTTTTGACGATCAATGGTTCACATCAATAAAAAGTATTAAGATTCTATTGAGATCAGGGTTGTGATAACATGGCAATAATTCTGTGCAGGTACTGTGAAGACCCTCCTGGTGGACGACAGCCAGATAGTGGCGAACCTCATGGTGGTGATATGCACCAAGATTGGTATCACCAACTACGACGAGTATGGACTGGTGAGTACTAGTCTTCACTTTGAGTATACTGATTTTTTTGCCAATACTTAATGCTCGTTCATTAAAGGGGTCAAAGTTGGTACCAGAAACTTTTTTTCCCATGTTACGATGAGCACATGTCTAGTTTTTTTTTATTTGACAAATCTCGTTTGCGTTGGGACGGCTGTGCTTCTTCTAGAAATGTGTTTGATCATGCATTATCGTGTGCAGGTTCGTGAGGAACAGAAGGATGAGCCGGACCCGTGCGAGAAGCCCAACTACGGCACGCTGACGCTCAAGCGCAAGCACCAGGAGAAGGAGCGGGACGCCAAGATGGAGCAGCTGCGCAAGAAGCTGCGCACCGACGACGAAGGTACGCACCGCACTGTTCATGGATGACTTTAACTTATTTGAGGCTCTGGGTACTTCTCCAGTATCTAACTGGAGAAATTTTCTGACTATGTGAAAGAGAACTCTTATAATAGCAAACGCCATCAGTAAAATTCTAGATTTATTTAACTGCAATTTTTATTTCCTTACAGTATGTATATGATGTATTATCGTGTTATATTCGTAAAATAAATATTTATATTCGTCGCTCATAACTTGTCGGTTGGAGATCTGGCATGAACTAGGGGCCCCATGGATAGCGGCGGGGCCCTGGCCGTTTGCCCAGAGGGCCTGATACTACTCATTTAATTATGTTCACAAAAGATTTCGTAAATGTGAATTGCCGCAATTTCGCGCGCTCGTGTTAGGCGGCAACTACACATGCTCACACATGTTAAAGAACTTCCTTTCCTTCTTCTTTTTTGAAGAATGGCAATCAGCTACAAAATTAAGCCATTTTGCCAGTGTTGAGTAAAATTTGATCATCATTATTTAAAGTACCTAGACGTAATGTTGAGTGTTGTTGTCGCGCAGTGAACTGGGTGGAGCCGGCGAAGACGCTGCGCGAGCAGGGCATCGACGTGGCGGAGACGCTGCTGCTGCGGCGCCGGCTGTTCTTCTCGGACCGCAACGTGGACTCGCGCGACCCCGTGCAGCTCAACCTGCTGTACGTGCAGGCGCGCGACGCCATCCTCGACGGCACGCACCCCGTCACGCAGGACAAGGGTCAGTGCCAGCACGGGACCACCACCACACGTGACCGGACCCGCCATTTTTTTTTACTGGTGTACGCCAAAAAAGCTCAAGGGTCGGACAGTCAGAACAGAACCTACCACCGGTTTTGAATTTTTTATTTAACTGAAAAGAAAAGCCGGCAAGCAACTCTATGGTTATGCTGTTTTTTTTTAATACAAAGGAGGCGACGTCATTTTGACGCCATGACTGTTGACGTAACAAAACTAGGCTAAAATATCGTACACATTTTAAATATCTTTGAAGATATTACGGATATAAATTTGACTATCAATATTTCTTTAAAACTAATAATACTAGACATTTTTTGAATGTCCCACTGATGGACACGGGCCTCGCTTCATTGCGACGGGGTTAGGCCATAGTCTACCATGCTGGCCCCGTGCGGGTTAGCGGACTTAACACGCCCTTCGAGGCGATCTTTTCCTTCACTGTTTGAAAAGTTTATATTGATATTACTTTAGGTTGGTTGAATATACATTATGTACATAATATAAATTCGATTATGTGTGTACGATCATTGCGGTCGTATTTAGTCCTGTAATGTTTTAAAGTAAAATAATATAGGCCTATACATAATAGATCATTTGAACTTTGTTGCAGCTTGCGAGTTCGCCGGCATACAGTGTCAGATACAATTCGGTGACCACAGGGAGGACAAACATATGACCGGGTTCTTAGAGTGAGTATATTTACCAAAATATTACTAACTAGCTTTCGTCATCGGCTCTGCCCGCGCAACGCAACCATGCATTAGGGTGTACAGTCCAAACCACAATAGTCAGGGTGACGACCTTTTTACTCTAAAAGCTCGTTGGCATTTGTCCTCTAGTATGTTTGTCGTGAACGAATAGACTAACATATAGACGAGAATTATTAAAACATTTGGTTTCAGGGATGTGCTACATTTTTTTTAAATATCTACAATGTTACAGGCCAGTTACGGTTTAATTACAGTAGGTAAACTCTTGCCACGGTGTGATGTGTGTGTATGTGTCACAGGACCATATTCCACATTAAAAAGTATCCTATATGTTGGCCCGGGATATAAGCTATAACCATTCCAATTTACAACAAAATTCACTAGACAAACTAAATTTAAAAAAGTGACAAAATTGGCCCGGAATCGAAGAGTCAGTGATGTACCTAACTCTGACTATGGCGTCATACTAACTTGCCTCCTCATCAACAGCCTGAAGGAGTTCCTGCCGGCGTCGTACGTGAAGGTTAAGGGCGTCGAGAAGAAGGTATTCAAGGAGCACAAGAAGCACGCCGGCCTCAGCGAGCTGGACGCCAAGGTGCTGTACACCAAGAGCGCCAGGGACCTGAAGACCTACGGCGTCGCCTTCTTCCTGGTCAAGGTACGGGGACTAACGGAACCCATGTATCAGCCGAGAGTCGGCTACTGCTCGACTTAGAGCTCCCCTTATCACTTCTACACACTGACCTGTACTACTACTGGACTGGCGATAGACATCGTCGTTTTGTGCCTTTTTGATTTTTGCCATTTTGGCGCTGATCGTAGTGATAGCAGGTAGTGAGTGTCCACGGAACTAATTATAGAATTTCGACATGTGACAACTATGTCGATAAAAAATCAATATAAATGCATTATTCAATTATAACGTACTTGACACGTTTGTAAAAAAAAATGCATTTTTTATTTTACACGGATTACAGCTACTTTTTGATAACGCGACAGCCATTTGCGTTAAACTGCCAATTTCGTTCCGGAGACGCTCGAGGCGGCGCTTCATAAAGGCACAAAAGCCATTTTGTATTATAAATCCAGTCCAGTGGTGGTATGGTGGAAATGCTTCTACACACCACGGTCCTCTGTCACTCGCATCCACCGCGTGTGATGCTTTTTGTGGGACTTGTCTGTACGAAAGGAAACGAGTGCAACACCCCACTTTCGATTCAATTGAAGCTATGAACAATGGTTGAGTTCTGGTACATTTGCAGGAGAAGATGAAAGGCAAGAACAAGCTGGTGCCGCGGCTGCTCGGCGTGACCAAGGACTCGGTGCTGCGGCTGGACGAGAAGACCAAGGAGATCCTGCAGACCTGGCCGCTCACCACCGTGCGGCGCTGGTGCGCCAGCCCCAACACCTTCACGCTGGACTTCGGCGACTACAGGTAACGGGAGCCGTGGCAACCTACAACAAAGTTATAAGGTGTAGTGATAATAGCTAATTAATACTAGGTTATAAAGATAACATTCCCGAAGGAATAAATCAAATTATGAGGCTTTTAAAAAATCACTCCCTGTACAGGGCCCCAAGTCTGCTAACACAATCGATTCATAATCGGACAGCAACCGCATAGTAACTGCCACTTTTGACAGATATTCCATACAATATCTGTCAAAAGCGACATTTACTGAGCGCACGGCCAGACGCTACCACCACATTGTTTAAATTAAATTCAAATATAGTTTATATAGTTATTTTGTACATCAATATTATCCATATAACTTACTGATTCATGGGTGAACAATATACCAGACACTCCAACTGATTTAATTAGACGAAATTTATTCACATATTCTCTACTTATTTCGATGCATTATTTTTTAAGTTATGAGCACCTTAGACAACTTAAATTATGTTTTAATATTTCAACAATGATTATATGTATATCAGTGGCGAAGAATCAACATTCGCACGAGGGAAGCTACAAAAAAATCTTGGCAGTACAAAAACAACTTTAAAAAACCGCCCCGCACTTAATTTGGTCGAATTGTCGTATTAAAACTACATGATTTGAATCTGCATAAAATACCCAAGATTCTAGTCGGATGTGATGTACCAAGATTGTTTACTAAATCCGTAAAGTAAAGAAGCATAAAGTTAACGCAAGCGTATGTCCGCAGCGACCAGTACTACTCGGTGCAGACGACGGAGGCGGAGCAGATCCTGCAGGTGATCGCCGGCTACATCGACATCATCGTGCGCAAGCAGCGCGCCAAGGACCACCTCGGCATCGAGGGCGACGAGGGCTCCGCCATGCTCGAGGACTCCGTCTCGCCCTCCAAGTGAGTGCCACCCTCCCCGCTCACGCACTACAGGCTTTCACCGCGCTTGCGCTGAAAAAATACATTTTATAATGATTAATTGGCGATTTTAAAAATACCAATCCGTATCTTTTGATTGTGTGGACTTAGAACCTTGAATTTGGTACACCTCCACAGGCCCTTAGTATTAGATATTTGATAGTGTTTGCTGATATTCTAAAGATCTAAAAAGAAGTCCAACAAAGTTGTATGTTATAAATTAATATCGCCAGACGAAAACACCAACTGTACGGTCCCAAACTAAGCAACACTTGTATTATGAGTACTGCACAATAGACTAGAGATTATCCTAGTATATAATCATTTGCGTCCGTGACTCGGGTACAATCATTCCTGCTCAAAACAGAATGTTTGCCCCTGCCGGGATTTGAGCCCGGGACCCGAGTACAGAAAGCAGGGTCACTGCGCCAAGTGGGTCGTCATTATAAATGGTTTTTGTTCGTCAGGGCTAACATCATTCAACATGACACATTCAAATCTGGCAAAGCGAACTCTGAGTCCGTCGCCAAGCCCGCGGTGCACCGCCCGGGAGCCGAAGGTAATGTAACAATTATTAAACCTACACTTCTTCGTGCTTACATACATACACTGTTTTATATTTATTATGTTCCTTTTTGAAAGATAAGCTTAGTATGATTTAATTATTACAAAGAAGTACCCCCTTTTTTAAATGGGATCTGAATACGTTATTTTTTTTTGTCTTACGACGATTTTCAGTAACCTACCTGTTGAAAGTACTTAGCCGGATAGCTAATACTAATACAGTCTGTCCATGATTGATGTTCACCAACTGAAATGATGCGAGCATAGACAAAAAAATATATGCAAAGAGTCTGTCGAAAATATTTGGTCGTCATCGTTTTCGTTAGTACACATTATCCCAGGACCCTAGGATATATTACTTTTGTGAAACTGTAAAATGCATCGATGTATTTTATTTCAACCAATAGACGATAAGTACAAATAGCAATTTAAAGTCAAGAATATATTGAAATATAACAAATTTTACGGATTTTTTTACGTTTCCTACGTTCAAACTATGACACTAGATGTGTCAAGAATATAGCTAATTTCAGTGGAGACATGTATATTTGTAGAAAAGCATTTATTTTTATTTTATTACACTATTTAATTACGTTTTTATGTATAAATGTTTACGATATGATTTGCCCCCGCACCGCTGTTTGTGTTACAACGCTTGTCGTCTGCCCGGCCGCTAGGTGCGAAGCCGTTCGCGGTGGGCCACATCACCGGCGCCCAGCAGACCACCGTGTCCGGCCAGATCATCACCGGGCACACGCCGCCGTCCGTCAGTATCTATAGCTTCACCTTTACTTTGCCTCATATTATTATATACAGGGTGTATGTGGCTTCGTAACGAAAACTCATGGTTGTAGACCCCCAGAGTTCGAATTTTTCGTCGATCTTTTCATGAATTATTTGTATTTTTAATTTGGTTTTATTTTGAAATAATAATAGTCTATGTCAACGTGATTTTAAATATAAAAGCAATAATTACTAATTTAGACATTAAACTGCAATGTAAATTAAAGTTCGATGCGATCGAGCGGGCCGGTAAATGAACTGTTCAACTCGCACAGCGGGTATCGCGCGGAGCGGTGTGTTGTGAGCGCGTGGTTTACGATATATTGCGCTCTTAAAAATTACAATATTTGTCATACATGACTTTCGATATGATTGATTTCTATAATTTTAGTATAGGCATTACTTCTACGCAAAGTTTTCGTTAATAATCCCTTACACCCTGTATATTTAAAAGAAAAAAATATTGATATAAGTAACAATTGGTTCTAAAATTAACTTATTTTTGTTACACGCAACATTATTTGGACAATTAACAGTCATCGAAATGGGTTGTGTAGGTATATAAATGTTTTGTTTATATTATTAGACGTTTGGAGTATTTATATAGGACACAGACTCCCCGGAGTATAACAATCTATGTGGACTTTAGTTTGACTATCCCTGAGAAATTTTCATTCCTGGGATTTAAAGTATCCTAAATGTCCATTCGGGCTTATATGCTGTTGCCATTCCGAGTTTGATCAAAATCCTTCTACTAGTTTCCCCCAATGAGACTGACAATATGTTTAAAGATTTGGTGGATTCGGGTTCTGTATCTGTAAAACAATGCCCTACGAAATTGATATTGAACCCAGATTCATAGAAATTATGTAGACTTCCTTATATCCTACATACTTCCATTTTCAAAGTGTCGGGGATCTGTGTCCATAAGCAACGCTTGTATTCTGGGTACAGTCAATTTAATCCTGGTCACGGCACCAAATTGTAACAACCCTTATAATTCCATATAAGGTTTCCACTATAACATCCTTAACACAAGTTTGAGTATATGACATTATGGGGACGGTTCCAGGCGTCTCAGGTGCAGCAGACCAGGGTGACGTCGATCCTGACGGAGCCGCAGCGGGCGCTGCTGTCGTCCATCACCTCCGGCCGCGAGATCATCAAGCAGACGGAGGAGGGGCTCAGCAGGGTCAGATATTCATTACTCACATTTATTTTTTAAGACTATTGAGAAGGTATTTTGCCAACGCAGCAGTGACAGACATGTTGGTAGAACGCTCGCCTTGGTACCGGGGATACCAGGTTCAAGCCCCGACTCGCACCTCTGAGATTTCTGGATTTCATGTGCGAATCTAATTTTCAACTATGATTGTCATTCGCTAAAACGCTTAAGGAAAACATCTTGATTAAATCTGTACGTCTGATAGAGCTCCTTGAGAGATGTGTGTCCGCTAACCCGAACTGGGTCAGTGTGGTGGCCTATGGCATAATCCCCCTCGCATTGAGGGGAGGCCCGCGCCCAACAGTGGACCAAAAAGGGCCAATATTAATTTCAGATAACTTTTAGAAATAACGATTAAATATAACATATTCTTAGCAGGCGTAATTCCTAGACTAATAAAACCCTACCTAACCATTTTAGAGCTATATTCTATTTAAATCTACCGTTACCCGCGGCTCCGCCCGTGTAGACTAGTGTTTTGAGTGGTACCGTGTTGTGCGCAGGCGTCGCTGCCCGCCCTCGGCCAGGACGCCGCCTCGGTGAAGTGGAAGCAGGTGACCATCGACACCAACAAGCAGGTGGTGACGTCACAGATCGCCGCCATGAACGCGGCCACTGCGCAGGTCGTCACGCTCACATCCGGTGAGATTCCGTTCAATTAAGAGCCCGTCTTTTAGCTGATAACTGTCAAAATCCAATTCGGTTTACAGTTTACACTAAGAAAAGACACTAATTGATTACTCTTTTAAATGACAGACGGATGGATAGGCATAGACCCAACACCATAAGGGTTCCGTCTTTACCATTCCGGTACGGAACTCTAACAAGAGCTTGGTATACATTCGTAGTTCGAGTATATATTCCGAGCACCAGTCACTATGTCTTAATACTCAAGCAGTACTTGACCTATCGAGTTAAATATTCAATTCAGTATATAGGTATGTGAGAACTATGTAGGAACGGCTGGGCAGACTTAACCAGCTGGTCAAAAAAAAGTACTGAGTATATAATTACAAGTTCATGGCTAGGAAGACGGCTTAGGTTAAATGGAAACTTCCATTTACAATAAAATGTTGCATTGCACATGGAAGGAACACACAACACTCCCTCCAGTACCTCGCTCAGGATCCGAGCTGACATACCTCTAACCCAGCATCCTCGCCAGGCTCCACGGAGGAGGTGGACCACACGGCCGTGGGCGCCGCCATCACCACCATCACGTCCAACCTGCCCGAGATGACGAAGGGCGTGCGCATGATCGCCGCGCTCATGGAGGACGACGACCACGGCGACAAGCTGCTCAACGCCACCAGGAAGCTGTGCACCGCCTTCAGCGACCTGCTCAAGGCGACGGAGCCCGAGACCAAGGAGGTGAGCGACTTTATACATGAGGTGGAACTTCTAAATTTTGCGAGTAAATATTCCTCCTTAGATGTTTTCACTGGCCCCGTATTTTGTCACCCTTACAGGCGGCTCCATTTGTTAAATACTCAAAGGGTATCTCCGTCAATACGCAATAGACTACGGCTCGAATCCAAAGCCAGGCACATTATTGAGACGTTATATTAAAACTTTACTAATCGTAGCAGCAGTGATAGCCAAGTTGGTAGAACGTTTGCCTCGGTAACGAGGATCGCAGGCCAAACCCCAGCTCGCACCTCTGGGATTTCTAGATTTCATGTGCGAATCTCATTTTCAACCATGATTATCACTTGCTAAACGGTGAAGGAAAACATCGCGAGGAAACCTGCATGTCTGAGAGAACCCATCGAAAGACGTGAAATCCACCAACCCGCACTGGGCCAGCGTGGTGGACTATGGCCTAATCCCCTCGCATTGAAGGGAGGCCCTTGCCCAACAGACATTAAAAGGGCTGGTATTATTATTATTATAATCGTACCTTCTAATACTTACAGCCTCGTCAGAATCTGCTCAACGCGGCGTCCCGCGTCGGCGAAGCGTCCACCACCGTCCTGTACACCATCGGGGAGGAAACACAAGAGGACAAACAAACCCAGGTAACGCCCGGCGCCGGGCCCTCGGACACAGACACCGCCCGCCATAACAACAAGAAATCATATCTCTACCGCAAACTCAACTACTGCTATGACAACTTCTACAAAGTATTCTTTGGTAAAGAAAAAGACAGTAACACTTACGACTCGGACTTCGAGACGGTTCATGTAGGGAACGGGGCAGTGAAAGTTGATGATGAGGGGATATACGAGGATGTGGACACGAGCCGCGCGTGGGGCGCGCTCGATGTGATCCAGGAGGAGTCCGATAGCGATTACTACAGAAGCATCGATTACTGTAATATGATGTTCAAAAAAACCGACGACGTCCTCGACAATGATTTTGAAAGCATAGTACAGAATTGCGAGGGATATCTGGATTGTAAAAATCCTAAGTTGTACCCTAAAACTATTTCGAATAAGATTTTTAATTTCAAAAAGGATTTCACTAGTCATGATTATGTTAATGTTAATTTTAACAGTGCTAAGTCTGAGCTGGGCGCGGGAGATAGATCCGATTCGGGTATCGATAAGTCACAACCAAGTCTGAATTCGAAGTCTAACTTAAATATTGATAAATCTAACTTAGTTACCGATGATAGTAGTTTGAATAACACAAACTTAGATCATTCTCAGTTAAATGTCGACAAATCCAACTACAAGTCGAACTTAAATCAGAACGCGAACATAAATTTCGACAGACGCACCAAAAACGATTTACTAAGAGAACGTTTCTTCTTATCCGATAACATCGATAAAAACGATATCAACGATAAATTCAATCAGTACTCCAAAAAAATCGAATGCCACAGCATCGTTAATGACGTCACGAAATCCGGCGCCGACGTCCGGGTGTCCGGGTCTTTGAACATGAAGCTATTCAACCCGGACAGATATAACAGGGTATTAACAACCACGGAAACGTTCATGCAATCGTCCGAGGCCAGCTACACCAAAAACGAAATCTCTAAACTGAGGCGAGACGGCTTCGAGAATTTCGTCAAGAAAAGCGAGAAATATTACACGAGCGAGACTCGTGACAGGCACACGGAGGTCTTGAACAATAGCGAACCCGACAAAGGTAAAACTGAGATTCGTATCGTATACAATCCTACGTTCAAAGTCACCGGTGACACTAGTGTGAAAGGTTTCTGTCAATATTGTAAGCGCAAATGTCCAAGGACCGATGAGAAGTGTTGTCGCCGATGCGAATGTCTCGAAATCGAGATGAAACAGATTTGGAAAGACAACTGGTTGAATATATTATGCTTGCTGTCAATATTATTCATGTTCATTGCGTTGTTGGTACAGTGTGTTATGCCTAACGATCCGTGTGAGGCGGTCAATGGTACGGATAGCGGGAATTGTTTTGAGATGAAGTAGTTTTCCGTCCGGTAGGTCCGATAAATCAGTCCTATTTTTCTACGTACTATAACTAAAATGGGCCAACGCTCGTATTATTCACGGCAGCTGGGTTTTACAAAATTCTAATGCTCTCTGTATCATCGGATATTATATCGACTAGTCTCAATGAGAATCTCAAAGTATTATTTACAAAAAAAAATAACAGTACCTTAGTACTTAGAAATATTTTGAAAATACGTGATCTTTTGTTGATCTAAAAATTCTACTTGAATATAGAAAAATGGCCTTTGTGTGCTTAAACCGTCCATTAAACCACTAGACCGTTATTCGAAGCTTATATAGTGAGATAGGCACTTCCGGTTTCCCGTCGTCTTTGTTCCTATTGGCCTACACGTTCGTGGTTCGGGCGGACGTGACGTCACATCATCGGGCAGTGGAGTGAGTGCGGCAGAGCTCGCTACAATTTTGCTCATTGGCGTTTTGTTTCCCGTCAAGATCACTTGTGCGGTCATAACAGCCCACAAGCAATTTTTTAATCATATTTAAATATTTCATTTAAGTAAGATACATTTTATCTTAATTTAATTTATTAATGTGTTTTTAACATTCATATAATTACTTCAATACTTCGAGATCTCCAATAAGTTCGCAATATAGCAACGAAATGGACCAGTAAGTAATTTTAAATATTTAACGGTTTTTGCCGTTCGATTATGTTAAATATACTGTGTGTTCCTAATTTTGGTCGTACCTACTATGATTAGTGTTTGAATAACGATCGTTAGACAGATTAAGGTAGGTAATGGTTAGTTATGTGAAACTGTGTTAACGAATCCTTTTATTTACCTACCTGCAATAATTATTTCACGGCCTACAATAATGACGAAAGAATGAATTGAGTTACCTACATAATTATTATATTTGGCAATTATTTTAGATAACCTGCATAAGGTTATTTATTTTCCTTAGATTTTTAGCAACGCTTTTCTTTCAGCTACCTACAAAAGAATTATATTCTAGTGATTAATTCCAAACGTATTAAGAGCGGATATCGATTGTCCCGTGCATCTACCAGCCACGAACCAATGTATCGCTTAGCTTGGGTGTTAGTGGAGATTTATACCGGGACGATGTCGCTCATCCAGAATTACGTTTGACATGAGGCTAAGTTAAAAGAGCCTGCTATTGCTAAAACGACTGGCCCCTTTTTGAAATTACCTTCGGATGTACAGCCATAGTCCAGGGGTTACAAACCTAGATACGAATGAAGGCTTAAATTTTATGATAATTCCCGTAATCTTACATATATGGACAAAGCTTTTGCAGCCATAATATTTTGTGTCTTAAAACAAAAAGAAATACAAGGTAGCATTCGTGATCTTTTTTTGTGGGGTAGGTCGAGTGATTGCAATATGAATCACTGAGCAAGAAGGTAGAAGAAATATTTATCAACGGTGTATTTCACAAAATATCTGCAGACTTGTTACAATTCGTTTGCGGACATAGGGCGGAAAGTATAGAATTGCGTAAGGGATGCTATTTTAAAATCTGTTAAGGACCCTTTGGTAAAGGCTTCTCTTAACAGAATCCCATCCTCATGTTCTAATATTTTTCATGGTGAACAATTAACAACGGCTTTAGAGAAAGCCGAAGGCGTACGCAAGGCTTTTGGCCGGTGGCAAAACAAAGTGCTCCTTCTGCGCAAGTCTCGCAGGAGCACTATCAAAATAAAGTACCATCGCGTGGTACATTATACCATAACTACCCTCCCTCGCAGGGAAGTGGCACACGTAACTATCCTCCCTCACGGGGAGTATATACACATAATTACCCTCCCTCGCGGGGACGTGGCACACTCAACTATCCTCTTTCGCGGAGAGGATATACACATAATTACCCTCCCTCGCGGGGAGCTGGCACATGTAACTATCCTCGCTCGCGGGGAGTATATACACATAATTACCGTCCCTCGCGGGGACGTGGCACACTTAACTATCATCTTTCGCGGAGAGTATATAATCAGTATTAGAATATTTTTTATTCACGTAAACCATTATTGTACAGTACTTATGAATCGTCAAGTTACAAAAACATTATGCTACTGGTTTTATACAAATAATTACCCTCCCTCGCGGGGAGCTGGCACATGTAACTATCCTCCCTCGAGGGCAGGATACACGCATAATTACCCTCCCTCACGAGGAGGTTGCGCACATAATTGCTCTTCGCAAGAGCATGCAGCTGAATTTTAGAATCATTTTCGACACAATCCTCATCAGAGAGGAACATATAACCAAGGCTCGCGGCCAGGTCGTGGATCCTACGCTTTCCAGCGTTGTAGCAGAAAAAGCGGCCATTCCCTTTCTCACAATAGAGGCTCCGCCAAGCATCAAAGACTTGACCCAGTTTCGAGCTGGTCGGTTTGCATTTTTTTTTCACAACCGTTGAATGAAATCGGGTGCACCAAATGCTATTCTTCGTTTAATAATAGGGTATCACATACCCTTTGTTCAAAAGCACCACTACTAATGCCAAAGATACACAGGTATCCGCAAACATTTGTAGTATTCCTGATTTTCTGCAACCTCACGATTGGATGTGCAAAGTTGATCTCTCCCAGGCATACTTTCATTTGCCAGGGGCAAAATTACAGCAGGTTCCTACGCCTCATCTTCCAGGGAGAATTACACGAAATGACCTGCCTTCCGTTCGGTCGGAGTTCTGCCCCAAAGACGATTGCTATGCTCACCAATTGGATTGCGCAGATTATGCGAGAGAAAGCAATAAGATCAGTCGTTTACTTGAACGATTACCTTCTGGCGCATCAAGACCCCATAATTACAGACACATGTAAAAACTCTGTTAGTGATCCTCTGGTATTTAGTTTGGCAAATCAACACGGAGAAGTCAATAACGTGCCACAAAAGAGCATCGTTTTCTTAGGATTTCATTGGGACCCTGGCACAATCAAATGTCACTCCCCAATCAAATGTCACACCCCAAAAATAAATCGGACCAATTCATGAAAATAGTTTCTGCAACGATAGATCGAGCTGCGGTTACTATAAAGGACCTACAAAAAGTAGTAGGCCTATTGAGTTTTGTCGTTTCAACAGGGAGACTATCATTGCAGGATCCTTCGTTTCATGAGTTCGTTACCCGAAATGATGACAACAATGCACCTTCTGTCCCTGGAGGTTTTAGCCGATATGAGATGTTGGATACAAAATTGTCAACATCCAGGAATGTTACACAATGCCGCTCCCACGAAATTTTTGACGGCAGATGCATCCGACACGGGCATGGGGTGCGCAGTTAAACAACCTGGCAATATCGGATGCATGGGCAAAGAAAGAGCAGCAATTGCAATGCAATCAATAGGAAATGCGGGCAATCTTGCGCTTCCTTGAAGGATATGCGGCAGAAATAAGTTACAGTTCCCTCCTAATACAAAGCGACAACAAGACAGTAGTATCTTATATGCGATAGAGGGGGGGGGGGGGGGCACTCTCTCACAGATGCTTATGTATATAACTTATAAAATTCTATCCCTGCTAGACCATTATCAAATAAAATCAAAATTCATTATTTGCCGGGCATGTACAACACACGAGGAGTAGCCTAGTCTACCCGATTGCACCAAAATGATAATTGCCAAGTGGCGCTGGCCCGTAGTAGATCTTTTTGTAGCACACGTTGCACACGTGACCATACGTTGTCGCCAATAACAGGACCCTGGATCAGAGCGACAAGAAAGCGATGAGATACACGATGCTTTCAGCGTCGAATTGAACTATTCTATGGCGTGGATATTTCCACCACCCTTTTTAATACCCAAAATACTCGCGCATTTGAATCGAGCACTGGGAACATACTTCATCTTGGTTCCTCGCTGGCAGCGAGTGTTCTGGAAAGCCGAGCCTTGGTGGCTCCATTCACGCACCGCAATCTTCGGTGAGTTCTAGTGGACATAAAACGTGGATGCCTCCTCCATTAGTAAGACACCATGACCTTGGATGTTTGGAAATATGGGGGTGGTCGGAGGATTTCACCTCGTGGAATCCGAGTCAATTAGTATTAGTAAAATCTGCATGGCGCCCCGACATATTAAAAACATACAAGGTTGCTTGGAATAGCTGGCTTGCTTGGTCTACTAAATTAAAAATAAGGCCTGTTAGCCATCGCCATCGGATTGGCAAAATTCATAGCTGATTTACATCTAATATATAAATTATCTTAAATACATGTTACATAAATCTGTCGGTTCTACTTTGTGTAACACTGATCAGTCTAGCTATTTAGGTTCCCATGTTTTTGGTGAAACATGTTGTGAAATCTGTTTCGCTTATCAATCCTAAAGATCCTAAGCCTCCTGTCTGGAATATTTATTAATTTGACTAATTTAGTTAATTTTCTTACTAATTACCGTGCTGAAAGCGATAACTCCTTTCAGACCCAACGTGACAGCTATTCTGCTTTTATTGTGTTCAGGGCGACGTATACACGATTTAACGTAGTTAAGAGTAGATCATGCACATTGTATTCGATACAGTGATTCTATAGTCTTTTGGCCGGCCAGTATTTGGTTCGAAAACGGACAGTTATGATAATCAACAATCTGGTTGAAAATTGTTAATCAATCATTCGAATCGAAATCTTGATCTCGTTTATTGGATCGAAAAGACAATTTCTCTGATAGGTGAGAGGAGACAAACTCACAATTCAATTGTCGCAACACAAGGTCAAACGAAGTCTGCTCTTCGGACTGTAATTGCTGGATGGTTTAAAACTATATTTAAAGAAACAAATATAGTAGCAACACCGCTTAGTGTTAGATCCGCAGGTGCGTCAACTAATTAGGTGAATGGCGTTCGAAACATTTAAACAGTTTATAAGCGCAAGGTCAAGATCACGCCTTAACGTATACAATCCAGTATTACCAGATTATTTAGACCTCTGTGTTGAGTGTATACCGATATGTCTAAGTTATTGAGTACTACCTACTATGTGTTTAACAATTAAAATTGAACGTATGTGATTGACATAGCGAAATAAGGGCATAATTACTTTTATCTTTATATGGGTGCCTAATATGTTTAGAAATATAATGATCATTTTATATTTCCACAATGCCTTTAATTTACAATTGCACCTTATTACAACTAACTTTCAGCACGTTCACATTGGCGTCTTATGCATACAGACATCACCAGGCGATAACAAACACGTCTCACTATATAAGCTTCGAATAACGGTCTAGTGGTTTAATAGCGGCGTTTTCCCTGAAAGAAAACGCATATTAAACTACTTACCTTATTCGAAGCTTACTTTTTAAGGCTGCCTGGCGTTTCAACGCAATGAGCAAAATTGTAGCGAGCTCTGCCGCACTCACTCCACTGCCCGATGATGTGACGTCACGTCCGCCCGAACCACGAACGTGTAGGCCAATAGGAACAAAGACGACGGGAAACCGGAAGTGCCTATCTCACTATATAAGCTTCGAATAAGGTAAGTAGTTTAATATGCGTTTTCTTTCAGGGAAAACGCCGCTATTAATAAGTAGCCTGGCAATATAACGTGTCGGTTCTGTCGGCATGCTCGTGCGGCACGCATCGGCTTTCACGAATTTGCCGTTCTCAAAATAACCGACAGACGCCAACTGTCTGTCGCCAGCCGTCGCGTACGCATTTGGCACTAGACGTAGTTCTACAAGAATCACCAAAAAAAACAGAAGTCCGATGCGTGCCGTACGTGCGATACGACAGCTCGACGAATACTTAAATACTTTAAAATTATCTTCGAAGCATGACCATCCCTTGATGTCTTTTTCCTTGATTTAATTACATTATTTTGTTGTTAATAGACAGTAAAATAGAACTTTCTGTTATGATAAAATGGTCTCCCCAAAACGGAGTAATATTGCTCTACTGGACTAATCAGTAATAAGAGCTTTTACAATTAGCTTTTCAATGTGTCAGAGCATATTCCGCTACATTGACAGAATTAACACATGCTTTAAAAACTGATTAACTATTATAATCATTAATGAATTAAACAATAAGTTCTATTTTACTGTGCATTGAACTGTCCCCCATGTTCCTAAGTTCGGGTCTGTTTAGTACGACGGTGCGAATGTAAAATTGTTAACTAAATTATAAAGACACGAGTGAAAGGGAAAAGACTGCCTTATAACGTTTGACTAGTGTGTAAGTTATTTTATATACTTAATTACACGGTAATTAATGTATGATCCATACTTCTTTGTCGAGACTTTTATAGGACCTTCCTCCGATCGTATCGGTAGAGGTTTGTAAATTATATTCGGAAGATATCGATGCTGGGATAATCTTCTCGCGTTGTCGCTATTCTACGGGTGTTCTAAAATCATCTATCTACAATTGCATAACAATTAATTTATCTTCTATACAGTTCTTTGAAATGGCATAACAAGTTACTTCAAACTCTTATAATTATTACAAATGAATTCAAACTTCTATAAATTTTACTTCAATATGGACTAGTCCAAATTCGCTCGCTCTAGTCAATTTTATTATCTATTTCGTTGCGGGCTGCGTTCAATTTAGCTTGTCCCAGGGACTCTTAAACAGTTTATTCTCGACGTCGGATATCACTAGACCTTCGCGTGAAAAAGTAACAGTAATTGGGAGTATGTAGGTCATGTAGGCTTTTGACTGAAGCCTAGGTAGGTACTACTCTCCGCTCGATGACAAACAACGACAAGCATTTAAGACAAGTGTGGGTCATACATTCAATCCGTCCAATTTCACCAAAAGTTAATCAATCACTAACTAGACGTTAGTTTGGTTTAATCTTGTCTTAGAGTCCACTAATTCAATTATTTAGGTGACTAGATGTGTTGATTAGAGAGTTCAAAATATACACTAACTGGGATGTTAGTTGTTATTTTTTTTTTGTCTATAGTGTAGACTGCAAGGTGGAATTGGATTGATGCTATATGTTTATGGGTACTGTACAAACTCGCTTGCTAAGCCTCTCTGATTTTGAGATATTAGTCTATTACTCATTCGTTGATTCAACTGATAATCAAAACTAATATTCTGTCCATCTGCCTGAAAATAACATCATCATTGCCATTTTTATAATGCCAATCGGTTAAACTATTAACCATAACTAAGAGAAGCGGGATTGTACAATCCATAAATATTACCTGTTAAGTTTTGAATTGTGTTCATTTAATTCATTATTTTTTTTTGTTAACAAATAATCTTAATGCTTACTAATCTAGTCTTAATTTTTTATTTACATCATATCACATATTTTTTAATCTAAGCATTAAGGTTAATTGGCAGCTAAAGGGTCGCGTCAATATTAACTTGCCATTAACTGAAAGTTAACTTTTATCTAATATTGCGTAGCCGACCCTTGAATTTTTACTTTTTTTAATGTTTGACAGCTTATCACTTTTTAATATTATTTCATGATTATTTTTTGATTGATTGGTTCTGGATTATTTTTTTTTACAAATTAATGTACATATTTTGTTTTTTGTTATTGTTTTTAAAGTGAATATACTCGTACTTTGTCGATTGCCCCGATTCATACTTCTCGCTACTTGTAGTTGAAGGGTAGATATCAATAAACAAAACGTTTAAAATTACTACTCGTGTGGGCAACTCACCTAATCGACAATGTATAGGTAGTTTAGTCCGTTTTATAAATAGTGAAAGTTCCATGCACATAACTAATATATTGCAAATGCAATTTACAGCTCAAAATATAAGAAGTAGAAAGAATTACCACTTTTCAGGTAACTTTTCACGAAAGAAAATGTATAAGAACTCCTTGAGATTTATCTTTTATAAACTATCTACCCGCCCGAAGCCATATTGCAAAAATATATTTATGTGCATGGATATAAAGCCTCTTTTGCCATCACAAAGTACAATCACAATTGCCATTAGACTATTTATTTTAAAGAGGCGTACGTTTTCTCATTTGTGACTCGAAGGTCGTGTACACTATGAAATATTATTATTTTAATATATTAAGTACAAATGCGAGCAGAGTAACTGAACCAAAATTGCATATTTTTTTTTAACTAAAACCCTACTCATAAATTTATACAAATACTCTGCCAATTTACAATCGCTTTATAAACACTTCCTTTAGATAAATGCTTTGTAATATCATTGTAATGTTTTCGCCTTGTAATACATGCATAGCAATAAGTTGTGTATAAAAATATCGTATTCAGAATTTTGTGACAAGCGCTGTTGATATACACATTCATACTTCTACCTAACTTGAGCCCATAGCATCAGGGTCATTCCAGTACTTCAACTTGCCTGAGAGCTGATAGTCACGGCTACCTAATTATTAGACCCGAGGTCAGAAAATGATTATACCCCACTATATGGGTTTTTTATTATAACACTAGCTGTCCCGGCGAACTTCGTACCGCGTTAGAATCAAATGTATGAGAAAATCCATAATTTGCCCCTTGTTTTAATAGTTATTATCCTTTGCGAGGCGGGGCGGAGACAAATTCAAAAATCTTAAAAATCGGCCCATCCGTTCTCGAGTTAAATGGTGTAACTAACACGGCGATTATTTCCTATTGTGTTTCTCGTGCCCGTTTCCTCCGGGTGTAATGTTGAAAACATCGAGGGAAGCACACGCAGAATTTAATTTAAAATTCCAATTTGGTTCAGTTCCCCTGTCCGCCGCTGTGTCTCTCTGGTTGTGGTTACTTGGTACTGCCCTGCATTATTATGACGGTTATTGGTTATTTTTGTTGATTACATTTGCTTTAACAAAACCACAAGTATTTTATTTACGACTAACTGTCCGTGCAAAGTGAATGTAGTTACAAAAATAACTAATACATCCCCCCCCCCTGCCAGAGTCGTTTGGAGACGTCGCATGAATGCCCTGAGACACTGACCTGCACTACTACCGGACTGGCGATAGACATCGTCGTTTTGTGCCTATTTGATATAAGCCAATTTGGCGCTGATCGTAGTGATAGAAGGTAGTGAGCGTCCACGGAACTAATCGTTGAGATTTGACATGAGACAACTATGTCAAATAAACATTCAATAAAATGGATTACTTTATATTATAAACATAATACATATTAACAACGTGACGACCATTTGCATTAAATGTCAAATTTAGTTCACAGTAAAAAAATAGTTATCATTTTATACTGTAAGCCAAGTCTAGTGGTAGTATAAGTCAGCGCTCTGAGGTTCATGTGTGTGTGTGTGTGTGTTTGTGCGTCCGGCAGATCTAGTGTTGTGACCTCGTTCATTAACCCAATTGTGAATAGGGATATCTAATGAGACAGTTTTAGGCCAATGACCTATCAGGCACGGTGCAGACGGAAAAAAAACAGGTCAATCAATAATTTGGCGGAAACAATGAATGTCAAGCCAGTTTTCTGATCCATTGGTAGACCTAAAGAAAGAAAAAACTAAAAGCCTCCGCAGGCCTTAACAAAAGAGATGACCTTTTATCGTCATTTTCTTATTTATCTCACCATTTTGCCCGCTGATTAGCAATGCTCAATGAATTTGTCATTTGTAAGTTAAAATTCAAACAAGCAAATCTCTGCTATCTCGACTGAAATACAATTACGATGCCAAGTTTCATCAATTAGTTGGAGTGTTAGTTAACTATCAGCGCAAGCGTTCCGTCTTGATGCTCGTGTTTATCGAGGTTCGCGATGTCACTGGTAGATGGCGTTAATCAAAAGAAATTGTGTCGTACTGACGTCATTTTATGATGATATAAAAATAATTAGGAATGTATAGTTTAATGACTGATAAATCAATGTCGTGTTATATTTTGTTATGTAAAAGTGAAACCGCGATTATGAAAACACCCAAACTATTCAGTCTAGGTGCTCGCAAAAAACAGCTATTACTCTGCGCGTACGCAGCGAAAAATCTATGAAATAAATTTCAATGACGTCGACAGACAAACTATTTTTAAAAGGTATACAATTGCAGCTTGAAATTAATATAATATCGCCAGACGACCACACCAACTATACGGTCCCACACTAAGCGACGCTTGTATTATGGGTACCGTACAATAGCCTGGGGGCGAACCCAGTATATAATACTTATATAGATATTAAACATCCATGACTCGGGTACGAACTTTCGTGCTCATCACACAATAAGTGCCCCTACCAGGATTGGAAGCCAGAACCTGGGCACAGGAAGCAGGGTCGCTGCCCAGCCTGTTCTTGCTGTTCACCAATGATCTTCTCATCAGGACATCCTGTTGTCGCTGGCCAAGGCGGTGGCCAACACGACCGCGGCGCTGGTGCTGAAGGCCAAGATCGTGGCTGGGGAGTGCCGCGACGACCAGCCGCTGCAGAACACCATCATCGCCGCCGCCACCAACTGCGCGCTCGCCACCAGCCAACTAGTCGCGTGCGCTAAAGTAAGTCTACATTGCTTTTAGTTGCAGGCATCGGCTTCCAGTCTGCACTCGGCTGATTAGACCATCGCCACGAGTGCCAGAGTCGCCATGTAATGTTTGGGGTTCGGGGTTTAGTAATACACGTCTGTCTTAGGCAGTGTCTTGTTTGATCTTCTATATAATAAAAATCAATTGGTGTTCGTTTGTCTCGCTAAAACTCGAGAACGGCTGGGCCGATTTAGCTGATTTTGGTCTTGAAATGTTTGCCGTAGTCCAGGGAAGGTTTACACGGTGAGAAAATATGGAAAAGTTGCGAGGACAAAAAATAAGTCTTTATTGTGCTTTATTTTTTCTGACTGTCAGTTGGTCTGTCGAACGTCAGACGAAGGGAGAGTTGTAATGTCGTTAGGATAGGTGATACGAAGTACAGCGGGTCATCTAGTACTCAATATAATAATAATTCTACCAGCCCTTTTAATGTCCCACTGCTAAGCACGGGCCTTCCATCAATGCGAGGGGGATTAGGCCATAGTCCACCACGCTGGCCCAGTGGGCGTGCATTTTGTTTTATTTTGTGAGAAATGTGTTTTTTTGGAATATAATTTATAATTTTGGTGGAATATTAACCATTATGTGTTCATAAACGTGCACGAGTGTAGGAAAATAAAACGAAATAGTTAAACATGACTATTCCAGTTCTCCCAAGATGTCTGGAAATTTGTCACTGAAGTATCCTCAACTTTACTGATAGTGTTAGAGGGGGGCTTATTAGGTCTAGACTGCGCATTAGGCCTGTATAGAATCTCCCATAATTGATATAAAAAAAAACATTCCACTTGACGTTGGCGAAATACCTACCCAATGGTGGGTGCGGTTATTTTCTAAAAAAATAAATTAAATATGTATTGTCAGGTGGTGGCGCCGACGATGCACAGCGCGGCGTGTCGCGAGCAGCTGCGCAGCGCGGCGCGGCAGGTGGCGCAGGCGGTGGAGCGCCTGGTGCAGGCCGGCGCCGCGCCCGCCCGCGCCGCGCCCGCCAGCGCCGCCGCCGCCCAGCTGCTGGCCGCCGCGCAGCGCGTCTCCGACGAGCTGGAGCGCCTGCTGGCGCACTGCGACCGGGGTGAGCCGCCCTACACGCTCGTTGCCCTGAACACACTCACACCAACTTTTGCTTAGTCTTGGGGACTAACCCAACTACTAGTTATGGATTTATAACACACATTACTTGGGAATCTTAAAGAAAACATATTGTAAAGTATCTACACTAAAATAACTAAATTAACCTACCTACTCAGGTACCATTATTGTTATAGTGTGACTACAAAATGCATTCGCTATAGCACTATACATAGTTTACGATAGCAGAACCGAATAATAAAAGGTTGGTTTATAAATTATAGCTAAAAATACATATTTACATTACAAACGAATTATGAATCTCCTTCTTCTTTTTAAGTCGGTTAAAAAGAGAATAGAATAGATTACGTACGGACGGACTTCCTAATCTAATGTGCTATTTTAAACATAAATCGTAAACTCCCTTCATAACTTAAATATTAGTTGGTATCAATTCCACATGTTGGATGCAACGATGATTCCGTGCAAGTGCTCGGTTCGTGTTGGTCGGTGTTGACGTAACGTGTCCATGGGTGTGTGTGCAGAGCGGCGCGCGCAGCCGACGGTGACGGAGCGGTCGGTGGACAGCGTGATGGCGGCCAGCGAGCGCGTGGTGGCGGCCGCCGACGCCACCGACATGGTCCGCCACGCGCGCCTGCTGGGGCAGGCCACCGCGCACCTCATCACCAACATTAAGGTATGCCCTGTAACCCTCCCAGGATTATTTTTAATCATTCCAAATCGGAGAGATTTCGGATCCGCTCGGATGGCTGTTCGAAAAGTTCCGATGACGGAAAAATTGTGTGTTTAGCAAGAAGTGCGGAAATTCGTCGCAAGATTTCGACTCCGATATCGATTTGAAATCACTTCATACATGGTAAATAATAGCAACGTTTTACCTTCTTCAAAACCTAATTAAACATGAGAGAGTAGCGAACACGACTTCAGGCAACCTTGTGCCTTTTGCCCACTTCCTGTTGCGTCTATCTGTCTCTTTCTAACGCCTACGTCACATCCTCTTACAATATGGCCGAGGCTAGCATGAATATGCGGAATATCGCAAACATCTATGACTCGGGTACTTACATTTGTGGTAATTACACAAAGATTGCCCCTGGACCCAGGGATTCTTGACACTGGAAGCTGGGTGTACCACTAACGGGTCTAATATAATATGTGGTGGTGTTGTCAGTCGGAGGCGGAACAGCAGCCGTCGGAGGCGCAGCGCAAGCTGCTGGCGGCGGCCAAGCTGCTGGCGGACGCCACCGCGCGCATGGTGGAGGCCGCGCGCCAGTGTGCCAGCGAGCCGCAGGTACCGCGCCAGTCACTCGCACCAGTCACTCGCACCAGTCCACACTATTCAGAGGGATGTTTTTAACTGGGACTGTATGAGGAAATTTGAATCCATAGGAGATACCAGGAGCCTATTCTAGGAGTCATTAGGTCTTTTAATTTGGAACGGCATTTATTTCGACAAGCTACAGCTGAGCTGTTCATAAAAATTAACGGTTTTTTTTATACAAATATTAGTTAAACTTTTAGCGGAAAAGGGAAGATTTTCGAGGCAGGCGGGTGGGTGGTATGCCTGGCGGGGCGGCGGCTATGCCCCGACGGTTATTGTCGGTATCTTGTATATGTTACTAGCTCCGAAAACTCTTATAGCGCGATTCAGGATTGTGATGAGAATTGTCTATTTCTCTGAATGCGTGTGCAGTGCCATCTGTGTAGCTTGTGGTGCGGTGAAGTGGTCTACAAATTATTTGAATCTATATACTTATACTAATATTATAAATGTGAAAGTTTGGATGGATGGATGGATGTTTGTTACTCTTTCACGCCCGAACGGCTGAACGGATCTGGATGAAATTTGGCACAGAGATAGATTATAGTCTGGAATAGTACATAGGCTACTTTTTATCCCGGTAAAATGTATGGTTCCCGTGGGATAGATGTTTTAATTGTTCATACTTTTTATCGCGGGTAACACCGCCGGGCGCAGCTAGTTATCAATAAATATATATTAAAAATATTGTCTAAAATATAATAATATATTAAATATCATTTTCCGTACAGATATCTTTAATATAATTACAAAAAAAAAATGTATCTTAAATGTGACCAAATGAAAGCTGTAGATATATGAGCGTGGCGTCGTTGCGCAGGACCGCGGGCGGCAGGAGGCGCTGCGCCAGGCGGCGGAGGAGCTGCGCTACATCACGGCGGACTACGCGCGCGGACAGGACATCGTCGGCTCGCAGCTGGCGCGGCTGCAGGTCACACTCACACACACACATACTTGTGCCTTTTTTTGTTAACCATACCGCTCGGGCCCGGGGGATCCGAACGGTTATGTGGGTCCCCTGGACACGTCCAGACTACCTACTAAAACCCAGCGGTCCGCCTTCACCGCCTTTGAAGTGGAGCGTCGTAGGATCGCTCATGGCATACTATTGTGACGCCCCGGCCGGCCCGAGTTAGACCCCATAACGCAAAACTTACTTGTGCCTCCATAAACTCCTTGATTGCATTCTATTTCTCAGTTTTATTGTCCAAAGTATAGTGATTTTATTGCAAGTTGTTCTGTCTAAATCCGATAGAAAAACTTTCAGTTCGTACTTTCAGTTTTTCCCGAATTTAACAATTTCCGGACATTATTATTCACATTTTCTTCCCCTACAAACGTAATTCTCGGAGTATTACGATGATTTTTATAAAAAAATTGGCCATATCGGTCCAGCCGTTATCAAGTTATATTATATGTTCTTGAGAGTGTCGTAATTTGCTTCGAGAAAAGGATGGTACGGAAGTGCCGATAATGTTTACACGCCTGGGCGCTTCTTTGCCCCCAGATATATGATATGTGTGATCGAATAGTGCGATCCGTGCTAAGTGCGAAGTATGATATGTGATGTGCGATGTGTGGTGCAGGAGAGCGCGCGGCAGGCCGCGTCGTGCGCCACGCAGCTGGTGACGTCAGCGCACCACGCCGCGCAGCACAACACCAACAAGTACTCGCAGGTGCGCCCGCACGCAGTCTGGGCCCCAAGTCTGCTAACACAATCGATTAATTATCGAACAGCAACCGCATAGTCACGGTCACTTTTGACATATATCCCATACAATATCTGTAACAAGTGACAGTTACTATGCCGTTGCTGTTCGATTATGAATCGATTGTGTTAGCAGACTTGGGGCCCTGTAGGTGGCTCGATAACGACAACTGAGTAAAGGTCATACTTAATGCCAATTATAAAAATAATTTATCACGAAACTCATAGGTTATTATTGTTGTAATTTTGAGCACGCAATGTATCGTCAGCGTGCTATCACAACATAACGTTCCGCGCGATACTTAACTCGAGACGAGCGCGGTCGAGCGTATCGAGTTTCAATTTACATTGCAGTTTTAGGTATAAAGGTTTTTTTTTATTAAAAATGAAGTTCAAATAGATTTCTATTATAATTTCATGCTGAAATTAATTTTCAAATACTGTAAAAAATACGTATAATTCATGAAAAGTGATACGGAAAATTCCAACTCAGGCGGGTCCACAATCACGAGTTAAAGCTATGGTATCAGTTTTCGTTACGAAGCCACTAACACCCTGTATTAAATACCAATTTTAAAAATATGTTGTCTATGCTTCAATACTACTATTATAAAAAGGTAAGATTTGTGAGTTTGGATGTAGGGGGTAATCTCCGATCTACTGATCCGATCCCGACAATTCTTTCATTGATAGTAAGCTACTTTATCTCCCGAGTGCTTAAAGACTGTGTTTCATTGAAATAGGGCGGAGCCGAAGGCAGAATCTAGTATCTTACATCACATCCCGAGTTACAAGCTATCACCGTGCCAAGTTTTATCAATAACCGTCCAGTCGCTTTCCCGTTATTTACGAACATACTAATGAAATATTAAACATGCTGATTCTGCCTCAGTATTGAAAATAAAGTCCCCTTTTATTTTTTCTATATACTCAAGGTATGGTTAGTTTTTATTATGTGAGACCTATGTTGCGTGGTATATATCGTTGTGGTGTGGTCCCAGGAGACGCTGGCGGAGGAGTGCAAGTCGCTGGGCGAGCAGATCCCGCGCGTGGTGGACGCGCTGCAGGCGGCCGGCCGCGCCGGACACGCCGCCGCGCAGCTCGACCTCATCGGCGCCGCCGAGGCCTTCCTGCAGGTACCACCGCCATCGCCTTGTTGCTCACTACCAATACTTAAGAAATGAACCCATCGGGCACAGTTTAAATTAATTACTCATCAGTTGAATTTGGTTACTTATTAGTTGAATTTGATTACTTACCAGTTCAAATTGATTACTCATTATACAGGTTACATTTCTGTATCTAAAAACGCTTTTAGAATTTGTTTGTGACATCGAGAAAAAAACAGTCATGTAGCGGTAATAAACTAATATTATCGTTCATGATCCAATTGTGCATAGTATAGTTTCAATTCATAAATAATTGTGAACATTTAATTTTTTCTGGCAACGTCGCCTGCGCACCTCTTTATAGCTTTACAAGTAGGATACCATGCACACACTGAATTTGTTTGCGAAGTAAATATTTTTTTCTCTTATCATTTAAATGAGTTCGCATAGGTAACATTATGTATTTTATGTCATTAATAGTACGATTTCATGGTAATTATAGTATTGTATTGTAAAAATAGCTGTGTTGATATTTGTAAGAAGGCAACTAAATAATGTTGTTGCGGTCCCCAGCCGAGCGGGCACGCGGTGGCGGCTGCGCGCGGCGCCTTGCCCGCGGTGGCGGACGCGGCGGCCGCCAAGCACCTCGCCGACACCACGCACGCCTTCACCGCCAGCCTCGCCGACCTCAGGTACCGCGCCGTGCTGCTGCCACCGCGACCACCCCCACCATACCACATAATATTATCTACAACAGGGATTCCCAAACTATTTTGGGCAAGAGACCCCTTTTCCAAAATGAACTGATACCTCAAACCCCCCATAGCCAAATTACTTTCAAAATCATATCTCTAGTTTTTTTTCCTATTACTAATTGCAAGTATGAATGATAGGGCTGATCTCCGGATCTACAGAAGCCAGGTTGTTCCTAAGTGTTATATTTCATAGCAGTAGTAAATAAATAACTATCCGCAGGTCGGCCGTGGGTCGCGCGCGCATCTCGTGCAAGGGGCTGGAGCTGGACGCGGCGGCCGAGATCATCCGCTCGCTGCAGGCCGAGCTGGACGAGCTGGAGGAGGCTGCGCGCGCCCTCGACCTCAGACCACTGCCCGGACAAACGGTGATTATTAAAAAATCATTATACACTGTTTTTTTGTCTTTGATACTGTTCACATGGCATCATTTTCTGATGTTATTTTTAGAAATTTGTTTGTCGATTTGTCTTTTTGAATATCTCTCTCAAATATATTCCCCTCGAATTGAGGGGAGGCCCGTGCCCGGCAGTGGGACATTAAAAAGGGCTGGTATTATATATTATTGTCTAGTTGTGCAACACGGAAAGAAATCAGGAAGTATTGTGTACCAAATGGTGAAAGCCCCTTGCGATGTCTAGTCTAGTAGATGAATGCTTGCGATACTTGATGTGTATGTGGCAGCCGGAGTGGGCGTCCGCGACGATGCACACGTCGTCGCGCGCGGCGGCGTCGAGCACGGCGCAGCTGGTGTCGGCGGCGCGGCTGGGCGAGCCCGGCGGCTGCGGCCGCGCGGCCGGCGAGCTGGCCGCCTCGCTGCGGGACTTCACCACCGGCCTGCGCGCCTCCGCCGCGCTGCAGGACACGCAGCCCAGGAGGGAGAGGTGAGCTACTGCCAGGGTTACCGACTCCTTGAGTACAATATGTGTAACCCATGGACAAAAATGATTTCTTTAATTTTATTATAGACAATGAGTGTAAACTTTAGCCAAGTTATCGTGAACACACCCCTTACAACCTATATTTCATTTGAATACATGTAATGTTTGAACATTGGCATGTGTCCGATGTCCACCAGGGTCATATCGTCAGGGCGGCAGGTGCTGCAGTCCTCGCAGACCCTGGTGGAGTCCGTGAAGCGGTACCTCACCAGCTCGGAGCAGCTCGACACCGCCTCCATCGTCTCCATTGCTAAGGACATATCACAGGTGAACACTTTATCATACTTTTATATGAAGCAGTGACAGCAAAGTTGGTAATAAGCTTGCCTTGGAAACAAGAGTCGCAGGATCAAACCCCGTCTGGGATCTCCGTGATTTCTTGATTTCATGTGCAAATATCATTTTAAACTGATTATCAATTGCTCGTGTCTCGAAAACAGTACATAAAGCCGTCGGTCTTGCGCCTGATCTCTCTCCGGTCAAGTCGGATTGTCGTCCCATCGTATTTTAACACGATCATTAGTAGGTTATAAAGATAACATACTCAAAGAAATAAATCAAATAATAAATTGGCTGTACTGAGCGCACGGCCAAACGCTGCTGGTTCGACTTCTTTAAAAAAAAAGATATTCATATAAATATTTTATATATCAACATGATCCATATAACTTACTGATTCAAATGCTAAAACATTTTTGCTAAACCTTATTCCTCAAATTTATAGAAAGCTATAATGGTTTATAAAGCTATTATAACATACTTTCTCCACTGAAAAGTTCGTTATAATGCCATTATTATCCTTAATAACTTTGTATACATTTGGGGGTGTATATAGCCGGTATTGAGTGTGTGTATCTGGTGCAGGGGCTGGAGCGCACCATGGAGGCGGTGCCGTCGCACACGGAGCTGGACGTGGCCATGGAGAACATCAACGAGACGCTGCACATCCTCAACATGGGCGAGTTCCCGCCCTCCGACCGCACCTACGGGTCAGTGCATACCTGCATACACTATAGCCGTGCCGATCCTGTGCCAGCATCCTCTACTTATCTCCCGCCTTCCTACCTATTCACACTCACACAATATGTCAAGTCGAGAGTGAACAGGTACCTTCTCGGCAAGTATGCTCCATCGTAGATGTCATGGTCACTTACCATCCGGTCAGATCGAGATCAAATATTTGCCTATAATGTAATTTAAAAAAAAAGTCACCAATTTTAGAATGATATTCACTACACTACATTGCAAAATCTAAATTAGTTGTCGGCAGGATTAACGCAGTTGGTAGTGACCCTGCTTTCTGTGCTGAGGCTCCCGGGCTCGAATCCTGGTAGAGACATACATTGTTCTCACACTCCCATAACAAAGTACTGCTCAAAAATATAATGGATCTTTTTAAAAAGAGCAACCATCGAGTTTGTTGCCCGCTCTTCTCCATAGGAACGGCATTCAGAACGGGCGGTAAATTTGTAGCTTAGCATTTTGTAACTATTTTGACGATTCATAAGTACTGTACTTACTGATTTACAACAGGGGCTCCCAAACTTATTTTGTCTACTGTCCACTTTGTAGAATGAATTATTTTTTAGCGCCCCCATTTTTTCACCTGCATAAAAATCATTATAACTTCAAATTGAATTAATTATTGTAAGCCTCTGCACAACGCTCCCATTTTTTTTTCTGGGTCACTTACCGCTCCCCTTTAGGCCTGCAGCGCCTACAAGGGGGCGTTATCGTCCACTTTGGGAAAGGCTGGGTTACATGACTAAAATATATTGTGATTGGTGTAGCGAGCTGCAGAGCGAGCTGAACGCGGCGGCCGCGGGGCTCAGCAGCGCCTCGTCCGAGCTGGTGCAGGCGGTGGCGCGGCCCGACGCGCTGGCCGACTGCGGACACCACTTCGGGGACGCCTTCAACCGCCTCATGGGGGTCTCCATGGAGATGGCCGGACAGACCGAGGTATGGCGCCGATCGATCACATGTTTAAATTATTACACTATTTGTGACAGGACTCTATCTAGGATAAATCGCGAGATATCATGCCGTGAATACGTCAAATTGTAATTTTATATACTGTTTAACTTAGCAAGGTTTTATTGATTTCTTATATTTACGCGAATACTACACATTGAAACAAAACTATTTTTTCGGATTTTATTGCGTTTATTTTGTTTTTTTTTTAATTTCGTTTACAATCCCGACGTTTCGGCTGCTTTACAGCAACCATGGTCACGAAACAAAATATAATATAAACATGTTAAAAAACCCATAAAAGTATTTTTATTTCAATACAAGTAATTAATTGAGATGGTCATCAATCCCCCCCCAGGACCAGGAGACGCAGACGCTGATGGTGAGCTCCATGAAGTCGGTGACGGCGAGCTCGTGCAAGCTGCTGGGCACGGCCAAGTCCGTGAGCCAGGAGCTGGGCCGGCCCAGCGCCAGCAACCAGCTCGCCGCCGCCGCGCGCGCCGTCACCGACACCATCAACCGGCTGGTGAGTGCTGCCGCCGCCATCTATATTATTATCCTATATTAAGGGATATTATAAATAATACACGTTTCGAGTAGAAGACATCTTATAATCGAACAAATGAACAACGTCAGCCACAAAGGGCATCCTGTCATAGCATAGACAATATTAAGCATGAAGGCCATATACTACAATTATCTAGCATGCTTTCCCCATATCGTTGCGATTATATTAGCAGTTTCTATTAACCATACACGACTTGGACTGTTTAGTTAATATTTATTCTTGTAGACAATATTTTTTGACTTTCCACATGACCTATATAAAGCAATGCGTCGCGAAGTTCTCCTCGCCTCGCTTGACAGCTGACAGCCCTTACGTCATTAATGACATTTCTGATTGGTCAAACCCGATTTGTTGCGTCGTTAACATTTGACCCATGTTTTAAAAATATTCGTCGTATTCTCCACCGTGACAGCTAGGTCACGTAATCGATCCAAGGCTACGTCATCGGTTATCTTCGACGGTCGGTGTTATTTCTATTGAAGATGTAAATTAATGGCAACACTGAGCGTGACGTAGCCTCTGGCCATCGTTGGAAGGGAATACCTGGCGTAGCTGATTAGTATACCATGAGTTCAGTCAACAATAGTGTATCTCGTGTGTGTAGGTGGACGTGTGCACGGAGGCGGCGCCGGGGCAGAAGGAGTGCGCGGCCGCCATCCGCAGCATCGCCAGCACGCGGCCGCTGCTGGACTCGCCCACGCAGCCGCTCACCGAGCTCGGCTACTTCGCCTGCCTCGACTGCGTCGTCGACCAGAGCAAGGGACTCAGTGAGTGCCGCCCCCGCCCCGACACACCCCCTCACATCTTGGATCTCCTTCCTAGGGCATACCTAACCACTCTTAAAGGAAGCGGGTTCTGTCTCTCACACCTTTCATAAGAAAGACAGTGACGGCGACATTTTTGAAAATTCATAAGTAGTGCAATCCATCCATCAGCCGAAAGATATCCACAGCCATCCCCCAATGAGTAACCTGGAAGTGATCGTGTGTTGCAGGCGCGGGCATGACGGGCATGGCGGGCGCGGTGAAGCGCTGCGAGCACGAGCAGTTCGCGGCGGCCGTGGCGGGCGTGGCCGCCGCCGTGCAGGGGCTGGTCGAGTGCGCCGCGCAAGCCGCCTACCTGGTCAGTCCCCTCCCGCCTCCCGCCCCACACAACTAGACATGTGTCATGACATTTATCCATACAATATTTGATACCCCGTTTGATCCCCTTAGGGGTGGAATTTCCAGAAATCCCTTCTTACTTAAACAAACATAAACTACGTATTATTATACTCTTAATATAAACTGTTTTAGTATGTGTGTACAGTATGTAATGTATCCCGCGCGCGCAGGTGGCGGTGTCGGACGAGACGAGCGTGGCGGGGCGCGCGGGGCTGGTGGACCAGGCGCAGTTCGCGCGCGCCGCCATCGCCATCGACCAGGCCTGCCGCGCGCTCGCCGACCCCGCCAGCAACCAGCACCAGGTCGCCGCACACCCCGACATACACACACACACATCAATCACTTCGTTCCTGACCCGATCATAATCTATCAATCAGTCGAAAGACGTCCACTGCTGGACACAGGCCTTCCTCAAATATTTCCACACGTCCCGGTCCTCCGCCACTCGCATCCCCCGGCTTCCTGCTACGCGTGTGATAACATCGCTCCACCTTGCGGGGGGCCGTCCTACATTACGTCTTCCTATTTGTGGTCGCCATTCTAGAACTTTGCTGTCCCGATTATAATATACTAGCTGCGCCCCGCGGTTACCCGCCATTAAAAAGTATGTCCTTTCCTATATTTCCTTATGCAAATGCACGGTTCCTGTATGCTATCCTATAGGAACCTTGCATATTTGCGGGATAAAAATTAGCCTATGCCATTTTCTGACCCCTAAACTAGCACTACCTATGCAAAAAATCATGTCGATCCTTTGCCTTATGAAAAATTAAAACAAATCTATCCCACGGGAACCATACATTTTACCGGGATCAAAAGTAGCCTATGTGCTATTCCAGACTATAATCTATTTCTGTGCCAAGTTTCATCCAGATCCGTTCAGCCTTTCTGACGTGATTGAGTAACAAACATCCATCCATCCAAACTATCACATTTATAATATTAGTGGGATATATACAATATGTCTTCCTACCAACTATATTGGGGAGTCCTGTTTGGTAGGAGCCGAGTGTCTCCGTAGTGTACCTCCAGGGTAGTGTTACGTGTGGAGGCTGGTGCTCACGTGTGTGGGCTGTGCTGGGCAGGTGCTGTCGGCGGCGACGGTGATCGCCAAGCACACGTCGGCGCTGTGCAACGCGTGCCGCGTGGCGTCGGGCCGCACGGGCGAGCCGCAGGCCAAGCGCCACTTCGTGCAGGCCGCCAAGGACGTCGCCAACTCCACCGCCAGCCTCGTCAAGGAGATCAAGGCGCTCGACGCCGACTACAGCGAGGTCGGCACCGTTCACTCTTCGCCTGGACATTTCACGACCAGGGCCCCAAGTCTGCTAACACAAGCGATTCATAATCGAACAGCAAAAGCATAGTAACTATCACTTTAGACAGATATCCCATACAATATCAGTCAAAAGTGACAGTTACTATGTGGTCGCTGTTTGATTATGAATCGATTGTGTTAGCAGACTTGGGGCCCTGATTAGCTCAGTTGCTGCTTTCTACGCTAAGGGTGCCATGCATTGGAATCCTGGTAGGGACAAACTTTGTGTGATGAACACGAATGTTTGTATCCGAGTCATGGATGTTTAATATCTATATAAGAGATATATACTGGGTTCGCCCTCATTCCATTGCACGGTTAATTACATTAAATTACAATATTTTTTTTACTCAAATGTTGCTAACTACAAAAATATATGTACACATTACGTTCAAAGCCTATAAGTATTATTTTCACATATTCATACATCACACTTTTAAATTGCCCACCAAAAAAGCCAGTCACAAAATTAACGTCGATACATTAGTGTTATAGAAAATTACCAAAAAATACTATTTAAAGCAAGAATAGTTTATAGCTTTTAATGTTTTTTTATGCGGTGTATAATACGTGTCAGTGGTGCGTGTCGGCAGGCGAACCGGTCGCGCTGCGCGGCGGCGACGGGCCCGCTGCTGGACGCCGTGCGCAGCCTGTGCCAGTTCGCGGACAGCCCCGAGTTCGCGTCGCTGCCCGCCAAGATCTCGCCGCAGGCGCGCCGCAACCAGGACGCCATCCTCGACTGCGGCAGGTCAGACACACACCAGCAACACCAGCAACACCTTCCGAATCAGAATCAGAATATTTTTTATTCACGTAGACCAATATGTACAGTACTTATAAATCGTCAAAAGTTACATAAATATTATGCTACTGCTTTACCACCCGTTCGGAATGCCGTTCCTATGGAGAAGAACGGTCAAGAAACTCCATGGTTGCTCTTTTTAAAATAAATCTTTTACATTTTTCAGCAATACATTGTTATAGGTGTGTGAGAACAATGTAGGAACGGCTAATCAGACTTTAGCAGAAGGTCAAAAAAACAAAAAGTACTAACTAAGCCTACCTTCGGCGGGGACTCGGCTCGGCTCCCCCTCCTGTCACAGGTTGCTGGGCGCTCTCGCTCGAAGAGAATTTTACGTTAAGCCCTGACGCCATAACGGTGGGCGTCGCTAGTGACGCTTGAGATACATTGCATCATATATCTAATCTACGTAACCTGCACCGCACAAAAGAAAGTTTGGAAGTGGGCCCCACGGCCCCGCCACGCCACGCAGTGTAAAAATCCTATAACATCATCTGCTATCCTGTATACAGGTGATTCAGAAATGGTATACTAACCTGTGAACTTAAAAAAATTGCAATTGTCATTCTGCTGGGATTTTTTTTTTAGTATCGACATACTTATTGGTATTCTGACTTCCTAAATGATTGAAATGAAACAAATTTATCGATTTTTTATCGCGTTTATTCTATGTTTTTACGTTCCCGACGTTTCGGCTGCTTTACAGCAACCATGGTCACGGGAGGACTGAGGTGTTAGACGTCCTAGTGTCATAGTTTAAACTGGGGTACCCTCATATTTAATTGTTGTTTGTGGTCCGATCTACGCAGAAGTTGCCCACAGTGTCTTGAGGTCTTGCAATGGTGCGCTTGGTTTTGGATTTAATTATATTAATTACTGGATCCGAAGTCGATGGTCGAAAAATTTGTTTCATTACAATGTGTAGTATACGCGTTAATATAAGAAGTCAATATTCCTAAATGATGACAAATGCGCTATAGAAGCGCAAATTCCAAAGTTGGTATATGGTTTGCGCGTGCAAAGTCACCGGTGCAACTAGTATCCATGTTGATGCTCGGTGTCCAGGAACATAATCTCGGGCTCGTGCTCGATGCTGGAGTCGGCCAAGGTGCTGGCGCTGTCGCCGCAGGAGCGCACGCAGTGGCAGAGCCTGGCCGCGCACAGCAAGACCGTCTCCGACAGCATCAAGGGCTTGGTCACCAACATCAGGTGAGAACCGAGCTTTCGTCGATCAGACGACCTGATTAGCGCAGTTTGTAGTGGCCCTGCTTTCGGTGCCGAGGGTCCCGGGCTCGAATCCTGGTAGGGACAAACTATGATGTGCGTGACTGTTTGTACCTGAGTCATGGGTACTGGGTTCGCTCCCAGTCCGCCGAAGTCTCCCGAAGAAATTCCCGCAACATTGGTTATTGAACAGACGCTCTTTCCATTACATTCCGTTCTTGCAACGTAAGCGTCTTCCGTCTCGCTCACACCGTAAATTTCACAAATAAGAATGACAGTGACGGCATGCTATCTCGGTGAAGTTACGTTACTATTACCTGCTTATCCTACTGGGAAAAAGCAGAGAAATCGTGCGCGAAAGAATTAGATATGATAATTATGGATTAACAATCACTCGCGATTGCACGGCCGAGCTTTCTCGTGTGGAAGAACGTGTCTAAAGGCGGTTTATATGTGTACAGGGAGAAGGCGCCAGGCCAGCGCGAGTGCGCGGCCGCGCTGGACGCGCTGAACCGCCAGCTGCGCGAGCTGGACCAGGTGGGCATCCAGGCCGTGGGCCAGGAGCTGCAGCCCAGGAAGGCCAACACGCTGCAAGGTACGACACACACACACACACACACACATACGCTTGCATGGCTTCCTCTATTACACCGTAGGGCTGTAACATTGTGAATAGAAATGCTTTTGTAAAGTAAAGACGGTTTTTTTTATATATATTTCGAATGTAGCCAACTCTTCAACTGCGCCACAAGATAGACAGATGGCGCTGCAGATGACCTGATCCTGAAACGCGCCATGAAAGTTTTCGGAGAATGTAACATATATAAGAAGCCCCGACTATGACCGTCAGGGCATAGCGGCCGCACCGCCTACGCCCCGCCAGGCATACCGCCCACCTGGCTGGAAGATCTTCCGTTTTCCGCGACATTGGTGACCCCTGATACTGAACAGAAGCCTAGTTGCATTTTATTTGGAGAATAAAACGAAATTGACATCCTCACTCCTCAGCTACTTGCCGAAATGTCCTAACCGATAGTTACACTAACCTGATGGTCCCGCTGTTGGCAGGCTACTCGGAGCAGATTGAGAACAGCGCCACGGAGATGCTGGAGCGCCTGGAGCCGCTGCGCGTGGCCGCCAAGAGCGAGGCCGAGAACCTGGGACACGCGGTCGTGCAGCTGGTGAGAGGGGGGGCATTAATAATCCCAATCAGAATCAGAATATTTTTTATTCATGTAGACCATTATGTACAGTACTTATGAATCGTCAAAAGTTACAAAATATTATGCTACTACTTTACCACCCGTTCGGAATGCCGTTCCTATGGAGAAGAACGGACAAGAAACTTCATGGTTGCTCTTTTTTTTTAAATATATTTTACATTTTTGAGCAATGCTTGCAGTCTATCCTGATAATGCGACTGCCATCAGTTCTCTGAGACAGTGACAGCGACAGATTTCTATGGGTCTACTAGCCGACCCGAAGAATGTTGTCCTGTCCAAATCTAATAGAAGAAAGTACTTTCAGACAACTTTTACAATTTTTCGATCTTCATAAACTTGATTCGGATAAATATAAAAAAAAATCTTAAGTAGTTTTCAAGTATTGCGGAAGACTTTTTGCTAAAAGTTAGCCTGTATATGGTATGGGCAATGCCTATAAGGGTCCGGTAGGGGGTTGTCTCGGGAAACCAAGGGCAGGTGACGAAGTGTGGTGTGGGCAGGTGTCGTACGCGGAGCCGCTGGTGGCGGGCGCGGCGGGCGCGGCCTCCAACATCACGGAGTCGGGCACGCAGGCGGCGCTGCTGGAGCACGCGCGCACCGTGCTGGAGACCGCGGCGCTGCTGGTGCAGGCCGCCAAGGCCGCCGCCGGCAACCCCAGGGTCAGTCACGCTCAAATGTACTACCAGCTTCCTCCACGCTAGCTCCATTAAATATAGTCTACAGTACTCAGGGTTACTGCAGTTTTTTATTAGTGCAAGAATTTTCAGAGTCGGATTAGTAAAGTCGAAGAAAACGAGATTAAAAGTGATTGTCTTTTTTAACGCTCTCTCTATGGTCGGTCCCTCATGTCTGAGGATCGCGATCATCGTTGGATAGTCCACGCTTGGATCGAACGATTAGCCTCCATCGGTCTCTGTTCAGTGCGCTTTTTAACACTAGGCGAGTCTATTATTGGACTTGCCCGTGTGCAGAAAAATACCTGTTTGTACCTATTATTGAACTACAAAAGTACGGTTGAATTATTTAATTGTGTTGTTGTGTAAGTCAAGCTTCGCTCTGCACTGGGCAACTGTGTATGGGTGTGAGTAAGGCAGGCGCGGTTGACGTGTGTGTGATGTGTGCGCGTGCGCAGGCGGCGGGCACGCACGGCGCGGTGGAGGCGCAGGCGGCGCAGGCGCGCGCGGCGCTGGGCGAGCTACTGGCGCGAGTCCGCGAGCTGACCGCGCAGCGCGGCGCCGTGGGCCCACTGCTGGACGTCATGGCGCGCGCGCTCGCCAGGCTCACCGACAACAGGTCGGTACATCACTACATTACACACTACCTGTGTTAGGACACCGTAGTATAGCAAGCCCACATAAAAGCTTACGCTTAGTTTGGGATCGCAACACAAATCATTTGTAATTATGCTTATGGAAATAGATATTAAGAAAAAGGTCGCAGTAAACATGCACGATCTTGTACACATTGGACACACCGTATGGAACTATACCAGGTGATTCAGAAAAGGTATACTAAGCCTGGAACATAGGCTTCTTTGGCGTATTTGTAACCATTGTATGAAGTCAGATTTGTTATATTATGTCTATCCTAAAAAAATATCTGACACAAAATGACACTTGTGATATGGTTTTCTTTTTATTCTATGAAAATAAATAACTGAATGCGCTTAGAAAACGTAAGTTCGAGGCTAAGAACACTTTCAGGATCAACCTGTATATTGTTGCCGCTCTTGTGTAACGTCTTCAGTGTGTGACCGACTACTCGACCGAAACATTACGGTTTGGTAAAGCGTTCAAATAGAATAACTATTAATTTATCTCATTGTTTTGGATGGAAATTAACCGAAAAATTTAAACAAAAAAAGGAAAAGTAAATGAACGTTCTGGTCCCCACACGGGGAATTCCTGGTGTCGTTTTAACCTATGTTTTATTCATCATACTTCATCAACTAAAATAAGCGTCGCATTACGACCCAACTGTAGAGATATATAAATAATGAAAAAAAAAACAATTTGACAGAACCAGAACTCCAGTAAGCTAATACCTAGACTTAAACCATTCCGCGATATCTCGGTCAGCGAGTTCGTAAAATCTTTATATAGCGCCGCGTCTGTTCGTCTCTGCATCTATTTATAGAGACTCAGCTGACTGCTTCACTAACTAACTGCGCGGTTAAGGTCGCCTAGACTCGTGTACTGATGGCGTACTCGTATCATCACGGTGAAACGATGGCGGGGGATGCAGATAAGAAAGGACGCTGGGCCGAGATGAAGGCCTTATTAAAGTTATCTGCAACTGTGTGGGTAGATATTATGTGGCTTATTATGACGGAGTAGTGACGGCATATGGCACTGAGACGTGGTCTCTTACTATGGGCCTCATAAGAAATCTCAAGGTCGCTCAGCGCGCAATGGAGGGAACTGTGCTCGGGGTTTCGCTACGCGTTTGAATCAGAAATGCGATCTGTAGATGACCTAGAGTCACCGGCATAGCTCAAAGGATTTCAACGTTGAAGTGGTAGAGGGCGCGGCACATCTAGAAGAACAAATTGTCATTGGGGCAGAAAGGTTCTGAAATGAAGACCACGAGTCGGAAGACGTAGTGTAGGACGGCCCCCACAAGGTGGAGCGATGATATCACACGCGTCGCGGGAAGCCGGGGGATGCGAGTGACGGAGGACCCGGGATGTGTGGAAGTCATTGGGGGTGCCTATGTCCAGCGGTCGTCATTCAGCTTATGGATGGATGTGGAGGAGTAGACTTTAGTTGTAAATCGGGGCTGAAGGGGAACCTGTTCCCCACCGTCACATGCAGAGCCAAACGCCTTGCGGCACAGGTCACACCGAAGTCTACATTCATAGCATTTCTCTTCAATCTTATTCTCTACTATTTATTGCATCTTCGACTCGCACCTAAAGGATTTCTTATGGGAATCTCATTTTAAGATGTAAAGGAAATCTATTTCTATAGAACTTTACGGGTGGGTGCGTACAGTTCGCTCGGGATGCTATTTCCGCGCGACCACAACGGAGCAATTAATCTCTAATGTATTTCTACTTGAGTAGTCCTTGTAATTACGATCAGTGAAAGTGATCAAGTGGCCCGACTCCTGTTCCATTGAACAGTGCACCTGGCTGTTTGCCAGCGCAACCCGCTACTAATGCTCCGATGGATGTGTCGATAATATAAACATTGTAATAGCTAGTGTACATGGATGTTTGTAGGAGACCTTAATATATTACCGCCGGACTCGGATGAGTCGTGGTGGAAGATAATGGTGGATATAACATCTGTTCCGTGTTCCCGACCACCTAACACGAACAGAAGGTCAGACATCAATATTGTTATGTACCTACTGTCGTAAAATAATTGGTACTTTTCATTTAAACATAAATAATTATGAATATCACCATTCAAACGCACCAACCAGGAGTTTGTTGTATATAGGTACCGTACAATTGATTGGGTGAGCGAATTATGAAAAGTTTGATTCCGAAAATTGTCCAAACGGAAATAAAACCTGGAACTGCGCGGAGCATGAACCTAGCAGCCTACCCTCAAACCACTAGACTGTCGTCAATAATGCGCTAAAATCAATCAATTCCTTCAGTACTCTATTATTCACCTAATTTTAAAAGCATATATTGCCACCCCCTTAAGACAAGTCTGACTCAGTCCCGAAGCTCATATACCGTACCGTCAGTACCACAGTACCGTCCCAGCAGCCGCGTGCGCATGTTTACTATACGCGCAGATTACGTGCGCGCCGTGAACCGCAGACGAGTAACGTCACCGTTAAAAACAGACCGAACAGTGTTTTGATTGTGTTGTGATCGGTATATTGCAAGCTGTTGACCTTTGTGGAGAGGGTTCGTCTAGAAATATAGACTAAGCTTTAATTTGTCTTTTCAATCGCGAGAAAACTATTGAAGGGATTCGGATGAAATTTTGCGTGATCATAGCTCATAGGCCAAGTCATCTTTTTTATCCCGGCAAATGGAATGGTGGCTAGTAAATTAGCACAGTGGGCAGTGACTCTGCCTTCTGTGCCTAGGGTCCCGGATTCGAAACCTTGTAGAGACCACCTTTGTGTGAAGAGCATGTATGTTTGTACCTGATTCATGGATGTTTAATCTATACTAATATTATAAATGTGAAAGTTTGGATGGATGGATGTTTGTTACTCTTTCACGCCCAAACGGCTGAACGAATCTGGATGAAATTTGGCACAGAGATAGATTATAGTCTGGAATAGCACATAGGCTACTTTTTATCCCGGTAAAATGTATGGTTCCCGTGGGATAGATGTTTAAATTTTTCATACTTTTTATCGCGGGTAACACCGCCGGGCGCAGCTAGTATCTTTATAAGTATTATTGTATACTGAGATCGCCCCCAGTCCATTGCACGGTGATAATAATACAAGCGTTGCATTGTGTGGGACTCTACAGTCAGTGTATTCGTCTGGCGGAATTATTATTATCAATACCTATCATTCTCAGCAGTTAATAAATAAAAAACTAAGTTATAGGCAGTACAGTCAAGGTTGAATTTCGAATGCCAGTGACGCGCACGTCCGGCTCATAAAACTATTTAAATCAGTTTCACGCTTGACAAGTCTTTGATGTGCAAAATTGACTGAACAAGGCCGCTATATTATGACGACCCGTTGTCTATAGCTCTAAAGAACATGAATATTGCCAGTTAAACACAGTACAATTGACTAGGGGACCAATGTGGACTCCCAGCAATGGGCGTCTCCCGGCTGAGGGATGGTTAGGTGGACTGGGATGATCTCAGTAACACCCAGACCTGGGTCTACCAAAAGGTCATCATAGAGTTATATTATACTAGCTGCGCCCCGCGGTGTTACCCGCGATTAAAAAGTATGTCCTTTTGTTGTCCTTGTTACGATAACATTAGGAGTTCCTGCTAGGCACACTGATCTCGGTATTCCTAGGATCGCCCCCAGTCCATTGTACGGCACCCATTATACAAGCGTGGCTTAAGGCACGTGGTCTGTCGTTATCATATAAACAATTATGTTAAAGGTACTTTTTGTTCCAGAATGTCGCTGATCGGTAGCTATGACGAGACGGACTCGTTCGTGGACTATCAGACGCGCATGGTGGGCGCCGCCAAGGACATCGCCCGGCTCTCCACCGACATGGTGGGTACACCCACACCTGTCATCCCCTCCCCACCCCCATAGTACACTCAACACCTGAGCCATCCATCACCAATAGAACAGCTTACACACTAAGCCGATCCTACCATCGAAATTCTAGCTTACAAGCCAGTAGCTTCTCACTACTTCTTGCCAAAGACGAAAGTGTGATTATGCAAGGCCTGGTTAAGTTACTAATTCCAATCTGACAGCAAACCCAATCAAAACCCGTTGATAAGTATATCAGAGATGCCAGTCCCCGGTGATATGAGAAAGGTTACTGTGCCGCAGACCGCCAAGTCGGCGACGGACGCGAGCCGGCTGGTGCAGCTGGGCAACGAGATGTGCCACAAGTACGAGCAGCTGGCGCAGGACAGCGTGGGCGCCTCCGCCACCACGCCCAACGGAGACGTCGCCAACAGGTGAACAGATAGCTAAGCACAATCTTTTTACGTAGCGTTACGGTAACTTAAGCGTCTTCTATCCTGCTCACACCATCGGTTTTATAAACAAGAATGGCAGTGACAGCATGCTTACTCGATGACGTTACAATTACATGAGGAGTTCTTGGCTACTCTACATCATGAATTGACTTTCAATATACATGGGACGAACAGGGCGGGAAATTTTTGTGTGGTTGAGTTAAAAATTGTTTCTTTGAATAATAATGTACTAGCTTGTGTCCGCGGTACCTGAATGGAACATAGCTTATAGCTCCCAAGGATTATGTAGCGTCCTATTAGTGAATAAATTTTCATTATTGAATCAGTAAAATGAAAATTAAGGCTCAGTAAACCACACTGGTTTACTCAGCCGTAATTTTAATTTTAGGTGGCCCAGGCGCAAGTATTCATGATATTAAAACGGCGCACAGCTCATAAGTTCAATCAAAAGTCGGCTGTAATATCGTTAATTAAGATTGGGGCTGGTGCCTAGCAGAAGTGCGCTTCATCCTTCAAATTGTTTACTAACTAAGATGATATCCGCAGGATCCGCGTGGCGGTGGTGGAGCTGGGAGAAGGCGTGTCCGAGCTGATCAAGGCCGGCGGCCACTGCCGCCTGTCCGCCATCCCGCAGAACCAGCGCGCCGTGGGGGACAACGCTAAGATCGTTAACGAAAAGGTACCTTATATGTATGCACAATATTTGTTCTGAGCGTTGCGGTAACGTAAGTGTCAGCCATCTCTCTTGTACAACATATGTCGTAAATAAGTGTAACAGTGACAAAGTGCTTTCTCGATGACATTAAGATTGTGTAATGGATATTGTTTCCAGAGATTGAGGAAGAGAGAGACGGGAGAGAATAATAAAAACAAATATTTCTCTCAAAATGGTGCAGCCGGTACCCAATGACAGAACAGCATAGTTGGTAGTAATTATCCTTGTTCTATGTAATCCCGGTGCAGGCAAACTTAGTGTGATGAACACGAATGCTACTTTCTATGACAAGCACTATTTTAATTTGTCGTATGTCATTACTTCCCAGAACTTGATCCTTAATAGCGACACATTATAGGATGTTGCAATAATAAAATTATGTTGGTTTTTTCTTTATATGACCAGGATCAGTTCCTGGATAGGGTTTATTTTTATATGACCAGGATCAGTTCCTAGATAGGGTTTATTTTTATATGACCAGGATCAGTTCCTGGATAGGGTTTATTTTTCAAATGATGCAGTTTTTGTTTTCATCAAAATAAGTCTTGAGAATCCTTCAAGAATTTTTCGGATTTACCCGTCCACGCCTACTTGAAAAATGAACCCTGTATAGTATTTCACGGTTCGCCCCCAGTCCATTGTACGGTACCTATACTACGCGCGCTGCTTAGTGTGGGGCCGTACAGTTGGTGTGGTCGCGTGGTTATATCGTGGTGTGGTGTGGTGGCAGGTGGTGGGCGTGCTGGGCGCGCTGCAGGCGGGCTCGCGCGGCACGCAGGCCTGCATCGACGCGGCCGCCACCATCGCCGCCATCATCGGGGACCTCGACACCACCATACTCTTCGCCAGCGCAGGTACACACACACACACATACATACCACATTATCTTCATTTACAAAATAGAATTAGAATTTATACAAAACCTATCAAAAATATTGGTTGACGCACTCGGTGACGCAAGGGCCGGGCATTTCCTCGCTCAGCGAGTAGCTTTGGCTATTCAGCGAGGAACTGCGGCCAGCGAATTGGGTACGCTACCGCATTAGACAATTTTTTTACACTTTTTCTAAATATTAAGAACGTATGCTTTTCTATTTTGCTTTAATTTCTATTTGCGTTGTGCATATTGTGTAAATAAATTGTATAAAAGGAGTTTGTAAATGTGGGAACAATGTAACAAAAAAAATCACAAAATTTAACTTTAAAATCTACATCAAAATTATGACTTCACATAAAGATTACAAATACGCTAAAGAAGCGCAGGTTCAAGGCCTTATATACCGTTTCTGAATCACCCTGTTTAAATGTAATCCCTGCAGACAGAACAACGTTCCGCGTTCTGTGTTCTTTGTTCAGCAACACTCAGTATTCCATATTCAAATAGCAAATGAACGCTATGCCCCCAGGCACGCTGCACTCGGAGAAGGAGACGGACACGTTCTCGGACCACCGCGAGAACATCCTGAAGACCGCCAAGACGCTGGTGGAGGACACCAAGAGCCTGGTGGGCGGCGCGGCCGGCTCGCAGGACCAGCTCGCCGCCGCCGCGCACAGCGCTGTCTCTACCATCGGTCAGTGACACTTCACTACTTATAATCCCACTAATATTATAAATGTGAAAGTTTGGATGGATGGATGTTTGTTACTCAATCACGCCAGAATGGCTGAATGGATCGGGATAAAATTTGGCACAGAGATACATTATAGGCTGGAATAGCACATAGGCACATAGTAATTACAGAATCTTGGTTTATTTCCGTGAAGAATCAGCCTGGGAATGATCGCTCAAATGTGTAGCATCAATTAAGATTTCAAAGCGTAGCGTATCGTGTGTGCGCCTCGCATGGCAACACACTGGAGCTAAACAATAACTTTTATAATAACCATGGCGAAAAGAAAACAGTTTTGTAAAAAAAAACAAGCTAGGTCTTCTCAGTTGAGGCTGCGTTCCGATCCAGTTGTAGTTCATATATGAAATAAATGATCTGAAAGAGCCCCGGTGTTGTGTTGTGTGGTGTGCAGTGCAACTGTGCGAGGTGGTGAAGCTGGGCGCGGTGTCGCTGGGCGCGGGCAACCCGGAGCCGCAGGTGCTGCTGCTGCACGCGGCGCGCGACGTGGCGGCCGCGCTGCGCGACCTGGCCGCCGCCACCACCGCCGCCAGCGGCAAGCACGTGGCGCACCCCGACATGCAGCGCCTCAAGCACGCCGCCAAGGTACCGCCCACCACAACACACACTGACGAGACCTACCCTCACACGAGGACTTCAATGTTTCAGTGGAGGACTACGCCGGTTTGCGCTATAGATCGTTTTGACTTCACAATTGTTTTGGGATTGCCATATATTTTTTTATATTCCTAGTGATTCTTAATAATGTACATTTTTGTTTTTTTTTTATTTAATATTTTTCTAAATTCTAGTACACACGACAACACAATCAATCATGTATTACGTTTTCATGTTCGGTGTGGGATTTTGATGTCGTCTGTACATGTTTGTGCCTGTCAAATGTCTGTCAATATTGGACTTTTAAACGCCGGCGTTGTTCCACCAGCGGCTGTCGGATACGACGAAGCGCTGGAGCCTGCCGCACAGGCACAACACCTACCCGAGACAGAACCGACGCTCCATGAACTTGACGATCAGAACCGATTATAACTCCTGCGATTCTGAGACAGATCTCTTTCAATCTGACCAGGAGGACGAGCTGATCAAGCTCCTGGACTATTCTAGCCAGGACGACGATGTCTCCCCGACTATTTTCCACGATAATTGCGAAGAGATCATCGCTTATATCGAAAATCTATTGAAATCTCCACCGATCAGAGGATCCAAAGATGATAAATTGAATGAGAGATACAATATGGCCGCCAGGAATAGTATACTAGACATGGATTGGCGAGTGCTAAAGTACGGTGAAAATATATTACTCGGTGAAGTGAAAAAAATTGTTGACTTGATTGTAAACGTAGGTGACAAAGCTGAAAACAAACGTAAACGAGATGTGATCCAAAGAATGAAAGCTAACAACGCTTTGGATAACGAAATGAAACGGCTATCGCAAGTTATCGAAGACTTAAATACCGAAATTAACGTCACTATAACTACAGAAGTTATTGAAACTGTACCGACCAAAAAATCCAAACTAGATGACACGCCTAAATTGAAAAGTCCAGTGTTCACACTGAAAAGGGTTAAACCTATCAATTTGGATAAACAGAGTCGGTCCCCAGAGGCCGCGGAAGTTGTTAAACAACTATTGAGTCCTGAAAAACAGAAAGGAGAGTCTGAAATAGCAATCGTCAAACCGGATGTAGTTGGCAAAGACGGTGATGTTAATACGATGACTAGAAAAGTGAGAATGGAATTCTGGAAGATGTTCCAGGATGACACGGACTGGTGGACAGCGATAGCCAAACGTAATCTGGAAAAAATGGAAGAAACGAGAAGAGAATTGGAAAGATTCAGCGGTCACGAACTAGTTTTAGGAGAATTCCAGAACGAAATAGATAAATTCGAAAAGGATAAGCATAAACTGCAAACTTTTATCGATGAGGTCGACCAATCCAAAGCGGTGAACAAGGACTTGGAGTATGATAAAAAATACGAAGAAATCGTACTAACATTGATAGAATTCGCGAAGAAGGACTTCATTTACAAAGGGTTCGATCCGCTAATCGAGCAATTGAAAGCTTTGTCGAACATAAAAATCGATCGGAGAAAGAAACCCGTCAACGTTGAGGACATACTAAACATATACACACAAATTGACATCACCAAATATACATACGAGGAATTATGTTTATTGGAGACGTATTACAAAGAGATAATTCGTAAATACAAAAAGGAGTTCAATAACAAAGAGAATATTGAACACACATCACATGTTACATCACACACTGACTCACACAAAACACGTAATCACCTGGAAATTTTCGACCTAACTCGCACTTATCCGATGCAATACTACGCTAACAACTGGTGGAGTATCTACAAAGATATTCTAAAGAATCGCGAGCAACAATTCGGTTCCATCGACAACTGGTGGCAATACTACGAAGAAATATTGAACAACAAGGATACTTCCGTGGAGGACTTGGAGAGAATCAAATCCATTATGGAGTTCAGATCGTCGAGGCGACCGAGCAGTCGCATGGAGGAGCAGCTCAAGATGCTGGACGAGATAACGAACGATCGTTTCAAGGAGTCGGAGGCGGTGACCACGCGAGACGACAACTCGGTACTGATACTCGTTGCTGAGTCTAACCCGGCGCACGATAGGCATGGTGTTCATTCGCTTAGGTGTCCTGTTTGGAGTCTCGGTTTGGGAGCTTTGGAGGTCACACTGTTCACGTTATTTGGTTTATTTGCACGCGGTAGGGTACTTGACTGTATATATTAGGAAATAGTTACTAGTTTGTGGTGTGAATTTAAAAACCGAATGATAAGATTGGGGCAATTGCGTTCGAGTGCATTATTAATGGCACAAATTGATGTTCCAAAATAAAAATGCTTTAAGGACATTTTAGAAACAAATCTGGAGTGTATTTAACTGTCTTGGTTTTTTTTATTAATCATATAAGTATACTATTAGTTATTGGCGGAGGCTGTTCTACGATTGAGAACATTGTCTCAACACACCTAACTCCACACAGACAGATATTTTATTTCAATCAACTTTAGTGTTAGGAAATGTCAAGTACCCTATACACTCGCTTTATATTCCTCTCATTGTTGTTATTATGTATACGCTGAGGCTGAGTGAGTGTATCTTATGTATCCTCTATCCAATATCATTAACTTTCACATTTTTGAGTTCATTTTCATAATCATATCTTTCTCAAATTCATGATCGCGTTAAGACTTAAAGGTACCGTTTCAAATTGCAGCAAATATTGGTCAATTTAATCAACAATATTATCAAAATTTTCTACAATTAAATTCAAAAGACACACCACTACCTTACTTGTAAACCTCCAAAACTCAATCGAATCGTTCCAAACTCTTCGTGAAAGCTTGTCGTTCGTCCATGATCGGATGCACCGTGTGAACGGACGAGCATAGTTCTGTCCTTGTCTATGTGCGCATGGCGTGTGTTAATTGGTCGGTTTGCTTTACCGTTACATCTTGCAATATTTCCATTTAGATAGAGAAGATTCCATAGATATGTATTCTCGCCATTGACATTGCTAATGTCCATATAAAACTTCCTTAAAATACGAATTCTTTATAATGAAATCTTCGAGCACTGAGCTGCCTTGCTTCGATAATAAGTTTTCGGTCACTTCTCTCTTCTAACCCTGTCTGGCGCAGCTGACTAAGAAAGGATTCTGATTCTGCTTGAACATTTAAATTTAATATTGTTTAAAAAGATAATAGTCCCAACCGATTTCGGCCACAGCAATCGCTAATATAGAACACCATAACAGATGTTTTGCTGAAAGACATATCTGGCCGATTCTTAGCATATTATACACATATTATTTGCGTACTCACGCAGTTTTATAGTAAACTAATTGAAGTCAGCGGCTTCGCCCGCGTATAAGTTGACATTCTTCTATAGAAATCTTCTGTAACTTAAAATTAAAATCCGTTCAGTAAACTTCGACCTCTGTCTAACTCTTCAGGGATTACTTACGTGTCAGGTGCTAGTTTCAGTAATGTGCGTATAAGTAGTAATTGCCTTTTGATTGGCCCTAAGTTTTGTATTCGAAAGTTTTTCTAGAACCCTGATATAATTATATCTTCATTAGTCCATCTCCACATCGCTAGGTCTCCATCAGTCATGCTCCACGGTGCTCGGTGACGAAGACGACGCCTCACGCTTCCCATCCAGTGTTGTAACATTGAAAAACCAAAAGCTTTCATTCACAGACGACACACGCTTATAAAGGTCCAATATTGACGGTCAAAATATTAATTGTCTATGTATACTATTCAAGATAGGCCCCATTGGTTTTCAAGCTTTCACTCAAATATGTTGGGACTGACTGACAGGAGAATTGGGCTACAAGAAAGAGAAAGAATACGACGACATCTGTTGCTTTCTATCTTATAGGTCTATCCTCCTTTGTCCGATTGTGAGGCTGTTGGTGTGCGAGTAGTGCATCCCACTGCGATCAGAAAACTTGCTTCATAATAACGTAAGATTTTTTTTAACTGGCATCTGACAGAAAAACCATTTGGGACCGATCGTTTTGAATAGTATATTTCTATATTATTTTTTTATAATCTATGGTGTTCATTGAAAGCTTATGGGTTTCCCGCTATGGCATGGAGCTTTTGTCGTACGCACCCATGGGGTATGACGTCATCATTGTATCGAAACGGCAATCTAATCTTAGTTGGCAACCCAAAGCTTTTAATATTTCATGATTTTGTTACAATAATTCAACGATGGCGCTAATTCTGTTGGTATGCGAATTAAACTCGAAGAAACTAAATGTATTGCCATCCTTGTCCTGGTCGTAATGTACGAGCAGGACGGCAAAGTTTAGTTGTCAAATTTAGTTTTGTCGTAATTCGAAGACAACGGAATTGGCGACAATGATTCATTATTCTTTAGTCTAATAATAATTTAGGTTCATTATAACCTTGTTGACTGTATCCATACCATGTTTTTGGAGAATATTTTGCCCCGAACAGTTTTCTTCTCGTCCTTCTCCCTTCAGCCTTTTTACCCGACTGCGTCAGGGGAAGGGTAATGTTATTTAATTATCGATATTCACACGGAGCGACTATCGGCTGCCGGACGCCCAACGGTTGAACATGCTGTCAGAATTTTTCAGGCGTCTGACTGCCTACAACAAGGGTCTTGGGGTTGCCACCGTGCTATTCAAAGCGCGAGGACCCCAGACACATAATAGGGTGATTGACTATTATTTTTTATGACATTCTGTGAGAGAATTTTCGAAATACATTCAGTTATGTTACAACATTGGTGGGGGGTACCGTTTGTTGTTGCACGTGCATTGACTTATGGCGCGGACGTCTCCCGCCTGTAGCTCTATGCCGTTTTTGTTTTTTTTCTGATCGGAATAATGAACGTCAGAGATTTTGTTTTTTTTTGTTGAGTTATTGCAAATATTGTTTTATTTTCAGACTCATACTTAATTTAAAAAATATAGTCAACTTCCCTAATCGGCAACCCGCTCCACATCCAAGGGCTAGCATATCATCATGTTAATTTCGACACGGCGTTCTTCCAAATAGTCTTATTGCTATGCTGTAATATGATCGGTGTATGGTCCAGGTGATGGTGACGAACGTGACGTCACTGCTGAAGACCGTCAAGGCCGTGGAGGACGAGCACACGCGAGGCACCAGGGCGCTGGAGTCCACCATCGAGGCCATCTCGCAGGAGATTGAGGTACATTCATTACGCCTTAAAACTATACCACTAATCATCTTATGCAGCTTAATTCTATTGCGATAAAGATTTATTATACACTAGCCATGAGGCTGATCATAAATTTAAAAACAATATGATTCTTCATACAGCCTTTGACCCCCCATTTGATCCCTTTAGGGGTCGAATTTCCAAAAATCCCTTCTTAGTCACCTACGTAATAAGAAAGTAAATAAAAAAAAAACCCAGCAAATTTAAACTCGTTGAAGGATTATAAATGAGAAATAATGATAATAATATCGCCAGACAGACACACTAACTATACGGTCCCACACGAAGTTTGTATTATGGGTACCGTACAATGGACTGGGGGCGAACTCAGTATATAGTACTCATATACAAACATCTCGGGTACAAACATTCATGCTCATCACACAAAGGTTATCCCTACAACGATCATGTCATTACCAACCGTGCTAATCGTCGTCAATACAAGCACTATTCTAATCCCCCCCTCTGTAGGTGCTGATGTCCCCGGCGGCCCCCAAGTCCACCGCCACCCCGGAGGAGCTGATCCGCTGCACGCGCCAGATGACGGTGGCCACCGCGCGCGTGGTCGCCGCCGGCAACTCCAACAAGCAGGACCAGCTCACCGCCGCCGCCAACCTGGGCCGCAAGACCGTGGTGGACCTGCTCGTGGCCTGCAAGGTACTTGCAAAACTCTGTTTGAAATTGGTGATTTAGGGCATCGAGAAAACAAACCTCCAAATTCCTGTTGTAATAATCTTGTTCGTAGTAATTACAAATCAAAGATGGTTTCCATATTGGTGGTGCCATCTATTGACGCAGCTTGCAACCACTTGCTATTTGTCCGTACAGCCGATATTACTTGCAAGGGTTCAGATCAAGGAATATTCTGTACAGATTTTGTGTTGTAATTTACATGTACAGCTTATACTATTTAATGTTCACATAATACATATGACGGACATACTGACAGGATTGCGAAACCCATATACAATAGGCCTTTTGACTGAATATCGGTCACGGCGGCCGATCTTAACGAACGTTAGCCAACTACGCAGGATATATTATAGTGTAAAGTGTGTGCGCAAGCATTGTTACACTTTGTCTTCCCTCACTCTCATAGTCCGATGTAAAGGTTATCCGACACTACCGGAGAGAGGTCAGGCGCAAGACTGACTGGTTGAGGTTATATTGTAGTTAAATAGGTTAAACAACCGGTCTTGGTCCGAACTAGGGATGTTGCGAATGCTGATTTTTTCACATCCGCGGATGCGAATGCGGATGCGGAGTTTTTGGGGCTCACATCCGCGGATGCGGATGCGGATGCGGATGAATTTTGAAGTGCAATCATTTCTCCAATGAGTTTATCAATTTTTTTAGAATTTGAATTATTGATGTCCCACTTCTTTTCTTTTAGAATAACTTCTTCTAATGACAGTTGTTTCTTTGCTTCTTGCAGAGGAGTGGTAACTTTATCTAAAAAAATATACACATACAAATAAAAATTTTCGTAATTAAAAACTAAGTAAAGAACATGTTTAATTTTTGAAATAAAAAAATACGTATTGATATACTTTTAAAAATACCTCTCAAAATCAAATGTCCAACTTATATTACAAAAAAATTATATCATACAATAACGCCAAACTGACCGGACTTTTTAATTATTAGTTATTACTTTATTACCGATCAAGAATGTGGAAATGAAACGAAAAAAATACATGATAATTGTCAATGTTATGTCAAACAAATGAGATTAAGAATCAAGACAGCTACTACTAACGAAATGCTAAAAGGACACAAAGGACACAGCACTACCAGAAATTACTTAGAAATGTATCATAATTTAAAAAAAAAATGATATTATGGCCAATTTCTAAGCTAAGTAATATAGGTACCTATGCGAATTCGTTTACTGTGTCGAACCTTGTCACCAATTTCTTCGCTCCCATTGGTCATTGTCACGTGCGACCGGCACGCGCCACCCGCCGGGCCCCACGCATTTCTTTCTTGTCGCTACTTGCATGATATTCGCATCCGCATGAACATCCGCACTGATTAATGCGGATGTGGATGCAGATGCAGATGTCCAAATCTATGCGGAAGTTCCGCATTTGCGGATGCGGATGCGAATGTTCGCAACATCCCTGGTCCGAACTTAATCATTGACCGCGTGACTTCTTTGGTCGATAAATATGGAAATCGTAGTGTTTTGTCAATACTGAGAGTATTAACAAAACACACTGCGATTTCTGTCAGCTTAGTTATTTTATGGCTCCTGTTTGGTTAATTAGATAAATAAAGTGAGAAAAAATGATTTACAAACTTATTGTACGGTGATGTCGTGTCGCGTGTCAGGGCGCGGCGGCGGGCGCGGCAGGCGCGGAGGGCGCGGAGGGCGCGGAGCTGCGCGCGCGCACGCTGGCGGCGGCGCGCGCGGCGGCGGAGGCGTACCGCGCGCTGCTGCAGCAGGTGCTGGCGGCCGGCGCCGACGCCGCCGCGCGCCAGCTCTTCCCCGACCTGTCGCGCCGCGTCGCGCACACCGTCGCCGACATCATCGCCACCGCCGAGCTGCTCAAAGGTACGCCGCACTACCTCCCTCCACATGCCTGCCGGGCTCTTGTGCACATGTTACGTGTACCCATAGCCCCCATACTAGGTTCTAGAATTGTGTGTAAAGATCTATTTTAAAAAAAGAGCAACCATGGAGTTTCTGGCCCGTACTTCTCCATAGGAACGGCATTCCGAACCGGTGGTAAAGCAGTAGCATAATATTTTTGTAACTTTTGACGATTCATAAGTACTGTACATATTGGTCTACCGTGAATAAAAAATATTCTGATTCTGAAAAAATCGCCATTCCAACGTCCGACGTTGTCAAAAGGCTGGGTTTGAGACACAGCACCATCTAGCGGGAGCTTATGCTGTTAACATGATTCAAATGACGAGTTTTTGGTCAGGAAGTAAGAGTGCATGGTAGGCTCCCAAGTAATCGGAAGGTACCCCCTGGGCAGGCTCGGACTGGGTGGACCCGGACGACCCCACGGTGATAGCGGAGAACGAGCTGCTGGGCGCGGCGGCGTCCATCGACGCGGCCGCCAAGAAGCTGGAGTCACTCAGGCCCCGGAAAAGCGTCAAAGTGCAGGTACCCTTATTATTATTTAACATACAAATGTTAACCGCCAAATTTATAGACGTTTTATAACTTTATCATACATCATATAGTACTGCGCACAAGAGTTTTAATTTGAGAAATACTATATGACGTTTGATAAGGTTATAAAACATCTATAAATTCGGGGGTAATTTTTCTGTAAAAAAATGTCACATTGCATTCGTTTTGATTGTTAATTGTACAGGATGATTCAGAAAGTCTATACTAAGTCTTGAACCTGCGCTTGCTAAGCGCATTTGTAACCATTATGTGAAATCAGAATTTCGATATTTCAGTTTAAAAAAAATATAGTATACCCATTCTGTATAATTTTCTTGTATAAAGTGTACTAATAATTGTTAAATATTTTAAGACGTACATTGGTTGATAAACTAGAAGATCGGCGGATAAAGATAGAAATAACTGACCCCAAAATTATTAGAAATTAAAAAAAATAATACCAATTTTACATTTTTGTGTCACCATATTTTTTTTTTATCTATAAAAAGTGTATTTATTGAATTTGTTATCCTATAGTATGACCCCATACAATACTTCACACTATCTTTGTCACACCTTATATTATGTTAACAAAAAACCCCCATATAAGCATTCAAATAATTTCACAGGTACTTTTTGAAAAATTCTATTATATAAGTTTTTATCGTAATCTATACTAATATTATAAATGTGAAAGTTTGGATGGATGTTTGTTACTCTTTCACGCTCGAACGGCTGAACGGATCTGGATGAAATTTGGCACAGAGATAGATTATAGTCTGGAATAGCACATAGGCTACTTTTTATCCCGGTAAAATGTATGGTTCCCGTAGGATAGATGTTTTAATTTTTCATACTTTTTATCGCGGGTAACACCGTCGGGCGCAGCTAGTTAGAATATAAACGTAAAACATTCGGTATTGTTCGGGCGTAATCGTAAATAACCACGCCCAATGAAATCTCAAATCGTTGATTGTACTTCGGGTTTCATCGTACATCACCGCCGACGCGATGACTCCAAGTATTCCTAGTAGTCAGATCATATTTCATGACCTTGCAAGACAACAAGGCGAAGACACGAAGATCGTACCAGCCATCAACAAGTCTGCGCAAGAGCAACGCCGCGCGTCGATGAGATATGTTTGATATTCTTGGTTGTATCTTGTGCATCACCCGGGAATCAAACATATACCTATCGACCGCGGCACTAACATCGAGCCGGAGGAACTGCCGAAGAAATTAATGAGTACAATATTTAATGTAGTAAACATTGGATGTTCCGCCAGCGACAAGAGTTATTAGATGTTTGTAGACAATGTGGTGTGACGAGCACGAATGTACCCGAGTCATGTTCGTTTAATATCTATATAAGTAACTATAGCTACTTGCTCGCGGCTCTCGTTGTACCTCGATGTAACCCTTTCAGGATAATGTAGCTTTCTATCTGTGAAAGAATTTTCAGACTCGGATCATTAGTTCCCGAGATTATCCCCTACATACTTGTACTCGGATAACATACCTTCTTATAATATTGGTTGGTATATCTATCACTATCATCTGCCTCACCTTTTCCCATTATCTGGGGTCAGCGCAGTACGCCAATTTCTTCCATTCACCGCGCTTTTCGCGTCCACTTTGGCCTCCTTTATATCACTTTTTAATATTTGGCGGAAAAAGGAAGATCTCCCAGCTAGTCGGGTGGCATGCCTGTTAATGTCGGGATCTTGTATATATGTTACGTGCTCCGAAAACTCTGAGAGCGCGTTTTAGGATTGTATGGAGAATCGTCATTTGTTCCGAATGTCGTCTACAGCGCCATCTGTGTAGCTTGTGGCGAGCTTGAAGAGGTCGCTACAAATAGAATCAATCGATATTTTCTTGGGTCTTCCTCTCACTCATCCATCCTCATTAATTCTCAAAGCTATTTTGGTCACACGCTTCTCGTCGGTTCTCATCACGTGACCGAACCATTCCAGCCTCCTGCATCTTATCTCTGCTACAGGCGCTTATTCACACTACTTGTTATATACTCCTTCCTCACCTCAGCCATTTGCGTTATTCCCCACATTCGCATCTCGGCCGAGTGGAGACATTTCTCTTCTCGTACCTTAGTTGCCCAGCATCCGAGCCGTGCATGATCGTAGGTATATCTATATAAGTAATGATTCACTGGGATCGCCCCCAGTCCATTGTACGGTACCGGTATAATACAAGCGTTGCTTAGTTTGTGACTGTACAGTTGGTGTTCTTCTGGAGATTTTAGTATTATGTGTAGAGCCTGTATATGTTGTCTCAGGAGGCGGACGAGAGCCTCAACTTCGACGAGATGATCCTGGAGGCTGCGAAGTCCATCATCACGGCCACCTCGGCGCTCGTGCGAGCCGCCTCCGCCGCGCAGAGAGAACTCATCGATCAGGTATTGTGCCGATAATAATAGATATATAGTTGTAATATAGATACTGATTTGACGACCTGATTAGCTCAGTGGGTAGTGTGACCCTGCTTTCTGTGCTCAGGGTTCCGTGTTTGAATCCTAGTAGGGACAAACTTTGTGTGATGAGCACGAATGTTTGGATGTTTAATGTTTATATAAATGTTATATACTGGGTTCGCCCCCAGTCCATTGTATGGTACGGTACAAGCATAATACAAGTGTTGCTTAGCGTGGAACCGTACAGCTGGTGTGTTCGATATTTTATGTCTCGCTAGTGATATTTATATTATATTTGATGCTTCACATGAAATTAAGAATATGATAATCTGATATACAGAGTGATTCAGAAAAGGTACCATTATAACCCTGAAACCTGTTCTTCTTTTACGCAATTTTAAACATTTTGTGAAGTCAGAATTTTAGGAAGGGGAAAGGGAACAAAATTTATTATTTAAAATGCGATACAAGCACTTGTTTAAGGCTTAATCAATCCGCACATTATTTTATAGTTATAACCTCGTAGCGAACATTCCGGCAACTGTATTACTGAGCATTTAAATGCAATAACATTCAAAGCTATGGTTAAATTACTTGCCATCTAGCCGGCTAGACAACGACAGTGGTATGGCTACATACAATTATACAGAAGAGCAATATTGCCGGGCTATACTATGAGATTAACTCGTCAGCTACTGGCTTCTGCCCGCGCCTTCGTCTTAAACATAGCATATAGCGCTCGGGTATAATGTAGCTTCTTTCGGTAAAAGAATTGTCAGAATCGGATCAGCAGATCCGGATGTTATCCCCACACCTGCGCCTAGTGCCGTTAAGGAAGGGCACCAGGCGCAGGTGTAGCAGCAGGCCATGGTCGCAGGGCAAGGTGGCGCGGCGGCCCACCATGTCGTCGGACGACGGGCAGTGGTCGGAGGGGCTGGTGAGCGCGGCGCGGCTGGTGGCGGCGGCCGCGCACGCGCTGGTGGAGGCGGCCAACGCGCTGGTGCAGGGCGCCGGCTCCGAGGAGAGACTCATCTCCAGCGCGCGCCAGGTCGCCTCCTCCACCGCGCAGCTACTCGTGGCCTGCAAGGTAGGCCCACTTGTCACCCAGGGACCATTCTGTTGGTGTCTTTTGACGAAGAAACGATGATGGTTCGCGAACGAGATTGTTCAACTCACCGCCTGCACGCCTGCAATTGATTTTAAAATGACTTTTTGCATCGTAACTTTCCCCACATTGAAATAAATTATGACTACGCCAATGCACTGCACAAAATTTTCTTCCGACTCGACGACGGACCTCATTCCAAAAAATGTACCCTAAATTCTTTAACTCTTTTAGAACATGCGAGCACTATTTAATAAAGCTCGCCCTACAAGTTAAGACTCCAAATGTGTTCGTGCTCTATGTAGAGACATGAGCCATTTCTATTAAAATTGATAGATTAATCATTCTTTCTAGCTGTAACTATAACGCGCTCGCGTTTTTTTACTTTTCCCTCGGAGATTCCTTTGGGATAGCAAATTTTCCACTATGAAACATATTATATATTAATCCTGGATTTAAAAGCTATCACCACGTCATTTTTTATCAAAATCTGTCATATAGTTTTTCCGTGATACGTGTTCAAACGGACAACAAAAAAAATAAAAATGTCAGATTAGGACTCTGTATCAAACATAATGATTCCTCATTATGATTCTCTTCTGCCTTTTTGTCATAGTGACGTCTTTGATAATGCCTTAGAAATGTCAGACTTCCAAGAAACAGCCACCGAGTTGTCAGCAACCATGCTAATGTTCCAGGTGAAGGCGGACCCGTCGTCGGAGTCCACGCGGCGCCTGCAGTGGGCGGGCGCGGAGGTGATCCGCTCCACGGACAACCTGGTGCGCGCCGCGCGCGACGCCATCCAGACCGAGGAGGAGCGGAGCCTGGTGCTGAACCGCCGCATGGTGGGCGGCATCGCGCAGGAGATCGACGCCAGGTAACCACCTCCAGCTATCTAGAACCTCCAGGTGTCTGGGTACCTGGTCCACATTCCAGACCGCAGTCCACCACGCTGGCCCAGTGTTGGTTGGTGAACTTTGAGTCGCGGAACAATGTTTGCCTCCACCATACAGCAAGTTAAAAAAAGACTAGCCCGCTGAGTTCCTCCCCGGATCTTCTCAGTTGAGTTTGCGTTCCGATCCAGTTGTAGTGTTAAGAATTTTTTTTTATGACAATTGTAAATGTAAATGCCCCCGTAGGCCTATACGAAATAAATGATTTGACTTTGACATTAACCATCATTGAAAAATTAGTTCACTTATGAAATTCGAAAATCCTAGGGTTCACAGCTTTTTCTAATGAGACCATTAATCCAACATGTTGGCAAAGTTGATTGTCCGCCCACAATCTAATGAGTCAAAGTAATTATTACAGAACATTTAACTTGAACAGTGGAAAGTGCTTGTGTTCAGCGACTCGTCTATGACTTTATGGTAGAGTTGGTATATGAACGTCGTCCACCACCAGGTCGGAGGTGCTCCGCATCGAGAAGGAGCTGGAGGAGGCGCGCGGCAGGCTGACCGCCATCCGGCAGGCCAAGTACAAGATCAAGGCGGGCGAGACCTCCGGCGAGGAGACCGACACCGATGTGTCTACACACCAGAGGTAAGGGGGCTTAGGACCAAGTATTACGTAACGCAATTTTTGGAGATTTTTGACCCCTCCCCATGTAACGCGCCGTAAATTTTTTTTTCTTTATCCCCCCCCCCCCCCCTTCCGCCCTCTAGTAAAACGTAAAATCTCTACGCGACAATGTTACGTAACGCGTAGTTCAAACCCCTCCCCCCCTCCCCCCAAATTCGTTACGTAATACTTGAACGTTCCCTAAGCAACGCTCGTATTATGGGTACTGCACTATGGACTGGGGGCATACCTAGTATACAAGGTGTAAGTGCCTTCGTAACGTAAACTGATGCCATGGATTAAACTCGTGATGCTGGACCGCTCAGAGCTGGTATTGTCCGTCGATCTTTTCATTAAATAATACGCATTTATTCGAGTAATTTTCAACTGATTTTCATTGAAATCATAATAGAAGTCTATCTCAACTTGATTTTAATTTCAAATAATACAATAATTAAGAACGAATTTAGCATTAAAACTGCAATGTAAATTAAACCTCGATACGCTCAAGCACGCTCGTCACTCGCACGCGTCGGGTATCACGCGAAGTGTTGTGTTGTGATCGCGTGGATTACGATACATTGCGCGCTCTAACATTACATTTGTAACCAAAGTTTTCCTTACCATGCCACTATAGATATTAAATATGCATGACTGTAGTATAAAAATGTTGTGCTCATCACAAAAAGCTTTCCCTACCGGGGTTCAATGCCGGAATCCTCGGTACAGAATGCAGGGTCACTGCCATCTGTGTTAATAGGGTTGTCAAAAAATATAAATTTATAAAAAATCTTCTTTCAGATTCAAATCCCCAACGTCGAGCTTCGCGAACACCACCTACAGCCCGAACAGCACGTTCGCGCCGCACGCCACCATCAACACGACGCTGAGCTCGACCCTGAACACCAGCCACCTGAGCTCGCACATCTCGCAGCTCAGCCAGTCCGTGCACGGCTCGCCCGCGCCGCCCGCACCGCCCGCACCGCCCGCACATGCGTACGCGCAGCCGAAGAGCCCGACTGCGCAGAGTTATAATCAGACTAACAATAGGTACGTTTCGTACGTTGTGTGCTCCAAATATATTTGTAGCTGGCTTTTGGAAATTAATTTTATTTCAATAGTTTTTTTAATTTTATAAGTGGATATATCAGTATGAAAATTTAGTAGAGAATCATTAAAATAAAACTATGCATCTTTTACGGATTTTATCGCGTTTATTTTATGTTATTACGTGTCCGACGTTCCGGCTGCTTTACCGTAAAATAAGTTTTATTTGAAAGTGTAGTATTCGCGTAAATATAAGAGAATCATTAAATAACGGCTGAACGGATTTACATGGAATGTAATATCCACTGAATGTCTCGTCGGCTCTTCTCAGTTTAACTTATGTTCCGAGCCATCGGTACCTTCTAATTATTGGTGAGTGCTTTTGACCTAACGAAATTGGTAATATTTTGTTTTTATATCTTGTCCCTAGCTTCAACCAGAGCTCCAACAGCTACAACCAGTCGAGCTACAGCTACGCGCACGCGCACGCGCACGACGACAAGCAGCTCCCCGCGCAGAGCCCCACTTTCTCCAGCTTCCGGCCCCAGGAGGAGACGCCCAAGCAGGGCTACGAGGGATTCACCACACGGTACGAACATTGGGAGGGAGTGCGGGGGGGGGGGGTGTTTTTGAGATTGAAAACATGTTTACTCACAGTCAGTCATTTAAGAATACTTCGATACTAAAAGATAGGCGAAATTGTCTATTCGTGAACATTGTCTGATGGGCAACATTGCCTTTTGATAATCATTACCTTATTGCGTAATATTGCTAAAGGTATCGTTGTAATAGTATTTATTTTTTTATTGATGCATACCCTAAAATAAACGTTTTTTTCTCACGAAGATTAAAGGCAAAGTTGCACAAACGTATATGTGAGGTTACTGGAGCCGCATGATTTCAATCTAAAAAAAGGCAAAAAAATCAAGAGACATTAATTTCTTACCTTTTCTAACCTATATGCTTCTCTTTCACGCGGCCACCGGACACGTAAAGATGATTTATATTAATATTAAACACAACTATTTAAGTGCCTTCACAAAACACTTATTATACGTGCCTGTTTATATATAAGTTATATATTATATATAGAAATATAAGATTATTATGTATGAATGTGCCTCAAAGCAGACAATTTTAAAGGTACTTATACACTTTTTTAATAGTATTATTGTACTATTTATTTAAGCAACTACATATAAGCTTGGAAAATATAGGCAATGACCGGGCAAAGTGCAGGAATAAATAAATCTTTCCAGACCTTTTCTAATTTAATGCCGGGATCAGCTTCTACTATACGCTGATTTGGATTGCCCAGTCAATGTCGACATTAGCCACTATATTCTTGCATTTTTTCTATGAATCTATAATATTATATCCTATATTCTAGCCTATTTTCTATGCTATCTATATTCAGAAGCCCGGGGACTATTTAAAAATCTGGCCATTATGCATATTACCTCACATGTAATATTGTTAATTGATTGTCACATTGATAATGCGACAAGTTAGCCCCCGACTAAACTAAAGCTTGTGCTAGGGCTCACGTCAATAGTATAATGGCCAGTTAAGAGGGTGCCCCTCTAACCACGAGGCTTATGACGCTTAGTATAACTGTATCATTGCCCAGGCAAAGTTATCTTTTTTTTTCTATCTTAGTCACACCACAGACCGTCATACACCTAGCTTTTAATTTAAGTCCATGTAGATTTAGATCTAGCCTTAACTTTATTTCAACAGAACTTCCGCCACAAATGATAGAACGATGAGTAATGAGTAAGTCGACACACACACACACGCTTCCAATAGCTTCCTATGTGTATATGTTGCGGGTTGTGACGAGGACGGGGGCTGATTCTGATTCACTCGGCATTATACTGTTTCCGATACGGAATATTTCCGAGTGAATTGGAATTACACCCCAGACGTGGTTGTGAATCTAATATTGTATTCTAACTAATCCTATCCCAAAATATAATACAATAAAAGTGTAAATTTTTAACAGGGCCATCAGTTACAGAGATAATATTCCCAAAGAAATAAATCAAATTATTCGATATTTAAAAAATTACACCTGTACTGAGCGCATGGCCAAACGGTACTGGTTCGCCTTATTTTAAAAAAAATCAAGCATCATTCACACAATTTTATATATTAACTTGATCTATTTAACTTACTGGTTCATCTCCGCCCCGAATAGCAGAATAACTATTAAAACATGGGCAAAATTTAGTAAACACAAAATAATAAAGGTAATTAATTTTCTCATACATTTGATAATGAGGCGGTACGAAGTTCGCCGGGACGGCTAGTTGAATATATAAGAGATACACAACTCAGGCAACAGTAAACCAAAATCATTTTCTCAACAACATGTTCTCGTCAGAAACCATAACATATACCTACAGACACAATGTAAATATGTGTGATGTGAGCCGTGTCCCACATGCGCTTGCCGACCCGATCCGCTTGACGAGACCCGCGGGGCTGTACCAAATGATCCGAACATAATATCGTTGGAAACGGAATCGGAAACTTTCCGATGTCGCTCCCGACAAGCTGTCGAACGGCTATTTCTTCTTCTCTCTTTCCGAAATGAAATGCGATGAAATACAATGGAATAAGATGAAATTATGGCCTCACCATCAAATCAGTGGATATTTTGCCAATGTCAAGTATTTAATTAACACATTATAAATAAAGAATGGATGATGACATAAAAAGATGAAGATGGAGAATATAAAACGCTATTTAAAGTAACGTTCGGCTGACAGTTCGGAAACTATCGAACAGTAACGGATGATATGCATGTATTATGAAGAATTTAAATACAGCGGTTCCGTAAAACCGTCTCGGAAAATTTCCGATTCCGTTTCCGAAATCGATTTATAATTGTTTAAAATGGGACTGGGGACGTCGTTACGCTGATATACAATCGCCTCATAATGAAGTGCCAGTAGCAAAGGAGTTGTCACTTGACAATTATGATGCTATGGCCATTTGATCATGTACCGATTGTGTTAGCAGACTTAGTGCCCTGAGAAGCGTGACTTAAGTACAATATCCAGTCAATTAGGGATACTACAGACGATAGAAAAGTTCCCTGCGGGCATATTTTGTCCATTGATGCGCGCGCAGGTTGGTAAGCAGGCTATGGTTTCGCATGCGCTTCAATGGACAATGAAACCACCGCCGTCCATCGTCTCTGGCGTTGGTAACACTGCGCTTGCGAGCTTTCAAGCCAATATTCGCTTCGATATTGTCACTAATACTTATTGAAATGATCTTTTGACATTTGAATGTGTGTATCTTCACGGGTGATCAATATCTTGTATGTTAGCTATGAGCGATAGAGATGGTCCTCTCGTTCTGTCCCTGCCATACATTAATTAGCTGTGATTAGCATTAATGACAGCAGTTACCGGCATGTATTCGAACCTGCCCCGCGAGGCCGCGCGGTCGGTCTCGACACGGCTATTTACGCATCACCATTAAGTTTCATAGCTATACGTCAGTTTTTCTCATTGTGGGGTATTCATTATCTGAGTATTTAAATGCAACCGCCTACAACAAACATCGGCGGGACGATTCAAAAAGTTTCGACAAGTATCCGAATCGATTCGATTAGAAATTTTCTCGTTTAGACGACGATCTTTCAGAGCCATTCTTCATGACCGAATTGAAGATTCGATGTGGTTGGATTCGACCACTCGCTGTGTTCACATAGCACATTTCATGATGCAAGTCTCAATTAATAACCGAATCGGTCGATACAAGGCTTGTTGTAAGGTTGTGAATCGGGCGGCTGTACTGTATTTTCTCTGTCAATTCTAGAGCGCAAGTAAGAATTCAAAGCGATTTAAAATGACCGCCATCGAGACTGAACTAATTTTATATACAGCTTATAGGCCATGTTTTTGGCAGAGGGTACGAAATTCGATGCCACGTCCAGGCTTATCATCCCGAGTTCCATGTACTTAGTTCTCAAACCCTGCTTACTACATATGTGGTCACACCGTGAGGATACCCGCGCGCGCGCAATATCTCCGAAAGCGGATCGGCCGTATACACGTCGTTCTGTACATAGTTGTATACGTTACCCGTAACGCTTCGTTGCGCGTTACATGTTGCACTCCGTAGCATGTAGCGTCGCGGCCGGTTGGTGTAGCATGCGACCCCTGTAGCGGTTGCTAACATGGCGACGATGGCGTTTGAATGATTGTCATACTACTTGTAGCCGGTCGGGTGAACACGTGAGCGTATAGATAAATAAAACGCAATGTGGACCGTTAAACTATATTGTAGATTCGAGAATAAATTGGTATCTTAACACAGTAAAGGCGGGAGAACAATACAGAGCGCGGGAATTCAAGAGCGACTATAGCCATCTATTGGACGTATCGTTAATTACTCTTTTAAGTAACCTAAACTAAATGGCGCTAGATTCTACGCGTTTCAAATTATTTTACATTCGTAATTAATTAAGTTATTTCATTTTAAATTAATAAATTGAATATAACAAAATTGGTTGAAAATAGTAATAATCCATTACGACAGCGTTTAAGGCGCTCGCTTTGAGAATAATTCACAGCCATACAAGTAGAATCAACATTCAGACGCCACCATCATCCAACTCCTACGCAACTTCTACTCAACTAATCTCTAATCTTTTCCACCTAACCTGCATGCTCGCTTAATAACAAAGGACGAGCGTGGAGGAGACGGTCGTGGTGAGGTCCCTCCAACTGCCCGAGGTGCGCACCGCGTACCTCGTGGACGACCCGGAGGGCCCCGAGAGGATCTATTACAAGAGGGAGAGGCCCCCCCAGCCTCCGCCGAGGCGCGTCTCGCTACTTAGATACGAGGACGCCAGATCGTGATTCGGTTCGTTATGTTTTTTTTTTCAAATTTTTTTGGGAATCGTTTTTGGGGTTGCCAGCTTTGGAAATGTGTTTTTGGGGATGGTTTGTGAGTGTTGGGGGATCTCATTTATGTTATATGGAGGAGCGGAGATCCTAGTCTTGTTGGTAAATCGCCCGATAGATCTGCGCGTGACTCGGTCAAAGGATATTTTATAAATACAGAGTTTTTTTATCTTTTAAATAAATGAAGCTTTCCCGTACATTAGTTATTAACTTAATAGTACGTATGGCCCGTTTTGCTCAGCCTGTATAAGAGAGTATAATAATAAAAACCAAATTGGACATACCAACATAGTTCATTACGGGCCCTTTCAATTATATTAAAGGCATAACTCGACTCGGTTTGTAGAGCGGTAAATTTTTATGGGTGCGTGTATATATTTTTGGGCGCAAAATTTTCTGGCCTCTTCTAACATAAGCAGTTTTGTGAGATCGCTTAAAACCAGCTATACAAGTCTGCCTCGCCGTGCCTACATTGTTCTCACACACCCATAACAATTTATAAGTTACAACATCCTTATAATAAGAGCAACCATGGAGTTCCTTGCTCGTTCTGCTCCATAAGAGCGGCATTTCGAACGGGTGGTAAAGTTTTAGCTCAGCATTTTGTGACATTTTTGACGATTCACAGGAATAAAAAATATTACGATTCTGAAAGTTTTCTATCAATTTCAACGTCACTTGGGTTTCACTTTACATTTTTAACTAAAATGACCTGGCAACCCCATAACCGTGGGGGTAGGGTGTCGGGCGCCATGTGTGTTGAACAACGGGTCAGCCACCACCACTGACTGGAGGGGACTGTGCACCAAGAATACAAATGAATAATAGTAATAGTTAGTGGATATGAGAATAGCCGAACATAATGCAAGATTGGAAAAGCAGAAGATTTACCATGGATGAGGTGCTATTCGGGGCGTTGCTGCGTGCCTACCTTAAGTTCATTTTGGTATGGCAGTTTGAGCTACAGCTTAAAGATTTTCCTTAACCCTGTATCACAACCGTTCATACGAAAATTTACTTAAGTGGTCTGCAGTAGGCCCTGATAGTACACTGAAAGGTTGTTATATTATCATATATCTAGGACATCATATTTATATGATAATCTTATTTACTCTTTTCCGATAGGTATATACAATTCCTCTATGAAATAGATATTGATTATGTAATACGCTCCTGAGTGAATGAATGAGTGAATGACTAGAGGATAATATCGAAAGGAAGCCGTGAATGTAAGAATGAAAACTTCTACGTACGTCTATGAAGCGGGTGTGGAGATACAGCAGTAAGATATACTTAACTTGTTCTTAACTTCATGTTTAACTATTTCCTGATAGATGCGGTGGTTCACTAATCTTCTGTCAATAATACCTACTTCTCTAACGCATGGCATTTTGGTGTGGGTGTCCTAATCTTGTCTGGGGACTGCCGGTCGGGGCCTTTTCATTACCACCTGTTTAGTAAACTGGGTACAGTTTTAACAAATCTGGAAAACAATAGCAGTCAATATTAATTATTAAGAAGCAATTATGTCTGTATATGTTTGATGGCATTTAAAAATACATGATACATTATACAATTAGTGAAAGCAATCACCAGAAGAGCATTCAGTCCATTTTCTGCCACTGTGGCCTAACGCGTATAAATGCCAATAAACACCTAAGACAATACCCCCCCCCCCCCACTCTACTAATCAACCAATTAACATCACTAATGTAACATTGCAGCTACGAGACACGCCTCTACGACACGCCGCGACCAATCAACGAGTACTCCAAAACAGAGCGCCAGGAAACCAACCAATACGAGTTCAAAGAACAAAAATACGGCTACGAACCACCCAAGACACCGTTGAGCCCTAAATTCAACGCGAGAGAGCTCAAATTCGATGACAAACCTGAACCCATATACTCGACCTTAAAGAAACCCTTCGACGGTGTCGGACAGACGTTCTCTGAACACCAGAAGTCGTCCGAAGCGATCCCCGGAGGGACTAAGCAGTCAGAATTCAAGATCATAAGCGAATCCTACCAGAGTTATCCGAAAACTGAAATAAAGTCCGAATTTCGTGAAGAAATCAAGTCGCCGTTCACTTCGACCCCCAAACTGGACCGGTCCACGGACCTGGTGAAGACCGTCACACCGGACTACGAGAGGATCTCGTCTCCGTACGGTGGGCCCAGTTACACGGAGGAGACCACGACAGAGGTCAAGGAAATTCCCAACGGAACACAAAAGATTACCACAACGAAAATTTACAGCTCCTCACCGGTCAATCTGACTTCGACTAACACCAAATATGAGCCGATCAGACTCGACGGCATCGACGAGCTGTCCAAATCGTTCGACAACGATTCGAAATACAGCACGTTAGATTCGAGGTTCAACACTTTGGACTCCAAAATGAGTTCGGACACCAGCCGCTCGTTTATGAGGCCGTCGGAGTTCCAATCAGATTTCCAGACCACGAGCATGTCCAAAGTGAAGAAACCCGACTTGAGCAAGGAGTTGGATAGTCTGGATAAGAAGTTCTCGAAGCAGACGATCACGTCGGAGACGATCGAGAGGAAATCTGTGATGACCAGCTCTCACAAGTCGGAGTCCAGTTCGACGGTCACGAAGAAGTTCGGAAACTTTTAAGGTGCGTCTCGTGTGTGTTAAACGTGATGGTTACCGTGGGAAATTTCTGGCGAGTGATTACCGTGGATTGCTTTCTATTGAACCGCCTTGTTTATCGTTTTACGGTCTTAAGTGGTTTTTTTTTACAAATAATTTCCCATGGTAAATTTTAATCGAATATAAATTTCCCGCGGTAATACAAGATAACGTATATTCTCGTGTGTGTTGGACACAATTTACGCATGTTTTCAGTAAATCACGTTCGCTATTTATATGAAATATTATTAATAATTAATTATAAACATTACTGTTAAAAATGAAGCGAGAATTTAAAGTTTTCTGGAGTGTCTGTGTCTTAATAAAATTTGTTATAAGTGTACTATTAATAAATCTCAAAAAATATTTAAAATAATAAGCTGATATTAATTGCAGCTATTTAAAAAGTTAATAAGGGCATATTTTTCTACCATTTTGACGAGTTAGTGTTTTTTTTTTATATGTACCCCCGTAATTAGCTGTTGGTCTAATGCACAGACTTACAATACGAATGTGTATGGGCTAATTACATCTTCGCTTGTGAAATGGTAGAAAATATATATAAATGATAACGTTTTTGTGTTATGAAAACTTGAGGTGCTAATTAAGTTAACATGAAACCTTACCGTGTCTTAATTAAACTGGCCTTAATTGTATTTATTGGAAGAGATCGTTCAATTATGAACCTTATTATTGCGGGCTGAGAGATAGTAACAACGGACGAGGGACTTTTTGGCAAATGATACAGGAAAACTATAATCACTGCTGAGATGAGGAAGTGTTCGTAAAAAAAATATCCATTAATTGGTAACGGAACACGCCCCAATCCCCAATTTAAAAAAAAATCTACAATTATTAAAAATAGTCAGTCTATTTGAAATAATTTTTTTATCAATTGACTTATTTATTAATGATCCAAACTGAATTGAACTGATACTGTCACTCTTAATTTTCAGACTCTGAATCTGATCAAGACGTTCAAATTCTGAGACTAAAATTGAGGATCATATAAGTTTAACAATAAACAGTCGACGACATCGCTGTTCGATGAACGATCAAACATCGATTATTTATTAGTAATCGATTAAAAATAAGATGTTGCCACACCTATTGCGACGCGCCACCCTGGAGCGATTCGATTTATCGATAGTTTGGTTGCACCTCTATGAAGGTCAAAATCTGGTGTTATTATCTGTCAGCGCCGCCCCTCACCAAGTGCTGCCCCGCGGGGACCTTTAAGCGATGCCTTCACGCAACTCGAGCCGTCAGTGCCATTACATATAAGTAGAGTTCGGTTGATGTATATGTGCCTTTAACACGTGTATATATAGGTTGTACAGTGGTCACGAGCCAGCGATCATCTGGGACTAAACCTAATTTTGTGTCCATAAACACTGAATAAGAAGACCATCCTTCTTTTAGTAGGTTTGGTTAGATATCATCATTTATATTTGCCAATAAACAAGATCGGAAGGGCTAGCACGCAGCTCAAGACAAAACCTATGTCGCAGTATAACAGTATAATTTCAAATGGCCTCCATTTCAAGGGTGTGAGGAATGAAGCTCCATATACAGGGTTCTTGTCGATGAGTTAGGTAGTACTTGAATCTGGATTATCGCTAGTTCGTGACTACATGCATATGCCTTGTCTATAAAACTATACCGGGTGTAAGTGGCATGGTAACGAAAATGTTGTGTAAAGGTTACACTTAACGCTTATAATAAAATAATTAGAAATAATTTATGTCGAAAGTCATTGAAATTTTAAGTACGCAATGTATCGTAAACAACGCGAGCATAACACAACACTCCGCGCGATACCCGACTCGTGCGAGTAACGAGCGTGCCCGTGCGTATTGAAATCTAATTTACATTGCAGTTTTAGATTCAAATTAGTTATTTTGTTCATATTCAAAATCACATTGAGGCAGACTTATATTATGGTTTCATGCTAAAATCAGTTTTAAAATACTGAAAATAATGCGTATATTCATGAAAAGATCGACGGAAAATTCCAACTCTGAGGTCGAGAATCATGAGCTTAATCCATGGCATCACATCTCGTTACGACGCTTACACCCTGTGTTGTATATACATTTCTACAAATAACTTACAGAATGACAGTCCCGCCAGTTGGGTCTGTGTGTTGTTTATATAATAATATATAAAACTTCTCAGATTTATAATAGAACCAAGTCAACATGGGTAAACCCATCTTTGCACTGAGGACAAACAGCTTACTAATAAAAACAATGTGTTTCATAACTCGATAAATATTAAGTTGATGTGCCATCCGTGTCGTTTGTTAATAATGTGTACAATGTGTAACTTTAATAGTGTAAAATATTTTACCAGGTCCATCGGTAGGCTATAAAGGTCACATTCCCGAAAATATTCATCAAATTATTTGAAATATTAAAAATAACACTACGTACTAAGTGTGTGGTGAAACTGTACGGTCTCGCTTTCTCACAGATATATCTAACACTGTATTTTATACATAAACGTGACCGTTATCGCCTACTCGTTGACTCCTTAAATATTTTACACTATTTTTGTCACACCTTGTATATTAATGTGATATATTAACATGTTTTAGATATAAGTGATCGTACGGTGCAATGGATTAATTATACTAAAAATATATGAGAGTTCATATTTAAAAGTAAGTAAGTATATTTGAGTACTAATAATCTCTAACGATAAACTAAAGATTAACTTATATTTTTATTTCAAATGTTAAATAGAAAAGCCTGACTTGCATTGCTTTATAACCTACTCTGGCTGAGAATTTACAAGATGGCTACTTCGAGAATAACCGTTCTCGAAGTACTTGCCAATATAATATTATAACCACAGGTGATTCAGAAAGAGTATACTAAGCCTGGCCCGTGGAATTCTTTTTAGCACATTGTGACTTCACATAGTATTTACAAATGTTGATATTTAAAAAAATTCGTCTCAACAAAATGACACTTGTGTTTTTAGCTAACATTTTTTTTTTAAATTTACATCCGAATTCGGACTTCACATAAAGCTTATGTTCACGCCTTAGTATACCCGTTCCGAATTATCCTGTATATATACGCGTTCTCTATCGAGTTATATTATTATTTTATGTTGTTTTTTCTTTATAGCATTGTGTTGGTGGCGACAGGCGAAGTCTCCTGATTGCAAAAAACAGCCAATTATTAACAGATTTAAGAATATTGTTGTATACATGTAAGTCATATATATACATTTTTATTATTAAAATCTTGGATTGCATCACATTGATGCAAGCAATTATCAACGATATGTCATGTCGGGTAATAATGCCGACTTATTTGTGTCGGTCATTTTTACCGACACGTCAAATGTCGGTTAATTGAGTCCTTAGTTTGACGCAATCTGGGTTCTATGTCACGTGCCTTATGCATTTCGCGGCTTGCAAAATATATTGTTGATTATAATAATTATTATATATAATATTAAATTAGCGTATAGGTCCCGGAAGGCGAGACGTCCACTGAAGGTACTTTGACACCAATATGTAATATAAATTATATGCTTAAATATAGAAAAGGACTATTATTATGTATTTACAATTAAGACATTGTTTATATGAAAATATGAGCCATTATTGCAGATTATGAAAGAGATGGCATCTAAAGAATAATAATTATGTAGTTTGTTAATAATTGTGTTTAATAATGTGGTCGATATTTAATCGAATCGTGTAAGTTCGTGTTTGGCTAAATTCGTGTCTTATTAATTAATTATGAATGTGTAATCTATTATTATATACATATAATTATGTACAACGTTCAGAGTGGATTAGCTAACTATGTATTTTTGTACTATCACAATTAATCGATATGAATATGTAGAATTGAGAAGTCTGTGTGTCGGTTTTTCGCTCAGTCAGGAACCGACAGCATTTTAGAGTCAAGCAACTTATTTTGTCGGCCTTTTCCGTATTTTTTTTGTCTCCACTCTGAACTTTAATTGTAGCGTGCTTGTAAACTCATACTAATTAGAATAACTAAGTATATACATCGTAGTTTTTGATACTATATGTATACTTCATTATATAAATCTAGTTGTTAAGACATTCAAGTACATTATAATCTCATTATACAGTTAAACCAAATTTCTTTTTTAGTAATTTATTACTAATTCTGATTGTTTTTTTATTATTTAATAATCGGTTTGTTGATATTTGAAATTTTATTTTAAACGGCGCGTCGACAGCCATCGTCTCGTGTTAGAGCGTTGTCTGGTCTCTGTGTATGAAATAAACATGTAACTAATAATTTATGGTATTTTATTTGTACTCGTGTTAGCCTGGCGCTTTTGTTCGTTCAGAATCTAAATACATCTCGGGTAACTAAATAAGAAGAGCCGAGCAAAACGACGGCGCCGCGGGAAAATGGAAGTTACAAAAATAAAACTGAAAACACGATTCAATGTGTGTTTATTAAAACTTACATCAAAACATAACAATGATCTCATTGGCAAATAATTTCTTCAACTAGCACCTTGCAATGTGTACATGTCTGAATTTAGTCGACCGACTAATTCTGTTGGTAAAACAAACACTAAATTTGTCTAAAATAAATGTATATGACAAGAAAAAATATTTTTAGTCCAATTTAGGAAGAGTATTAGTGGCAATATTAAACCTTTTTTCGCATGGATATAACATTATCATATATCTATGACGTCCTTTTTAAAGTTTATAAAAAAAAACATGAACACTAAATTTAGAAATGCACACATACACCCAAAATTATAAAACTTTTCATCCATTACGAAGAACTTTTCTTCTGAAAAATATTTCGTAATAATTCTTTATAAAATTGGGAGTAAGAATTTAGCACAAAAGGTGTCGCCCGTGCGTCGCGTCGCAATGAATCAGTGCAATATTAAATACATACAAACTTGGAATGCTAATTATTGTTTTATTCTTGCTCTTACATCACACACACGCTTACGTTATCTACACACATACACATTACACACTTTTTACTATAATATATTCTATACATATACCTACTATAAATATAATGTTAGTTTTGTGCTGAACAAAGCTAATGGCACTTCAGACACTTGTATGCAAAAGCGCGGCGTTCAGGGGGCCGATAATAGACCCCATGAACTGACCCCTGTATTAAGGTAATTTTATACTATTTACATATACATTTTAGCGAAAACATTAAAATAAGAGGATCAAAATGGACCACTTTTTGATATAAAAACATATTCGACTCGAGAAAAATTATAATAATATACGACGAGATCATAGGAGATTTAGACCCAAATATAGTAAAAATAATACTTAAGAATACAAGGAAAAGGGACTTAAATAAGTCAGTCATGCGACTAAAATTAAATAGACAATATAAAATGCACTTAAAGCGAGTCTAACCCCCAAAATTTATAGATGTTTTGATCAATTAACAATGGCAATACAAAGCATTTGTAACGCCATTGTAAGTAAACGAAAACATTCATATTTTGGACGTAGCTCTGTAAGCACTTACACCAACTAAACTCGAATGTATCGCCGCCCTCCACATCATTGAAAAGCATGAGCGAGACAGAAATATTGTTAATTATGTTAAAATACAACGTGATTCCGAAAGGCTATACTACCTTTAAACCTGCGCTCCTTTAGCGCATTTATAATCATTATGTGTATTCAGAATTTCGATATGTCGATGATAAAAAAATTAACAGCATTTAGTTACCGCAGTGATCAAATTTAAATTAAAAAAAAAATCTAACTTCAAATAATGATGAAGTTCAAATAACTCACCGGTTCACATGGTAGTATACCCTTTACGAATTACGCTGTATAGTTATAACGTAATTTGTAGACAACATAATTAGCGACTCTATTTTAGAGAAATAAATAACACAGACAGATGTAAAGAAAACATCAAAACGCACTATGCTGTAAATAAACCATACACTATCGCAGATCATAAAATAAACAGAAAATTAAACTTATCAAATAACATAAATATGTAATATCTCAATAAAGACTTGGATTGTATTGAACTAAACAAAATTACTTTATAAGCATACAAATATTTTGTTAAAAATACATTAATAATATCAAAACAGCGCGAGTGTATTGAGCGCAGAGCTTTGGAATGGCCAAACGACTGTTGCTATAATAAGAGCGTGTTTTCTATAAACCCTATCAACAACTTACTTTACAGAATTTGTACGAGTCATCTGCCTAATAATTTGTGAATATGATTTATCAGTGCATTGTTAAACTGGCCTTATGAATTAACTTTTCTATACCAAAACACATGTTTAAAGATATAAACAGCCGCTTCAAAAACGTTATTCAAACCTCAGTCTGTCAAATAACTGGTTAGTTAAACAAATAATACCAATATCGCCAGACGAATCGATTTTACGGTCCCAAACTAAGCAACGCTTGGATTATGAGTACCGTACAATTGACTGCGGGCGACCTCAGTATATAATACTTATATAGATATTAAACATCCATGACTCGGTGCAAACATTCGTGCTCATCACACAAAGTTTGTCCCTAGCAGAATTCGAACCCGGGACCCTCAGCACAGAAAGCACAGCATTACCACAACCAGTATCATTTGACAAACATTAATTTGGGATCATGACATTGAGGGCGTGGGGAGGGGGGTTGGGGGTGGTTACTTTTCAACCCCCAACTACAGAGTATGTAATTATTGCTTATATAACTAAAGCTTTACCTACATTATTATATACAACTCTATGTAATACCTAAAAACAACAAGTGTTTATCAAAAAATATTGGAGATTTTCTTTCAATAAGGTACCTTTTGAAATGGCGTTTTTAGGGTACAAAAATACTTTGGGATTCCGAATTAAAGCGAACACGACAGAAAGAGAGTCAAATTTATATAATAATCCCATTATTTTAGCCAATATACAGGTAGGGTGTACTATCAGAGACATCACTGTCTGAACACTTTAAGGTCAGTTTCGCATGGCAACACTTAGTTGTAGCTACAACTCACTACAGCCCGGGAGCGTATAACGAGCTGTTCAATCATCCATCAGCCGAAAGGCATCCACTGCTGGACACAGGCCTCCCCCAATGACTTCCACAAATCCCGGTCCTCCGCCACTCGCATCCCCCGGCTTCCTGCGACGCGTGTGATATCATCGCTCCACCTCATGGGGGTCGTCCTACACTACATCTTCCGGCTCGTGGTCGCCATTCTAGAACCTTTCTGCCCCAACGGTCATCGGTTCTTCAAGCTATGAGCTTTTATTCCCAGGCAGATAACTTCCCGTACATAAACTTGCCAACGAAATAAATAAATATCGCCAGACGAACACAGCAACTATACGGTCCCCTAAGCAACGCTTGTATTATGGGTGCCGTACAATGGACTGGGGGCGAACTCAGTATGTAATTACTTAAATCAATATTAAACATCCATGACTTGGGTACAAACATTCGTGCTCATCACACAAAGTTTGTCCCTACCAGGATTCGAACCCACAGGCACAGAAAGCAGGGTCACTACCAACTGCGCTAATCAGACCGTCAATCTGTATCATAATGTTATGTATAATTTTTTGTTGGATATACATATATATACAATTATGTATTATTGACTTGAAATATATAATTGCCAGGCAGCCCAATTAACCTGCCTGTAAAAAAGATTTCGTAATACGCTCCCTGCACCAGTTTTGTTCAAGCGAAAACAGTCTTAATTGGCGAGGCAGTAGAGTCTCCAATAGTACCTATACGAACATAATGATTGTGCAATTAAATACGACAGGTACAACATTTCTTACATCTACGTAAAGCCATGGCACAGTAATATGCTACGCCAAGTATTATCTTACGGTGACACGAGAGCTCACGTTATTGGTCAAAGACTACGTCATCAGCCGTATCGACCAATCAGCGGTGTTAATTATATTGAAGTTGCCAATTAATGACAGCGCTGATCGTGACGTAGTCTTGGGCTATCCTCGGAAGGGAATACCTGGCGAAGCATATTGTTATACCATGCGTAAAGCTATGAAGTTTAACTAAATACTGGCATCACGAATGCTGATCCCAACTGTGACCATGAACGTGCAATCCATCAGCCGAAAGACGTCCACTGCTGGGCATAAGCCTCCTTCAATGACTTCCACACCTCCCAGTCCTTCGCCTGACCGTGACTTGATTCTTTAGCGCATATGTAATTATTATGTGGAGTCCCAATATATATAATAATCTGGATGTTTTCAAGTCGAGAGTGAACAAGTACCTTCTAGGCAAGTATGATCCATCGTCACTTACCATCAGGTGAGATCGAGATCAAATACCTGCCTATAAAGTAAAAAAAAAATGCTTAAATATTTTAAAGGGTTCATCGGTAGGCTACAAAAGTATTCCCGAAAAAAATGAACAAATTATTTGAAATTATAAAAATAACAGCACGTACTAAGTGCGCGATGAAACGGTACTGTACTGTATGCACATATATTTTATCGATCTACTCGTTAACCCCTTTAGAATATTGTACACAATCTTTGTTAAACCTTGTATACAATTCGATTTGAAAAAAAAAAGGTTTTGAGATCTTTTTTTTTTACATCTATATGTCGATATTCCAACTTCACACAGACAGATGTGCTAAAGAATCGCAGGCTTCGACAGTAGTATACCCTTCCTGAATGCCGCTGTACGTTATTAATATAAAAAAAACATAGTGGGATCACACTATAAAACAGATTTTTCTTAACATATTTTCGTTGTTACATAATATCTTAAAAACTACATATTTATTTATTTAAATCATAAAAAAAGCATTTGATGTTAAAACTCCATATCTGACAGACTAACAGATGAGTTGTACATAAGGTTGATTAGCAAATGGGAAATTATGACACAGGCCAAAAATCATAAGTCTTATTGATTTCTTATATTTACGCGAATACTACACATTGAAATAAAACTATTTTTAAGGATGCTATCGCATTCATTGTATGTTTTTACGTTCCCGACATTTCGGCTGCTTTACAGTAACCATGGTCACGGGAGGACTGAGGTGGTTGACGTCCTAGTGTCATAGTTTGACGGGGGTACCCTCATATTTAGTTGTTGCTTGCGGTCCGATCTACGCAGAAAAACAAAAAATAAACGCGATAGAATCCTTAAAAATAGTTTTATTTCAAAGTCTTATACTATTATATCAAGCACGGTGAAATAACACGATTGGTAAAAGCAACATTGGCCAGAACGTTCTCTGTCGCACGCGCGCTTTCTTATGGCGGTGACGTCACGAGCCTGTAGCATTGTACTTTTTTTACATTTTTTGGTCGGATGCCTAAAAAATCTCTGTATTTCCTTTACATTATAATAGAACTATAATTATGAAATTGTGTAATAAATCAAAATGGCAACGTGTGGCAATTAAAGGCGATACAATTTCTCGAACATTCCGACGATCGTGTCATGATAGATATGAATGCCACATCGGTTCTCTACACTAAATATGACCAAAACATTAATAAAACCTGCCAGAATTCGAATCCGAGACCCTCGGCACAGAAAGCATATTACCAACCGCGCTTATTAATGAAGCAGTGGCATTTATTGTAGAGAAGAGAATTGGCGTTATTATTAATAAGTGCATTCATAAAGTATTGCTCTGCGTGTAATTATCACAGGTTTTACTTTAATAAAGGTGTTTCCACCAGCGAGGAGTCGGTGAGATAAAATATACATATGGAGATTATTAGATACACCATCACGCCTTTAATACCCGTAGGTGTAGGCAGATGTGCGCTGCAGTACACCTACTATTACTATTTTCAATTTTTTTTCTTTCACAAATATGTTTCTTTGATAAATAATGTGTAATATTAGCGGGATATTAACCATTGTGTGTTCATAAACGTGCGCGAGTGAAGGAAATTAACATAAAATTGTATAAATTGACTTTTCAAGTTCACACAAGTTGGATAAATTTTCAGTAAAGTATCCACGGCTATACTGATATTCGGAGATTCATTTTACCATCATTATCATCAGTGGTACTTATAATGTTATAATAATTATCAAGAAATACTCGACACTGGCATAAATGGCATTATTTTGTAGCCGATTGCCGACATAAAAAAAAAGAAATCAGGTTTTTGACTGCCCGTACTTAGTGTCAAATATGTAAGAATGACAAATCAGGACCGCCAGTTTTACATGCCCTGGAACACACGGTACCCCATCCAAGATCAGTGTGCCATAACATGCCTTATCGCGACCTATTCAACAATTACATATTGTCAGATGAAACACAACTTTATTAATACTATAAGTATACCTTTTATTTGAATTAAAAGAATACTTATTGAGAAATTATTTTTTGATATGGCATGATCTTAAAACGATTTTGAAAATAATATTTTATATTAGTTTTGTGTGATATTTTCTAAACCCACAACGCAATGTAATAAGGTGTATTAGTTAGTTTGATGCTGTGTGTCTGTGGCATGGTAACTCAAGAACGGATGGACCGATTTTAACGCGATTTCGTTTGATAGCTGGTTTGATGGAAATCAGTGTGTCTAGTTGGAGATATGTAATTATAACGTGATCGAAAAAATATGTCGTCACTTTTATTCTTATTGGTGAAATCGGTAGTGTGAGTGGGACAGAAGACAAGGTAACGATACGCCATTGCGCTGCCATACAAGTAACTCACGCCATGGGTTTTATAATGCTAATGTCATATTACTAGTAAATAATTAACTTTTAAATAATTCGTTCACATAAGTAAATAGATTTATTATTTAGGTATTAAAATTGTATACTATGGTTTATTATTAAATTAGGAATGAGAATTAGATGACATAGGAGACAGGTCTTATATATGGTGTAATAATAATTGTGTTAAATATTTTAACAGTGCCAACAGTAGGTTATAAAGATAACATTCCCAAAGAATTGATTTCTTATATTTACGCGAATACTACACATTGAAATAAAACTAATTTTAAGAATTTTATCGCAGTTTATTTTTTATTTTACATCCCGACGTTTCCGCTGCTTTGCAGCAACCATGGTCACGGGAGGACTGAGGTGGTTGACGTCCTGGTGTCATAGTTTGACGGGGGTACCCTCATATTTAGTTGTTACTTGCGGTCCGATCTACGCAGAAAGAGCTCACTGTGTCTTGAGGTCTTGCAATGGCGTACCATTACCAGTACCGCGATAAAATTCTTAAAATTAGTTTTATTTCAATTCCCAAAGAAATTAATCAAATTATTAGACATTACATTTTTTTTTACTGTTGGATAAAAAATAATCTTCATTTAGACAATTATTTATAGATCAACGTGAACCATATAACTTACTGATTCATCTGTTGAAATATTTTACACTCTTTTTGTTAGACCTTATATAACTATAGGAGTGATTCAAATGGTCTAAGGAAATTTAAGAAAAACTATTTTTGATAAGTTTCAAATAATGTTAAAGACAACGTTGCAAGCCTATCGAGTACCCTAAAAATTTACAACAAAGTTACAAGATAACAATGTAATAATATATTGTTGAAACGGCTCTAAAGCATATGTGTCATTTGGTTATTGAGTAAAAACTCTGTGGGTTAATATTTACTATACTTGATAGGCATGGAAAATGTCCATAATGGCGTTGGGCATTACTTTCAAAATAAAATAAACATTTCAATTTAAATCTTACAATGTTTAGATTACTTTGAGAGTCACTGTCGCCTCTCACTTAACTCTTAAGTACTGTCTAAACAATGTATTACTTTTTATTTCCACTTGAATATGCTCTATCGTTTGGTCGCGTCGTATTGTTTCACTATTTCGGGTATAGCATTCGGTTCGACGGGCACTTTTTGCATGAGTTCAGATAATTTGCTCACGTAACTCAGTTTCCGGAAGAATTTTGAACTGAAAACAAACAGTTTCGATAATAAGGGACACCAACTGTACGGTACGGCTACGCACGTTTTATGGGTACCGTACAATGGACTGGGAGCGATCCCAGTCCAAGCCAGCTGTTTATTACGACAAGATTGACCCCATATTTATAATTAGATAGTTTTCGTCAATTTCCAATGCAATTAATTACAATGCAATTTTCTTTACAAAAATACTTTACCATAGATTGTTTGTTATAAATTTGGGGTAGTTATTGTACTTACCTAACGAACGGTTTGGTCAGTATGACGAACGACTTCAACCAGAAGGTGGGATGTACCAGGTACAAATGTTTCAGACTCTTGCGCAACCTGCAAACGACATTATGTAAGGCTTAACAAGGTCCATCGGTAAAGGTCACATTCTCGAAAAAGAAATCAAATATATACTGTCTCGCTTTCTCGCAGAAAACTCAAACACCGTACACACACACATTTTATACATAAACATGGTCGTTATCACCTACTTGTTAAGCCCTTAAATATTTTACGCTATATTTGTTACACCTTGTATATGTATTAACTAGCAACTACAAGTCTCTTGATCACTCCTTATAGTTAACCTAATTCTAAATTTTCTGAAGTTGTTAACTCACTTGCTTTAGAAACAAGGTTCAAGCCCCGGCTCGCACCTCTGGAAATTTCCGATTTCATATGCGAATCTCATTTTCAATCATTACTATCACTTGCTGTACAGTGAAGGCAAACATCGTGAGGAAACCTGCACGTATGGCGAAAGCCGAGTGATGTTCACCAAACCGCACTGGTCCGGCAAGTTGGACTAACAGTGTGGGCAGGCGAGCCCAGCAGTGGGCTGCGGGGACTCACCTCCTGTCTATCAGCTTGTAGCACTCGTGCAGCCAGTGGAAGGTGGGCAGGCGAGCCCAGCAGTGGGCTGCGGGGACTCACCTCCTATCTATCAGCTTGTAGCACTCGTGCAGCCAGTGGAAGGTGGGCAGGCGAGCCCAGCAGTGGGCTGCGGGACTCACCTCCTGTCTATCAGCTTGTAGCACTCGTGCAGCCAGTGGAAGGTGGGCAGGCGAGCCCAGCAGTGGGCTGCGGGGACTCACCTCCTATCTATCAGCTTGTAGCACTCGTGCAGCCAGTGGAAGGTGGGCAGGCGAGCCCAGCAGTGGGCTGCGGGGACTCACCTCCTATCTATCAGCTTGTAGCACTCGTGCAGCCAGTGGAAGGTGGGCAGGCGAGCCCAGCAGTGGGCTGCGGGACTCACCTCCTGTCTATCAGCTTGTAGCACTCGTGCAGCCAGTGGAAGGTGGGCAGGCGAGCCCAGCAGTGGGCTGCGGGGACTCACCTCCTATCTATCAGCTTGTAGCACTCGTGCAGCCAGTGGAAGGTGGGCAGGCGAGCCCAGCAGTGGGCTGCGGGGACTCACCTCCTATCTATCAGCTTGTAGCACTCGTGCAGCCAGTGGAAGGTGGGCAGGCGAGCCCAGCAGTGGGCTGCGGGACTCACCTCCTGTCTATCAGCTTGTAGCACTCGTGCAGCCAGTGGAAGGTGGGCAGGCGGCGGCGGCCGGCGCTGCCGTGCAGGTACACCAGGATGTAGTCGTCGGTCACCAGCCGCTCCAGCGTCCAAATCACGTACCTGACCACAACATACCATCATCATTTTGCTAATTACCAAATATAAAGTTAAATAGAGAACGTCCAACGACAAGAACCAAACTTGTTTTGAGCACGAATGTTTGTGCCCGAGTCATGGATGTTTAATATCTATATAAGTAATATATACTGGGTTCGCCCCCAGTCCATTGTACGGTAACCATAATACAAGCGTTGCTTAGTGTGGGACCGTATAGTTGGTGTGTTCGTCTGTCGATATTAATTTATGAACTAGCTGTTACCCGCGACTTAGTCCGCGTGGTATTAACAAAAAAGTTTTCTAAAATAAAAGTAGCCTAAGCTACTCCTTGTTACATCAGCTATCTGCCAGTGAAAGTCCCGTCAAAATCGGTCCAGCCATTTCAGAGATTAGCCGAAACAAACAGACAGACAAAAATTGTAAAAAATGTTGTTTCGGTATAGGTAACGTGTATACATCCAAATGCACTTAGTAAAAAGCGGTTATTTTAATATTACAAACAGACACACTTCAATTTTATTTGTTTGTATAGATGTATAGAATGTGCGAATCTCATTTGCAACCGCGATGATCACTTGCTGAACGGTGAAGGAGAACATCGCGAGGAAACCTGCATGTCTGAGAGAACCCCTCGAAAGACGTGTGAAGTCCGCCAACCCGCACTGGGCCAGCGCGGTGGACTATGGCCTAATCCCCCTCGCATTGAGGGGAGGCCCGTGCCCAGCAGTGGGACATTAAAAAAGGGCTGGAATTATTATTATGTATGAATACTCACAGGAAGAGGTTGTCCATGACGTACGTGTAGTCCGCGCGCGCCGCGTCGGGCAGGAAGCAGGCGCTGAACACGATGAGCGCGGCGCCGCGCGCGTCGTACCCGCCGTGCGACACCACGCGCTTGAACGGCTCTATCACCTGCGCCGGGGTCACTGGGTTCAGCCTTGACTGGGGTCCATGTTGGGGTCGGGGGGTCACTAGGTGCAGCCTTGGGGTCGGGGGGTCACTAGGTTCAGCCTTGACTGGGGTCTATGTTGTTGTCGGGGGGTCACTAGGTTCAGCCTTGACTGGGGTCCACACTGGGGTCCACATTGGGGTCAGGGGGTCACTGGGTTCAGCCTCGACTGGGGTCCACATTGGGGTCAGGGGGTCACTGGGTTCAGCCTCGACTGGGGTCCACATTGGGGTCTGGGGGTCACTGGGTTCAGCCTTGAGTGGGGTCCACATTGGGGTATGGGGGTCACTGGGTTCAGCCTTGACTGGCGTCCATATTGGAGTCAGGGGGGTCACTAGATTCAGCCTTGAGAGGGGTCCATGTCGGTGGCATACAAGTCACCTATTATATTGGCGTAGAGGGTCACCAAGGAATACCTCGACTGGGGCCAATATAGTGTTCTACCAGTTAGATATCGGGTATCACAGGTCACAGAGGTCTGGGTCACCAAAGGAAGCCCAGGTATACGTTTCTATTGATGTGCCTTTCCATGTGTGTGGGGGGGGGGGTCATTACCTTCATATCGCAGGTGGTGTGCCCCCCCCCAGCGCGCGGCACGCTGATCCACGCGCGCTCGTTGCTGAACTCCTCGGCCGCGGAGTACTCCGGTATGGGGTCGCTGCATTCACTCATCGTGTTGGTTGACTTTGACCTGAATGGGTAAAACTTTCAATGTGATAATCTAACTTCGGTGGAATTTGGAGGACATTATTGCTCGAGTAACCAGGGCCCCAAGTCTGCTAACACAATCGATTCATAATCGAACAGCAACGGCATAGTAACTGTCACTTTTGACAGATATTGTATGGGATATGTGTCAAAAGTGACTGTTACTATGCGGTTGCCGTTCGATTATGAATCGATTGTGTTAGCAGACTTGGGGCCCTGGTTACTAAAGCAAAAATATCCTAGGACTATGGCAGGATTTTTGGAATATCGACCTTCAAAGGCTAGTTAGCTAATAAATTCCAATAATTAGCATCGAGTTAGTCCGTGCGACGCATATACCCGAGTACCTCGCAAGGCCGTGCGTTCGGTCTGGATCCGGCTGATGACAGATTCCACGGACTTTTATCTATCTACCCCGTTCCAACCGAGACTCAAACCTAATTATCTTCATTGTGATTTGACACTAAGATTACAGCAGCCAACACACTTAGTATTCTGACCGAATTTCGGTCACGGCGGCGGGGACCAGCCATCTACGCAGGAGATATTATAATGCCCAAATGCTCTCTTCCCTCACTCTCAAAGTGAATGGTCGAGATAGATCAGGACCAGGACCAACAGCTCCACGTGTTCTCCAAGGGACAAGCGAGTGAGAGGTGAAAGCCGGGACTAAACTTAGGACTTTCGTTACCAAGTCGAGCGTTTCACCAACTTGGCTATTACTGCTATATATTGAGTGGATGTATAAGCCGGTGGATGCGAGTGGCGGAGGACTGTGATGTGTGGAAGTCGTTGGGGGAGGCCTATGTCCAGCAGTGGACGTCTATCGGCTGTTAGATTGAGTATATGGTGGTGGAAGGATACTTACATTTTGGACCCCTCATCGTCACTCAACTGCAGTTGCTGGTTCACTGGCAGTTGTAGTGGCTCCTGATCCAACTCCTGGTGTTCCGGTTCAGGAGGTTCGTCCTCCGACTCCATGGAGCAAGCGCTCACGCTGTCCAGACTGCATCTGTCTTCTTCCGGTGGCTGGGGAGGCAAGAGCTGTCAGTCCAGACGTGACCTGCACCAAATGGTGTGCTTCAAGAATTCGACAACTCGATCTGATCCACATCGCTTGTACCAACCCTGCTTTCTATACTGAGAGTCAAGGGTTCGAATCCCGGTAAAGTGAATTTAGAATTCAATGCATTCCAGATTAACAATGGAAGCGGAATATTTTTTTATTCATATAAACCGCAACAAATCAAGTCGATCCTTTGCGCTATGAAAAATTTAAACAAATCTCTCCCACGGGAACCATACATTTTACCGGGATAAAAAGTAGCCTATGTGCTATTCCAGACTATAATCTATCTCTGTGCCAAATTTCATCTAGATCCGTTCAGCCGTTCTGGCGTGATTGAGTAACTAACATCCATCCAAACTTTCACATTTATAATATTATAGTATATATATAAATTAGTATAGATTACATTATTTAAAATGGTGAAGGAAAACATCGCGATGAAACTTGCATGTCCGAGAACCGTTCGATAGATGTGTGAAGTCCGCCAACCCGCACTGGGTCAGCGTGGTTGACTATTGCCTTATCCCACTCCCATTGACGGGAGGACCGAGCCCAACTTATGAACCCGACTTATAGTCCAACTTATTAATCGTCAAAAATAACGCAGAATTATATTAAGATAACATTCTACATCCCGTTCGAAATGCCACCACTATAAAAAAATTACTTATCTGTATTTACATAGTCAAAGAACTACCTTTGGAATTTCGTATGTCTATAATCCCAATATTACTCGTGAAAACGGACAAAACACTTCACACACCTATGGAAACGACTCGAGCGCATTCTTTTTACGCGAAAACACAGTTTCTGTGTGTATTGTTTACAAATATTACCGTGGGAACGGCTTCAGCGCGTTCACGTAACCGACAAAGAATTTAGCTCTTGTTCAATCTAGATTCTTTAATGCATTCATTATTGTTCGCTTTAAAGGTTATACAAAAAAGCAGTGATAGCCAAGTTGGTAGAACGCTTGCCTCGGTAACGAGGATCGCAGGTTCAAACGGCTCGCACCTCTGGGATTTCTGGATTTCATGTGCGAATCTCATTTTCAACCACTATTATCACTCACTAAACGGTGAAGAAAAACATCGTGAGGAAACCAGCACTGGGCCAGCGCGGTGGACTATGGCCTAATCCCCCTCCCATTGAGGGGAGGCCCGTGCCCAGCAGTGGGACATTAAAAAAGGGGCTGGTGTTATATATTATTATACAATGGAGTAGGTCCAGCCAGAAACCCTGGTGGGATTTTGTAGTCTACAGTACTTACCAGCTGTATCTTCCTCCGGCGGCCTGCAGGGCTCCGCTGCGGCGCCGAGGTGTGCCGGAGCGCCACGCTGCCGGTGTAGGGGTCGAGGAGAGCCTGGTACGCGGACCGGTCCTCTTGCGTCGACGACGATATCACGTCCGGGGATTCCAGGTCCTGGGCGTAATTATCGCCTGAGGCTTCAAGTATTACGTAACTACTACGTAAGTATTACGTAATTATCACCTGAGGCTTCAAGTATTACGTAACTACTACGTAAGTATTACGTAATTATCACCTGAGGCTTCAAGTATTACGTAACTACTACGTAAGTATTACGTAATTATCACCTGAGGCTTCAAGTATTACGTAACTACTACGTAAGTATTACGTAATTATCACCTGAGGCTTCAAGTATTACGTAACTACTACGTAAGTATTACGTAATTATCACCTGAGGCTTCAAGTATTACGTAACTACTACGTAAGTATTACGTAATTATCACCTGAGGCTTCAAGTATTACGTAACTACTACGTAAGTATTACGTAATTACCACCTGAGGCTTCAAGTATTACGTAACTACTACGTAAGTATTACGTAATTATCACCTGAGGCTTCAAGTATTACGAAACTACTACGTAAGTATTACGTAATTATCACCTGAGGCTTCAAGTATTACGTAACTACTACGTAAGTATTACGTAATTATCACCTGAGGCTTCAAGTATTACGTAACTACTACGTAAGTATTACGTAATTATCACCTGAGGCTTCAAGTATTACGTAACGCAATTTTTGAAGATTGTTGACCCCCAATGTAACGCGCCGTAACGTTTTTCTTTACCCCGTTAAGTTTTTCGTAAAAAAATAAAAACCGTTTAATTTTGAATTTCGCGCCCTCATCTAGCGCTTCCACCTTAAGGTGGAAGCTCAGGGTCAGGGCGCGAAATTCAAAATGTCAATGGTTTTTATTTTTTTACGAAAAATTTGGACATCTTTACGATGTAATTTAGTGTTTTGCGATATTAGCATTCTGCATTGGATGTCTCGATGTATTAAGTTTGCTTAAAAAAGTACCTAATCCGATACAATACCATAAGGTTTGTAAAAACCGCTACTTTTACTTACTTAATGGTGTTGTATCGCTTTAGGTACTTTTTTAAGCAAACTTAATACATCGAGACATCTAATGCCGAATGCTAATATCGCAAAACACTAAATTACATCGTAAAGATGTCCAAATTTTTCGTAAAAAAATAAAAACCATTGACATTTTGAATTTCGCGCCCTGACCCTGAGCTTCCCCCTTAATGCTAGTGTTTCATCCCGTTTGCACAACACATTCCATAGTCAGAGTGGTAGTGATTGCATGCCTTCTTTAGGATGCTATAAAGTATACTTAGTACGCTTTTATGTATAGATTCACAGTTAAAAGCTTGCAATCTGTCGTTAAGTTACATAACAGGGCCCCAAGTCTGCTAACACAATCGATTCATAATCGAACAGCAACCGCATAGTAACCGTCACTTTTGACAGACATTGTATGGGATATCTGTCAAAAGTGACAGTTACTATGCGTTTGCTGTTCGATTATGTTAGCAGACTTGGGGCCCAGTGTACTCCCAGTCGCCGGGATCTCCTGGAGTCCATGTAGTTATATACTTACGTTATGTAGACCTATACTGCTAGACATCTCGATCGGCAGTTCGAAGTTGGGCAACGCGCGGAGTTGCGACGGAGACTCGCACCATTCCGCCACCTGGTGGTGGTCGTCAATAAGAATTGAGGGTGCCACGCGAACTGTACGGTCCCACACTAAGCAACGCTTGTATTATGGGTACCGTACAATGGACTGACGGCGAGCTCAGTATACAATACTTATATAGATATTTAACATCCATGACTCCGATATAAATATTCATGCTCATCACACCGAGCTTGTCCATACCAGGATTGGAAGCCGGGATCCTCGGCGCAGAAAGCAGGGTGACTACCAACTGCGCTAATCAGGGCTATATGTAGACTAGTATAACTCTAAACGGGTCAGTATTCAAACGGTGCTGCCATATTTAATTCCTATATTAATATTTTTGACCCCAATTTCTTGAAGAACAAGTAGCCCTCCATTTTTTTGTTATGTTTATTTATACTCAAACTTACCCCGGTATGATATTCTTCGTTAACACTTATATCCACGGGCTGAGACTTTGGTGTGCTTTGCAGAGTGATTTTCCTCGCATCAATCAACTTCAACATCCCGTGTTCGACCTTCTGTGGGGTCCCAGACTCCCTTAGCTTAGACACGATCTTTCTCCTCTCAATCTTATCAATCCTGGCCACATCTGGGGGTGCAGAGAGATCTAGTTCTTGGCTATCAGCTGTCAAATAGCTCTCAGTGAAATACAAATTGTTTTTTGAGGTGTTCCTCTGTGGACTGTAGAATTGTAGGCTGCTTTGCCTCTCGTCCTCTATACTGGATAAGCTTAAGTCCTTTTCATCATCGACTTTGAAAACTTTTTTTGGGATCAAGTCGGGGTAGTTGTCGTCTGGCGTCATCAAGGGGTGGCTAGTAGTTATTGTGAGTGTAGAACTGAACTTAGGCGGGCTTATCCCTAGGTTTTTGGGTCGCATCTCCGTTTTCGGCGAGTCGATGTTTAAATTCGACATTTTTGCTATGAGACTGTCGTTTAAACGGTTAAGATCTGGGTTCTGGAGTCTCAGGACTGGCTCCAAGCTCGTGTCCCGGTCTTCGTAGTCCGACAGGCCGGAGTTGGGCGTGTCCTGGGACCGGAAGCTTTCGGACCCCGTGTCCATCTTCTCGTCGGACGACGGCGATGTTAGTTCATCTTCATTTAGCCGCAGTGATTTGAAATCACTGGAACAAAGTTGGTATTTTAATAAGACTATACGATAAGTGTCTTTTGAATGATTACATTTTTTTTATCAACTTTATTTTATTTAAAGCTTCTTCTTCTTCTTTCTTTACGAAATGAAATGCGATGAATTAAAATGGATATGCAAATGGCCTCACCCACAACTTATTTTGCCAGTGTCAAGTAATTAATAGCAATAAAACATTCAATAAATACACGTTATAAATAAAATAATGGATGTGACATGATGATATGAAAATGGCGTGTCTTTCGGAAGGCTATTTAAAAAACAACTTAAAAAATCACAGACATTTCATGTTTTCGACATGTAACTGATAGCTTCTGCTTGTTCAGTTTATTTATGTATTATGTGATTATGGTAAATATGCTCAATCAGACTTTGAGGAACTGAATCTGGGGCATCATCGACGAACGGCCGAACCGCCTTCCAACCATTGAGTCGAGGGGAACAATGTATTTCGTTGCACCTGACTATAGTGAAGTGAAAGTATAAAACAATGGTACAGGTACCTGCAGTTAACGCACGCACTACAATTACTTTCTAAATGGTCAAATATAATGGGCATGCCCACAAATTAAAAACAAGTTTAGTTCGTGTCGGTTTACATATTTAAAAATAAATAAATATCGCCAGACGAACACACCAACTATACGGTCCCACACTAAGCAACGCTTGTATTATGGGTATCGTACAATAGACTGAGGGCGAAGTCAGTATATAATACTACATACACATATTAAACATCCATGACTCTGGTAAAAAAACATTTGTGCTCATCACACAAAGACTGTCCCTACCAGGATTCGAACCTGGGACTGTCAGCATAGAAGGCAGCGTCACTACAAACTGAGCTAATCAGGTCGTCATTTATATAAGACTTGCTTTTGCCTGTGACTCCGCCCACGGCACCTCCACGACACATAGCCAATAGCACTCAGGGATAATGTAGCTTTCAATTAGCGAAAGGATTTTCAGATTCGGAACAGTAGATCCGGAGATAACTCCCTCAATTGCATCCATACTTACATACTAACAAGCTTTACCGTTTATAATCTATCTATATATATATAAACGGCTTTGAAGAGTACTTTGATCTAACATAGTTACTAGGGCATTGTTTTTATAAATGTTGTATATTTTGTTTTACTTTTTACGTGGACAAAATCTCAGGTCAAAAGCTGGTGTAAATATGATAATAAACCTACTCGTCTTAAGATTCACAAAACCGGTTTGTTTTAGTCACTGCCATTCACTATACTCATCCAATGACAGCGATGTCATAAAACAGGAAATTTCCTGTTTAACGTGACGAGTCAACGGTGACTCTATTAATATTATTATCTACCTTCTGCCACAGTAATCTCTACATATAATAAAAATGAACTAATCACTGTCTATACATGGAAGATATATGAGAAAAGCTATTATTAGTGGCCTTTATCAACGCAATAGTACCCAAAACAATGATTTTTAGAATTTTTATCTGTATGTTGATGCGACGGCAATCCAACTTGACCGGAGAGGGATCAGGAGCAGGATTGACGGCTTTAAGTGCAATCCCTTAGTTACGAAATTGCATTAAGCCTTGTATTCATGTAAATATGAGACCATCTAATTGGGTATACAAAATAATATGTAAGTAGTTACACTTTTTTATACACAGTTAAATGTGGGTAGACAAGAAAACACTTATCCAACTACTTACGTATTATTAGATATGTACTCTTGTTTAATATACATTTTAATTTAGAACCATATTTTCATTGCACTCCTTTACGTAAAACACCATTATGAACCCAAAATGAAGGTAGATTTAATAAAAAAAAACGTGTCAAGGAACGCTATTGCGTTAAAACAAGTTTGGTTTGCATTATTGTATTTGTAACGTAGATGATTACACAGTGATACAATAATAATGCAGAAACTGCATCCAAGGATATAATAAAAACATCAAATACCTATTTACATTGCAATCAAACATATAATTATAATTTAAAAAGCGTTTCATGTTAAACTATTAACTTACCTCATTTGTGTCACTTTAATCTAAGAAATATGGTAACAATTATACTAAAAACCGTGTGAAATATTTAATTTTGAAGAAAATATTTAATTTAACATCCGTCCGAACACAGGCAACAAGCAAACCATTTGATTTGACAGCTGACGTTTCGTTATACGAAGTTGAAGAGGGCAGCGAATAGAAAGTTTATTTTATTTAGTAATGCGTTAAATATTATTTGCATTAGAGTTCGGTAAACTTTGTTGAAAACCAAAAAAAAACCATCTTATGCAGCATATATTGATTTCTTATATTTACACAAATACTACACATTGAAATAAAACTAATTTAAATAAACGCGATAAAATCCGTAAAATTAGTTTTATTTCAATTATGCAGCATATTTAATAAATACCCAAAAAGTATAATCGTTCACACTTATACATTGTTAAAAGATTACCTATTAGATTACACCTATACCAGTTAGTTATTTAAGCCATCGCCAATTACAACCATTACACAGAATGGCTACAACAATGGGCAATTTCTAAGAATATACCTTACAGAACTGAAAACACCTTATTGAGTCGACGGCTGTTTTGCTCTTTCTTCTTCACTTAGCGAACATACTTGTGAGTGGTTTGGTTTATGGACAAGATTGTAGGATTCGAAAATGGGTAAGCTTTCGGTTACATATTTTTATAGATTTAATTAACAACGTTCAACATAGCATAGTAATTAAAATTATGTTAATAAATCTGAGAGGAAATAGAGCCAAAACACTCTTCGTTAAATCTATTTAGCCTCAAAAAAGCCTTGTGAGGACTTACATTTTTAATGACCATACTTTTTTTACAAGATTAGGGTTCCCATATTGTAAAACAAAAACTGAAACATTTAGAAAAGCACAATTATTGGTAATGCTATTCATCTGTTCGAATGAAGAATAACTATTTCTGCATCCTTATTTTCAAAGACACAATTTATGGGAAATTGCTAGTAGGACATTATGTTTGTTGAAATTAATCGCGGAAACTCAGCACAATTGACATAATATTTGACTTCTTTCGATGCAACCAGGTATCACTGTGCAATGTTTTCTAAATATTTAATAATTTCAAGAGTATTTCTAGGCTGCAGTTGTCATAAAAGTTTTAGTTAGCAGTTAAATCTGGAGCTGAACGGTTGATAATTCATAGTGATATTGCAGGCGACGTAAATAGAGTGAAGATGCAGCTGAGCGTGCTGTGTTTTTTGGTGTATCTAGTGATTCCCGCTATATTTGCTGAAGACGTCAGCTGTAAGTATTGAGTGTAATTATGATCAAATCAATCAATTGAAAAGTGATTTTAACAGAACTTCTTATAAAGATATTGGCGATCCAATATGCTAGTATCCGTATAACTTATTACTTTTAGCCTTAAAAAAGGCTTTTATACAGGGTGGGTCACCGTTCAAAGTAACTGGATTCATTTATAAAAGTATATTATTCAGTAAATAGCAATCAGATGTTATGAATCTCAGAATTAGCCCTATAAATGCATTAGGTTGAAGCCTTATGCACACAAGTATTTGGTTATGCAACTGCTACGGGATTAACGACCTCATAATTCATAACACTGTTTTGTCTAGATCAAGCTTGTGTGGACAAATATTCAAGGAAAGGCTACCAGCCCTGGCAGGAGTGGTCAGATCACTACACTTGCCATCGATACAGATGTGAAATACGTGATGGCAAATACTTCATTGCTGCTGTTGGGTAATTACCTCATTTGCATACAAGTTATTAGCCTTAGTTCTGTAATTTACACGTCTTTTCTTAATCATAATTTACAAATAATGCTAAAAACATTATTCACGACCCGGTAATGGATGACTGGACCTTATGATTGGCCGCTCTTTCGATTAGAAGGCTAATTAGACACTAATATACTGTGTTGTACTTCTAGCTGTAGGAAACCGAAAATACCGGAAAATGCACTAGAATGCCATGAGTATATCGAAGATGAGAACGTCGGTACGTATATTCACTTGCTTATAGTTTTTTTTTACCTAAAAGAACTAAAAAAAAAAAGACTAAATGTTTTGTATATTTTATTTCAGAGTTTCCTACTTGTTGTGCGCGCCTGAGGTGTGTTGTGGAAGTAAATGGGGAGAGGATAGTGCAAACTAGAGGGCAACCTGGCGAGTTGTTCCCAGACAAGTGAGTTGGCCCAAAAATACTAATTTCCGCGTTTTTGTGCATCCGCACAATTCAATTTTTTGTTATTACCTAAGTATATTATTACATACCAAATAATTGGCCTAGACTAAGTATCTACAATAAATACCTAGTATGGGAAAAATAAAATCATTTTGCCTATAAATCTAACTCAGCGTCCAAATAGTTACAGAGTAAATTCATAAATTCCAGACCTTGGAAGGGCCAGCAAAATGAACCCAACCCAGCAATCGTCGGAATGGGCGGTATTCAGCAGAACACTGTAGGTGGAGAGCCACAGGGCCAGCCAGCTCCAGGCATATTCAACAGCAGAGGCGCAGGCAAGCAGAGTAAGGTGTTATTAGCTATTGAATAGGCCATTCTATATCTGGCTTGTATCAATAGATTGTAATACCTACCTATGTAAGGGCTTCACAGCAGTGTTATTACCTGTGCCCTATACAAAGTAGCCCTGCAGATCTTATTGAACACAGTATAGATGGCCGTATTTAAAATAAACGTAAACTATTAAGTAAGTATTATTTATTTCTAAAAACTAATGCAACTTGGATGCCTCTTAAATAATCTGCAGGTCTACTACAGCTGGCCGTGACAAGAAATGCCGTCCAAGATATGTTTAATTCCCCCTTCCCAAACCTTCCCAAATATTCTAAAATAATGACTTTCGCATTTTTGTATCTAACTGCTTTTTTTATCAAATCATTCATTTAATTAAATTTAAAAAGTGAATTCACAAAAATAGTTAAATAACCGTATTTTATTAATATAGCCAACGATATTCCCGACAGTGGATGGCAACGATATTAATGGACGGCGCTACGTAGACCCGTACCCCAACCAGCAGATGCAAGAGTCGCCGCGGAAGAAGCGATCCACCATTTATCCACTGTTCGATAGAGCTTACATAAGAGATTCGGGCTCGTATCAACCACATCACGTCAAAATTCATGCTTTCTCACCAGAAAAGTACACATCTTACTTTTCTCATGGCGTTAAAAGTATTCCGTATTCCAAATTATAATAGCTGCGTCGAGAATATAATTTATTTTACCCTCAACACTATGTAATGTAGCCTTGTTAATTTAAAACATTTTAATTTTAAACCTTGTTTTGTTTTGTTTTTCATTAATTGAATACGATTGTAAGATTTGTTATTGTGTAGTTTTGTTATTGTGTACTTTGGTTGAGGCACTTTTATTAAATGATTCACGATTATTTTATTTTTAAATTATAACTTAATTAAATAATATTGTACAGAACCATGCTTAATTTAACGGCACTATTAAAGTGCAGTCAAAATTATGGTTCCAGGTCTTCACTATTTGAAGCAAGGTACGTTTGGTATCCCTGTCACACATTAAATTAAATAAATCCCGATCTCGTTCTTACGCTCTATGTATAAGGTATTCATTTTTGGAACGATAAATCCAAGTGTATACCTAATGATAAGGCCCGAGGATTTTTAGATATCCGACTTTTAATATTATACATAACAATTGAATCTGCATGAATTGTATTACGCTCCAAAATATAAATGAGTAATAGTCCTTATACATAAAAAACAAATTTATTTCGTAGGAAGAGCATAAAAGTATGTTAACAAGAATATCGATAATAATGTCAACTAATACAAATTTTGACTACGTACAACTGCAAACTATCTCCCTCTCTCTCTTTTAGTGTTTTTTTCTTACAATGGTTGTACGTAATCAATATACATATTATGTGTCAAGATATCCATTTTATTTCATCGCATTTCATTTCGTAGAGAAAAATGGAGAAAGACATAAGTATTCGATATCACTGGCTGTCACACGAATGAAATCGATTTTTATATTATTACATTTATGAAAACAAACTACGTAAGACGAGGCGGTATGGTCATAATGACTTTAGACTGCTCGAAGGAGCGAAAAAAAAATAATCACTTGTCAGTCGAGTAATTTTGTTCAGTGTCGGTGTAGTCTGTCAAAAGCACAACGAAAAACATTATTGTCTTTCAAATTACTAAAAAAATATCAATATATTATAAAACATTGATATTTACTCTGTATTGATATTTATTGTAAATAGTGAGTTACAACCCAATTAATAAGCTATGGGACATAACTTCAACTAAATGATATGTAATCATTGAATAAAATAAAGTATTGTTGATCACAGTTCAAAGTTTATATTGTGTGTTTGTAATCACATATAATAATGGTTGAGCCGGAGAAGCCGTTCGCCTGTACGATACCGGACTGTGGGATGACGTTCACGAACGAGGATCACTTGCATGTACACACGAAGAAACATGACATGGTGCTGCAACTAGGCATGGAGCAAAAAGCCGCATTCGTAGGTAGGACAACAATAATTTGATCATATTTGAGATGCACCAATCACGACCATTTCTTCGATAATTGAGAGGGCAGTATGTCAGATTTTCGTCATCTTACTCTCCAAATGATCCATTTTCCTATCTGAGTTTAATACCTATAATGAAAATTTTGTGTATGCATAGTTTGGGGTCGAGTCACCTTCGTCCTTAGGAGAATTAAGTACCCTCGAGATACCCTACACGTGACCCTGGGTGGTGCCAACTAGGTGACAACTCTACTGGTGGTAGGCTTCAGCCGTGGTTAGTCACCACCCACTGAACAAAGCCATGTCGCCAAGCGGCCTAGCCGTGTTCCGGCATGATGTTCGGTGTTGCCAATCATGGATGGCGGGTCAGATCAGTTGTGCTGCATGTGCCTAGTGAATGTAGCGTCTCGATCTACTGCCGCCTTCCTACCTAGGCAAGTATGCTCCATCGTAGATCTCATCGTCACTTACCATCCGGTGAGATCGAGATCAAATACTTGCCTATAATGTATAAAAAAAAAAAAAAATCACAAACACCAAATATTAAAACAAAATTAATACTGTAATTTTCTTGGAACAATATTTTCTGAGTTACTGCCATCTCAATTACCACTTCAGCAGGGATTTCTCAGGCAATGGTCTGTTTAGTCTGTATCTATATTGTATTCAGCTTGTTGTCAACAGCTTGGTCTAGCTATTTGAGCATTGCTTCAGTATTATGTTGTTAGCAATACTTCATCTATATTATTTCTTCGTCTAAGTGCGTAGCTATATTTGTACGGTGTCTTCCCTCCAGCGGATCAGACACCAACACCGACGCGGTTCATCAGAAACTGTGAGGAAGTAGGGCTCTTCCAGGACCTGCAGAATGTCAACCCCTTCGACGAGGGCTTCAAGAGAGCCATGGAAACTAAGTAAACACATTTTTTTTTTGTTATACTCAGACAAAGAATTTTCGTAAGATTAAGGACATTAAAAAAAAAGAGATGCCATTATGCCAGTAGCTAGTAATCTCTGTAATGTTTTTCTTTTAGTGGTGATTGATTTTTATTTAGTTATTGTTGGGCCTGTGATGCCAGCCACTCTGGCAACACATACATCAAACTTAAAAATTAACAGATCATAAAAAAAACATCAAGGATCCCTGCATGTTTTAGAGGATCTAAACAAGCTCTCGAAAGGCATCCTACATCTGCTAACACACTGGTCTACGGTCCCAATTCCCTTGCGTAAAGGAGATTTTGAGGTCGAGTCACCTTTGTCCGTAGGAGAATTAACTACCCTCGAGAAACCCTACACGTGACCCTGGGTGGTGCCAACTAGGTGACCACTCTACTGGTGGTAGGCTTCGGCCGTGGTTAGTCACCACCCACTGAACAAAGCCATGTCGCCAAGCGGCCTAGCCGTGTTCCGGCATGATGTTCGGTGTTGCCAATCATGGATGGCGGGTCAGATCAGTTGCGCTGCATGTGCCTAGTGAATGTAGCGTCTCGATCTACTGCCGCCTTCCTACCTAGGCAAGTATGCTCCATCGTAGATCTCATCATCACTTACCATCAGGTGAGATCGAGATCAAATACTTGCCTATAATGTATAAAAAAAAAAAAAAAGATTCTCATTCCCCCCTTCAATCAAGTCCCATGCCCAACAGTGATACATAATAAATTATCGTTATTTCAGACATGGCATCCTATCCCTGGAGAGTGCCATTCCATCCTCGTCATCGTCAGACGAGCTCCACACTCCGCAGATGACGTTTCCACTGATCGACGGTGAATCAGCTCTCTATAGCACTACCAATAACCAGAGGAATATTACTATAAGCAGGTATGTTTCACACATAACACCTTGAACAGATCTCGGCCCCACCAGTATACGCTTAGATCAGGGATTCTCAAAGTGGTCGATATTGGTTTCCCATGGGTCGAAATAAACGAAAACTGATTTTGGGGGTCGACGAAGTATCAAAATCGACCCTTATTAATTAACACAAGTTCTTATTTGATACTTTCAAGATACTATAAAAGTTGTGTTATGTGTACCAACTTGTTATAAGAATGACTAATATTTTAGTAGGATGTATAAAATATAATTATACTTTCATCAGATCATCGAGCGACGAATCGGGCGCAATCAAAGAATTCGAGACCACAACTATTTCCAAACTGACCAACGAAGTCACAACTATCAGTCGAGTAGTCGGAAAGACTGATGATAAGCAGGAAGACAAGAAGAACGACTCTGTACGCAAAGACTCGGTGTCATACACAAACAACGTCATCAAAATACAAAGCAATCTAGTCCGTAAAGACAGTGTCGATAAGAATCCCATACAGACACTAATATACGAGGATACGGTGATAAAAGATAGTAATATAGTCTCTAAAGACACGTTCACAGATAAGATCAATGATATACCACCGATAATGAGTCAAAAGTCGTTAGATTTTATTGTTGACAGTTTAAATGATTTCAGTAGCGATGACAATCTCAATAAAACTAGTAAAAGGTCTAAGAAGGATGACGATGATTATGAAGTTATAATAAAACTGCCGAACGGGAAGCAAGTTAGAATGAGAGCGGTAGACGAAACGACAGAGAAGGTGAACGCAAAGGAAATATTAAAAAAAACTCTGATAGAAAAAGTTGAGACACAAAGGAACTCACAAAAAGTCAGTATAGTACCCAATGTAGTACCGATTACAACAGGCACTTTGATACCGGTAACTCTAGTGAATCCCGCAAATAATTTGGTGCCAAAATTACCGATAACACCATTGAGAGTTGCTAAAATATTCGACAAGAAACCGGTGAAAAGAAAAAGCTTTAAGAGTAATTCTAGTCACAACCACTCGGCCAGTAATGATGAGATTGTAGCTGATAGCAAGAAAGATATACAAATGAATAGTTTGCCAAGAAAAATGGACAGCAAGAGTGCAGCTTCGAGAAGATATAGGTATGAATCAGAATCAGAATATTTTTTATTCACGTAGACCATTAAGTACAGTACTTATGAATCGTCAAAAGTTACAAAATACTATGCTACTACTCTACCACCCGTGAACGTGAACCCGTGAACGGGCGAGAAACTTCATGGTTGCTTTTTTTTAAAAAGATCTTTTACATTTCTGAGCAATACATTGTTATAGGTATGTGAGAACAATGTAGGAACGGCTAATCAGACTTTAGCGGCAGGTCAAAAAAATAGTACTAACTAAGTATAAAATTACAGTTAATGCTACATGCTTCCCACATTTACAAATTACTTATGTAAATTAAAATAAGAAGGATGAAGAGAAAAACAAAATTTTAATAGTCTACTCGAACAAGGTCATTTATATTCCTGAGGAGCCCAACCAGCATCCAACCATATGTACACAGACTTCTGACATCCAGTCTAAACTTTAATGTTACTCCGAGCGAAATCCTTCCTTTTGATTATCGGTATTACTAAACTCCGAGTTAGTACCTTGTAACAGAATGATCCAAGGCACTTATTGAAACGAATTCAAACAGTTGAATCAAACTCAAGTAAACACCAAGTCACATAGTTGGCTTGAAGACATTATATTGTATCGAAGTCACTTAGCTGAATCCAAATCATTAACTTAAAATTAATTTCTGTGCCGGTAGTAGATTCAAACTATTCATAAGTGCTTCCGTGGTATTTATGAATAATAATGTTGATATTGTTTTCAAAGTCACTTGGTAGAATCAAATTGACTTTCATGATAACAGGGCACGGTTAAAAGAGACCGCGTCGCAGCAAGCGCAGGAGAACAAGCAGTTGAGGGAGGCGAACGACAAGTTGACAGCCGAGAAGGCTGTGCTCAAAATGATCATCATGGAACATATGAAGAGGTGTTCGCACGCCGACGATTTGAGTGAGTATATAATTCTTCTTCTTCTAATTTAAGGGTTAGACCCTTGTCGGTGTAGCTGATGAAGCTCTTTCCATCTGTCTCTATCTAGAGCAGCTGCTCTCACCTCCTTGTACGACATGACCCTGATCCTTTTTTTTATATGCCTCATGTAGCCTTATTCTTGGTCTTCCTCGTCCACGCTTTCCTTCGATTTTCCTCTCTATGATGTTCTTTATGAAGGTATCATGTCGTATGAGATGGCCTATCATCTTCCCTCTTCTATTCCGTATGGTTTCCATTAATGATCTTATTTCTTGCACTCTCTTTAATACATCCTCATTAGTTACTTTTTCTGTCCAATTGATCTTTTCCATTCTAATATAGCTGGTGTATATAATTGCATGTAATAAATACAAACCCCCGAATTAATAAACGTGTTATAACTTTCTTAAACGTCATATAGTACTGCGCAAAGCAAAAATCTTGTGCGCAGTACTATATGACGTTTGAGAAAGTTATAAAACGTCTATAAATTTGGGGGACAGAAGATAAGTTCTAATAGGATATTCGCGGAGAGGGGGAGACGTTGGGCGCCGCACACTCGTGTTTTCCATCTAGCGGTGAATAGCAAAACTACACACCGTCTTCGTCGACGTTACTGTGTAGTTCAGCTATATGACGCAAGATGTCTCTAGCGCCACTAGTTTAGGACGCCTATACAATGTGGCGTCATCTTTTGTCGAGTAGTGAAACTAAAAGGAGAATACTAAACTAAAATAACTTTTCACAATTCTTCAGGCGTCGGACTGCCCGCATAGACGGAAAATCGTTTTATATAGTGTCTTTTGTTTTGTTACAGGAAATGTATTAGACAAAATCAAGAATACGGGTACAAATATCTAACATGTCCATATATATTATGACAAACATGACATGTTGCGTTTGGTCCTAAGCCATTAGCTCCCCAGGACCCAGACTCTATGGATAGAAGAGCACAACGAAAGAGAACGCGTGAGGGAGAGAGAGACACCGATAGTGCGGGACGTACCGGCGTGTGAGGGAGAAAGTACTAGGTCTTTATTTTCGTTGGTATCGAAGCATGAACAAATAATAGTGTCGAATTTAGACATGTTTATTTTTATGCCCTTTTAGGCGGGAATCAAACCTGCCTTGTTACGTCACAAACGTGGAAATTATGACAAAAATGATTCATTCCAGTATTTAGAAAAAAAATTGCCATGTAGGTTTATTTATTGTAATTTTATTTATTTGCTTTAAAATAAATTTAAGCATGGTATTAAGTTTAAACCACCTTTTATTTTACCTAGCAGACTGACCTGTGACACTCCCAGTTAGTACTCGCCTCTTTCAAAACGAAAGCTCTTTATAAGGGGTAGGCAGAGATACACTTATTGGTCATTCACCAACTAAATAAAACACAATATTTATAACAATTTCTATAATTATGGCACTTTAAATATTTGACAAGAAACAATAATAAGGTTTAAACATCAATCAATTGTGATTGAGAAAAAGTATGACCTACCATCGAAACCTGCGCTTGAGCATTTGCTAAAGAAGCGCATGTTCAAATGCTAGTATAGTATACCATTTCTGGGTCGCGCTGTACAACATTTTAAACGGACCATAGACAATTTACGATACAATTCAAAATATCACTCCTAACTAAAGAACCAGTTCTATTAAGATTCATAACAATTTCCATAATTAAAAATGATTCTTCAATTCCAATTTTAAAATGTTTACAAAAAAAAAAGAAATCGATTAACATTGCAATTTTCACAATATTCCAATATTTTGCTAAAATTATAATTTACATATTGGATCAATATTAAAATTTGGAGACAACGGGTAAAACCAATCGTTTGAAATGTGAAAATATAACTGGCATACAGGCCACATATTTAAAAACTGTGTTTTAAACGAACTAGGTGTAAATGTTCACAAGAATGATTCATTAGGTGGTATCATGGTATTATAATATGCTACGCCAGAAGTGCTAGCATACGGGTCAAGACAAAACCTATGTAACGGATTATGTCCCACCGATTCGCTCTCTCCCTTGCGTAATTCATACGAAGGAAGAAGACAAAATCGGTTATTTTACATTTGGTCTTGTCACAGCTGGCTGTGCGACTACGTACGTATTCTCTTCCCGCGATAGCTAAATCACGTGAGCCGTGGGCCGAAGTCTACGTCATCGGCTGTGGTGCGGCATTAATTGCATTGAAGATATCAATCAATGGCAACACAGACCGTGACGTAGTCTTGGCCCATTGTACGAAGAGGATACCTGGCGTAGCATATTGTTATACCATGGACTCCTGAAATAAATTCAAGAGCAGAAGATAGCGGCAAAAAGTACCTTTAATGTACTCCTAAATTCATAGAAAGTTGTCGCTCATTTACAAATGCACGTTTCTACTGAAAAACGCTTTTGTAATGCTACTGTAAAGGTATGAATTTGGGTAAGCACTTATTAGGGGTCATCTGGAGAGCAAGAGCCTCTTAGAATATTGACGTCTGCTCTTAGGTTGACGTTTTAGAAACGTCTTGCCTAGTCATTTATAACACAGTTGCAAACGGCCTTCACAGCAATAGTCTCAACAATGGCAATTAGTGGAATAATCAAGGTGCATAGAGTTATGGCGTCCATTGGGTAAAACGACGCTGCGCATGCGCTAGTCCAGTTAGGCTAGCCATCTAATTTTTGGTTCCGCAAACAAGTTGTAGAGTTACTAATAATAGATGGCAGCACGAGTGTCACCGCCATGTCACCCAAGGAAGTATTAGTTTAAAATTAATAATTAGTTTAATAAGTACATGCTTTAAATTCTCAAGATACCGCAATACCGGGAATCTCAAGCGGCTTGTTAAAGATATGTTACCGATCTAATTGACTGAGTCCATCAGAACAGCTAAGTAATTAGTACTAATAATATGCGTGATATGCATAAAATTTAGAAAAATCGTGAAGAATGAAGAATTATTACTATTATAACGTAATGGATTATATTTTTAAACAATTCTGTTGGATTAAATTTAATCATTTACAAAGAAAACCATAATTATTTACGAAATTAAAAACATTTCACACGCGTACAAACTAACGCCATCTAGTTAAAATACTTAAAACAGTAATTAACATTACGTCCAATAGATGGCTGCAGTTGTTCCAACATTTTATTAAGAATATAATCCAATACTACAATGCGTTCTTAAAATACTAATTAAATTAAAGCGATTGATTTATTAAACTTTAAAGTTAATATTAACAGGGTAAGTATTAATTTCTGGATAAAAATCACTAGCTCATACGATTGGGTTGGGACGAACTGATGGCTACGATGTTAGGACGCAAAAGGGAATTTTGATTATGAATAAAGCTAATCTGAGTATCGGTAATAATCAACTATTTTATCTGAAATACAAAATCCATTCACATTTGACTCAAACCCCAAACAAATGGTTAACTCAACGGGTAAATCATTATGTAAGTACGCCACTAATAGATGGCACCACGTGTGAGCGGGAAAATTAAATTGAAGTCAGCCACGCGGGCTACATTGTAATATACAACTCAAGGTATACATCAGATTAGTATTCCAATTTGAGCCCTTTTGCTTCTAACATTCGACCCAATTCAACAATCTTTAGTTCCAGCATTCCATGTGATAGCACGGTGACAAGCATGACTACAGTGCAGTGTCATGCTATACTTTTCACAAACTTATCTGCTAACAGAGAGTTGGGCTCGTAATATGAACTCTATCTCGAGTAGAATAAGAATGAAAATGAAGGGATGACGTCGCGCCGTTGACCGAAACCAAAACACTCACGGCGTGAGCGCGATGTGGAATCAGTTTTGGATCGTATGTCTGACAGGACAGGTCACATTTTTGGATGACTTGAAGTTAAATTCTGTCACAGACCCGCCCGCTCTTAGACGTCCTGATACTTTATTATATGTAAAAAAAAATCCTTTTTATTAGTTCCAGTTTTTCCCACCGCCGCAGATAAGTTTGTTTTTACCTAGCTATTAACAATGTCGCTAGTGTAGCGGTTTTTTTTTTCATAAAATGTACCATGCAATGACAGCAATGCCTTTTTTTTAAGAACAATTTGTAATGTTTTAGATTGAGACTTATTTCTTTTGGAATTATTGATTTTCCAAAACATTACAAATTAACAAAAGTAAACATTGGTTTGGTGATATATTAATGAAATATTCAAGATACAGAATGAATATTTATTACTTTCAATTTGTACAGCAAACGATATATATCTATACCTACTGTAAATGTTTTGTATGGCACAATGGTATGATAAATATAATTCTGTTGCACTAAAACTAAACTAAAATATATTAGTTATTTAGTTTGTTATTATTTACCTATGGGATTTACAAACTACCAGGCAATTATAACGATTCGCTATGCAATTTCATAAAAACCGATAAATTATTTAAAAAAGAATGCATTACTTTATGATTATATTCTAATAAAATATTAATCTTGCCCAGAACAATTAACTATTATGCAATTACTATCCACCGAGGCGAACATATTTAAATGAATTATTCATTTAACTTTATTAAATATATATTAAATAACATTTTTTAGGAAGTAGAATTACGACTATTATTTATTTTTTACATATTTGTTTTAACCTATTATATGATTTTGATTTGATATTGCGACGTAGCCTATAAATATATTCAATATGAGGAACTTTGCAGAAACAAAAGTAACTCAAATAATTACATTAAACGTTGTTTTGAAAGAAAAACAGTAAGAGGTGAGTTTCTTTTAATATATTTTTATTATTTTATCAAACTAAAATAATTGTCATCCTACTAAGGCATGATCATTTGTGACTTATCGGATTTACCAGGGTACAGAAATATGGATCCCATTCAATGGATAAGATCGACCCAGGGCCCCAAGTCTGCTAACACAATCGATTTATAATCGAACAGCAACCGCATAGTAACTGTCACTTTTGACAGATAATGTATGGCTTAGTATATCTAGCAAAATGATAGAAATATATCATATGTTGTTGACTAAGCTGGTAGTGACCCAGTCTACTGCGCCCCGGGTTCGAATCCTGGTAGGCAACAAACTTTGTCTAATGAGCAAACGTAAATGTTTGTACCCGAGTCATGGATGTTTAACATCTATAGAAGTATTACATACTGGGTTCGCCCTCAGTCCATTGTACGGTACCCATAACACAAGCGTTGCTTAGTGTGGGACCGTACAGTTAGTGTGCTCGTCTGGCGATATTATTATTATTGTTTGTACTAACCATAATCTACTTAATGTTAATGATTAAAATGTATTTGGTGTTTAATTTCATAAAATTATTTATTTAATACTACCTACATATGCTCTCTGCTTACCCCGGCGCGGCGCAAAGCGTGAGCGTAATTTGTAAAACTTTTTGCATCCATAATCTAGCATATTTCCTTTCTATAATAATTATTATATAATATCTTTTATATCTATTTCACCCGTATTGTTTTAAACAAACACATGGAATTAAAAAACAATTCAACTATTTTAATTGACTCTGGCAACACACCACCGAGTCGCCATAGTCAAATATATTTAACGAATGAAATAATCGAAACAACACTAAGTATTAATTCCATTCAATAGCCGCTAAAAAAATAATTACCTAAATTTCACATCGCTTCATCTACTATGTATAGTGATGTGACACTTTTTTGTAGCAATATCGATACGATAAAATTAAAAACTAATATAACTGAGAAAAAAAAACACATAACCTTAGCTTAGGTATCATTTTCCAAAGACCGTTTGAAACCACAACCATTATTCGGATACTAGTTAGAAAACTGATATCATCTGATATCACTAGAGCTACTTATCTGCAGTACACCCTAGTCTCTTTCCATTAACGCATTTCTGTCTATCTACAAGTGCCCATCACTAAATAAGGTGCAACTATGAGTAATTTTTATTGGTCAATATTTGGACCAATCAGAAGCGTTCGCGGGAATTAGTAACTCGAAAACGCATGGGTAGATGGCGGCAGTGGTCTTGTGAGCGTATCTATAATCACCATGTTGCATAATTAGTCACTCTGAGCAGTTGTTTGATAAGAGACGACAAAAAGAACAACAGAGATCACAGCGGTGGAATTGTGTGATGACAAAACCTTGCAAACTACCGCCATCTAGCGTTAAAGCGATCAAATTCACTCTTACCAAACTATCGATCTATTCGCATCACTATTATTGAGCAGTATGTACATGCTAATATTAATTGGAAAACGTATTTATTAGATCTCAGAGCATTATAATGAATCGCCATAGAGGAGAATATGTGCTTGGTTTTAACATCACTAAAACTGCCCGTTTAGACTACGGCAGAATTCGCTGTGTGCGGTGTACTCCATGCCGCGGTTATAGTACGCATCACGGCACAAGTATAACGTACACACAGTGGGAATAAATCCCGTCGCAATCTGAAAAGTTTTATCGCACAAGAGATAGCCAAGCATGTTTGATATAATCTATTTTTATTTATTTTTACTTAATAGTCTTAGGAAATACATCTCTCATTGTAATGACAAATAATTAAATTAAATCATGAAACAAAGTTACAAATCCGTCATAGTCATTAAGATGACAGCGAGTCAGTACGTCAAGTTCGAGATTATTCGTAAGCTAACTGTATAGTTTACATATTTAGACACATTCTATGGTTAATTGAACAGCGCCCCTAGCGGACAGTATTCACAAACTTTCAATTATCCATACAATATGTCTATATACGTAGACTATGAACTATACGGCTAGCTTACGAGTCTTTCCTCTCCAACTTGACGTCCATGTTTGAAAATATATGACAGTCTATAATTTCAGTATCTGGCAGTACCTTGCCAAGTGGCATCTATTACGGCGTAAATATGAAAAAGTTTGGAATTATAACAAGAGACGTCTTTACCAAAACAATAGTTAGATGATCTCAAAAATGCATCAAGCTAAGCATTTTGATGTGGTTCAATATGATTAAACATTTCAAATTTCGAACGTCCTGTGAAAACTAAGCACCATGACTATACTACGGCTATAATTGGACGAAGAATGTAATCAAATCTCAACTAGGGTAGGGCCCGTTCGGTACAGTCGATCGATTGTGTTTTATCGATAAATTTCTCGATTTGTGGTTGCTCATCACTAGTTAACTGCAGGGTTGTCACGATTGTGTTCTTCTTTAAATATTTGTAACAAATAAAAAAACTATTAAGCCGATAATTCCTGTTTTCTATAAAAAGGTGTGTGAACTAACCTTAACTAATCGATAAAATCACACAATGTTTGATAAATTACTTATAATTATTTTAACAACCAGTGATTTAATACGTACACAAGGACTAAAATAAAATCTGAGGGTTATCACGTAAATGCAATATCTATTCAAATCGCTTTTCAAATGCCTTTTCGAACCCCATTCACCGCCGAGAACACTATACATCTCTCGTTACAGAGTACCCACAGTCAAACTATCGTTGAATTTATAAAATTCAATCACAATCGCCTTAACGTATACTTGTCCGATTTGTTCTATCATACTTTCCCAGCTGTCAAGCGACCGTCAAAATACAGTCAAACTGTCAAGAGTATGTTTGCGCATTTGGTACCTTCTAACAAGATAAAGCAGTTTTTTTGTTTTATTGTGTCGCCATTAAAAGGAGCCAAGTGAGAGTCTCCGGTGGGAGTGTCCTCATCTCTACTTCTCCCGCCTGTTCTCTTACCCAACACGCTTGTAGAAAAGGACACACACACATGACCCTCTCACTCGAATTTATTTTCAATCAATCCCGTTAGAAGCGCAGCAAATCCTACAAACTTTCGAACTATCCCAGTATTTTTTATCGACTGTCAATATATTGTTACGTGAACGACACAATCTCGACCGTACCGCACCGCACCGTACCGCACCGCACCGTAGGGCTGCCACTACGCCTACTTCACCTGAAACATGCGCATGCTAGCAGTGCGAGCAGGGCCAGAGTTGGGGCCAGCGCGGGCGCCGCGTTACACATGTCCTCCTCGCAGAAGCACATGTGGCCCGTGCCAGTACTTTCCATCATACAAACGTGGTCCACCATGAACAGGTTTATCTGGAGTTGGGAAGTGCACGTGCGGCGGACGACTTCGTATGCTGGAAGAGACATAAAAAAAATGAGAGAAGCCGAATCTGATTTCGGCATGTTTTGTTAGTTTAAACACGCATCACGCGATAACTACTTGATGGATATTCATGACATTTGCCACGGTAATAGCTAATAACAATATTTATGTCTAGGTAAATTATTATCCCTGGAGATTGATGGGTTCCTGTGGGATAACCTAAAACTAATTAAGAATTCCTTTAAAGCTATATAAGTGACTTAGTTCTGTAAGTGAACTGTCATGACCTCATAAACCACGCTACAAGAAACATGTTCACTACGCCGATACACAGATGGCGCTGTATACGACGTCCAGGAACAAATGACGATTCTTCATACAATCCTCAAACGCACCGAAGAGTTTTCGCAGAACGTAACATATTTACATGAACCCTACAACAGCCTTCAGGCAATATTGGCTGCACCCACCTAGCTGGAAGATCCTTTTCCATTTAAGGACTAAGTAGTAATACTCACGACTCTTGGAGTACCGGACCATCTTCACGCAGCAGCCGTTGCAGGTCTGAAGCGGCGGCTGGTCGCGCGGCAGCGCTGTGTAGTTGAACGGGTCCTTGCATCGCGGGTCCGTCCAGCTGTCGCACTCATAGCAGTATATCGTGCGAGCTGGGGACATGGACATCACGGTTATCAGACATCTTCCACCAGGATCATAGTAGACAAGATTGAAATGGAATATAGGCTCTTGGTATTGGGCGGAGTCCAGTGCCCTTAGTTTGCAAACACGATCGACTCATAATGGACAGGTAATGGCATCGTGATTTACAGTGCCGGATTATCCATATAGGCAATTTAGGCATCTGCCTATGGGCCCGGGCCCCAAGTCTGCTAACACAATCGATTCATAATCGAACAGCAACCGCATAGTAGCTGTCACTTTTGACAGATATTGTATGGGATATATGTCAAAAGCGACAGTTACTATGCGGTTGCTGTTTGATCATGAATCGATTGTGTTAGCAGACTTGGGGCCCAGGCCGCACGCCGTCCAGTGACGCCGCGGTCCGTGAGAAAATAATTATATAAGTACAAATATACGAACAAACATATTCATAATAACCCATTATACATTAGTTACTTGCTATAAGATATACTTATTTTTTAAAAAAAAGTAGTAGATCAGAGTCTCCAGCTAAGGAGAGAAGACGTGACTGGTATTGCCTAGGAGCCTCTTCATGGTTTAATCCGGCCCTGATGATTTACGATACAAAAGCCCACCCATCGACATTCCATTCGTGTCCCCTCACTATTTGGCTATCAGTTTATCGGTTAAGAAGATTCTAGAGCTAGGTAATGCCCTGTTTGTAGCGTGGAAGCAATAAGAAACGGAAGATTGGTTTAATAGCGAACATCTTTGATGCCTATATATATCAAATATGTTCGTTATTGTTTGGTAAAAGAGACAGTTGAGTTGCACTCTTTCTCTATCGCACACGTGCTGACGACATACCATTTTTGTTTTTCCAAAACATGTCATCCTTATTTCAGTTATTTCGAAAATAGTTTAACCGTTAATAGGTATTTTAATATAAAGAGGTCTATTATAATGCAATAACTCTACGACAGGACTTTCAGTGTGAGATCACAAGCAAAAAGCATTTATAAGCACACTAAGGCACCAATCTGCTACCACGATTGTTTAAGCGATTGGCAATGACTCGTTAAAACAGATTTTCCTTGCAAAAATTAAGATGTCATTGCCATTACACTGCGAGTCGATTCTGTTAGCACACTTGTGGCCCAGTTTAATTGCCTACAAGTACTGCCGCAGTGCTTAGAAACACGCTAAAGCACACCCAAGGCTACTGTGACACGCTATTGGAAGCACGACTCCCGTGCCCTTGTAATACATTCCGAGGTGCATATAAAATGCATGAAATAATATTGATATAATTGATAGAACTAGGTGATACTTCGCGGAGATCCATCGTTAAATAAATGGGGGAAGAGGAACCCACCACTGACCCTCGGCTTGAAAACTTTGTAATTATAAACCATGTTTGATCGATAATTAAATAAGAAAAAACCGAACTCCTCTCAGATGTTAGTCGAGAAACTATCTGTCACGAGCGACGCGGCGATGGGACCCCGAAAAAAATGCAATTCTCCGCGAAACGAAGCGAATCTAAAAAAGTATTCGACAGGTGTTTCGCCTCTAAACGAGGCATCCTCGGGACGGCTGCGCTACGACTGACTATAATATTGATAGTTATTCCAAATAAACTACCAACATAATAAAAATATCTAAACATGAAAAGTGAAATTGGCTTTTATCTATACGCGATATGGCTGTCATTCATCAAAAACATTATGGGGGAGTTTTTTTTGACACAGTAACCGAATTATATATTTTTTAGATTTTTTACTCATTTTACTCTATACGGGATAATTACTAGTAGACAGATTGCAATGACATTTGGCAAGGTGGATACTTATAACCCGGGTCAATGTAAATAATACTTCTAATCCCGGGACAAGGAAGGGTGCCCGCGGGGTATAAAACAAACTGTATCTCAAATCCAATGGACGGGTTATAATGAATCTTGGCATAGTTATAGTCTGTACACGCCAAAAAACTAAAGTCCACGCGCACGAAGTCGCGGGCGCATCTTATTATATTTTTTACACTCTGTAGCACTTGACCATTAATCTATAATGACATGCGCCGTGCGATCGGTACGCGCGTATCGCACGCATCGGATTGAAGTTGTTTTGTAAAGATTCTCATAATATTGTCCACTATTAACAAAGTGCGTGCTGATTGTGTGCTGTGCAAATACGTCAAATCCGTTGCGAGCTTACCAACTAGTAGATATACCTTCGTTTAAATATAGAATCAACTAATTGTGTTAGTAACATGCAGTGCAACCCTACATGTGTATAAATTAAACTTAGTGTTTGACCTTTCAATTATCGATACATAGTCTACGATAGGATATTGTTTATTGTTATAAAAGTAAAAAAAAAAGAAACTGGTATTTTTTGAAATTCGAACTCTCGATTCGCTATCATCGAGCTCTTTGACTGACTCCGTGCGGCTGTGAATGAACGTCTTATTTTTTTATGTCAGCGTCACATAATTCTGTTTATAGAACGCGACCGCGCGTTTATTTAGAATACGTCCAGATATAAATGTCGTCATAACAGACTCATTATTGCCGATAATGTCAGTAATATACGGCGCCGAACGGAGTATATTAATTATGTTGGATAATAAAAGACACTGGGAGTGAATAAAAAAACAAAACTGTTATTCCCAAGTGGAGTTTAATCATTCGTGAGTTTTAATGACCTCTGCGTGTGTTTGTTGCAACTGGGTTTTTGTCTTTACAGCAATGGTCCCAGTTCTTGACATTGGGTTCTGACCAACGTGACTGCTGGCTGGGGTCTTATTTATATATATTTTTCGGAGTACGGGTCCCCAAATCACTGTATTTCTAAACGCACAGAATATAAATGATAAAATAAAACTTTATTAGGCATTGAAATAAAACTATTTTTAAGGATTCTATCGCGTTTATTTTTTGTTTTTCGGGAACGTCCCGACATGCATCCCGATATTAGGCATGTTATGACCACCAAAAAATTTTCATTTAAGGTCCCAATTCTTAATGTGAGAGAGATTTGGGTCCCCCACATTGATCCCGTATATTAAATATATGTGTAGTACTAGATGCGCCCGGCGGTGTTACCCGCGATAAAAAGTATGAAAAATTAAAACATCTATCCCACGGGAACCATACATTTTACCGGGATAAAAAGTAGCCTATGTGCTATTCCAGACTATAATCTATCTCTGTGCCAAATTTCATCCAGATCCGTTCAGCCGTTCGGGCTTGAAAGAGTAACAAACATCCATCCATCTATCCATCCATCCAAACTTTCACATTTATAATATTAGTATAGATTACAAGATGCGAAACAAAAAGTAGTCTTCATTAGACAAGCTATAAAGTCATTTATATACAGGCAGGTGTTAGCATAACAATTAATCGTGTGAAAATATGCTGCCAATAACATTTCGTGCAATAACATTGGTGTAATATACTAAATAATAAAAAGTTAATAAGTTGGCAAAAAATCCATTTAATTATAATGAGCACAGTCCAAGAAAAACAAAGCACATAGCAGTAGGTAGATCTCAAATCATTTCTAAAACAAAATAGGTAAGTAAGGTACCTATAACTTTTTTTTGGCAACCCAGTCCACGACAATATTCGTATTTTATATTAATTTATCAAATTCTCACAAGTATTTTATTGTAATTTAGATTTTACAAGCATACACATCTAGTGGCGAGGTGGTTAAGCTTTTAATGCTTTTAAAAGCCTAAAAGCTTGTGATGACATGGATAAGTTTTTTTTTTATTAAAAAGATAAATTAGTACTTACTTTGGCATTCCGCCTGAACAAGGGGGCACAGACTTAGTGCCCATAATGCTGAAAATCCATGCTTGAATTAGTAAAAAAGGAAAAACATAATAATATAAAAAATCAAAAATTAGATTAAAAAACACTACACAGTTATCTAGATAGAAGAAGTTATACACAGTATATTAAAATTTCCTGTAAATAACTGAAAAAAATGAACGTAACTTAAGTATCTAACGTTTGTCTGTAGACTGGGCTGTGGAAATTGATAATTATGATGATTTTTTTACACAAAAACTAAAATATTAAGGAGACATTCGGGTCAGTAACTTTCTACCCGTTAATAAATCCAAAATGTATGTAAATTTCATGAACCGTCCATAAATTTACACTTTTCACGTCATTTCCATGTATTTTGTAAATAAATATAAGTCAGTTATTCACAGGAGAAGTTATTTGTGTTATTTTTCTCTTCTGGATTCTGTTATTGTCTATGGTGACTAGATTTGGTACATGCACATTTCATTCCTCGTAACATAACCAACACACATTCCTGTGGGCACTCCAACATATAATTATTATCGAGCTACGAAAACATCGATATCGTCTCATCACTACACAAGGACTATTGAAAAAAACCGAATAAGTAATAGAAATAGATAAAAGTAGTCCCCAAATTGATTGTCGTTATATTTATATATTTATCAAACGTCATATAGTACTGCGCAAAGCAAAACTCTTGTGTGCAGTATTACATGACGTTTAACGAACTTATAGAACGTCTATTAATTTGGGGGTAAAGCTTTATTTACGTTACGGTATTTTTTGGGATGGGTAATTCATGTAGTCAGTACGTCAAGTGCGAGATTATTGGTTAGCTAACCGTATACTTTAAAGTCTACCCTTCGAATTTATAGACGTTTTATAACCTTAACAAACGTCATATAGTACTGCGCAAAGCAAGACTCTTGTGCGTTGTACTATATGATGTTTGATAAAGTTATAAAACGTCTATCAATTTGGGGGTAAGTATACATTTCGTAAGGGGGTATGTAACAGCGTCTCTAGCGGGGGGAATTTAAAACTTTCAAGTCTCCATACAAAATAAGTATATTCAAAACTATTACCTCACGAATAATCTCGCACTTGACGTAGGTACAGTACTACCAACCACACAAGCAACAAGATTCCGTTACGCGCTACACCAAAATAGTGATGTGACACAACACTTATCGATTGTATCGATGTATTCGCAACAACACGAACACGACACATAATCTAAACGACAGGAACACTTATACACATGGTACGTGACAACTGTTGTTGTCATGACACCGTCATTACCGGTCCTTATGCACGAGTTTGACTTGACTTGGTCCACTCCGAACCAGGACATCAGGAGAACTGGAATGAGAACGGTAAATCATTATTATTTCATTGTTTTTTTCTATTAAACGAGAGGGATTGTTCGTGACTACACATAGTACGGTACGTCAAGTGCGAGATTATTCGTAAGCTAACCGTATACTTTATGGTCTACCGTATTTAGACATTTTGTATGGAGTATTGAAAGTTTTAAATACCGACCGCTAGAGGCGCTTTTCAATTCTCCATACAAAATATCTCGGTTAGCTCGCACTCGACGTGCTGTCCTAGGAACACGACTTTAGCCGATGTGCGACAGGCCTCACGATTTACACTACGAAAAATTATGATTTTTTCAAACAGTGTGTTATCCCGTTAAAAATAGTACAACGGTGTCGAAATTGTTCACAGAATCAAGTCTGGAGCGTCGCGTCGCATTTAATCTAATAATATCGACGATGTCCTCAAATAAATTGGGTTTCTAAATAAGCGAGGTCTCCTCTGCTGGACAGGTGGTGTTCTGCGCGCCAATTTTGTGGTACCATTGACGTCACAACCGGTGTCTGAGGAGCTGGGATAGTCGACCATTGAGCTTCTCATTGGATTTCGAACTGATGATCGTAGATTGTCTAAGCTGTTCATAAAGTTGAAATGGTCTTTTCGCCAGTATGCGCAAGATAGACGAGAGATATCCTGATATTTTTCTTTATTGTAGGTAGATAGGCTTGAGTCTGACCACTATCTCACGCGATGTTAAGCGACGATGGAGTTGACGATAGACTGGATTAAGAGTCTGGGTGGCCCTTTTATTGATAGCTTTATAGAGATCCACGTGAGGCGTGGGGCTGGGTAAAACAGCAAGTCCTTTTTACTGACAGATTTATGTTTTTTTAAGTTCTATGCCGACTAATAATCTATAGACCCCATTTTCTCTGTTTCACCAAATAGTGAACAGTTAAAATGATTTATAACCTAGTTAACCAACGCTATAACGTTGTCGTAAAATCCCAACATTCTGCTCCATTTAACAATGGGATGTGTGTATTTTGGGAAATTGACAATTAAACATTTTATGCAGGTCGGTTTTAAATTAGAATAGGAGACTTAGACTTCTATAGATGAGACGAGTAGCCATCTTACATAAAGCAAACTGAGGAGATACGTGTTCACACGATGCGACCGTAATCTGCCGCCCTCAGAGACCTAAATAACTAAACTAAACTCGCGGCAACGAATGGTGGTACTAATGACAGCTGCCAGTTATTAGAATGTTCATCAGGTTGATCAATCATCAGTTGTTTCACATAGCAATTAAAATAGCGTGGGAATCGGCTGTCACAAGTGCTATCATTCTTTGCCGAGAGTTTAGTGAGACGACGGTTGAAGTCGCTGTAAGGGCAGAAACTTACTACTAGTTATATTTTGTTATTTTATCACTCAACACGTCAGATCGGTACGACAGATTGCAATTCAATTGCATAACATATGTGGAGTACATTATCTAATAGCATATTATTTTACGCGATCTGTATCGCGGGATAAATCTGGCTTACGGTGAACTATGAGTGCGTTACCCTACGTGGACAAAGTCGCGAGCAAAAGTCAGTACCTACTATACATTGCATTTGTATACTGTAGATTTCATATTGGCCGACTACACACTGTTTAAATAGCATTACAAGTTTACGGATAATGACAAAAAATTGTTATCGTAAGACGTAGTGATGTAACCATCCCCATAATGACATCGATAAAACATCTGAAACAGTTAAACGCCATCGTAAACTCGCCGTTCGCAATATTTACAAAACAGCTGACATCAAAGACGGGTCTATTTTAATCTTGGTTCATTGTCCACGGCTATTCCTGGACATCTCAACGGTAAGTTGTATTACTATGGGTTTAGCTTCTAAACTTGCACCGCAAGTGTTACAATGTTAGAACTGTGGTTGAAATATAACTGTCTAAGATCTGTAACCAGGGTGTTTGGTATAGAATTATCCAGCAGAACATTTCCCAACTTCCGTGGACAGATCAGGCAAATACGAGCCGACCCAACGTGATCATGGCTCTGAGGCTTCGGTCGGGACATATTCCGTTAGACAGCTTCGCATTTCTCATGGGTAAAATAGATTCACCTAAGCGCCTTTAACTTGTCATGAAGATGTATATCATGTGCTTATGGAGTATGTCAAAAATTCGAACCGAAGAGCAATTATTTTGTAAATTTAATTATAATACGGGTAGATTTTCAGGTAAATATATCGCCAGACGAACCCACCAGCTATACGGTCCTACACCAAGCAACGCTTGTATTATGGGTACCGTACAATGGACTGGGGGCGACCCCAGTATATATTACTTATAAAGATATTAAACCTCCATGACTTGGGTATAAACATTCGTGCTCATCACACAAAGCTTGTCCCTGCCAGGATTCGGAACCGGGACCCTCGGCACAGAAAGCAGGGTCACTACCAACTGCGCTAATCAGGCCGTCGAAGTTATATAACTCAATGTATTTAACTACACAGGGCCGTAATCACTTCGAAACTGAGCCCTGTTAAATATATAAAGAATAAATAATAACAAACTGTATATATTAGTGTTAATAACTATATAATTAGCTTAAAATTAATTAATTACCTGGTACAGGAAATATCCAGCGCATTGTTTTCATTCAAATGTCTTCACTTGCCACTCGCTAGCGCGCTGTGCTTGCAACGGACATCGTCAAATAAGTATACAACAATATTCCATCCACCAACTTGCATACTATAATATATTTTTAACTCTGCAGTATGTTTACAAAGACACACTTATTATGAACGATATAAAAAATAGAAGTTATTTTACATTAAACATGTAGATTGTAGGACATAGATAATTTAGTCAATAAATAATCGATAATAATAATCACTTCAGTAAAGTAACAGTTTTTTTTGTGTGTGGGCCTCTTATGTGACTCCTCTATTTTAACAAAGACGTGAAATACACAAAAATGTATGAAGATTCTGCTTCCTGAGTAGAAGTTTTGCTAGTACATTATATTCTGCGGGACTCATATCGAAAAACCAAATCATAATATGATCGACACTAATGTGTGACATGTAAAATCAGCTTTATAAAAAAAACTCACAGCTAAGCCAACTGCAGTAAACTGAAGTTGAACGCAAAGCTAACCGCATTATGAAATCTTGTAGCATCTTGTAACTGAGGTATCCGATGCTAGGCGTAGTCATAGACTTTTGCATTTACTTCTTTCATCTTTGGTTTTACTTTTAATCATAAATTCAATTTGGCCATGTTAATGGAATAATTAAGGCTGGGCAAATTCATCCCCCATTAGTTATTACGGTCTTTTTCGAAAATAAATTAAAAGTGTGAATACTTTTTAATGTGGGAAAAAAATCTACAGTATATTAGTACCTAACTCAATATTATTTTTATTAGAATAAAAGTTTGCTAAATATACGTTCTTTATAGGTAGGTACGTAATTACCTCTATAGGAATATGACAGTTAATTACGAAATTATTTCATACTAGCTGTTGCCCGCGACTTCGTCCGCGTGGTATTTAACAAAGACAACCGTTGACAACAGCCTGCTCGCCCATTCTGAGCCCGCGGGACGCATTGCAGGTTGTTGCTATCAAACTTAATCAGGCGCTGCGCTGCAACATTGGTTTTAATTTTTTTTCGTGAGATCCTATTTTTTTTCTAAAATAAAAGTAGCCTAAGTTACTCCTTGTTACATCAGCTATCTGCCAGTGAAAGTCCCGTCAAAATCGGTCCAGCCATTTCAGAGATTACCCGGAACAAACAGACAGACAGACAGACAAAAATTGTAAAAATTGTTGTTTCGGTATAGGTAACGTGTATACATCCAAATGCACTTAGTAAAAAGCGGTTATTTTAATATTACAAACAGACACTCCAATTTTATTTATATGTATAGATAAAGGTAACATAACAAATAATGTTAATTCAGCTCATTGGAAAAATAAAATACTTCTAAGTAGGTACGTACAAATATTTTTTATCGATATGTTTCATAAAAATAATCTCAAGCACTACTGTTACGTAAATTACGTATGGCGGGAATACTTTTTATTGTAATTTGTGATTTTAGGTTAAATACTGACAGCGTTGAAATAAAAATATTACATCATATAAATCCTGTTATTCAATCACAAGTGGATATAAGAATCATATTGGTGGTAATTATAAATGGCAGTTGTGTCTGGGAACCGGAAAAAATCTTACTACGGAACGCGGCAGAATGCGCGGACATTATTGATTTTACTTAGGTAGGTACCTACCGCTACGTCCCATGCGACTATTTACTAAAACCTTGATCACGTAAATATTCAATTTTCACTAAGATTCACACTGCAGCATAATATTAAAGGCATTGGATTTTTATATGTTAACGTATCCACCATGTTCTATAAAAAAAACAAAAAAAAAAAACGATTTTTCACTCTAGAACGTTTAAAATTTAATAAAAAAAAATACCGGACAAATTCATCTAAAATAATAATTATTATTTTTAATTATTTAAACATAGGTGTAGGCAGATATTTTTAATTAAAATCACAACTGCTTTTACCTTTAAACCGTGTGCTATAAATATGTTATAATCATAATTACGAAGAATATATATTTTTTTGTATGTATTTTATAACGTTTTGTGTAAATGTGAAGAGCCCATCTTATGCGGGACGCTACCACCGAGCGGCGCGCGGCGACATACTGACGGGGATACCAGCCTTTTAATTTAATTTACCAATTAAGTCTCAGTAATACCTCGACCTCCAATATTAAAGTCAAACTGGGCCACATTTACCGCATATCGGAGACGTTATGGGCGAGTCGTCTACATGATGTGGATCCCAAGTAGGAAACGCAAAAGCGGTAGGTCTGAAGCAGGGCCAAACTGGATCATCACTTAAAGGATTGGTCCCAGTTAGCTTCAAACTTGGATAGTTGGAAAGAGAAAACAGGGGCTGCCTCACAGCAGTCGGATACTATAGACCAGTCCTAATAATGGGTTATTGACCAATATCCCTATTTTTATTATTATTAGTTCTCTTGTTTGCCTGAAATGGTACTAATAACAATAATTAACAATGTTCCTTAGTCGTCACTCGGATATACGCAGTAAGATTGTTTTATTTCATAACTAGATCAACTTTAGCTAATAATTATAATCATTTTATTATGATACTTGTGTGTGTAGTGTCGTTATGATATATTTTAGATCAAATTCAGGCTCATAAAGCCTACGTTCCCGGCAAACTGTGGAAAGATTATTAACTAGCAACACTCAAAACCCGGCATTGGCTATGCGCTAACATTATGCGGAAAAAGAAAAAAAACTGCATAATAACGCAATATTGTTTAAAATATTATAATTAATTATATAAATGTAATAATTGAGTAAAGGTTTTATTAATTGTATTATAAAATGCCATAAGAACATTTTTGTTGGTATTTAATTCTGTATGCATAGGTACTCCATAGGGGGTACCTATTGCCGACCCATATTTGACAGGGTCTCAAGTCACAATGGAATAGGGGGCAAGCGTACATACTGGATTGTTGCTTAGATTTTTTTTACGAAAAATCCATTTAAAACCTGCCAAATCGGAGAGCAAACCTAAGACCTAGGCGCTATTATGATTGCGAACAAACTAACCTAGTCTAAACTACGTTTTGCACATAATGTAGTACCCGTTTTGTAAACTAGATGTCGTTATCAAACAACGCGACAATAGCCATCTATTATCGAATTAACGAACTACGCAGTAGTCTGGAAATATAATATTCAATACTCAACCTTTTTGTTAATTCTTTGTGGCGTTACTAGATGTCACTATCAACACCCATGTTTATCTACGTCGTTATTTGAGATAAATTAAAAACTAGGTAGCTGTCCTGGCGAACTTCGTACAGTCTCGGAATCAAATGTGACAATTGAATTATCTTTTTTATTAGTTTTTACTGGCATTTTACCATGTTTGAATAGTTATACTGCTATTAGGGGCGGAGACAAATTCAATAAGTTAAAGATCATAAATATCGGCCAACACGTTCTTCAGTTATAAATGGTGACACTAACATGACTTCGTTATATATATTAACCATTTGAAATGCCACACTGATGGTTCGTGCATGCGTGCCTCTACTCAATAAGAGGGGGGTTGAGGTTGTAACCTATTGTACCTTCCACAATATCTATGACTATTTGGCGGAAAAGGGAAGAGCTCTTCCAGCCAGGCGATTGGTATTTCAGACTTCACATAAACTATTAAGAATATATTTGTATTCATAAAAGAGGTACATAAGTAAAATAATATATGTACAAGCAATATTTTTTTATTCAATAGAACTTTGTGAAAAAAATCACTCTACATTCATCTAATATATAATCGATACATATAATGTATACTAATATTAAATCACATTTATTATGTAATTAACTTAACTATACGGGGTCATTCAGAAAGGGTATACTAACATCTACACCTGGACTTCTTTAGCGCACCTGCAATCATTATGTAAGGTCCAAATTTCGATTAAAGTTAAGAAAATAAAAATCGCTCACAAAATATGACAAATGTAATTTTTTGACAACAAAATTTTATTTTTTAATCTGTCACATCTAAAGAAGCGCAAGTTTAAGGGTTAGTATACCATTTATGAATCACTTTGTATACTTATAACTTAGGCGGTATAAAGAACTATCCAATTTCGACCATGTTATAAACACATAATCTGCCTTAGGGCCGCTGGCTACAATGGAAGATTAGTACACGACTGGAGATTAAACTAAAATATTAATAAAATAATAATAACTAGCTCTTTGATCAGCCATTGTTGGTCACGGGCCTCCCCTCAATGCGAGGGGGATTCGGGCCATAGTCCACCTACACGTCTTTCGAGATCTAGTCAGGTTCCCTCAGACATGCATGTTTTCGTTTACCGTTAGTGATAATTATGGTCGAAACGGTTTGAACCTGCTGCACATGTGTCCAATGCAAGCGTTCAGCCAACTTGGCCATAACTGCATAGATACTATACAAAATTATTCTAGTAGCATAATAGCGTTGTAATTCATGAGAGAATCTAATTTTCAATCATGATTATCACTTGGGGTACGGTGAAGAACGCGCGAGAAAACTTTCACGTCTTTCGAAAGTCGTTTGAAGTTCACCATACCGCTCTGGGCCAGCGTGGTGGACTACGGCCCAAATCCTCCACATATTGAGGGGGAGTGTGTTCGGTGCAATGCATGGCAAACAGCTAACCCCCTTATTACATTAGGACCAAATGCTGTTGACGATATACGTAACTTTGTTTTTTTTTTAATTTGGCATCAGCATAGGTATTTTGCCAGAGTCAAGTAATATAAATTATTTCCGTTTTCAAGCATATGCACAGGCCCAATTAAAGTACCCCCCCCCCATCCCTCAATCAGTAAAGTGATGGATACTTTACTGAGAGATTTTTTATGGAATTCTTGTGAGAAACTGAAAAGCCAATCTTCGTCATTCTGTTTCAATTACCTACACTCGCGCACTTTACCGAACCTATAATGGTTAATATTCAACTTATATCACTCACTATAGCTCGCAGGAACACTAGTTTTAGAAATCAAATCATAACTGACGCCATGACATTTCAGTTTCCCGCCAAAAAGTCCCTTAATTTTAGTTCAAACTCTACATCATAAAGGCAGTAATGGATACGAAGTACCTTACAACTTTATACCACCCAAGTCACAAGTATGTAACTTCAATAAATCACAGCTTACATTACCGCCCTTACATTTTATCCGGGGCTCTATAACAAGCTTAATTCACAAACCGGTGTCGGTATTTCACCCGAAAAACGACAAGATTACGGTTCACGGTTACCGGATAATAACCGGTTAATTTGACCAAAATAATCGGTTAAAATTAAATTTCCGTCAACGGCACTAAATGAAATATCTGCTATTGGTCGGACAATTAATTTGTAGCTAATAAATCCGGTTTTACTGAACCGGTAATCGATTAAATTTAGATTAGAGCCGGTTTTATTCAAGCTAGTGGATGCTCAGACTAAAGGTACCTACACATTTACTCAATGACAATGGTTAGTTTCGGTCGATTTTGAGTATTATGCCGATCGATCGGTCGACAACAGTTTTAGGCCGGAAAATGTGCGAATTACGCAAGATGGCGCCATCCGAACTGGAATAGTATAAACCGGACTATAAGCATTAACAAAAAACCGCACATAGATCTATAACAGACTTCAAATAGTAGCAGGTTAGTGTTTGATAACCTGCTCCTGTCATTATTTTTTCAATTTAATCAATTCCTTTCGTTTTTTTTTTTCTTAAACCAACACATAATAAAAGTATATAACACAAATTTAAAGTACTACTTACTAGTTAGTTAATGCATTGCGCGGGGCGAGACGCACTTTTGTCAGCCATGCCTATATATATATATATATATATATATCACTTAAAGCTTATTTTATTGCTATTTTAATAGCCTAATGTAGGGCTCTAATACCGTTTAAATAAAAAAACCGGTTTCGGTCTTTGACCAAAAACCTGTAAATCACCGGTTAATTTGTATAACCAATTTCGTACCCAATTGGGTTATTTTAATAATAAACCGATTGATGAGTGTCATTAATCGGTTTATTATTGTATAAAATATATTATGTGTATACGAAGATTGTTTTTTTGAAAGCGAGAGTACCGTTTCGACGCGCACTTAAAACTAGTGTTATTTTAATTAAAAATATCATTAATGATTAGATTTTTTTCTAGAATGCGATCTTTGTAGCCTACCCATGGACCTCTTCAAATATTTTACATTGCTATTGTTAAGCCATACATAATTGTGAACACTGCAGCGTTCGACCGAAACCGCCATCTGTTGGTAGCTTTCGGTACTCAATACTAGGGATGAGATATTCTTGCGAATTTCAGTAGAAAGGCTCTCTCTCATGGGCTAGTATGTAAAAATATCAGGGTCGAAGACCAGGTTTTAAAATACTTGGAAGTATTGGCAGGTACGGGCGGTGAATACTCGCAGGTGTCAAAGTCTATACGAATAAAGTAAAAAAAAAATATGTTTAAACTACCAAGTATTTTTATCGTAAAAACCATTGTGCTATTTATATGAAGATTAGCATCGATTTCCACTGAAAGTATTCTAAGCCCTTGAACTCGGGGCTCGCGCGCGACTAGCAAATACTTTCACACCAAGTAATTCCCGCCTGTACCAGGGCCCCGAGTCTGCTAGCACAATCGATTCATAATCGAACAGCAATCGTATAGTATCTGTCACTTTTGACAGTTATCCCATACAATATCTGTCAACAGTGACAGTTACTATTACAGATTCTCAACGCCACTAAAATTTATTCTTAACTAGCTGCGCCCGGCGGTGTTACCCTCGATAAAAAGTATGAAAAATTAAAACATCTATCCCACGGGAACCATACATTTTACCGGGATAAAAAGTAGCCTATGTGCTATTCCAGACTATAATCTATCTCTGTGCCAAATTTCATCCAGATCCGTTCAGCCGTTCGGGCGTGAAAGAGTAACAAACATCCATCCATCCAAACTTTCACATTTATAATATTAGTATAGATTGCTCATCGGACATAATATGCGTTCTTTGTTCCTTGTTCACCTTGACACTGGCAAAATCACCGAAGATCGGTGGAGCCATTTACTTCAGAAATTAAATTGAATTGAATTGACAGTTACTATGCGGTCGCTGTTCGATTATGAATCGATTGTGTTAGCAGACTTGGGGCCCTGGGCGCCCTACACACACAACCTAGTTTCAAAACCTGGTATCGTAAACACGTCTCACCCCTACTCGGTACCGATCGTACGTCATTTGACAGTTAGTCTGACGTCTACCCTGTTTCATCGACCTCTCGTTCATTCAAACCGTTGTGTCTTTCAAAATGTGTGCAGTTGTGAGCGATTTTTAAAGAAATATACTTAATAATAATAATAATATATGTCGAAAACACCAACGTATGGCCCCACACTAAGCAACGCTTTTATCATGGGTGCCGTACAATGGACTGGGAGCGTACCCAGTATATAATACTTATATACATATATATGTCTCGGGTACAAACACTCGCGATCACCACACCAGGTTTGCTCAAACCGGAATCCGAACCCGGGACCTTCGGTACAGAAAGCAAGATGACTACCAAAAGTGACAGTTGTCAAATATTGCAACGAACAATACGATATATTATGTTTTAATACAACAAATAAATCAAAATCAATAATAGATACCCTATTATGTCGGAGCACACTATCGCTGCATGCCAGTAGCTGGCAGGCAACTTGACGTCTCATACGATATAGCAACACACAATAACACGTTCCCTTGCATGCCAGAAGCTTGCAGACCACATGCCACCTCAAACGATGTTGGTACTTTGCTCGCCAGTAGGTGGCAGGCTAGATGTCACCTCATACGATGCTACAAACACTATTGCACGGTCCATTGCATGCCAGTGGGTGGCAGGCTACTAGCCCCCTCAACTGAGTTTGCAGCACATGATTACACGGTCCTTTGCGTGCCAGTAGCTGGCAAGAAACTTGCTTCCTAGTACGATGCTGCAGCACACGAGCGCATGGAACGCTGCATGCCCGTAGCTGGCAAGCAACTTACTTCCTAGTACGATGTTGCAGCACATAATTACACAATCTTTTTGAGTGCCAGTAGCTGGCAAGTAACATGCTTCCTCGCAGCATGTTGCCGCACGATACCGCACGGTCGCTGCATGCCAGTAGCTAGCAGGCTAGCGGCCGGCTCATATGATGTTGCAGCAGCGGCAGTAGCGCGGCCGCGCCCCCCCCGCGCCCGCCGGCGGCGTCACCGGCGCGAAGTACGCGTGCACTTTTATATTCGGCAAATGGTTCTAATCGACAATAATGATTTCATAATTAACTCATTGAACGTAACCAATAACAGAGCGTTCAAGTATTACGTAAAGCAATTTTTGACCCCCCCCCCCCCTCCACCCCATGTAACGCGCCGTAACTTTTTCTTTACACACCCCCCTCCCCTAGTAAAACGTAAAATCTCTACGCGACCGTTCTGAAGTTTTAAAACGATGTTACGTAACGCGTGGTTCAAACCCCCCCTCCCGCCCCTGAAACGCATCGTAACGTTTCAGAAGACCCCCCCCCCCCCCCCAAATTCGTTACGTAATACTTGAACGCTCCCTCAGCTATTTGACTGTGTTCGAAAAACTATCTTAAATTGTTCATTAGTTCAATATGATGCTAACGATATAGTTCTTTCATTGTAATTTTCAATTTATTCCATATAATTCGATGATAAAGTTTACATAAATGAAAATACCGCCAAAACGCGGCCTCCGGGTCACGTGACGCGTGTGAAAAAAAAAAACCAAACACAACCAGGATTCGAACCCAGGACCTTCAGCGCAGTAGACAGGGTCCACTACCCACTGACCTAACTAGGTCATCAAATTATGATTCAAATCAATAAACTCTGATTATTTATTAGACAAAAAATATAATACGGAATTGGTACATACCCTCAGCTTCCTGATCGCGTTCCTGCTGACCATCTGGCAGTCGTAGAGCTCGATCAGCTGCAGATTGTGGCACGAGATCAGATGCTCAAGCGCGCCGTCCGTCACCAGCGGGCAGTTGTCCAGACCTGGTGGCAACATGTATCAACTCATAAAAAAAAATCATAGTCAAAGTCAAATCATTTATTTCATATAGGCCTACGGGGGCACTTACAAATTGTCGTTACATTTTTTTTTCTTAAGTCTACATCCGGATCGGAACGCGACCTCAACTGAGAAGATCCGGCAAGAAACTCAGCGGGCTTGTCTTTTTTTTTTAAATTCATTATTTTTACAAAATAAAATATAAAAGTAAACTCCAGTGTGTTGCCATGAGGGGCGCACACACGCTACACTTTAACATTATATATATTGACTAGCTGTTGCCCGACTTCGTTTCCGACTGTTGCCGACTTCGTCCGCGTGGTATTTAACAAAGACAACCGTTGACAACAGCCTGCTCGCCCATTCTGAGCCCGCGGAACGCATTGCAGGTTGTTGCTATCAAACTTAATCAGGCGCTGCGCTGCAACATTGGTTTTAATTTTTTTTCGTGAGAACCTATTTTATTTTCTAAAATAAAAGTAGCCTATGTTACTCCTTGTAACATCAGCTATCTGCCAGTGAAAGTCCCGTCAAAATCGGTCCAGCCATTTCAGAGATTAGCCGGAACAAACAGACAGACAGACAGACAGACAGACGGACAGACAGACAAAAATTTAAAAAAATGTTGTTTCGGTATAGGTAACGTGTATACATCCAAATGCACTTAGTAAAAAGCGGTTATTTTAATATTACAAACAGACACTCCAATTTTATTTATATGTATAGATATTTGAGCGATCATACACTACACACTCACATACACACACCTCTACAACCGTATAACACACCCGACACACAACGATATGTCTAATTTTTTACCGACTTCAAAATGGAGGAGACTTTGTTACCTCAGATCTCAGTCATATATGAACCGATTTGGAAAATATTTTTTTTATATGAAAGGATATGCTTACAGATTGGTCCCATTTTTGGTTGGTCAAACTTCAGATTCAGAGACTTCAGATAAGATAAATATTTGATTTAGTTAGACTTCGAGATTAGATTATTTTTTGCTTTTTAGATTTTTGAAGACGGTTTTTATTTTGTTAAAAAGTTTTTTATCTTGTTTCTTTTGATACCAAATAGCAAAGCAACCATGGAGTTTCTCGCCCGTTCTTCTCCATAGGAATTCCATTTCGGACGGGTGGTAAAGTTGTAGCTTAACGTTCTATAACTATTTTGACGATTCATAAGTACTTGATGGTTTACATCAGGATTCCCAAAGTGGTTGATATCGGTGGTTTTGGACTGATCGTACTCACCCAGTACTGTGAGATGTTCGGCGGCGCAGGGTGACATTGACAACTGTTTGATACCAAAATCTGTTATCAGCTCACAGTGAGAGAGAGTCTGTAACAAGAAACCAGCTGATAAGAGGTGAAGATCAGAGCAATTACAACAAAAAAAACCTTGCAATAGCTTTACAAAGAGGTGTTATACTGCGCAAGGTAAGGGATATATAATAATATCGCCAGACAAACACACCAACTATACGGTCCCACACTAAGCAACGCTTGTATTATGGGTACCGTACAATGGACTGAGGGCGAACTCAGTATATAGTACTTACATAGATATTAAACATCCATGACTCGGGTACAAATATTCGTGCTCGTCACACAAAGTTTGTCCCTGCCAGGATTCGTACCCGAGACCCTCGGCGCAGACAGCAGGGTCATTAGCAACTGCGCTAATCAGGTAGTCATTTATACACCGCCCACTTATATACTTGCCATCTAGCGGTGAATAGCAAAAGCTACATCTATGTCGAGGTGACTACGAGGTTCAGCTATATGACGCAAGATGTCTCTAGCGTCACTAGTGCGGGTCGCGTATACAATATGGCGCCATCTCTTGTCGAGCAGTGAAACTAACGGAGACTAATAGACTGGGATGCAAACGCGAGCTTGCTGTTCAAAGGAAAACCGCCGACTGACCGAGGCCACGCCCATGGCGATGACGTCAGGACCTAGTTGCTAAGCTCTCAAGTCTATGGGGTAAGGGATAAGTTTTAAGTAGGGCCCCCAAGTCTTTATTGAATAGAATTCTTAACACTGACACGGGTTTACTGATAAGGCGCAACCTAAATCTGTGGACTATGTCCCACTGTTGGGCACGGGCCTGCCCTCGGGATTAGGCCATAGTCCACCACGCTGGCCAAGTGCGGGTTGGCGGACTACACACGTCTTTCGAGGGGTTCTCTCAGACATGCAGGTTTCCTCGCGATGTGGAGATTTAAAATATTGTGGATATACTTCTTGGGTACCCTAGAGGTGCACTATGGTAGGATTTTTGGAAATTTGGCCCCAAAAGGGATCCAATTGGGGTTCAAACTTACAATTTTTTTTTAAAGTTACGATCGCATGGCCAGTGCTAAGATAAATGATCAACTCACCAATTTCTCTAGTCTCGGACACCCCATAGACAAATGGACGAGGGTCGTGTCGGTGATCAGAACGCATTCCTCCAGATCCATGCGCTCCAGCAATCTGCAACTCTGTTGAGAAAATAAACATAATATTATTGTTGGGATCTTGTATATATGTTACGTGCTCCGAAAACTCTTATAGCGCGATTCAGGATTGGGTTGTGAATTGTCTATTGTTCTGAATGAGTCTGCAGCGCCATCTGTGTAGCTTGTGGCGCTGTTGAAGTGGTCACTACAATGTTTTTTTTTAATTACTGCAATGGTATAAAATTGATTAAAAAAAATATATTCTAATAGCGACTCTAACCACCACCGCCACCTGTGAAATGCCGCCCCCGGCAAAGTGCCGCCCGGTGGGGACCGCACCCTCCGCCCCCCCATGCTACGCCACTGAGTATTGCTAGGAATTAGCACCTGACTTGATTCTTACCCCTACTAGTCAGGTTACAGATGTTGTTTTTTTTATTTCTTTTGTATGAACATAAGGTGGTGCTCACCCTGGCGAGCGCCTGGAAGCCGGCGTCGGTGAGCTGGCTGCACTGCGCCAGCTCGAGGGTCACCAGGTCGGGGCAGCGCGCCGCCAGCGCCGCCAGCGTCGCGTCCGACAGCCGCGCGCAGCCCGACACGCACAGCCGCCGCGTGCTGGGGCCCAGCTTCGAGATCGACTCGTCCGTTAACATCTGCAAACCACCCATAAACACATTCTTCATCTACTCCCTTTTCATCGGCAATACAGGGCCCCAAGTCTGCTAACACAATCGATTCATAATCTAAATATAATGTTTCCCTGTACTTTGGGCAATAAGGAAGTTTTTTTTCTGGACACTTACCAAAGTGCCTTTATTTTGTAGCCAGGGCCCCAAGTGTGCTAACACAATCGATTCATAATCGAACAGCAACGGTATAGTAACTGTCACTTTTGACAGATATTGTATGGGACATGTGTCAAAAGTGACAGTTACTATGCGGTTGCTGTTCGATTATGAATCGATTGTGTTAGCAGACTTGGGGCCCAGTTCTTATGAATCGTGGACCGGGATGTGTGGAAGTCATTGGGGGAGGCCTGTGTCCAGCAGTGGACGTCTTTAGGCTGATGGATGGAGCATATACTATAAAATCGCTCGTGTGCCAGTAGTTCTTTTTTTTTTTTTTTATACATTTATAGGCAAGTATTTGATCTCGATCTCACCTGATGGTAAGTGACGATGAGATCTACGATGGAGCATACTTGCCTAGGTAGGAAGGCGGCAGTAGATCGAGACGCTACATTCACTAGGCACATGCAGCGCAACTGATCTGACCCGCCATCCATGAATGGCAACACCGAACATCATGCCGGAACACGGCTAGGCCGCTTGGCGACATGGCTTTGTTCAGTGGGTGGTGACTAACCACGGCCGAAGCCTACCACCAGTAGAGTTGTCACCTGGTTGGCACCACCCAGGGTCACGTGTAGGGTATCTCGAGGGTACTTAATTCTCCTACGGACGAAGGTGACTTGACCATTCCAGCACTGAAGCAAGCTACTGTCATGGGTTTATATACATAGCAAGAAAGCTGGAAAGAAAACCCATGAGGTACCCAGTACCTACCTCGCAACCTTGCACATTCAGGACCTCCAGATCTGGGCAGTAGGTGGCAAGGCATGACACCGCTCTGTCGTTCACGTTCTTACAACCTGCGAAAGGTTAAGTTAGTGTTACCGAGGTTTGGAAAAAGATGGGCGACCGAGTTTTCAATCATGATTAACATTTGCTGTACAGTGAAGCCATATAATATTGTGAGGGAATCTGAACGTTTTCGGAAGACGGGTGACTTTTGACCAACCGAACTGGGGGAGGCACGCATTGAGGGGGAGTGTGGCCGGTATAATGGCAATAGGCTCGCACCCTATTACTACATTGGGACCAATACCATCGACGAAATGTGGGTTTACTGCAGTGCACCTCCTGCTCCTCCTGCAAGTATGGGGAGAGTTGAGTGTCGCTCTTTCTCCCTCTGACTTATAACGGAGACACATCTCTCCAGTTGAGTTCTGTCTTTGTGATTGTAAACATTAAATGTCTGTACTTTAAGAGTTATTAAAAAAAAAACAATGTTAATATAAGAAGAAGTAAAAGAAAGATAAGGTTGGAAGCTTCTCACAAATTGGGAGACAGATAAAGTCCGGCAACTGGTGGAGGACTATAGCCCGAATTCCCCTCCCATGGAGGGGAGTTATGTATGCTTACCTCTACATATGAAGCTCCTCAGCTTGGGGCAGGCCCGAGCTAACGCTTCGACGCCATTCTCAGTGATCGACTGACACCATGACACATTCACGTGAGTCAACATCTGAAACAAATACTTAACATAAAACACAAATGAAGGAGGATTTAGGCCATAGTCCACCACGCTGGGGATTAGGCCATAGTCCACGACGGTGGGCCCCAAGTCTGCTAACACAATCGATTCATAATCGAACAGCGACCGCATAGTAACTGTCACTTTTGACAGATATTGTATGGGATATGTGTCAAAAGTGACAGTTACTATGCGGTTGCTGTTCGATTCTGAATCGACTGTGTTAGCAGACTTGGGGCCCAGGTTTCCTCACAATGTTTGCCTTCACCGTACACCAAGTGATAATGAGATTCGCACATGAAAATTCGGAAATCTCAGAGGTGCGAGCCGGGGCTTGAACCTGCACACCTAGTATTTCGAAGTCGAGCGTTCTACCAACTTGGCTATTATTGCCAAATAAATAAACATAAATGCAAATTAAAATAAAGATTGGTACTTTACAAATACGAATTAGTCCCGTATTAAACATCATTTATAGCTTATATGAAACTGCCTATAGGAATGTACGTACATTCTCTGAAAGAAAAAAAACTAAAAAAAAAACATAATTAGTTTAAGTCTTACCGGACATCCATCCGACAGTGCCTTCAGCGATATATCCGTAATACTAGGACACGAGTCTATGTTTATTCTAAAACAAAAGAATGTCATCTAAATAAATAAATAAATATCGCCAGACGAACACAACAACTATACGGTCCCACACTAAGCAACGCTTGTATTATGGGTACCGCACCATGGACTGAGGGCGAACCCAGTATATATTACTCATATGAATATAAAACATCCATGACTTGGGTACATTCGTGCTCATCACACAAAGTTTGTCCCTACCAGGATACGAACCCGGGACCATCGGCACAGAATGTAGGGTCACTACCAACTGCGCTAATCTAATATTTTTTATTCACGTAGACCATTAAGTACAGTACTTATGAATCGTCAACCGTTACAAAATGCTAAGCTACAACTTTACCACCCGTTCGGAATGCCGTTCCTATGGAGAAGAACGGGCGAGAAACTCCATGGTTGCCTTTTAACTGCACAGTTGCTATTTAATAAGTAATAACGCTCTTAAATGATAGTATTACCTTTGTAGCTTGCCACATCTCCTGCCGAGGGCTTGGCATGATTGGTCTGTGATCTTCTTGCATTTGTTCAGGTTCAAATCCTCGATGTTTGGGCATGACTGTAAAAAAAATAGCTTGATTGGCATTGGACTAACTAATGTTGCAAACACGGCTCGAGCACTGGCCTTGATTCTCAGATCCTGCAGTCAGTGATGGCATTGATTGGCCTCATATGGGGAACGGGCTTGAAGAAACAATATAAAAAAACACACTAATTCTTGTTTGAATGTCTACTGTATCTTCCTAACATGTTTATCAAAACACAGTGAGAACACAAAGATTTAATCATGTTTTATGTGAATTTTACGTTAGTGCATACTCCCGGTTAGATTAGATGGAAAGGGCCAATACCTGTGCCAAAGCATTATGTTATTAGATGAAAAGGGCCAATACCTGTGCCAAAGCATTAAGTAATTAGATGAAAAGGGGTAATACCTATGCCAAAGCATTAAGTAATTAGATGAAATGGGACAATGCCTGTGCCAAAGCATTAAGTTATTAGATGAAAAGGGGCAATACCTGTGCCAAAGCATTAAGTAATTCGATGTAATGGTGCAATACCTGTGCCAAAGTCTTTATAGACCCGTCGCCGATGCTCTCGCAGCCTCGAAGCGACAACTGCCTTAGGAACCCACCACATCTCAGTGATATGTTCTCTATGACAGAGCCCTGTCAAACAAAATAAACAGGGTTCTCTTTATCTGTTGGGACCCGGGGGTTTCAGCAAAAATGATAACTTATATATCCCGGGAAATGAATCGGTTAAAACAAGTGTCACTCAAATTCAAATTTTAATCAATCTAAGACTTAGTTACAGCTTATAACGAGAGCAATTTCTAAAATATTTTTAGGACCCGGAGAAAGCTAAGTGTTCCCGGGACAGCTCTAAAATTAATGTCCACGCGTACGAAGCAGCGGACACACATAAAAACAAGTTAATAGTATAATCGTAGAGTAATAAACTTTAATGCTATTATATAGGTACTATTTTTATTGCCCCTAATAAAATACCCAGATTTGGAAACGAACACGTCTCCTTATACAGCCTCTGCTAATGGAATGGAGGGGCACCTTATGTCGTTAAGATGGTAGGTATTAAGTACATATGTTACCTCGACATCCCTCTGGAAGTCAAACAGATCGATCCTCTGCCAATTGGAGCCGTCCAGAGCCAATATATTCCATAGCTTGGACACCTGAGAAATTAGAAATAAATAATTCGACGCTTCCATGTTTGTTTTATTATAATAATACCAGCCCTTTTTAATGTTCCACTGCTGGGCACGGGCCTCCCCTCATTGCGAGGGGGATTAGGCCACAGTCCACCGCGCTGACCCAGTGCGGGTTGGCGGACTTCACACAACTTTCGAGGGTTTCTCTCAGACATGCAGGTTTCCTCGCGATGTTTTCCTTCACCGTTTAGCAATTGATAATCGTGGTTGAAAATGAGATTCGCACATGAAATCCCAGAGGTGGGAGCCGGGGTTTGAACAAGCGATCCTCGTTACCGAAGCAAGCGTTCTACCAACATGGCTATCACTGCTTGTTCGTTTTATTACTGGTGGTCTTTTTAAACTTGTTTGTGGTGGCAATTTTGCTGTTACTTACTTGTGCACATCTGCAGAGCGAGACGACGTCAAGATAGGAGAGTATGCGGAGTAGCAGCTCCTTAGGCAGCTTCTTGTTGATGTGGTTCTCATCTTCGCCCGAAAACCGAGCGATCTGGCGACAAGGCATATAGGTCATCTATACAAATAAATAAAATTGGAGTGTTTGTTTGTAATATTAAAATATAACCGCTTTTCACTAAGTGCATTTGGATGTATACACGGTACACATACCAAAACAACATTTTTTACAATTTTTGTCTGTCTGTCTGTTAGTTCCGGCTAATCTCTGAAATGGCTGGACCGATTTTGACGGGACTTTCACTGGCAGATAGCTGATGTAACAAGGAGTAACTTAGGCTAATTTTATTTTAGAAAAACTTTTTTTTGAAATATCATGCGGACGAAGTCGCGGGTAACAGCTAGTGTAATATACAGCATGATGTGACGGCCTGATTAGCGCAGTAGGCAGTAGCCCCGCTTTCTGTGCCGAGGGTCCCGGGTTCGAATCAATCGGTCGAAGACCCTCGACACAGAAAGCAGGGTCACTACTGAGCTGCTCAAGTCGACATTTGGTCTATATTCTTTGCTTTGGCGACAGTATTTTAGTATACTGGACAGACTATACAATTCTGGCGTCTAAAGCTTACGCTGTTTTATATATTGATGCCAGTTTTAATAGCGCGCTTTGCTTGTGATTATTTTCGAATTACATTAAGTACCTACTCAATTCCACAATCGTAGCACTTAATTCATTACACAGCCATACTGGTTATGACCAGCCAGTGTTGCTAGCCTATATCGCTAAATTAAATGTTTCAATCTGTGTGGGAGGAAAGATGTAATCTACTCGTAAAACTCAACTGACGGTGTAGAATTCGCTATTACCCGAGCGGATGAGGCGCCCAACAGAGAGAGACGGAGCTATAAGGAAAGGAGGCAGTTGGCGTGCGTCTCATTTCTACTCATAGATAATTTATATGACGGCCTGATTAGCGCAGTGGTAGTGACTCTGCTTTCTGCGCCGAGGGTCCCGGGTTCGAATCCTGGTAGGGACACAAGCTTTGTGTGATGAGCACGAATGTTTGTACCCGAGTCATGGATGTTTAATATGTATATAAGTATTATATACTGAGTTCGCCCTCAGTCCATTGTACGGTACCCATAACACAAGTGTTAAGCTTAAAGTGGGACCGTATAGTTGGTGTGTTCGTATAGTTGGTGTGTTCGTATGGCGATATTTATTTATATGTTTTTTTTTACATCTCTTTGTTGGATGGTTGATTGAATTGTGTAAAAAGGTTTTTACTATGAAGATACAATCAAATGAGAAGATTACCAATGACAAATTAAATTACCACAAATTATTGTTTTGTGTGGGACCACACGGCATTAGTTGTGGTTATAGAAATTCCCACATAGCTTACCTTACCTTAGATAATGATTGGGTTTATGTGGGATAGCCACACCCTTCAATTCAGACTTGGGCAAATTTGAAATCAATGTTAATATATTATGCCCTAGTTGGCAATGTACCCTAAAGGCTGGCAGCATTGCCATGTTGAATGGCAATGTCAATTCATTCTGCGAGATGCCGTTAATTTAGCAATTTTAATATACTTATTGCATTAAAATTTATTTACAGCCGTAACTAAAGCCAGACAGACACCTGTATATATATACCTCGAAAGTAGGCCATACATGTATTATAGGTAACCTACAATGTACTGGGGGAGAGCCCAGGACCTCCTGGGTTGCAGCAAAGTATTATGAGATAATTTATGGATTTCATTTTGGTGGGAATTGTACCTGCAAGCACCAATCCAATTATGTTATAATCTATATACCTACTTACTTAAATTTAAAAAATATATAAGTTTAGTGCCTAAAATACCTTCAATGAGATGGGCACAATATCAATATTTTTTTCTTTGTATGTTTTTTTTATTATCTTCGTTTAATAACTTTCTTTGACAAGCAATGGTACAACGGGTATTGACTGATAACATCAGGAAATACTGCTTATCATTAAAATTATATGGGCTAAATACATTAATAATTATCTATGTTATATATCTGAGATGTCCTATAAATATGATAATATATTTTAGACATATAAGTAGTTACTCTTTGATAATGGATAGTTCTGAATAGTTTCATATAAATGATATCTAACTTCATAGGAGAATGGATATATGACAATGTCGGGCGACATTGATCATATATAGGATCATATTGTATAAATTATATTATTTAATTATGAAATCAATCATGTCTCAGCTTAATGAAATAGATAATTAATGATAATGTGACATGCCCCTTACCACGTTTTATTTAAAAAAAACAATACTTATAACGGTAGCAATTCACGGGTTGAGTGCCCGCGAGTTTGAGGTCATTTACACTAACTAGGTACTACCTGAACCGACAAAGGGAACCATGGCCTCGTGTACCACGTGCAAATACAACTACAAAAACATAGAAAATTACAAACGCACCAATAATAATAAAAAAACATAAATACGGCAACATGAACGCGGCAATAATAAAAACTTAAAAATAGAACATTCATACTTTACTTATATATTTACAAAACTTACTCATATTTTTGCATAACAGTTTAGTTTTTAATAAGAAAATATGAGTTTTGTGGCAACAATAGCAAGGAATAAGCCCTATGGGGCCTGTGTCAGCTGTTTTTCATAATATGAAAACACAAACAATGACTTTAAATATCGATTGATACCTACTCACCTCAAATTTATTCCTTCCGGAATTACTCATCCTCGGGTAAGGCGTCACCTTAGCCACAATTGATGATTTAAAACACTATTATCACAATAACGACGCAAGCGAGGCGCAATACAAAACAAATATGGTGGAAAATAAAATTATTATTTGATTTTTCGCAGACCGACACGAGCGGACAGACGTCCTTCCTTTATCAGCTGCAGGCTGGGTTGCCGGACTTATTTTATTTATTTTCCCCTTTTCCCGCTCCGTAAACTAAATATTTGTTGAACCAAGATTTGGTTGCAGTAATATTTTTAATTTGCGAATCGATTTGTGTGATCATATAAGAATTACGAAAATGACACTAGTGATAGGTGAATCAATTAATGGATAAAATATTATAGCTGACAAATTTATAATTCTCGTTAGTTTATAATGGACTTCACAGAATATAAGATTCCCTCATTCTATTTGATGACATAATAAATTTTAACCATCAGTGCCTTTGATGATTGAAAACAACCTTTTGTATGCTCTGCAGAGAATAGGAAAAACATGATGGTTTTTAGTATAAGACATAACTATTTTAAGGTAAATTTCTATACCAGGCAACATTAATTAAGTACGTTCCAGTGCCATATTTACTATATTTTAAGCATTACAAAATGTTCAAAAACCGTGAGAAATTGAGCTTACGGCGGCCAATTCAAGGTAGAGAGATAGATGTTAGTCTCCCTGTTGGGTACCAACCACAGATCACGAGAGATATGCCGTGCGGTTCAAAATGTATGGGAACTCGCTGTCTCCGTTTTGTCCCCACCACTCGCCACAAAACACATGCAATTACATAAAACCAACCAATACGAAGTCTCACACACACACGCATGCCAATAATTCGGTGCGTGCTTTGTCGTCGCCGCATACAGCGGCCGTACCACGCGACACACCAGTTTATTCAAAGTATCGTTAGACGATCTATCCATTGCCTCGTACATTCACTCAGTAGCGAACATAGGTGGTACTTAAAGAGCCATGTATTTTGTACAAAAATAAATAAGTCGTTGTGCTACATGAAAACTAAAATAACATAATAAAGGCATTAAATATTTTTCATTTGTTGTTTTTAATGATTTTAAAGACGAATAAATAAAATACTTAATACTGGCTGGTGAAATGAGATTCCATCTTTCGCGTAGTTCACTTTGCTGCTAGTATTTTTGCACACAACCACGGAATAACACGGCATTTAAAAAAAAGTTAGAGCTCGGATACCGACGTGCAGTTGCAGTCGACTGACGGCGAAAACTCTATGTTAGCCTAATTTTGGCTAAAGGTGAGCGCAAGCCCACCGCTTTCATAACATATCTCCTCTAATATATCTGTGGTGCCAACCGTGTAAAGCTCATTTATCTTTGTCGCACTTACGTTAGAAGTAGGAGCATGCCTTCTCATATTATTTACTAGCTCAAATCTGCGGCTCCTCTCGCTTGTATTTCGATAATACAAAGCCATTTTCATGTTATAGTAGGTAGTGGTAAGGAGTTGTTAAATTACTTAGGCAGGTACTTACTTACATTGTAAAAATAAAAAAAAGTTTACGCCCAGTTTATGATAAAAAATATTGTGTAAAACATCACTACCGACTCTATTTAGTAGGTAGGTAGTAAAATAAATATAGAGATTTGTATAAAAAATAATGAAAACATAGTAAACTAATTCTCATTTTACAATTTGTACCTTTATCATAGTATTTATTGACAAAAAGAAATCATATTTCTTGAATTGAAATTATTTAATTACCATCTAGTTAGTATAATGATGACATTTCAACACACAATCACGTTTACAGTCAAAACTTAATTTAAATCCAGCGATCAACAACTTACTAAAGTTGTAGGTATTATTCAACTTATTACATTAACGACAAATAAATGTCTTCTACTAAAAGTCTTCAAATTAAAAATTAAAACAGCGCTCACTACCGGACATGTAACTAGAACGCTAGTTCCACTTGGCGAAAACAGATGTCGCTACTTAACTTTGATAAAAGGGTCTGCAATCGGACTTTCAATCTTCTCAAATGGATAATAAGGATGATTTTGCCAGAACGACGGTATAGTATACCGAGTATGCGAATCGTATTGATTTATCGACTCAATTTCGCTGTCTTGCAGTTGAAAATCGAATATGTTAATGTTTTCCAACAGCCTTTTCGGGTTTATTGTCTTCGGGATTGGCACAATGCCTCTATCGACCTGTAATTTAAATAAAAAAAACGTTAGTACATTTACCAGATTTCACTAAAAAGAGTATTTATTGCTACAATTTAAAATCTTTTTCATCTTACCTCCCATCTCAACACGACCTGAGGGGTCGTCTTTCCATATTTCTTAGCGATAGTAACAAGTGTAGGGTCGTCCATTTTCGGTCCTGGGAAGTTAAGCCCGAACCGGGTTACCAGGGAGCCGAACGGACTGTATCCCATAACCACGAGACCCTGAGACTGGGCAAAGGAGACCAGGTCTTTTTGTATAATCTGTGGATGTATCTGTAAATAAATAGAGAAGTAAGTACTTAAAGTTATTTAATTAAGTGCTAATAACCAAGGAAGCCAAGTATTTTGTAACCTTGGGTCGTCTTCATGCATAAAATAGAGATCTAAGCATTCCTAACTATTGAACAACTTTGAAAGGACATAATTGTTTACTGAAATTACTTATAAATAAATGAAAACTGCTTCAAATTCATCATTCAATCAGCTTAACAAGTCCCTTGTTACAGTTTTACAGGAAAAGAGAAGATCTTCCAGTCAGGTGGGTGGTATACCCCGACGGCTATTGTCGAGATCTTGTATATATGTTACGTGCTCCGAAAACTCTTATAGCGCGATTCAGGATTGTGTTGAGAATTGTCTATTGTTCTGAATGCGTCTGCAGCGCCATCTGTGTAGCTTGTGGCGCGGTTGAAGAGGTCGCTACAGTTATGATATAATGTAAATATGTATTTCCAGCTCTATTAACTTACCTCAATTTGCAAAGCAACAGGTTTGATTGTGCCTTCTGAAAGCACTCTTTTGACTTGGTCTTTGTTGAAATTCGAGAGGCCTATGGATTTGGCCAGGCCAAGTCTCTGAACGTCTTCAAGTCCTCGCCAAGTCTCCATGAAGTCCACGTCTGAGTGGGTGTAGTCTTCCTGTAATGTATCAACATTTTAGGTATTAAAATGCGGTAAATATATTAAATTTAGAATTTATTGCGGAGCACCATTGCCGCGAGTTCAAATCCAAAATCAAGAAGGAAGAAAACAATGCTGCCAACTCGTAAATAAAAAAAAATGCAAGGGTTGTAACTTACTAAACAAAACAAGCTAAAATAAAAAAAAAATATATGTTTAGTTTGTCCTAAACAATAAAGCTTATTCTGAGTTCTTACTACATCAATAAAGTTAAGACCGACGAACCAGTTTTTAAAGCTATATCACGTCAGTCAGCCAATCAAGGGCCCCAAGTCTGCTATCACAATCGATTCATAATCGAACAGCAACCGCATAATAACTGTCACTTTTGTCAGATATCCCATACACAATCTGTCAAAAGTGACAGTTACTATGCGGTTGCTGTTCGATTACGAATCGATTGTGTTAGCAGACTTGGGCCCAGGGTAGTGTAGAACGTAAGAGAAGAAAAGGATAAATTTACTTTAAAGAGAAGTGGAAAACCTTGCGTCGTTTAACGTACGTTAAGGCCGATGGGCCAGTGCATCAGGTACAGATCCACATAGTTCAGGCCCATCTTCTCCAAGGTGTCCTTTAGGGCCATCGTCACTTGCTCCCTTTTGTGATGGGTGTTCCAGAGCTGCAACAGAAGGTAATCATTCATAGCATGCCTGAACTTCCGAAGGTATGGTCCATGGTATCACAATCATCTTAACTCAGGAGACCACATCGCCGCATCGCAGATATTAATTCATAAATAATTCCCGCACTATTGACTGACATTTCTGCGAATAATTCCTGTTTTAGATATTTACCTTGGTTGTCAAAAATAAATCTTCCCGCCTTATCACACCTTCATTTATCTTCATCCTCACAGCCTCTCCTATTTCCTCTTCCGTATTGTAAATAGACGCTGTATCTATGTGCCGGTACCCAATGTCGATGGCTTGGAGCACCACGTCACGAAGTTCCTTGTTCTTGGACTTTACCACTCCATTCTGCATGAAAAATTATGTGACATTTGTTTAGTGACCTCTAGTGTTCGTTTCGTACAATCATAGTTACTGATCGCGTCAACAGATGGCGCGTAACACAATAAACCTATTCCTCGTACAATTCTGAATCGCGGTATAAAAATATACACACTGCGTACCATCGTAATTATGCAAATAAACGACCTGCAGGTCGTATTAATAAAGTAAAATGGTAGAAATTTATCCTGACATGGATAACGAGTTCGTTTTCTCCTGAAAATTATGAGTTTCAGTTGGTAACTGGACAAGAGGAGATAGATCTTATGCTCTTTTACTTTTACAAAATATATACTTACTGTAATATTTACTGTCTACTGTACCAATCAGGTGTTTTTTTTTTTACAAAAAATAGCTTTTTAGAGATGTTTTGGATATTTTTTCGTACGGCCACAAAGCCAATATTACCTGATCAAACCCAAGATACGTGCCCAACGCGATCGCCGGCATGTCTCGGCCATCCAGCAGCTTCAACTTCGGCACCTCCCCCGCCACACACATCTGTCAACAACCACATCATAGATAAGATTGTAAATAAACAAATATTGTAATATTATTGTTATTATCTCCGATAAAATGCAATGTTTTTCTGTGAGCAAATAACAAGCACTCACGCGATAAGTGTGCTCGCGATGAGACACGAAACTAATTTGAACATTTTGTACTTTTAACAAAGCATATAAGAAACATATTGTAGTATTTCAACGCCATACCTCAGTGCAGACTTCATGTGAGCGATGAGTAGGTAGGTTATAATTTATAACAAAAAAAATCGCGCAAGGCATACATAGTCCAAGATTTAGTACTATTTGGTTGTACAAGATGTCGCTATTGGAATAAATTGCCTGTTTGTTGCCTCTGAATTCCCTAGATGTCGCTACCAGACAACCAAAAATATTCATTTGTGGAAAATAAGTAAGCTTTTCTCTGATTCTCTTTTTAATTTAAATTTGTTTTGTGGGAAATGCACACAAACAATTTCCGTATATTTTATTAAACAGGCAAGTAAATATAGCAATAAGTATTTAATTCCATTTAAGTATTACTAGCTGTTGCCCGCGACTTCGTCCGCGTGGTATTTAACAAAGACAACCGTTGACAATAGCCTGCTCACCCATTCTGAGCCCGCGGGACGCATTGAAGGGTTTTGCTATCAAACTTAATCAGGCGCTGCGCTGCAACATTGGTTTTAATTTTTTTTCGTGAGATCCTATTTTTTTTTCTAAAATAAAAGTAGCCTAATTTACTCCTTGTTACATCAGCTACTTGCCAGTGAAAGTCTCGTCAAAATCGGTCCAGCAATTTCAGAGATTACCCGGAACAAACAGACAGACAGACGGACAGACAGGCAGACAGACAGACAGACAAAAATTGTAAAAAATGTTGTTTCGGTATAGGTAACGTGTATACATCCAAATGCACTTAGTAAAAAGCGGTTATTTTAATATTACGTACAGACACTCCAATTTTATTTATATGTATAGATGATGATGACTATAAGATGAATCGGTATGCAAGGACGGTCCCCTTCACTGAGTCAACTGCATTCGTCCTACCTATTACATCAATATATTGCTCATGGATGAAACAAAAACAAACAATACAACCGAATTGATAACCTCCTTCTTTTTGAATTCGGTTAAACATTGACAGCGAATAGCGAGATTGCTTACTACCAACACATCTGGAAAGATTTTCTGTTATATACGAACAGACATATTATAATACTAAAAGCGAATTCGGACCCTATTCTGATAATAATGCCCACTACGATTTATTTGTTTAAATATTCAACACACATATTTATTTCTTATATTTACGCGAATACTACAAATTGAAATAAAACTATTTTATCGGATTTTATCGCGTTTATTTGCCTGTCGTCCCATGACCATGGTTGCTGTAAAGCGGCCGAAACGTCGGGAACGTAAAATCAAAATATAAACGCGATAAAATGCTTAAAATTAGTTTTATTTCAATGTGTACTATTCGCGTAAATAAAAGAAATCAATATGAAGACTGCATGCACAAAAGACGTACGTACGTAGATATAGGATGTAAATGATATAATAATATAAACAAATAACTATGTACACAAATAAAAACCGGTTAAATTGATGTGTGTACATACCGCTCCGCACAACACCAAGCCCACACAGCTCAACACAATCATCTCAGATACGAGTGTACTCAACTGGGGTCAGAATCCTCAAACCTCTATATTTATATACACAACATGTGTTTCTATTGAGCATATGTTACCCAACTGACGTCACATGAGCCGAGCGGTGTGCAGCGCCATGAATTAAACGCTGTTGCGGTCAAAATTGGAACTAGCTCGGAAGCTCCATGCGCAGAACAAACCGAGAGGCTGCAGCTACCGAACTACAGACGCATAGGTTGTGCACGTTTTGTTTATTTCTAAAAAGCCTCATCTCCTCGACTTAAGATGGACGGTGCTTAGTGGCACGTACTATAGGAATACTATAAAACATGTTTATTGGGTATTGATTTCTTATATTTACGCCAATACTACACATTTAAATAAAATTAATTTTGCGGATTTTATCGCGTTTATTGTATGTTTTTTACGTTCCCGACGTTTCGGCTGTTTTATACCAACCATGGTGACGGGAGGACTGAGGCGGTTGACGTCCTGGTGTCATAGGTTGAAACGGGGTACCATAATATTTAATTGTTGCTTGTTAGTTTTATTTAAATGTTTATTGGGTACAAAAATGAGACACCGTTAGCAGATAAGTATGCTATCTAGCTCAAATCTATTTTGATGTATACCCCCAAGAACACATACCTATAACTAAATATGATGGGTTATGGGCCAAGAAAACCCAGGATTGAATGTGGTAAATGAGATATATTTGTATTTAAAAATATAAGAGTCTAAAAATACGATGTCAAAACAGGTGTCAAGAAAGTTTCCGGATGCATCTTTCTTCTATTCGATACTCAAAGCTTTTTGCTATTGGGATGTGGTTTACATACTCCAATAAAATACTCCCAACACCAAGACGTGTCCTCCCTAGAACGGAGGTCTACTATCCGGCATTCAACCTAAGAAGGAAATTAGTCTCTGAAATCATTTATCTGCAATAACACCTACACATATTGCAATCTGGGATCAACAACTTCTATGCTTAAGCAGAGACCATAGGTCGATTGATAACATTTACTTTACACATAATAATATTCTTATATGAAGGTAACTTGCTCGGGTTTGTATACATTGTATAATCTTGAAAAGAAAATAATCCTAGGGAACATTTTTTGCAACATAGAATCTAAAGCAGGTGAGGTATACTCAATATGTTTTTAAAATCGTAGGATCAAGAATGTATGTATATATTGGCAACAGGATTATTTTCAAGATGATCAAGTTTAACAAGTAAAACGAATTGTCGTTTTGAGGAAGTACCTACCTAACTAACTTGTTCTAGAGTCGGTATTAAAAATGGATGCATTTAAACACTATCTTGATTTGGTTCTCGACTTATCATCGTCGTCTTGTAAGCTGTAACATTGAACGGGCTAACCGTTTGGCGCGGCAACGCCGTAGTGTGCGTTGCGTGCCGTGCGTGCGTATCGACCGGCAACTGAAAAACGCGTCCTTTGAATTGCAACATCGTTGTCAAAAAATATTGTCATTTGTTTACAAAAGAAAGTATTCAACAATACATTTCTTTGCTGTCACATTCTAAAAAAAAATATGTTTTTTGTTTTTCTTTAATTATCCTCGAAAACCTGGCATCCGATACACGTTTATTATGCCGATAACAACGGTCAACTGAGCGAGGAGAGTTTATGACTTTACAACCTTTTTTTCTTAAGAAATCGGCCGGATACATTGGGTGGTGTTTGTAAATATAAAGCAGCTTAAACTGCTGATTACGATGGGTATAATCGAGGAAAAACTGTTGTAATATTTCTTTAATCACACTCTTTTATTAATATGCAACCAATCGCAGAGACTGATACAAAAATAATAAGACTAGGTGACACGGCATTTTTTTTTTTTAAATTCCTATTTTTTATAACCTAACCTATCGTTATTGACATATTTGACATTGGCAATTCCCACTAATTTGTGGGTGAAGTCATACTGCCTCGCCTGCATTGAATATTAAAAAAAAATCTTTAGGGACGGCGGACGTGATCAGTGGTCGAATTTGTAATTTTTGCATGTTTTGTCAATAGGTTCGCATGTCACTGGAAAACTATCAAATAAATTTAAATGAATATCAGCTATGGTGGAATTTTTATTCCTGAAAATGGCCCATCCATTGCCAAAAAAATATCTAAAAATCCGCTGTGCGTACTTAAATACCGCTACTAATAATCAAATGTTTTGGATAATTCTTGCCGCCGAAATAGGATGGGCTACCCCACAATAGTACAAAAACTATCCCAAAATTCTCTGTTAGGGACATACCTAATTATTTATTAGATTCCTTCGACGCGTGGGACATCCAAAAACGCAACCCAAACCTTTGCTTCAGTTTATTTATAAGATATAACAACCCCACGGGAACCACACGTCAAATATCTCCACCCTTTTGGTACCGTTGTCCTGGGGGCAAATCTAATTCGGATTTAGACAATGAAACGTCACGATTGGTTTGAGATCTTTTCAATATATGCCGTTGAATATTTTTCGAGTTAAGAAGAAAGGACTCAAGCATTTTAGTCCTGTACCTCAAGTGCGAGATTCATAGTTAACTTTCCGGTAGTTAACTATATCGTCCGACGTGAATACGTCTGAACTGACAGTATACCTAAAACGTTCGCGTCTAAATACCAATCGTATTCTATTGGTAAACAAAAAGTTTGCTCGATGAGTGAAACCACAATTAGGCCCGTTATGTTGGCTTTTACGTTTTCTGATTACGTTTGGGTATCACAATACGACTAAATGAGACAAGATACATATATTTTGTTTTATGTCCTTATCGTTGTGACTGGTTTTTCGGACCAACAATACAAGTTGAAAGGACAAACAAAAAATCGGTCACACGCGATCCGCGCGATGCATGTCTAGATAAGACTAAGAATTCTCATCCGATATTATTTCCTTTTCAACCACATGAGTAACACAGAGAAAGGTGAGTTAGCCAGGCTAAAAGTGTTGAATGACTTGATTTTATTTTCGTTGATATTTTTTATATTGGTGTGAGCTTATTTAATGGTTATAAGGTATCTATATTTCAATTTTCTTTATTAGTACGATGGATGCTAAAAAGGTTTGAAGCTCATAATAACAGATAAGACAGAGGAGGTGGCATATGCTACCTACTTCGATCTACCTCACACTAGCGCATAAAATCGTAGACAGAGAACTGTCAAGGCTTGAATATGTCAAGATTGTATTTCTAGGAACAATATCATTTTATAGAAAATAGTTTGGGACATTCAGGATGAGCCAAAACCGACAAGAGTTGTTCGCTCACAAAACACTTAAAAGAAAATGGTAGCCACGTTCGTAGCGAAAATAAGTCCCATTGTGACGATTGAACAAGGGGTTCGTAGGACAATTTAATGCAGAGCGGTAGGTATACCACAGTCTGTTTACCACAAACTATCATCGAGTTTCGGAAAACCAACCCATAGAAGTGCATCATCCTGCACCAGGACAACGCAAGCCCGTACATCAACGGTTCCAGTATTGTGAAGAAGCAGTCAAATATTTTTGATCGGCAATTTGGAGTACCATACTTCGGAGTGGAACAAATATTATAACGACTGGTTTGAGCGTATAGAAAAGTGCATGAAATACCGTGGGGAATACTTTTTAAACAATAAAATGTATATAACGTTCTAGTTGTTTATTCTTTTCTCAAACGACAAAACTTAATAGGCATGCCACGTTTACTAACTATATTATTAGGTACTATCCAGGGATGTTCTTGATACCTTCTCTCCATGGTGATGCTTATAAATAATATAGAAGGATAAATCCTTAATCTTTAATTGAAATATTCTAAACATTACACATGATAATTCACAGAAACACAAGTATTGGAAAATAAAAATACATCACTAAATGTTCCAACAAGAAACCAAACTAAGAAATAATCAGTATTACAGGTAGCCACTTTTCCTCTTCCAGCTAATTCTGGGTTCTATTCTTTTTCGCTGTTTCCAATCGGTTCCACAATTATTTTTCGCTGAGGTCCGTAAAGGATTAAAACTCTGCACAGAAGTGTTTGTCTCGCTTATCTTGATTATGAGCACTAGCCAGCATCCTCTAGCCAAGAAAATTACGCATTGGGTACGTTATTATGTAATTTAAACATGATTTAATATCAATATTGTTATCACAAAGACTTTTCACGTTTCTTCTTCTTCTTCTTCTTTTACGAAATGAAATGCGATGAAATAAAATGGATATGCAAATGGCCTCACCCGCAACTTAGCGGGTATTTTGCCAGTGTCAAGTAATTAATAGCAATATTAAATTCAATAAATACACATTATAAATAAAATAATGGATGTGACATGAAGAAATGAAAATGGCGTCCTTTTCACGTTTCACAGTTTACTTCAAAATTCCATTGACAGATTGATTGTCGTGAAAACGTCTTAACTGTTAGTTTACTGTTAGTATACCTAAACCGTGCGAGTGTAAGCTCCCATACTATACAAAAGTATGCTCGATTGACTGAAACGTAAGTTATGCCCGTTATGTTGGCTTTTACGTTTTCTGTAAAACCATAAATCCACCACATAATCTAGAGGAATAATATTTCTTGTATAGCTATTTCTTTTTCAACCATATGAGTAACAGAGATCAAGCCAAGTTGGTTGTCAAATGACTGTCAATTTTTATTCTGGTTGAAACAATATTCATATTTCAATTTGCCATCATTATTTATTAATTCGAAGGTAGAATGGAAGCCATTCAGATTTAAAAAGTAAAGAAGACGAGCAAGAACTAAAAATTGGTGAAATATATGCTACAGTAAGTAAAAGCCCTAAAATGCGTGGTTGTATTCGTCAAGTCCCAGTTCCAGGTATACCGGTACTGCAACATGCCTATCTGCAGGCGGTCAGTGGGGCCATCGGCACCAGTTGGGCCGCGACAGCTATCCGGGTACTTTATTTATGTATAGGTAGTACCTACATTTCTGTATAACGTAATTGATTCTCCTGTGTATTTTTTTTTAAATCTAAAATTGTGAGGAAACATGCATGTCTGTAGTTTTACGTTGTAAGCAGTGTGACCACCAGCCCGCACTGGGCGTGGTGGAATATAATCTGAATTACCCTCATATTAAGGAGAAGTGTTTGTGTGCTATCGACAAAAGTGGGTGCACTTTAATGGACTGCACCTCTGCCTACTACTTAGGGGATTCCAGGCGTGATGGTGTTTCTATCTTTACCTATAAGCTTAAGTAAGAAAATATTGTTTTTTCAGGAGGATGAACTGTAGATTCAGAGAGAACAATAATCCTGCCACCATCCCAATTCAAAAGTCTACTATTATTTAATTGTTGGCTGAATAAGAATCGAACCCACCGCCTGCGCTCAAACCACTAAACAAAGTTGCTTTAAAATTGTCACATTGTTTTATTTTCATTGACCTAATGTGATAATAGATGTGTGGAGGGTGTGTATATAAGAGGTAGTTTAAAAGTAGCGCATGTAGCAGAGAAAGTAAGAAGCAGGAGGCTGGTTTGATGACGTGATTAAAAGAGATGAGAAGCATTTTGAGCGCCCAAAAGGGCTATGAGTATATGCATAGATAGAGTGAGAGGAAGACCCACGAAGTGGTGGAAGTTTTCTACAAAAAGTGATATGACGGAGGTTGGGGTAGACGGGAGTATGAGGGAAAAGAGAGATTAATGTATGAAAAAGACATAATGCCCCGATCCCAAATAATGGGAAAAAGTGAGGCAGATGATGATTTCTGAAACTCTCCGTCTTGATGAAACTCTCCGTGGTGCCTTACACCTGGAATTAGTCCAGCTGTAAGAGTCTTACTTCTGTGGACATTTGTCTACCAGATCTTTTTGTCTCCCGCTTTGCAATGGAGGGAAGTGGATAATTTTCTTCCAACTCCTCCTATTTATCTTTCGATTAATTTCGTGCGGGTTCCAAGACAATTAACTTTATCCCGGGACTCGCCGAGGGTCAAACCTCGGTGTCTTCATTGGACACCACTGTAGATCCTGGCTTACAGGAGTAGCAGTGGTGGGAGTGTGTGGCGGGCCTAGATGATGATTTTACTGATTACCACTATATTTTCACCTACTTTAGATTGAGTTTAATTGCAAAAAAGTACCTTAGTATGAGGTTATGGCGTTTTTTGACGTAGAGAAATCCTCATGGATACCGCAAGCTCTGCGGGAGACGAGCGGGTTATGTCGGACTCCTACCCACTAAAACCCCACGTTATACCATCGTCTGCCTTTGTTGGGGCGCTGTGGTATAGCACTAGCATGTACTGCGACGTCCAATGAGGTTATGCCCTAGCTCCACCCTTGATAACATTCGATAGTGAGAACATTCGATATCAGTGATGGCCATCTTGGTAGAATACTCGTCTTGGAAACAAGGTGCGCAGATTCAAACGCGGCTCCCGCTAGGACTTTCAGATTTTTATGTATGCATCACGTTTTCAATCATGAATCATTGGCTGTACCAACGGTAAAGGCAAACATCGCAAGGAAACTTGCACGTTCCTCAAAAGTTATGTGAAATTTACCAAATGGCCCTGGGTCAGCGTGGTGGACTATAGCCTGAGGAATATGCCCGGTATAATGACAATAGGCTCGCCCCCTATTTCATTGGGACCAAATACCATTGGCGAAATGTGGGTGTACAGGAGTACACCTCTGCCTACCCCTTCGGAGATTGCAGGCGTGATGGTGTATTAGTAGGTAACAACCAACTATTTTATCCGACAATCTATTCAGAGAAATGGCTGTGTTGCGTAGGTGTTAATTAAACATGATATATCAATAACTTAATACATTTTTTTCGTTAACTTTTTGTCGTTTCACGGTTTCACCAACAAAATCATAAGTGACGACGCGAACTATAAAAGTGAACGTTTCCGTACGATACGTATCGTAAAATCTTTCAAATTTATGACTCGCACTCGTGCAATTCGTACGTCTAAAAGTATTCGGTTAACTTATGAAAAATCTCCCAAAATGTCTATGCGTACTATAAAAGTAGGTTTAGGTTTCTCTATGGTACGAAATTATACCTAAGTAAACTTGTGACTCACACTCGCGCATGTCGTACAAAATCGTTAACTTTCAAAGTTTCCGTGAGCAAACGATCGAATGTTTACTACATATAGTAACGAAAAAAACTCACACTCGGCACAAATGTTTTAGATATCGCCCGCTAGGGGCGTTTTTTAAGTCTCTATACAAAATGTCCAAATACGGTAGTTTGTAAACTATAAAGTTAGCTAACGAAAAATCTCACACTTGAGGTACTGTTTAAGTATATTATTAGAAAAAAACGTTAAATAACTTACTTGAGCATGTTTGCTGAACATTTTGTCACCGTATACAGTTTACTCGACTGCTAACGAACAGTTTTGATCTCTACCTACCTACTACCTACTTTATTTTCATACTATTACCGTTTTTGTAAATACCTACTTATCAAAAAAAAAATACACAGCCCTTTTAAATTTATTATCTATGTAAGTTTCTAGCACTGCATAGCAGTGATAGCCAATTTGGTAGAACGCTTGCCTCGGTAACGAGAATCGCAGGTTCAAACCCCGGCTCGCACCTCTGGGATTTCTGGATTTCATGTGCGAATCTCATTTTCAACCATGATTATCACTTGCTAAACGGTGCAGGAAACATCGTGAGGAAACTTGCATGTCTGAGAGAACCCTTCGAATGATGTGTGAAGTCCGCCAACCCGCACTGGGCCAACGTGGTGGACTATGGCCTAATCCCCCTCGCATTGAGGGGAGGCCCGTGCCCAGCGATGGAACATTAAAAAGGGCTGGTATTATTATAAGTTTCTTATCACTTAGCTAACATATCTGCACATAAAATAAAATTAAAACATTAGGCCCTGGGGCTTTGACGATATGAATGAGAAACAGATGATTCTGAATTCGACGTCATCAACGTGATCCATGTATACACTGATTCGTCTGTTACACTATTTTACACTTTTTTTAAATCGTAGCTTATATAACAACTTTAGTGTTGCGTCTTTTTAAAAAACATAATAAATAGGTCACAAAAAAAAGTATGCACCTAGCTAGTCTATGCTATATCCAGACAGCTATACAAGCTCTGTTTTGTTGCTGTGCCCGCAGGCTTCTGAAGATACGTTATCATCTTTTTTATTAGTGTGAAAGTAAAAAAATAAATTAGTATTTTTATTAACAGTCCTAAAACAAACGTTGTTAAGGAATAATGTTAAAGGAATACAGTAGTTTTCAATGTAATATAGGTACCTATACACTTTGCAATGCTGTGCGGCTATCACACAGAATAAAAAAAAAGAAAACCCATCAAAGCCAATCTCGAAAAAAGAAATGCTTTTTTTGATCGAGTTTTTCACACGCTTGTACGTCGGTAGGAGATCTAAACACCGCGGGATTGTTGACAGTCACTCGAGTGCTATGCGCGGTGTGACTCGGTTCGGAGCTTCAAGATGAAATTGCTATGTTTATTATGTTGTCTGTCCGTTGCATTCGCTGGATCCACGAACGAGATTAAGGAGACTCATAAGGACCAATGTAAGATTATGAACAACCATTTTTTTTTCACGGCAAAGGGAAGAAATTCCAGACAGGCGGGCAGCCTCGTCTATGGCCGTAGCCAGGAATTCACATCGGGGGGTACCAGCTCTGGAGCAGAGACGATAACAATCCAAAATTGAGTCGAAAATATTTTAGTGATGTACTAAACCCCAAAATCGTTCCCCCCTTACGGCCTGGGCCTGGTCTGCCGTCAGGGTGTCATATAGTTTCGAAACTATATTACATCTTAACTTACAAAGTGGTTAATCGTTAACCCGTTCGTTGAACGTACGCTAACCAGACGTTTTACAGAAAGCTGTTTTGTGATGCGGCTATAAGCCGTTTTGTAAAACAGCGGATTTTACCACCCGGCTGCGACATAGAGATCGTCTCCGTCTAATACTATGGGCACAAGGCGTGATAGTAACAATATGTTGTGCCCCCAGTCTGTACCGACCCGAGGACGATGCGGAAACACAACGCGTACACGGAATGGGCGGACGCGTACTCGTGCTCCCGCCATCGCTGCCAGCCTGGTGGCCGCACGCTGGCTATCTACACTGTCGGGTAAGAATTACACCGTCTGCCAACACAATTGACTCACAATGCAATGACGATGGCATTGCAATTGTCTGGTATAGTTAATAGTTTATTTAAAACTAGCTGTTACCCGCGACTTCGTCCGCGTAGTATTTAACAAAAAAGTTTTTCTTAAATAAAAGTAGCCTAAGTTACTCCTGGTTACATCCGCTATCTGCCAGTGAAAGTCCCGTCAAAATCGGTCGAGCCATTTCAGAGATAAGCCGGAACAAGCAGACAGACAGAGACAAACATTTTAAAAAGTGTTGTTTCGGTATAGGTACCGTGTATACATCCAAATGCACTTAGTAAAAAGCGGTTATTTTAATATTACAAACAGACAGTCCAATTTTATTTATTTGTATAGATTCCGTAAATTGACTATTTTTAGGTTTGTCCATTCGACGTGTGAGGTGTTGGGGTGGTCGTGACCACGGCACCCTCCTCGGACCGCAACTGATGTTTTTTTTTTCTAGTTGCAAGCGTGTGGAGGCTCCAGAATCAGCCATAGAGTGCGAGGAAGTGGTGGAAGATACCAACATGCAGTTCCCATTCTGCTGCACCAGACTCAGGTAAGAGAGTAGTCTTAACACTCCACGCTATATACCTACCTTACTAAAAGAAATGTAAAAGATCTTTTTTAAAAAAAAGAGCAACCACGGAGTTTCGTGCCCGTTCTTGTCCATAGGAACGGCATTCCGAACGGGTGGTAAAGTAGTAGCATAATATTTTGTAACTTTTGACGGTTCATAAGTACTGTACTTAATGGTCTACGTGAATAAAAAATATTCTGATTTTGGTACAGGGTTGAAAATTTTTTTGTACCTACCTACTTATTTTTTATTTAAAACAACAAACATAGATGGCGCTGTTTCCCTAAAACCTAGTTTTTTAATTTTCACACGAACATGCATCTATCTATGACGTTATATCTACTCGTTTATCTTTAAAAATATTTTAGTTTATTTTTGTGATGTATGTATGCATATAAGTGGTAACACCGCGACCTTAAGAAAACCATATTTCTTGAAGCTCCCGTTTTCATGCCAAAGTCTACACCGCCCCACTCTCCCCAGGTGTCTTGTAGTAGTCCGTGGTGAGGTCTGGACCAGAGTCCTAGGCCAACCCTGGGAGACACTGCCCGCAGCCCCCTGGAGCCACATGTACAAGATGAAGAAGCCGCCTCCCGCTGACACCACATTCCTGCCCAAGTAAGTACCCATCTCATAATTCGGTAATATTTAAGTCAACCAGACCTATACCTTTTGCAGCCCAAGATTCAACCCAGGCCAATACCCCATTGCCCATGGTGCAGTACCACTTGACCCTTAGACTATGGTACTCCCATTTGCTCATAGAAAAACCACAAATACCAACCCAGAAATATTTCCTTTCGTCAATATAAGGCGGCCTTATGAATGATCTTCTCACCAACTTTACTAAGTTCCACAATCAGGACAGAAGATCAGGGACCTATATACGAGCTGGCGGAGCCTGAAGCCGAGGGGACCAGGGAGAAGGTACTCCGCTCAGGGAAGAAATCGCTCCCTACTGACAGCACCGATGGCAACGAGGCGGTGCCCAGGGCCGCACCGCCGCCTCCGGACATCGTGGTAATTACTATCTATAAAAATAGTCCTCCTGACCGAATTTTGGTCACACCGGCCAACCTTAACGAAGGCTAACCAGCTACGCAGGAAATACTATAGTGTACAAGTGAGTGCGCCAGCGCAGTTGCATTCTCTCCGATCGGACTATGAGAGTGAGGAGAGAGTCTTCACTCTAATAGTCCGATCGGAGAGAGATCAGGTGCAGGACTGACGGATTTACGTGCTCTGCACGGCACAAGCAGGTAAAAATCAAGGTTGAAAATGAGATTAGAATATTAAATCCATAAATCCGTAAAAGGTGCGAGCCGGGGTTTGTACCTGCGACTTATGTTTCTGCGTCGCAAGAGCGTTCTACCAACATGGCTATCACATATTTGTCTTAAGGAATTAGGTATATAAATAGGCATTTATTTATTTATTTTATTGTATTTATATAAACTTTAGTGTATTCTTCTATCCTAAATCAATTCATTACAGTTTCGTATAACATTATCATAGTGCGTCTAACTTATCCTGAAGTCAGAATAGAAAGTTTGAATCGTTTTTTTACAGATTGCCCTGTCAACAAACAGCGATCAACAGAAGGAACACAAGAAAGACGGTAGTTCCAGGTCAGTCAGTCAAGATCTATCAGCACATTTATAAGTATGTAGCGACCTCTTCAATCTCGCCATCAGAAACACAGATGGTGCTGCAGACGGACATTCAGAACAATTGACAATTCTCTAGACAATCCTGTAACGCGCTATGAGAGTTTTCGGAGCACGTAAAATATATACAAGATCCCGACAACACAATGGCGAGATTGAAGAGATCGCTACATGTATGATGAAAAGGTTTCCAGAAGATCTATATCTATCTATACATAAACTAAAAGTATAACTTATTGGTTGTGACTGTGCATTGAATATTTCTGGATTTAAAAACATCGTATGGTCATTGTTTTTGATTGTGATCAAATCCAAAATCCCAGACGTGCGAGCCGGGGTTTACACCTGCGATCCTCGTTACCGAGGCAAGCGTTCCACCAACTTGGCTATCACTGCTGCGAGAAAGTTGTTGATGTTATAAAATTTGTTAACAGGCACAAGAGAATGCGGAAAACGCCCAACAATCTATTTGAGGAGGACCACCACAAGTCTGAAACGAACGACATGGAGGAGCCTGCCATCTCCATAACCACTGAAAAGGTCGAAATCTCCCTGTCGTATCTTTTTACCCGAGTCCATTGATAATATCGTCAGACGAACACACCCCTGTACCATCCCGAACTAAGAAACGCTTGCCTTGAACTGATACCTCAGGCCCCCATAGCCAAATTACATTACAAATTCTATCTCTAGTTTTTTCCTATTGATACAAAATAATAATTTAATTTAGTACGAACTTGTGCACGCTTATCGACTTGTTGAGTTTTTTAAAAGTAGGTACAACAATGATACTACCTATTTAAAAAAAATGTCATTCTTATGAAAAGTTGGTACACGTAACACAACTTATACAGTATCTTGAAAGATTCAAATAAGAACTTGTGTTAATTAATAGGGGTCGATTTTTAGACTTCGTCGACCTCCAAAATCAGTTTTCGTTTATGTCGACCCTGGGAAACTGATATCGACCACTTTGGGAATTCCTGGTTTAAACCATACTCAAATCAGTTCAGGTTTGTGAGATTTAACTATGTACAATGCTTGCGGTATTTTAATATTGAAATATTTACAGCCCGCTGAATTATCTGAAGAACATTTCTACGCAAATGCATATGGAGTGACACAGAAAGTTCCATTTAAGGTAAGAACTTATTAGTGTGTCCGTACATTGAAGAGATGGATAAATTTGTACCTCGTCCATTGCGTCTCTGAATCCACAAGCATTATTAGAATTATCGCCTGTGCGGCTGCTTCTTAGAGGATCAGGGAAGACTATTAAACGGCGGCCACCTATTAGCCTATTACCACTACATGTGTTGTAAACCACCAAATTAATGCGCGTGCGTCGCATGTGATGAGTTGGATAGATCCTTGGCTCGCAACGACGAGTAAGGGGTGACTAAGAGTAAGATATATATAGTGGGGGTTGAAGAATCTGCGACAACAATGTTGTTGTACATAGTTCGCCAGTCTAATACACAAACTGTATGGTCGTAAACTAAGCAATGCTTGTATTAATACCGCACAATGGACTGCAACGATCCCTGTAACAATCAGACCGTTGATTATTACGAAAATATCATTTCTGTTTGCACAGACAAAATCGAACATGCAACCTCTGTCTGGCAGTCGTCACTGTCGTGAAAAGACTTATCCATTATTCTGAAGACTGTTTAAAAATTCCAGGGCCAGCTTCACCAGGTAGCATGGACAGAAATCCCACAGAACCAGTGGAATGAACATGATCCCACCATGGAGCAAGACAGGGTGAGTAGAGTCCAAAGGATTTTGAAGACCAGCCCCAGAAATAGGAGGTAGCAGCGGCGCAATGTCGCGGGCGAAGATTCACCTTTTCATTTCCATATTTCCCCTGTTCTTCCTCTTGTTAGACACTAAAGGGATCATATTTCAGGATGCTGGGTACCAACAAACGGAATCTCCATCGGCCGACGTTGAGAAGAAAGAGGAGAGGCCCGGGAACCTCCAGGCGTTGGTAGACGCCATCGGAACTCGAATGCGGGACATTGAGAATGTAGTCCAGAGGATGAGCGAAAAAGTACACCATGCTAAACCCGTAGAGTATGTGAGCAGAGAAAAAAGGTAACTACTTACTTTATCAGACTGATGACGCCCATAGATAGGCAAAGCCTTCCTCAATGACTCCCACGGATAACTCCACCACTCCACCGGCTTCTAAAGCATATCATGTCAGTCGGTCTTGTGGGGGGGGGGGGGGGGGGGGGGCGCCACTATTACGTCTCCATCCTCATGAGTGGTCAAACCTATCTTCCCCTATCGCCATCGGCTCTGCTTCGTTATCCCTAACGGCCTTGGGCCCCTTTTCGTTCCGAACAACATCCCAAGGTCCGGCCTTCGTGGTAGATTTAAGTCCACTCCACCCCTGTTATCGTCTCTGGAGACAGAGCCGAGGGAAAACATCACAAAAATGCGTTTCGTCGCTTCAATCATGTGTTAAGTCCACGTTCAGCGGTGGTCGCTGCCTCCAGCTTCCGCTACCGCTGTCTCGTTAAATTCCATTTTCGGGAAACTGAATATCTTTGTTCAGATCGTATAAGAAGTGTAGGTATTAGAAAACTCTGGTTTTTGACTATCTCCTGCAGAACCCCAACGGAACCTGATGAGACACAACACAAGTACCACAAGAGTGACAAAGCGGAGAAAGGTTACCAGGAAACGAAACGTCCGAGTCCCGAAGGGGAGCATTATAAACGGTAATAGCATCGTGAGGAAACCTGCATGTTACAGAGAAGATAACGGGTTTGAAAAGGACGTGTGAAGTCCGCCAACTGGTGAATTGTCCTAAATACCGACAGTTCGACGAGGAAAAACAGGCAGGCATAGTTCTGTCTCCCTCCAGTGTTAATTCTAGTTACAGTAGCGCCACATTTTATGGAATTTAAGGATATTAACACCATGGACGATCTAATAGAAACTGCATATTTGCAGTACTAGTTTCCCAACTGTCGTGCAGAGAATTGTATCTTCCGGAGCTATTTAACAGGTCCCCAAGTCTATTAACACGATTGTTTCACAATAGAACCGCGATGGCATCGTGATTGTCACTATAGTACTTTTTAAACTAGTTATTATGGACGTATCGGGCTCAGTATTGAATGTTTGTTCTATTTAAGCTTAAGCAGCTCAAGGTTGTGGGGTATGTAACTCTGGATTCTCTGTAGGGGATTTAACCGCATCCAATGTTTCAGTTTTTCAGTCCGCAACCGCGGTAGCAAGTACCTCCACGGATCGAATGACGCCACCACCGACCAGCCACTATTCATCGAAGACACCAAATTGAACGGATACTTCAGCGATGCGAGCAACAGTGTTGTGAGAAGAGCTAACGGCCCGAAGGTATTTGAACAAATATTTATTCTGCGAAGCTTTCTTTCCAATTCATTGTATTGTGTTGAGCTTCAAGTCGTATCTAATTGGTCTGATCTCCGATATTCTTACTGAGAGACTGTCGTGTCCGCTCCGAGACTTAACTAGTGATACTACCCGGGTAGATCTTCGCACGACCACGTTCGGCGCTTGGCACCCTAGGCAGTCAACAGTTAGTCAAATCCCAGCTTCATCGGCGTTGGTTGGATAAGGGCTCATTTAGGAACCTTAGCTATTAGATGGCTAAGAACGATCCCGAATAAACTCTTCAAATAGACAAAACGCATCGAAATCCATGTATCCGTTTGGAAGCTAAGATTCCACAGACAGACACACAGACATATAGGAATTGGAAATAAGAAGTTATCTGTTTCTTTATATAGTTTCGTCTTACCTGTTAAATCAGTATTGATAATGAATGGGGGGAATGGGGGAAAACTCATGCGAGTGAAAAGAATCTCGCGTGCTATTACCTGGCATTTTTGTTAATAAAAATTTTTGTCATGGTGTATTACGGGCCTTATGCTACTTTATGTCTTCAACAGGAGCCAGCCGCCCCAACTTACATGGCTCCCGTGGACACTCGCCGCAAAGCATCCGAGCATTCGGCAGTGGCCTCGGACGTGTCAGAAGATGAGAAGAAACATAAAAAGCATAGTCACAAGAAGCGAAAGAATAAAAATGGCAAAAGCCACAAGAAGCATAGAGGGAAGGAAGATAAGAAAAAACATTTCAGCCGAATGAGTTCAGTAGAGATCGATAAAAATGTCGTCTCATTGGAAGACAGTAGCGCCCTTGCCAGTAAATAAGCTTATAGGTGGCGGTAGTGTAGCTAGGGCCTCTTTTATTGCAGCTTCGTACTTTGAGAATAAAAAGAAATTAGTTCCTTGAAATTCCGTTTTGAATATGGCCAAAATATATTGTGTTCAGGATTTTAGTTGTTGTAAAAAAGATGCGTAATGTATTTTTATAAGGCCAACGAGTAGGTAATACAATAGTTTTATTCACAGCATAGTGAAGACTAAATGGCGTTTATTTGAAACCCGTTTAGAATGACATTTCTAAACATTTACGTGTTTTTGTTAAATTTACCAGCCAAATTTTATAGACCCTATGTAATTAATTTAAAAATCAAATGCGGCCTTTGCACTAAGGCTCTAACGACTCGAATTTTATTAATTTAAAATACCCAAATATACTATAAAGTTATGGTTTTTATGACAATTGATGTATGGCTAAGCGCTAAATAGTTATAGACAATTTGTACTTTTTTAACTTTACCAAAAATATTATTTACTTCGGTAAATATTTCGATGGTAAATAGGTACACGGTATATTGCCTTCTTGCTCCAACCTATGTGTTGCTTAGCCATCCATCGATGATTTATTTTTTATAATAAAAATTTATAAATAATGTTGTTTTTTTTATATTTACCCTATGCCTACACAGGGATAACTTCCATCCTGTTGGCATTGCATCTCTATCCACAGTAGCCTTTTTAAGTTTCTTATAAGATTATAAGACTATTGAGTACCCGGAATGTGCTTCAATGCCACAGCAACCTATGCAGGTGTGAGCACACCAACTCACCAATGTTTCATCGCAACATGATTGGATAATTTAATCATTTAAACAAAATATAATTATTAATTAACTATAGTTTATTTACACAAATACATACTTAAAATTTATTTAATATTTAACAGAAATGCAATTTATAATACGTTATAATAATATTATAATTTATAGCATTCAGAGTACTAATTAAGATAAAGGAAAAGAAATTTCAAGGTATTTTTATTTAAGGTAAATTTATGGTATAACCATTCCAGAGGGCTCGCAGACTATTTAATGTAGGTTGAGGTTTAGCCATACAGCATACTAGTTTAGTGGTCGGTGCATAGGGTCCTTTTTTCACTGCATGGGGTTGGACTCCCATTGGGAAATTTTCCAAAATGATTTGTACATGGATATTGTAATTTACCATGCTCTCATTATTACTGAGATTGCTCCCAGTCTGTTATATGGTACCCGTAATACAAGTGTTGCTTAGTTTGCGACTGTACCAGTAGTCTGGTGATTTTTGTAGATTATTATATTCTTTTGCGTTTCAGTGTACATTATTATTACTGTAAGTTTTCGATCACAAGTTTTTCAGTACCATACATTGCTCCGATGGCTGTCTGTAATCAAAATAATAAATTAGTATATTGTCTGACTTTGTGCTGATTATAGGCATGATTAATATTAGATAATTCTTGTATGATGCTATGCTAATTCTGACCTGTCTCTTGATAATATTTAAATTTGTTTGGGCAAATTCATATTCTTTCTTTATTGTTTTCTGATCGGTAAGTTGCTTGTTATCTCTGAACGCATCCCTAACTCTTCGTACCGCGTAGGCTCTGAAACAATTATTGTCAATGTAAAAAAAATAACACAGGCTGACAAACAAAAACAAATATTAAAAGGTGTAAAATAACATTGAATAAGAAACGCATCAGGGAGTATGTTAAAACAGGTAACTGTTATATGTATAAATTCAATATTATATACTCTTTTGGGAGATGTACTTGTATGATAGCCAAGCACATTACACCACTTATTTGACTTATGTAGGAACCAGTTAGTATACTTGCCTTTCATCCTACATGACAAAGAATCATTCCGATTGTAAGTGTTCAAATTGAATACGATGCCATAGAAAGACCCACTGATAAATAAAGGATTAAGACTTATAATACTTCTTAATTTGAGGATAAAGTATAGTTTGTTCAGTATAGAAAACCTCTCAGTACTGCCATTATCATATAAGATAGGTTAGATAGTCAATGATCTATGATGACTATTTTCAAGATCTATTAATCCTCAATAGATTTCTATGATCACTACTTTATAGCTATGATATATACAAAAACTTGCAATAAGTAGGGTTATGTAATTTTATATCGTACCTGAAATTATAGTTCGTAAACTTCTGTGAATTCCTTATAAGCGATTTGTATATTGACAACACCTGCATTTTCGTAACACCAGACATTATTTTTATTTTTTACAAGAAATTTACCAATTTCCAATGCAATAAGATTCTCTAATTTGTAAATAAGAATGCGTTCCGTTTCCATTCGAATTGTAAGGAAGGACATGATTACATTCTATCATTTAACAACGTTCGATTAATTCAGAAAGGACACATAAAGGGCTGATATATATCATTTTAAATTAGTAGATAAGTTTTTTTATTCTCTTTTTAAATTTAATACAAATTCCTTGTAGCACTTAATGTTTTAAATATGCAATCATGTGCAAATATATGCGTGTAAAATAACATATTCATCTTGGGGCTGCCATATACACCAGAAATGTGACATATTAGTACTTTACAAATATTTTCTACCACATATTTATGACAAGGTACCAAAAATTTTTGTCAGCATAAACTACTAGTGCTTACTTGTAAATAGGTCTATCTACATCATTGGTAAAATTAAATTAAAACAATTGCTGTGCGTTGCATTTTTTTCCTTTTAACTTTGTCTCGCTCTGCTGAAAAGCTGAGGTATGCATATTGCCAAAAAAAATCTGTAAAATATAGCACTTAGTAGAATATGATAGAAGGAGAAGTGGCAGCTCCGTAAGCTAGCTGTCAATGCCAACGAATAGTGTCAACTTGATTTTTTTATTGTACAAATGGCTGCCGTAGTTATGACGGCTATAATGTCTTAGATGTTGTCATAGTTAATTATTGTTAAAAATCGTTTTTATTTTACGCAAAGTGGTTACAGAGTTAAAGTGTGTATAACATCCTAATTGGATTCCAAGCGGATGACAGTTTTATGTCTTTGCCTAGCGATATTCTAAAGTAAGTACCTGTATTAGAACGAATGAATTTTATGTATACTGTTTATTTATTTTTTCAATTTGTAAATTGTAAATTACTCAGACACGTTTTCGATGGTTTCCTAAATTGTTGCTAATTGAATACAACCCAAATTAACAACTTCATTTTCCTGTTTTCACTTCACCTATCACGTATTTTATAATGGACCTAAACACTCCAAAGTATTTCGATTTGCGGAAATATTTTTGTGCTGTAAGCCACAGACTTGTTAGAATATTCTAACAACACACGACTTGCGCTACAAGTGAAATCAAAAAGCTCCAGTCTATCATGTAAACACACAAAACTATGTCCAGAACTTCTTAGTCTATCCTGGACCTTTTATTAGTCAGAAAGCCATGTATGTAGTCACATTTACCGCTACAAATGCATTGAAAAAGGGGCTTCACTTAGCTAGTGACAAACATCTGAACTTCTAAACAAGTCTATGCTGTAACCTTAGCTTTAGGCAGGGAGTTATGGTTGGAAGTTGCCGGGTGAAGTTATCAATTATGTTTAAATTTATGAAAATTGTGTTTAATTGATATATAATATGCAATATTAATATGATATTATCCATTATGTATTAATAAACATGCACAAGTGAACAAAATTAAAATAAAATAGTATAGCCTGACTTTTTCAAGCTAAGATGTCTGGTAAATTTTGCAGTAAAGTATCAACAACTTTCCTAATATGCTAGGATTTCTTTTTATCATCAAGGGTACTTTAATTAAAAACGAAGAAACATTTTACTAGACACTGGCAAAAATGGCACTATGTTCTAGACAATTGCCGATAAAAAAGAAGAAGAATGATAGGCGATCATAAATCAACATAAAATGTTGTTGTTGTATTGTTATCTTGAAAGCCATGTCAATATAACTTAAAAGTTTACCTCATTAGCTTAATTGCTTATTCTCAACATACATTTTATACTCACAATAACTTCAAGATAACATTAGAAGTAAGAACTGTGCTGTTTTCTAGTATATTAAACTTCAAACCAGTATCTTAGCCTTACTGTAAGGTTTGCTAGGAAATAAGCAGGTATGTGGGTATTATCAATCAGTAAAATAAACATTCACTTGTTATAAATTTAGACAAGGTTAATCATGAATGGCACATTTAAAACTAGCTAGTGGTTAAAATTAGTGATAGACATTCACTCATTTCAAGATTGAAATCTTTGAACTGTGACCCTCAAATTTACAGAAAGATATAACACATTTTTCCTCTGAAAAGTTTGTTATGATGGCATTATAACTGTGTTTGGCGGTGTGTGTACGGCGATCTTTGGGCCACCAGCTTTTGCATAAACAGATGTCCTTGTATGCTAAATTAGAACAACATTCATGCCCGCGTGTAGCAGAAATGGATGCCATGCCTATTCTGAGTTAGAATTAATTTAGATAATAGAGATATGTGAATATACTGTGTATGAACAATGTAATACCGGATGTATATAGCTACCGCCATTTTGCATAACTGATAGTCATGACTAGGTGCCCTGGCTTCGGTTCTAGATAGACAACAAATACTATTGTGCCCGTATTTTGTGTAGGGTAGTTGCACTTATGCACTGTAGATCGTGTACGGGTTTAATCGTTAGCTCGCCGTATACTTGAAAGTCTACGTATTTGTCTACTTTGTATTTAGAATTAAATGTCGCTAGCACTTTACTGGGCTTAAGTCCAGGCTCTGGGCGGTTACTTTCACAATAAATCTGACACTAGCACAGAATCGAGCCCAGGACCTCGTGGTGAGCGCTCGGCTGGCTGCGCTAGCGACTTAACCACAGTTAACCCATTCATAATTAATAGAAACTTAATTAGAATTACAAATGAACTTAAGCAATCAATGTAGGCAACGATTGGTGCAGGTATATTTTTTTATTTCAACATTAGTCGCTTATTTATGTAAGGCAGGTAAGTGTTAGCCATGTTGGTAGAACGCTCGCCTTGGAAACCAGGGTCGCAGGTACACACCCCGGCTCGCACCTCTGGGGTTTCTGGTCTTCATAATGTCATGATTATCACCGTTCGGTACCAAGCGCTGTCTTTTTTTTATTAACCTGATGGTCTTCTACGCTCCGCTCCTTACCGACCTGGGCCCCAAGTCTGCTAACGCAATCGATTAATAATCGAACAGCAACCGCATAGTAACTGTCACTTTTGACAGATATCCCACACAATATCTGTCAAAAGTGACAGTTACCATGCGGTTGCTGTTCGATTATGAATCGATTGTGTTAGCAGACTTGGGGCCCTGTTCTTTTGTATTACATAATTAGTTTTCTTTCGTACTGTGAACTGGGCTTATCGGTTCCATTTTTGCACTACGCATTTTCCTGCATTCGCGCTGGTGGAATGATCGATGGAGGCTCACTAGATCGGGAAGGTTTATGAAGAATTTTCCTTGGTCTGTGTGTTATTGGGTATTACCCAGTCAGCTGCACACTTCATAATACAAGCGATTCTTAATTCTGAACTTTATAGGTGTGTTTTAATGTCCCACTGTTGGGCACGGACCTCCTTTCAATGCGAGGAGGATTGCGTCATTGATAACCACCCTGGCCCAGTGCGGGTTGGCGGACTTCACACGTCTTTTGACGGATTCTCTCAGACATGCAAGTTTCCTTGTTCTCTTCACAGTTTAGCCAGTGATTATCATGGTGGAAAATGAGATTCGCACATGAAATCCAGATATATCCAAACCGGGGTCTGAACCTGCAATCCTTGTTACCGACGCAAGAGTTCTACATACATGGCTATCCATGCATTTTATCGATGTGTTTGCCTGGTGATAATTATATTGGTAACATTTGTTGCAGCTCTGATACATGGGTGACAAATGGTACGATGAAGAACGGTACCAGTCAAGCAGGGATAGTGATGACAGCCCGTTACTATCCAACAGGTAAGCAAGTAAACCCCTGTCAGATGTGTATACTTGTTAGTTAGTTGGAAATATGGCTATAACTGTGTCATTGTACGGTTGTTGCGTTATCGTTACTTCAGCTTTATTTCTACTTTTTACTACTAACAACTGGTTTGTTTTAAATGTACGGAATGCGCTGTGGTAATCTAGATCTTACACTAGGTACAGTTTAACGTTTTTAAACTATTGTCTAGCCATATTATATTAGAAACACATAACGCTGTTCTTTGGATTGTTTGAGCCCTGAAGTCTATGAAAATAGTGCAGTGTCATCAGCATAACAAATACTATTCGAATTATGAATGATAATTCTGTGAATATCACTTGTATATGACTACTATATGCAGTGTATATGTTTAAGAGCGTGGGTCCCAAAACACTACCTTGTGGCACTCCAAAAGTAATTAGTAACTCTTTGCTCTCTCATTCACTAAGTTTTATGCCTTGCCTCCTGTTTGTGACATAACTCCGAAACGATTCAAAGGGAAGACCCATAATGCCTATAAGCTCCAGTTTGTTAAGAGAACTCTAACTAACACCGTGTCTAAGGCTTTTGCTAAGTCAACAAATATATATATACAATGGTTCCAGTCGTCAAGATGTTGATCGATCAATGAGGTCATACTGCATTCTCAGCAGAATAGACCCCTTCGAAATCCGTATCGATATTTTATTTAATAAGTGTATAATTAGTTATACCAGTGATCGATAGATGTCGCTAATCTAAAATTAGCTCGCGGTGTTAAGATGTTTTAGTCTTTCATCTACTCTCTAGATATCATTTTGATAGTATGCAATATATTTACGTACACCTTTGATAGTAAACAATATATCTACATACCCAACATACCCTAGTGTTTTATTACGTATTAAGCCTAGTGGTAGGACACCTTGGGACCTATACCGGCGTTGTACAATAAGTTTACATTCTAACTTTTTTAAAGTATCTTAGAGAAAATAACTAGAAATGAGCAGGGTACGTAATTTTCAGGACACGTTACGCGTTCACGCTTAGATTTCAGTACAGACCAGCTTCCATACAGATCGAAACACCAATGGAAACGCTGAAATTGAGAATATAATGTTAGCGGCGCAAATATAAAAAGGTTAATTCTTATACTTTAGTAAAGTACTTGTGATCTTTTGCCAGTAGCACTTTTAGACGTGACTATTCTTATTATCTGCTTTAAATACAAGGTGTACAAGATTTCTGTAATTCATGCAGTTAATAAGCAGTGGGGTTATCTAGGGTTTAGGGGTTCATCGTAGGGTATCAATAATACAAGTGTTGCTTAGTCAAAGTCAAATAATTTATTTCGCATAGATATACGGGGGCACTTAAAATTGACATTTAGATTTTTTTATTCTCAACTCTAAAACCGGATCGGAACGCGACCTCAACTGAGAAGATCCGACGAGAAGCTCAGCGGGGTTGTCTTTTTTTTACAATTTTCTTTTTTAATAGCCACGTTTATTAAAAACATAATTAAGCTCCAGTGTGTTGCCATGCGAGGCGCACACATGCCACACTTTGGCATCATAAACTAGATATTTGAGCGATCAGCCCCAGGCTGCTTTATCATCCAAATAATTCAAGATTTTGTAATAAAATAGTTTAGTTTTGACGATGGTTTTAAACTTAATAATGGGCAAATCTCGGATTCCTTTGGGAAGTTTATTGTTGAAGCGTATACATGGCCACATTAAAGAATTATTTATTCTGTGGAGACGAGTGACATGCACGGATAGTTTGTGCTTATCACGGGTGTTTATAGCATGAGCAGCACTCCTTCTTTCAAAATTATTAATATTAGTAAAGTAGTAGCATAGCATTCCGGCTGGTAAAGTAGCAGCATAGTATTTTGTAACTTTTGACGATTCATAAGTACTGTACTTAATGGTCTAGGTGAGTAAAAAATATTCTGATTCTGATAGTTTGGGACCGTACAGTTAGTGCGCCCGTCTGGCAATATTTGTTAAAGTTTGTCCCGGACGTGTTCGTATATCATTCATCTTATTGCGATGAAACTTTGGTGAGTTCTTGCAAGCCCGCGAAAGTTTCCGTGCCATTGAACCGCATGCCAGCTACTCCGACCTTGTGGAAACCAGGGACAACTTCCGTGCGTTCAAGCGTTTTTGCCATACCTACTACTGGAATCAAGTTTAATCAGCTCACAAGTTTAGGACCAACTAGTATTTAAACTCCGTGGTGCCTTACACCTGGACTTAGTCCAGCTGTAAGAGTCTTGCTTCTGTGGAAATTTATGTACCAGATCTTTTTGTCTCCTGCTTTGTAATGGAGGAAAGTGGATAATTTTCTTCCAACTCCTATTTTTATCTTTCGATTAAATTCGTGCGGGTTCCAAGACGATTAACTTTAACCCAGGACCACTCACCACTGTAGATCCTGGCTTACAGGAGTAGGAGTGGTGGGAGGGTGTGGCGGGCCTAGTCCCACAAAAAAAAATGCCAGCTCGCCAGTATAATACAATGTTCTGTTCCAGGTATGAAAAGCATCGACGCCTCGAGTTGTACGCCTCTCCGCGCCTCGACGAGAGGCCTCGCCGCACCACGCTTAGCATCCTAGCGAAGTCATTCCTTTGCTGCGCGGCCATGATCATGTTCTGCGTTTTAATGTACATCCCGGTGTACAATAAGGCCAGTGACCAGCTCACCAAAGGTAAATATTACCTGGTTGATTATTTATATTTATTCACAAAAAAAAAGAAATTGCCCATAAAGCATTTATTAATAGTTAGAAGCCCCCGCCGGTTTGAAATGTATGTTTCACTAATAAGACACCGGTAGTCCGAAAATCTCGCTTCACATAATGATCACAAATGGGCTCAGGAATCGCATATTATAGAAGGTTAGTATACCCTTTCAGAATCATGCTGTATTGTTGTATACATGATTTTATTTGGCGCCCAGCAATGAAACGTAATTATTTTCTTATCGTACTGACTTATAATATACATAAATATCGCGGCGGAATGTTTTTAACTGAATGTGATGGGGTAGGGTTGCCACTCGTTATATATGATATGGTATCGTAGGGCCGTGTAGGTCATGTAGGGTGAGGCCATGTGTCATCTTATTTCATCACATTTCATTTCGTAAAGAAAGAAGATTTTAATCTTGAGGTGAAAAAAATGTGTAACAAACCCAAACGTACTATACTTTTTATTGGTATTTTTTTCAAAAAAAGGCTGGCAATCCTATCTGTAACAGAATGGTTTCCTCCGGCAGGAGCTATGCGAATTCTTATCTGCATCCGCTGTGTTTTTGTTGCACTACGGACCTTATCAGCCGCTGATATCAACTTGCGATACCCATTTGCGTGCACCGTTTCTTAGTTTGGGACCGTACAGTTTGTGTGTTCTTCTGGTGATATTATTATTATAGAATTATTTAAGTAAACTGTGAAGGAAAACCTCGTGAGGAAACATGCTAGTCATGAGAAGATGTGTATAAAATTTGCTCGCACTGGGCCAGCGTAGTGGAATGTCGTCCCGATCCTCCTTGCATTGGGGGGGAATTTGCCCAGTAGATATAAAAATCATTAATGATTAAACACAAACATTTCAATCATAACAAAGCTTCTATTATCGAGTAAGAGTTTTACAAATACACTTTGAACCTTCAATAGGAGAATATAAGAGTGACAACATCTTTTCTCGGCTCTTTTCAGGATTAGTCGACGGCTGGTCTGTACATGCGAATAGGGATACCAAAATATACGTGCAACCAGACAATCTAACGACCATACATCAGCCCAAACTAATATGCGACAGACAACAAAAAAACAAATTGTTTCTACTCGTAGTCGTGTGCTCATCCACCGTTAATTTCAAACAGCGCATTGCGATCCGTCAAACGTGGGGTAATTATAAAACTTACGTGGCAACATCGAAAATATACCAAGCTGTCAAACGGAAATATATTAATTACAATTTTACGTACGATCTGTACCCCGAGGGTGTTGTTAATGTGACCAGATTAAAACGAGACATATCTGGTTATAAACGGCTATTGCCGGCGTTGGCTGAGGCGCTACAACACGACTTGGATAATGTGAAGTCTGTGACACCGGAAAAAAGGTTCGACGACGAAATGTTGCCAGAGTTTGATATGAACGAGGAAATGGGTGAACAAACGGAGCCATCGTATGACTATTACGATACTAATATCATGAAAATTGCGCCCAACGGGTACGAGGACGGTCCCGACTTGAATAAAGTGTTGAACATATTGAAGCGCAACAAGAAATTGACGAGATTGCGGGACGAGATAAGAGATGGCAGCACTGAGCCGGAGTTTAAGCTAGTTTTTTTATTGGGGCGGCCAGCCAATGATAATGATACCAAGATTCAGGGTAAAATAGAAGATGAGGTGGTGAAGTACGGCGATATTATACAAGAGGGATTTATTGATTCTTATAATAATTTGACGCTGAAGTCGATCATGATGCTGAAATGGATCACGAATAATTGCGGTAATGGCGGTAAGTAGGTATCATTGGAGACAATATTAATAGTTTTTTATGCTATACAGTGCTTGTGTGTTTGTCCTTGTGTAGTTTTCTTTATTTATAATCTCAGTTAAGTACAGTACTTATGAATCGTCAAAATAGCTACAAAACGCTAAGCTACAACTTTACCGCCCGTTCGGAATGCCGTTCCTATGGAGAAGAACGGGCGAGAAACTCGATGGTTGCTCTTTTTAAAAAGAACCCTTATATTTTTGAGCAGTACATTGTTATGAGTATGTGAGAATAATGGAGGAACGGCTAGGCAGACTTTAGCAGCTGGTCAAAAAAAAAGAACTAAATTAGTACCGGGTACAAGCTATCTCATCTCATCATCATTAGGATACAAAAGAAACATTATTCTTATGGAATACGGTTTATTTTTCAGTACGCTACATCCTCAAAACAGATGATGACATGTACGTCAATGTTCCGAATCTCATCTCGAATCTCAGGGAGAGGTCGAAGGAGTTCGATTCTGGGCTCCCAGGACATAGCAATAGAGAGTACCTGCTTATCGGAGACCTGATTTGTGGTGCGAGGCCTGTGTTAGACTCTAATAATAAATGGTAAGTCCTTAACCATAACCATACATTTTACCGGGATAAAAAGTAGCCTATGTGCTATTCCAGACTATAATCTATCTCTGTGCCAAATTTCATCCCATTCCGGTCAGCCGTTCTGGCGTGATTGAGCAACAAACATCCATCCATCCAAACTTTCACATTTATAATATTAGTGGGATACCCAAATGGTTACACAATATGTACCCTACTTACTGAATTTAACCAAAGCCTATACCCCTAAAGAAGTCAGGGTAAAAATAAAAATATTTTCCTTGTCAGGTTTAGCCCTCGCTATATGTACGGGGGCCGGGTGTACCCCAAGTACCTCTCGGGCACGGGGTACGCACTGTCATCGGACACGGCCGGCGCCCTCTATGAAGCAGCTCTACGAACCAACTACTTTCATCTTGAAGATATATTTATTACGGGTAAGGCTGACTAGTTACATGTTTCAACATTAAATCCAACAACCGATCTTTACCCCATAAATATTCAAAATTAGCCCCCGATTTGACTTTTTCTAAGTATTTCACCCCCGACTCGTCTCCTTAGTATTTGACCCCGACTCGTCTCCTTAGTATTTGACCCCCGACTCTTCACCTTATAAGTATTTGACCCCCGACTCTTCACCTTATAAGTATTTGAGCCCCAACTCTTCACCTTCTAAGTATTTGACCCCCAACTCGTCACCTTCTAAGTATTTGACCCCCAACTCTTTACCTTTTAAGTATTTGACCCCCAACTCGTCACCTTCTTAGTATTTGACCCCCGACTCGCCTCCTTCAAGTATTTGACCCCCGACTCGCCTCCTTCAAGTATTTGACCCCGACTCGTCTCCTTAGTATTTGACCCCCGACTCTTCACCTTATAAGTATTTGACCCCCGACTCTTCACCTTATAAGTATTTGAGCCCCAACTCTTCACCTTCTAAGTATTTGACCCCCAACTCGTCACCTTCTAAGTATTTGACCCCCAACTCTTTACCTTTTAAGTATTTGACCCCCAACTCGTCACCTTCTTAGTATTTGACCCCCGACTCGCCTCCTTCAAGTATTTGACCCCCGACTCGCCTCCTTCAAGTATTTGACCCCCGACTCGCCTCCTTCAAGTATTTGACCCCCAACTCGTCTCCCCAGGGATGTGCGCCGGCCGAGCCCACCCGCGCATCACCCCCCGCGACGACCCCCTGTTCTCGTACCAGCCCACGCGGGGGGTGAAGTTGCTATGCGCGGTGCAGGCGCACGTCACCGCGCACCACGTGAAGCCCGGCGTCATGCACCAGCTGCACAAGCAGCTGAAGACTGAGGCGGTGCAAGATGAGTGAGTAACTGCCTTTTTGCTTTTTCTTTTGGGCTCACTCGTAGCCCAGCGGTCCTGAGGATGCCTCGTTTAGAGGCGAAACACGTGTCGAATACTTTTATAGATTCGCTTAGTGTCGCGGAGAATTGCATTTTATTTGAGGTCCCGTCACTCGTGATAGATAGTTTCTCGACTAAGATCTTAGAGGAGTTCGGGTGTTGTTGGCTTCTTTTATTATCGATCCAACTTGTTTGGTTTATAATTGAAAAAGTTAACAAGCCGAGGGTCAGTGGTGGGTCCTCTTTCCCCATAGGTTAACTGCCTTTCATTTTGTATCATATCATAATAATACTACCAGCCCTTTTCAATGTCTCACTGTTGGGCACAGACCTCCCCTCAATGAGAGGGGGATTAGGCCATAGTCCACCACGGTGGCTAAGTGCGGGTTGGCGGACGTCACACATCTTTTGAGGGGTTCTCTCAGACTTGCAGGTTTCCTCGCGATGTTTTCCTTCACCGTTTACCAAGTGATAATCGTGGTTGAATATGAGATTCGCATATGAAATCTAGAAATCTCGGAGGTGCGATCCGGGGTTTGAACCTGCGATCCTCGTTACCGAGGCAAGCTTTCTACCGACATGGCTATAACTGCTTTTTTACTGATACTACACATACATTATTTTGTATATACTTAACTTTTTTTTTAACACCGACTCACTGATTGACAGACAACGTTCAGCCGAAACCAGGGGACTTGGATAGTTAAATATTGGAGGATTTATTCCTTGAGGTGCACTAAGGCGGGTCAAATGGGGGTAATTGCTCGTATGAGAAGATTTTTTTTTATAGTACTGTAGTACACGTGGTTCGTTGAAAATAAAATAAACGACTGCCATGTTATACTCAAACGGGCGCTAGGGGTGCACTGCAGAGCACCCATATTTCGCTTAAGTTACTAAGTCCCAATTGGGCTCACTCCCCCTCAATGCGACGGGGGATTGAGGCCAAAGTCTACTACCATCGCCCAGTGGGTGTAAGTAATTAACACGGCTGGTTTTCTCACGATGTTTGCCGTAACAGCAACTGAATTTCACAATTGGTCCTCCTGCTTTCTGGACTGATGGTCCCGGGTTCGAGGCCTGGTGCGAGCTAACTTTGTGTGATGATCACGAATGTTGGTACCCGATTCATGGACGTTTAAAATATATATATATAGCTTCCGCTCGCGGCACTTCGATCAAACATAACCTATAGCACTCAGGGATAATGAAGCTTTCTTTCACTGAAATAATTTTCAGAATCGGCTCAGTAGATCCAGAGATTACCCCCTACATCCATACATACAAACTAACAATCACACTCGGTACAATATTGGTACAGCTGCTGCGACAATGGTACCCACAATACGAGCGTTGCTTAGTTTGGGACCGTTATATTGGTGTGTTCTTCTGGCAAACCATCTTCCATCAGCCGAAAGACGTCCACTGCTGGACACAGGCCTCCCCCAATGACGTCCACACATCCCGGTCCTCCGCCACTCGCATCCCCCGGCTTCCTGCGACGCGTGTGATATCATCGCTCCACCTTGTGGGGGCCGTCCTACACTACGACTTCCGGCTCGTGGTTGCCATGACCATCTGAATAGCTCAGTTGGTAGTGACCCTGCCTTCTGCGCCGAGGGTCCTGGGTTCGAATCCTAGTTGGGACGAACTTTGTCATGGATGTTTAATATTTATATAAGTATTGTATACTGGGTTCGCCCACAGTCTATTGTACGGCACCCATAATACAAGCGTTGCTTAGTGTGTGACCGTATAGTTGGTGTGTTCGTCTGGCGATATTATTATATTATTATTCTGGAACATTCTATTATCATAATATTATTATTATTCACTTTGCAGATGTGAAAGAATCCGCCTAACAAAGGTAAGAAAGGATCGGTTAAAACCCAAACCGTCACCCAAGAGGTCTAAACTTAAAAAAACTAGTTAAAATAGACGCCTTACATTAGAATAGTTGTGTTGCCTAGGTTTTCTTGCATAAATACGAGTACAAGACCAAGGAGCAAGACTTGCAGTTCTTGCTTTTAAGCGTCATAATATCTCATATCTCTTAGCGGAATCTTCATTTATATAAATTATACTGGAGCATACATTTTGTAATATACAAGGCGTAACAAAAGTTGTGTAAAATATTTTAAGGGGTTAACAAGTAGGTGATAACGATCACGTTTACGTATAAAATATACGTGTATACAGTGTAAATGTTAAAATTTGTATAGAAAATGTTATTCCGTGGATAATTATAATGTTCTACTTTTCCACTGTTGTAAAAGCCACGCCCAGCCATCCCCCGCTCAGTCTCGCTTACACGAGTGAGAGATGTGTACCGCGTGCACCACGTGTGCGAGCGGGATAGACAGTGAGTCGGCGCGGCTCGTGCTGAGGTATTATGGTCGCTTAAAAGACTTGCAAGACGAAAATCAAGACTCTGGGCAACACCCGTAGATAGTCATTTTACAATGGTGCCATAATGTATGGGTGCGAAAGAACGACAATATACCCGATCGTGTCGCAATAGCAGGTAATGCATTTCCTCTGAATATATACAGGGTGTATGTGGCTTCGTAACGAAACTGATACTCATGATACTGGACCCCCCAGAGTTGTCATTTTCATTGAATAAATAAGGCATTTTTTTCAATATATATTTATATTGCTGTTAACATGAAATCATTTTAGAAGTCTATTTCAACGGGATTGTAAATGAAAAAAAAAACCACATAATCAATCATGTTAGCGTAGAACTGCAATGTAAATTAAAACTCGATACGCTCGAGCGCGCTCGCCTCTCGCACGAGTCCGGTATTGCGCGGAGCGTTGTGTTGTGATCGCCCGCTTTACATTACATTGCGCGCTGAAAATTTATATCATTTGTAACCCATGAATGACTTCAATCATTTAATTATAGTCACCACGTGAGACCTTTAACCAAATTGTTCGTTACCATGCCACTTACATACTGTATGTTGTTCATATATCAACATTGTCTAGTTACACAAAGGTCAGGTCGAAATTAAACCCTAAATAAAGTATTTAAGGTTGAATTTGTCAACGTGCGTTAAATAAATCTTATTTGAATAGTGCTTGCTGATTATGTTAAGAATAATGGCGACACGGCATTTTATGCAATGGCTGGATCTGAAACACGGTGGAGAGATATTTCAGAACTTCCTATTGGATGAAATTAATTATCCAAACGCCATTGTTGTTGACATATTATGCTAATTCTATTAATAGAGTCTTATTTAAATAGTGTTGGTATTAATTAAACAGGGTGATTCAGAAATGTTATACTAAGTTGGAACCTGGGTTTGTTTAGCGTATTTGTTAAATCGTATGTAACGTCAGAATGACGATATGTCGATATAAAAAAATACAACTGAATTGAGAACCTCCTCCTTTTTGAAGTCGGTTAAAAAGATAAATTTTGCCCCCAACAAAATGACGTTTGTCAAATGTACAAATGAGCTAAAGAAGCGCAGGTGCAAGTTTTAGTATCCCCTTTCGGTGTCACCCTGTAGTATCAGTGAGATTATTCATAGCATACGTAGCCGGTAGATAGGTACATTGAATTTGCATCGTGATAAAAAAAGATTTCATTAAATGAAATTGAATGTAAATTGTATGACAATCTGTAATCCCGTTTGTTTTATGATGAGATCGAATAAGCATAATTTAAGTGTATACTCAAATCGCGTTGTTTGCGTTAGATTCGGTTTTTATACAACTTAGATATAAGTCCAAATTAATTACGCACTCAATTTGCGCGGCGTAATTACGCCGCTTTTTGCTGATATTTTGTTTACGGTTGCCTGATCTGTCAAGTTCACTAATGAGTCCGCTTACGGGCGAGGTCGCTGTCGTAACGACTCTGTTTAATGTTTTACAAGATTAACGACTAACTATTTAATTTTAAACCTCTTTTTCATAACCTGATTAGCGCAGTTGGTAGTGACCCTGCTTTCTGCGCCAAGTTCCAATCCTGGTAAGGACAAACTTTGTGTGATGAGCACGAATGTTTGTGCCCGAGTCATGGATGTTCAATATGTTTATAAGTATTATATACTGAGTTCGCCCTCAGTCCATGGTGCGGTACCCATAATACAAGCGTTGCTTAGTGTGGGACCGTATAGTTGGCGTGTTTTTCTGGCGATATTATATATTTTCTTTTTTTATTTAATTAATAACTTAAAGTAATCTTTCTCTCTCTTTCAATGTGCCGTGCCCGATATGTACTGTCGTGACTTTTAATGTGGGACCCATTTAAGGTTGAATATCGTACAGCAGACGTAAACCATAAGAGCTAGTTTCGCATGTAAGTTGGTGATGTTGGTATTGAAGACGCTTTGTGCATCTCTGACGTCATCACAGGCAACTGCTGCCAGATATGGAGCTTTCGACCTTATTGCATTATGAGTGCCATAGAACATGTCTAGGAAATGGGTGCCATATTAATGATTGCGACCGTACCACGCCATTAACATTCTTATCCTCCTTCCTGCAAACATTATAATTTTATCCAAAGAACAAAATAATTCAGTATTCACGAATCTTATAAACCAAAATTGACGATGTAGTAAAATATATCTCGACGGGTTCAGTTTTATAATTCTGAAAAGTTATTAGATTACCACTAGATGGCACCGCTGACGCACTTTAGTTCTTATTTTCGCTAATAGATGGAGGTTTTTTTTTACTCATTTTTAATTGGTTAAATAAGTTTTTAAGCTCGTATTTAATATTCTTATTGTTATCTTATATACATAGTGAGTAATAAGTACAATATTATTTCTATAGTCTTTAGTTTTGTAGTTTTAAGCTTTTGGTTATGGTATTCCATGGAGTGGGGTCTCAGACGAATGATATTTAAAGACAGAGTATCGTGGACAACATATTTAAGCACAAAACACAAATTTATAGACAGTTATAATGGATTTTAATGGCATTATATCGTCTTTTCAGTGGAAAAAGTACGTTATAATAGCTTTATAATCCATTATAACGTTCTATAAATTTGAGGGTACGTTGTTTTGTATAGTACACGCGAAAACCGTACATATTTCGTCTAAGTGTAGAAGCAAAATGAAAAACAATTTGCTGGTAGGTAGTATCTTGAATGGATTTGATGTGTATATGTGCCTAATTCGCGTATACTACACACATATGTATAAAAAAAAAAAAAAATATTGGCTTGGTTTTATCGGATTGAATTTGTTGTTTGCGACACTTTGTCTGATTTATATCATTAGTCCGAGGGTTGGGCTATAAATGGTGGCTTTTGTAGTAACGTTACAGCGCTACTAACTTGCTTCTATAGATTTGGTGTGGTTTTTATCTGCACACAACCGTCGCAATTATTGAAATGTTCTACTCTAAGACATATGTGGCTTTAGTACGATCTAGGTAACATAGCGTCATGTTATCTTGAGAGTATATCTGTGCTCAGAATGGGAATATTTCTTTGTCATTATAGTACTTATGAATCGTCAAAAATGTAACCCTCAAATTTCTAGAAAGTTATAATGGATTATCTTTATAATCCGATGAAAAAATGCGTTATAATGGCTTTCCATTATAACGCATTTTTTCCTCTGAAAAGTTCGTTATGATGCCATTGTAAATGTCTATAATTTTGGGGGTTAATGTTTTGCTACGACTTCACCGCCCGTTCGGAATGCCGTTCGTATGGAGAAGAACGAGCAAGAAAGATAAAGATAAAGTCCATGGTTGCTCTTTTTATAAGGATGTTATACATTGATGTGTAGTAGATTGTTATTGGTATGTAAGATGTTTACGCACGGCTCATTTCGGTTGTATTTATCGTTCTGTATCTGAGTGCGCAAATAATTTGACTCATGGAACTTGAATTCATAATCATGAAAAATAATAAAAATATATAACTCAACAACTAACATAATTTATTTTTTACACGTTTTTGGGTTTTTGGTTAAACAATACCTGTATGTTTTTTTGCTAATTGTAAATTATAAAGATTTTTGGTTTTCTTATAAATAACCATTATTTAATTCGTCGCATCAATCTGAGCGCGCAAGCACTATGTCTGTCTCTGTTTATTCGACGCAAAAGTCATTCAAGCTATCTCTTTTTTAATCACTCGATCTGAGATGCGTAAGTGTTGTTTTAAGCTTTTATTCCGTTTTCACTACAGATCATGTCGATGACGATACGATTACGTTACTAGATTGTACTAAGGCCACCGATGGGATAAGTTAGCACTGTAAAGTTAGTTTTAATGGTTATGGTTCGGGTGTGTTCGTTGCTTTGAAAGCTTAATGACAATTATCATGTTAACCAAGCTGTTTTAATCTAAGATTTGTTTTAATCCACAGTTTTCTGTATACATACATGTTTGTGTTAGAGTGAGTGGTATGCATTGAGTATATTTTGTCTCGCTCAGCGTATCGTTGCTATTGCCACAAACGATAGTAGTTCAAATTGGTGGCAGTTTATTTGCTTTATTTTTAAGAATATTAAGGTTTCTCGTTGCCAAATTGCAACTTGTAACTTGTCATTCTCGTTTGGCGCGAACGTTTTATGGAGGGAAGTCAATATTTATTTACTGTATTATTATAGAATGGCAACTATATAACAGAGTGCTCTCGTATTCTCGAATATTTTTTTGTTGAAATTGAAATCAAAATATTGGTACTGCAAATAATTTATTTAGTAAGTGTTTTATATGCTTTTTTTATTTTCTTAATCACTAGTACCTAACTACAGTACATATTTATTTAACTAATAAACTCGATGCGATTTATTAGACAATTGGATCGTACAAACCGAGCAAACAACAACAAATGTACATATTGTATGTCATATGTAATAAACCTGAAAACCTATTTTTCAAAAACACTACTGTGTGTTCAACTGCTGGGCAAAGGGCAAAAAAACATAATTTGTTAAATTTATATTATAATTTTCTTAAAAAATATCATTGCTTCATCTCGTATTGAAAAATTCTAGAACGACTTAGGTGCCGTCATGCAACGGGTATAGTATATGTAACATGTCAAGTTTGCAACTTGTCAAATTGTTTGCAACTTGTCAAATTGTTTGCAACTTGTCAAATTGTTTACAACTTGTCAAATTGCCAACTAGTATTGTGTACAGTCAACGTCAAACAGCTTTTATATGTAAAGGTATTCATTTTACTTTTCCATTTCGATATATTTGCCTAAATCGATTGTTCGTTTCTATTATATTTTAGTCAAGAGCTAGCGATAACCTAGCATCAAGGATTCGAACAAATTTCATCGGTATAATCTCATTTTTTTCTTGGCTTTTTTAGTAGCTAAAATTACTTAAACCCAACCGACTAATGGTGGTTCGCTCCTATTTTAGTGATTTATTCGAAGTAAATGAGGCCCGGTCCCTGATCTGAGCTGAGATTATCGCTAACTTGAGACCAAAAACAATGTATAGTTAATATAACACCCATGCTTATAATAGGGCAACACAACCCATACACTTAGCTATAATGTAGTTTTAAGACCGCTTTCAATGTCGCTATTCTAAGTAGCATTTGAGGACAGTAGCTTTTGTATATGGCGTGATTTTGAAATGCATTTATTGTATACAGGTTGTTTGTGGCTTTGTAACGAAAACCGATACCGTGGACTCAACTCTTGTTTCTGGCCTCCCCAGAGCTGGAATTTTCAGTAGACATTTTCATGAATTATACGCATTTTTTTTCAGTATTTTGCAAATTGATTTTGGCTTAAAATCATTGTAGAAGTGTATCTCATCGTGAATTTAAAAGAAAAAAAAGAAAAATTACGAATTAAGATCTATGACTGCAATGTAAATTAAAACTCGATTCGCTCGAACGAGCTCGTAAATCAGCTGTTTCACTTGCGCGACTTTGGTATCGCGCGGAACGTTGTGTTGTGATCGCGTGGTTTACGATACATTGCGCGCTCAAAATTTTCAATATTTCTAACCTATGACTTTGGACATAAATTATATATTACAGGCATTAAGTTTAACCTTTTTGCATTTTTTTTTCGTAATCATACCAACTACATCCTGTATATATTATTTGTATCTTTTTTTGGGCAGCTTATTTTGAGGTTTATTTGCGTATTTTTTTTTTCATTACTTTTTTCTCGTCCATTTCAGATGAAGCATCGACAGCGTAGATTGTACGTTCTGTATAAATTCCTACGACTCCTTGTCACCAACGAATGTTAATGATTCAAAATATTCTTGATTAGTTGAAATACGTTTAAAGTGTCACGCGAACAGATGCGACGGTGGCAGCCTCTCGTGACTTAGGCCTGTGAGACTGCGTCTATCACTTGTAACTTGTCTGCGGGTCTTTGGACATCATCCTAAAAATTGGTGATGATACTAGTACCACTTATTGATTTCTTATATTAACGCGAATAGTACCCATCGAAATTTTTAAGAATTCTATCGCGTTTATTGTTTGTTTTTACGTTCCATTTTGACGTTCGGGAACGTAAAAACATAAAATAAACGCGATAGAATCCATAAAAATAGTTTTATTTCAATACTACCACTTGTGTTTCTACCTACTACGAAAACAAAATATAGTTGCGCTAAGTGTCCGCTGCGGGGCGCCAATGATCGTGTCTGTTTGTGTGATGCTTAAATTTTGACAGTTGCAAACATTGAACTGTCAAATACCTTTTTATGGTTCCGTATTCAAACTAGGTTAATGGACTGATTAATTGTCGTATTTTTTGGAATTCTCGTGGAATTCCAATTAGATATATGTAGATTGTTTTATTTTCCATTAGAGTACGTTCCATTGGTTGTTTTTAGTTATTTTTCTCTTAAGTACGCTCAACTGCTTATGTATTAGTGTTGTGCTAGTCAAAATTTATTATTATTTAAGCTAATCGAGCTATTTATATTGTTTTAACTAAAGCTGACTGAAGCTTAACATCGCTTCGCTGCACACAGCTTGAGAAGCTTAAGTTGATGACATTTTAATATACTCACACCCATGGTATAATAATATGCTATGCCAGGTATCCTTTTCCGACGATGGGCCAAGACTACGTCACGATCAGTGTTGCCATTAATTTACATCTTCAATAGAATGAACACTGCTCATTGAATCAAGGTTCGCCGATGACGTAGTCTTGGGCTCATCACGTGACCTAGCTGTCACGGGAAGGGAATACTTGGCTTTGCATATTATTGTACCATACTTTCACCCTTAGTAGGAGGGAGACCGCGGCCTTACACCGCGAATGTTTTTTCTAATTTTTGTGTTACTGGTCAAATACAAAGACTTTTTATAGGAAACAAATAAAATAAAAAAAATCTCGATTTCTTTATATGCTTTTAATAGAAAAATTGTTCTTTGAATGTTATGTCGTTCCCCTATTACCGGTTTATACGATTCAAATCGACAAATAATATAATTCGTGGAGTTACAAGTCTCTAGACCGTCAAATCATAATCGAATAGTAATGGTATATAGTAAATGACAGTTTTGAAAGATCTGTCTAAGGGGCAATTCCGATCTCATTTCCATAGTAAAAGTATTATTAGACGATCGCACTTGCTCAAGTCCGGACTACTACGGATATGGTCCTCTCCGTACCGAATCTCTTCGTCTAGAGAGTACTCTGCGGACAGTACAGTACGTACGGTTGGTACGGAGGGAACACAATCCGTGGTTAGGCCCGTACTAAGTTCTATCGTCTGTTAATAACTTAAATGACACTTGACATATTATGTTTATTACAATTCGACTAAGACTCGATTTTGTAAGCAAACTCGAAGCCCTGTCCTCGCGTAAACAGCTTGCCAAGTTGCCGCATAATTGTCAATTAATTCTCAATTGGCTCCATACTTGTCAAGATGACAAATTGAATCGTGTTAATCAGGCAATAGAGAAAGTATTTGACCAGTTATTCAACGGAAAAAATGAAATGAAATTAACGTAGCACGTATTTGTGAAGCAATACCTTTTTTATAATTGACATTGATCAATTACTTATTATCATAGAATAACAAATTATCAATTAACCGACAAAATTGCCAGTTAATTTTGTTTTAAGTTGAACTAAGTTTTATAAAACATACGAATTTTGTAATGACAAGTGTCATCTTCGTCAACAAACAGATTGATATTGCCGTTAGGTGGATTGTTATTTTTTAAGAAATAGAGCAGGAACCTATTGTGACAAGCTGTCAGCAATATTTTGTCTCGTTTTCTCATATACCTGCTCAAATAAAGAGTGAGACTATGTGACAAAATTGTATGCCACCGTCGTGCATGCTAGCCCTGTAGATAGGTATGTTGTATGCTAGCCCTGTAGATAGGTATGTTGTATGCTAGCCCTGTAGATAGGTATGTTGTATGCTAGCCCTGTAGATAGGTATGTTGTATGGGTTGTGTGTGACCCTATTGCCAGGTTTACACGTTTCAAGTTGACAAGTCAAATTTGTACGCCTCATGTAACCAACTTGTCGAAGTTGTTGACAAGTTGACTTGTCATAATGAATCATGTAATTCGGGCACAACGGGGTGTTGTGTTTAAAGGTTAGTCTATTAGAGTCCATTATATTAGGGGGTTGTTTATGTTTTGTATTGGGTTTGAGTCCTGGCGGTGTCCGCTAGTAAGACACTCTAGTTCTGTCGGTTGGTAGAGTACTTAATAAACCTTACGTTATGCTATAATATGATGGCCTGGACAAATTTCGGAATAGACTATTCTGTGGTTTGCCCTGGTCTGGGTATCATTGGGATCGCCTCCAGCCCATTACATGTTACCCATAATCGCCATACCCATAATAGAGGTCTTGCTTGGTTTGGGACCATACAGTAAGTTGGTATTTGTCCGGATATATATTCGTAGTTGTTTTTATTAGATTTTTTAGATAGTGTATTTTTTTTTAAAAGTGCAATTTTTTATTTGCATTTTGTATTTTATGTAGTGACTAGATGCATTCCTGGGAAGAGTTTTTTTTTAATTTTGAGTAAAGAATGATGGAATACGTGTTCTGATACATTATTATAAAAAGCGAAAGCAACATTGCCGTTATTGACTTGAACAAAACGTCGTCGGAACAAAAAAATAAATGTAATCAACAAATTTATATTTTCGGGTTTTTAAGATAATAATGAACTGCGGGCGCAAGGAACCTCCTCTCAATGCGAGGGGGGTCGAGCTGGGCTATTCTAGAACGGTCCAGTGCGGGTTGAAGAATAGTTTTTATTTTTTATTGTTATTTATTTTTTCAGGAATTTATTTGTAACACATTGAAAACGTTACGTATCCGATATCGCAAGATATTACAGTGCCATACGCGGAGAATAAATCTTAAAATAACAGATTATTATAAATTAAAAACTGTCTAATACGGTAGGGTGACTGAGCCAGTTAGGTACTAGCCCAATTGTTTTATTTTTATTGAATAACAATAGATATCAACAAATAAGTGAGAAGCTGCGTAATTTATAGGGAATGGCAAATAAGTATTCTTTTAAAAAAATAATAGTTATACTTATACATATAAATATATATATTTTACATCAAATTTTAATTGATTAAATTGTATCGTAGTTGTGGATATTTTATAATACATATCTGTAAAATGTTTTATTTATTTTTATGGATTTTAATTTTGATACGTAACAAATTGCGTTAAAATAATGTGCAATATATATATCGTTATATTTTTTATTGTGGTATCATTATATTGTAGTTTTTTTTTAAATAAAAATGTTAGTTATTAAAGCTGTGTACGTACATAATACAATGAAATGTTAGTAAAACGTAAGCGCGGATCATATCGTTTGTGCCTAATTGATATAGAAATTGTATTAAAAGGTAGGGTAAGTTAATTTGGCTGTCGTTTAAAAGAAAAGAGCATAATCTAACGCCATTTGACAAATAAAAACTAAAATGGGGCAACATTAACAATTGGATAAATTGAAACTCGTTTCGTAAAAGTATTTTTATACTTTCAAATAAAACTAATTTTCCGGTTTTTATCGCGTTTATTTTATGTGTTTACGTTCCCGACGTATCGGCTGCTTTACAGCAACCATGGTCACGGGAGGACTGAGGTGTTTGACGTCCTAGTGTCACAGTTTGAACTGACCATGGTTGCTGTAAAGCAGCCGAAACGTCGTCGGGAACGTAAAACACATATAATAAATGCGATAAAAACCGTAAGATTAGTATTATTTAAACGAGATAAACTGTAAAATGTTGCCTGCCCTCAATGCGAGGGGTATTCAAGCTCAGTACGACTTGTCGGATGAAATACGCCTTTTAAAGCATATCTGATTACGTAACGTTAGCTTGTCAGTGCAATGGACAATTTAAACGGAATCTAAGTGGATGTTGATATTAGAAAACGGAATCTAAGTGGATGTTGATATTAGAAAACGGAATCTAAGTGGATGTTGATATTAGAAAACGGAATCTAAGTGGATGTTGATATTAGAAAACGGAATCTAAGTGGATGTTGATATTAGAAAACGGAATCTAAGCGGATGTTGATATATGAAAACGGAATCTAAGTGGATGTTGGTATTAGAACATTCCGGGGCGTGGTACAAATAAGAGAAAATATTGAATAACAATTTGGGATTGGTCTATTATGTTAAAACATGCTCGGTTGTAGTCCAGCACGCCGGCCCAGGGCGGGCGGGTTTGGCCGTTCGGACGCCTTTCGGAAATTGGTTGGGTTTATTCAGATATGTAAGTTTTCTTACAATGATTGCGTTCACCCTTCTTGCGATACATCAACTGACACTAAGCTTCGCTTAAAATCCCAGAGAAACTGCGTACCAGTGTCGATGGCAAGTCTTCAACCGATGTCTATCAATGGTTTATTAATTAATATTTAGTTACATATTATTTACATAACTTTTTATCATTATTTACTAGCCCTTTTTATATTCTATAATTATATTTAAGAAGTAAATGAAATCATAGATAATCAACTCAATAATGTGATCTGTTTATTAAAGTTATAGCTATTATATCATACAAAGCTGTGCAAGTAATTGGAGTGGGGGGAAAAGCACCAATCGTATCGCTTCATGCCTACGCGGTAAGAAAATCAAGCTATCCCATTGGACATTATTTTCCCACCTACTTGCATAGCCTAGGAGGATATCTAGGCTTATAGAAATTATAGTTATAATAGTCTGAGCATCTCTCAATATTGTATCGCCATAAATTATGTAAATATTCATTATAAAAATATATATATTACAGGCTGTGATATGCCTTTAATCTTTACAAGTAATGTAATTTCTGAAGTAGCCTGTGGTTGTGGTTCAATCTGTTTTTTGACATCGCAAATGCTCAATTTTAGGCCGATATTTTAAATCGATTTCAATACTGAGGGCTAACTTAAACATTGCGTTCTCGTAGAAAGTTACATCTTATGAACGTGCCCAAGTTTGCCCCGGGAGTTCAGTTCGATTTATTAGTAAAAAAAAAGCAAAAAAAAAAGTTTATTTATGTACCTACTTGCATACTTTTTTTAGGATGCGTGTCCGATAACAGGTTGTGCCACCCCAAATTTGAATTGTAAGAAAATCAATAAAAAATAATTAAACATTACACAAACGAAATGTGATTGAAGGCATAATGAAATTGGTGAATGTTATTGTAAATATAGCAAATGTCCGAGATGTTTATAATGTTATATGCGAATGGTATTTTTTCACGGTATCAAAGTTTTATCGTTAAAGCTTAGAACTACGAACAGTGTTCTGGAATGTGAGCACATTTTTTAAAATAAAAATGCAATGAAAATGTTTTGTTTTATTTCTTTTTCTTTGTTTCGTCGGTAATTGGCTAAAAAAAAAAAAAAAAAAAATATTGAGACACTTGCCCATGACGAGTAAGTTTCTTGATTGCTGTTAGATAAGTATAAAATAAATACTTAATGAAGGATGACGATGACGCGGATTTGATCGCTATTCCATCTCCATCAGTCAATAAAGACAATCATACCATTTATTAGGGTTCCGTACCTAATATTAACAACGGTACCCTTACGGTGTGACTATGTCCTGTCAGTCTGATTTGATTCCTTTAATTCGTGCACGTTTATAACAACAGTAACACGATGGATAATAGCTTAGCCGACTAATCATATGAAGTATTTATCAAAGGAACACACCACATTTTTTTGGTAAATTCTTCTTTCTTTACGAAATGAGATGCGATGAAATAAAATGGATATGAATATGGCCTCACCCACAACAACACAAACACATCATGTCACATCCATTATTTTATTTATAATGTGTATTTATTGAATGTGCTATTGCTATTAATTACTTGACGTTGGCAAAATACATTTTATTTCATCGCATCTCATTTCATAAAGAAAGAAGAATGCTGAAGGTATTGAAACAAAATATCGCGATAAGATATATTTATTATTAACAATAATTTCATAGTAAACTTTACAAATACGTGTTTAGAAATACCTACTTATGAAAGAAATTACTTATTTTTATATACTTACGTGGTAATATACTGGGCTATTTTACCGCGAAATCATTTTATGTAGGTAAGTTGACTTATTCAATTCAATTTTTAGGGTAAATGGCTCCACCGACCGTTGGTCATTTTGCCAGTGTCAAGGTGAAAAAGGACAAAAACGCATTTAAGATGACTTAAAGTTTAGAAGTAATTATATCAAGAACATTCTTGTTTTCGCTAACATGCCGCTTGATTTTTTTTCAGCATGTATTTTAATTTTTACATCCGAAGTCACAAAGCATAGAGTTGATGAATGTCTTTGCGATGAGCGAGCCGCGGTACGCGAATGTCTCAATCTCATAAATGTTCAGATCAGTCAGATCTCTAGTGAGGAAGTTGGCTGTAGGCCGATCTGAAAACAAAATAAATATTTTAATTATAATATTGACTTTACAAGCACACTACTGTGCCGATAATAGGCAGTTGAAGTAATTGTTTTTTTTTCTTGGTAGAGTAAACATCGTACCTACATCTCAGAAAAAATGCCTACATCATCATAGATTTATACTAGATTCCCTTGACATTTGATACTTGTGGCCAGGTAAAAAAAACTTGTCTCTGCTTTAAAAAAAGTTTCATCTCTTGGGCGGAAACCACAGACAACATAATTAACACTGGAATTGCAGTACAAAATGATAGCTATTTTTTATCACGGTTCAACTTCCCGCCAAAAAGTCCAAATTAGGATTTAGTATGTCGGATTGCCCCACGCATTATCCGATTTAATCCGATAATTAGGATCGGATAGGAAGGTGTGCTTTACTCTTAGCCGGTGACTCCGTATACCGGCCGGGCGGTAGAGGCTACCTTGGTGCAAATTTATGGATTGATTTTGCGATTCAATTCAAAGTGTCTGTGATAAAATCTCTTACTGTTTGGGTTAACGTGGAACTGCGGCAGGGCGGTCACCTCAGCGAACACGTAAGTCGAGCACACGTCTAATGCGCGGGAGTTGGCATTCGGTATGTTGAGCGTCAGGCGAATGAGGGCTGTAATATGACAGATACTATTACGACTGTAATATGCGAAGGGGTAGGCAGGGGTGGAACCACGTATTACCTGTGGTATGAGGTCCCGATGTAATATACTAATGAGTACTAGCTAATGAGAAGCGAGTCTATTGCCATACCATTTTTAATTGACTCTACGTATTTTTCAGGAGTCCACAGTATTTTAAGAATCCAGTATTTTCAATACCTACTGCAAGGAATGTTGTGGGCTACACGGTATATTTAAAGAGATCCACAGTATTTTAGGACCCCATGTTATAGGTATACCTCCTCCATTGTATTTTGAGGAATCCACAGTGATTTTCGGACTCCGCTGTGTTTAGCGGACTCCACAGTGTTAAAAGGACTACATTATTTTAAGAATCCAATGTGTTAATACCTACTGCACGGAAATTTGTGGACTCCACAGTATATTTAAAGGGATCAACAGTATATTGAGGACTCCACATTATAGGTATACGTCTTCCATGGTATTTTGTAGACTTGACAGTATATTTAAAATAATTCACAGTGTGTTTTAGACTCATTACACCAGCATACCTACTCCAGCATTTTAATTTACGGCATTAACGTGGCAATCACTGCAAGCAAATAATGCTTCGTTTGGAAGTCCACCTACCAGGAGTATTAAATGCCACTTCAATAGGTAGCGACCGGGAACAGACCCTGTTACTACTCATACTCACGGTACGTTCCCCGGATGTGGTAGCTGTATGAAGTATCCTCTTGCATCGAGTAGTGCTGTATAAGTGTTCGCTCCGACTCCAAGTCCAGCAGTGGGCAATCTATGCCCAACACCACTGTGTCTGACACAACGCTGAAGCTACATGGAGAAACAATATTTGAAGGCTACATCTTTTAGGCCAATACACGTATGTAAATATCGCCAGACGACCACACCAACTGTATGGCCCCAAGCAAAGCTTATCATACGGGTAACGAACAATGGATTAGGTGTGATCCCAGTATATTGGTAGAACGCTTGCCTCGGTGACGAGGATCGCTGGTTCAAACCCCGGCTCGCGCCTCTCAGATTTCTGGATCTCATGAGCGAATCTCATTTTCAACCACGATTATCACTTGCTGAACAGTAAAGGAAAACATCGTGAGGAAACCTGCATGTCTAAGAACACCTCGAAATATGTGTGAAGTCCGCCAACTATGGCCTATTCCCCCTCGCATTGAGGGGAGGCCCTTGATACTTATACAATACTTATTGTGTAATACCTGGGTCGCAACTACTGCCGAATTATACTTACAAGAACTCCGAAACGCGACATTGATCAAGATTCCTAATAATCAAATTCCTGTCGATATACGATGAGTTGAAATACGGGGTTTCGTATCTGAACTCGTTGACCACGTACTGAGAGGGCACCGTTCCTCTCACATCGCGGTTGCACTTCGAGTTCACTGATATGTTATCGCGAATACACTTGTAGTCATTGATATAGCACGGTCTGACGATCTTGAGTGGGTCTGTAACAAACGGCGGTGACAACACAAATATTGCAAGAAATAGGGACGGTAATAGCTTGGCCGAGAGCAATGTTTAGTTATTTCATTCGTAATGTGTAATCAATCCATAAGTATCTTTTTTTTTTTATTTATTTATTTAAATTACAAAGAATGAATACAATTTTGTTAAAGTGGTGCAACATAAACTCCAGTGAATTTTTCTGTACACCACTGAGTCGACCATAATAACTTACGCCTGTTACATTAATTTATCTTATGGCTACCGTATTTAAGTCTATAGTATCGTCTCTATCTACCACCGCATAACAATATGATTGCGTCTCGCTCACAGGCTACTCGGCCCATCTGCGACCGCTTCCCTCACCAGTAATGCATACTTCGCCTAGTAACTAGAATCTATCTATACGTACATTCCGTTAGCATGTATGCAAAATTAGCATATAGGGTGATGCAATTTGTTTAAACTAAATGATTAATTAACTAATTAACTTACGTAAATGTGTGTGTGTGTGGGTATGTTTATGTGTATAGTTATATATATTTATATCTCATAATAATAATTATGAAATTGCCAGTCGAATACGTTGTACCAATTGTACGGCCCCAAACTAATGCTTATATTACGGGTACTGTACAATAGACTGGAATAGGCTGGCTGTTCCAGCGAATAATACTAAACTTGATAAATATTAAACATCCATGACTCGGGTACAAACATTCGTGCTCATCTCATCAGACAGATTTACCCCTACCAAGATTCAAACTCGGGCCCCTCGGTACGGAAAGCAATTTTGTACCCGAGTCATGGATGTTTTATATTAACCTGTATAAAAATAATATTAGCCCTATTCAATGTCCCATTGTTGGGCACGGGATGTTGAAGTCAGAATTTGAGGTCAATTTAAAAAAAAAACAAAATTGTAATTTTTAGGAAACACATTTGTTTAAAAAAAATCTGACTTCATATAATGATTATGGATGTGCTAAAGAAGCGCAGATTCACAGGTTAGTATAGCGAGCGATTCAGAAAGGCTATACTATAGCCTTTCTGAATCGCTCTGCACTTTAATAATTGACAGTAATAAATTTAAAAAAATATATTTACCCGCCAAACATGAGCTCGCTACTAAAAAGACAGCAAGTATTCTAGTCGCCATTTTGTCGACTGCTGCCCGTTCAGACTATAACGACACTACCGTATGGAGAGATCCTCGCTAACACAACACTTATTTGTTAATTGCTAAAATTTATAATTTCTAGAACATATGATTTATTGTATAGATTAATTAATGTGTTTGTACAAGTGATTTATTCAAATTAGTGGCACCTATTTGGATACATTGGTAGAGGTTTAGAGTTCAGGGTTTGCTTGTTACATTAAAAACCTATAGTTGCTGGAGTTAGTTTAATGAAGAGTTTGATGACTTGTAATCACAAGGAATCAACTTATATTCCCGAATCTTTGAAACCAAGTAACAGCTTTAGTTTGGAAGTGAGTGCGAATGACATACGGCCCCTGTGTAGAGTCATATTTCTGTGGCAATCAGCCCACCTACATATAATTATCAACTAAGTACCATTGCAAAGCGGCATAATCGTGCAAGCGAATTTACACGAGAAAGTGTTGCCACGCGAATAACAACCTTACGACCACGTCGTTTCATCTGTAATAATACTTCATTTGAGGTTGACATTAAGATTATTATAATGCACACAAAATCCGAAAACCCGCCAGGTGTGAGCCGGGGATTGAACCTGCGACTCTCGTTTCAAAGGCGAGCGTTCGACCAATTTAATATACATACATAATTTCCTAAAATAACCCACCTTTTAAACGAGAACAAAACGAATAATTATATTTTCAGTAGACCGGTAAGTAATGATTTATTTAATTGTTTGAACTAGTTTTGTTTTGTTTTTCAGTAATTTACGTCATTGTGGCTGTATCAATGTTTATTCTAGTGAAATACGCTTGTAAATTATTAACGATGTTTGATGTGTGTCTGTTTGTATTCGGGATTGCGTACGTAGTTAGGTATTTGACAAATTTACCCAATTTGTGAAGTACCAACCTACCTACGCAAGGCAGAACATATTGACACAAAAATCTGAACAATAATTGGCATTTATCGCGGTATGATATCTACTGTAAGTCATATGAAAGTCTCACTTACGCAGAAATCTTTATACAGAGTGGTCCAGAAACGGTATACTAAGCTTTGAACGCGCGCTTTTGTAATTATTTTAAAGACAGAATTTCGATACGTCCAATAAAAAAAATTTGTTCAAAATTGTCATTCTGTCGGGAACAAAATTATTTTTTTAAAACAGACTGATAAATTTTTATGAGAAAATGTCAAAGTTTTTAAATAGGAAAAAAACTAGAGATAGGATTTTAAAAGTAATTTGGCTATGAAGCTCTGAGGTATCAGCTCATTTTGGAGAAGACGTCTCTTGCCCAAAATAGTTTTGGGAATCTTGTATCAGGTTATTAAATCAAACGACACACGAAAGGCTTAAAAATCATTTTATTCGTAACTATCATACATTAATAATCAATTATTAATAATAAATTTAAATACAGCAAGTAATTACTCGTGTGAGCGCCGCCGCAGCGCGCGCCCACAACGGTTCACACGTTAAATGCACTCCTCCGACACACACTTGACAATTAAATAAGGTATACCAATGAGTTATATAAACTACATAAACTACCAATCAGAATTGTCATGTCGATAATAATATACAAGAAACGGTTACTGTAGTATTAGTAGTTGCAAACAATTTTGTAAAGAAACAAATATTTAGCAAAATTTGCAAAATTTAAATCTATTTTTTATTAGGTATATAATAAAAAGACAGGTTATTTTTTTTGCTTAATATTTATTATTCTTTACTTATCGTTTTCAACGGCTTTGTCTGGTAAATATTATTTATGCTGTCGAATTCATAGAAGAGAACAATCCGATCACAACGGCAATACGAAGTGGATTGAGTTGGCCCGAACTTCGTGGTCGCTGTCTATCAATTTCTTTGCGTGAAGTAGTTATCTATAAGTCTTGAAAATTCATTTGGCAACGATGGTATACCTCTGAATACACCTTATTTAAATTCAAGTGCCGTTTGAATATATTAAAATTAAATTATACAAGTTTTGTTGCAATAAAAATGTTCGATCTCCAATAATTGGGAATGTGACCATCGTTGAAAATTAAATACTAAGCATTGAGTATAGCAAACAATAAACATTTAGTTGTCAAATAACGAACGGGGAATGTGATTCCAACGATTGGGAAAGTGAGTTCCCATCGATGGGAACTTTCCCATTTACTGGAGAATTCAGAAAGTAAGTAGATTAGAGTTATATTAAGTAGGTACTGAAAAATTAAAGAAAATATTGTCGACAATCATAGTAATTTTAGTTACTTAAAGGCTGTATAGAGACGGGCGCGGGTTAGGGGTTTAAACCCCCTCCCCCGACAACCCACCGTTTTATACATTCCTGGCTACTGTCTTAAAGTTATTTCGATATGAACAACAAGTATACACTTTCAAATCAATAATATCAAAACCACATTACAACAAACAATTATAATCACAATATTACTATAACATAGCTTTATATGCACATAAACAATCCAAATTCAACAACACTGCTCCAACGCGCGTCGATGTATAAACATGAATATAACCAGTTATTTGGAAAACATTCGGAATGCAACAAAACATTGTATAATTATAATTTCTAATGCGCAGACATCAATGTTTCGAAATAAAACGTAAATAGGTGAATAATAAAAGCGCTGAATATTGGAATTGTTTCATTAACAAATTGATAACGTCTCAATGTTTACAAAAAGTATGAAAAATTAAAACATCTATCCCACGGGAACCATACATTTTACCGGGATAAAAAGTAGCCTATGTGCTATTCCAGACTATAATCTATCTCTGTGCCAAATTTCATCCAGATCCGTTCAGCCGTTCGGGCGTGAAAGAGTAACAAACATCCATCCATCCATCCAAACTTTCACATTTATAATATTATAGTATAGATTGCCATGCTACAATGAAAAAGAAGTTATTGTTGGTAGGTTAGTTACGCGAATTTTGTAGAAAAACATTCATTACTCAGCCAATGACATAATATAGACAGAGAGTCGCGCACAACACATTAAAACACAAAAAAGTCGATTTATGTAGATCACGTCAATTCGCGTGTACGTAAGGTCCAAATTCGCGTGTACTACAGAAATCAGCTTGTTTTTTTTTGGGTTTTAATATGTTGTTCATGATAATCCGTCTGTATTATTTCATCGTCTAAGGTTGAATTTCAATATTTTTTATCCTGGATCAAACATGTTAGGAATATCTTTATCCCAGTTAATTGTAAGATTTCCCATTGGACAGAAGAATACTCAAACTACACTAGTCGATAGAAGAGCTATCTCTTTAGATATTCACTGATTAAATGTTAAAAAATGAGAATGATAAGATGCATACTGTCGTTCGTTACGGATTACTACATTGAGACATTAACAAATATGATTGTATGAAAAAAAATAAAGTCAGTTGATCTAACCTACCATGTTATTTCAAATGAGATTCTATCAATTTCAAACCATTCATGTCTGATAGCTAGCAACGTTATAAATACAAAGATTTATAGCTACAAATTTATTTATTCCGGTGGCCACACCGTCAGACTTAGCATCGCTCGAACTGAAAATGTTAGTTCCATTTTCCACCACCGGAACGTTTGTATGTGCCTTACAATCATACCTAAATCAATGTAGTATTAGCGGTAATTTTAATATTTTACACAAGTATACAAATTAGATAAATAGCGTTACAAAAACAAACGGAAAAAAAATGCTTACAACGATAGTTAAAGCGTTACAAAGGGAAAATAAAAAATAGAAAAATGAAAAGTGATGAGTCTTATTATCATTATAATAAAAAAAAAAGTTTTGTGAGTTATCTATCTTATATTTTTTTATAGAAAATAAATCGACAAGTTAACTACATTATGTAATAACTTTGGAAGTCTAAACAGAGCTGGGTAACAGACTCGATAATAGTTATTATGTAAACGCGATCGCCACAGAGTCGCTACTCAATTGCAATTTTGCACAGAGCAAACGCACCGCACAACGGACTGGGGACGATCCTAGTGACACACATAACAAGATAACAACCAAAAGATTGATCTCAGCTTCGGCCTGACACACTCCTGCGCAACCCCCTACTCAAACAACAACAACACAGTCCCAATCGCATCGTCCTGCGACTATCCGCAACAATGTTGGCGAGAAACCTGTGGCCAAGATCCCTTCAACAACAATATTTCTCGCACAGTGTGTAATAAAAGCGGGCAACAAGCTGATGTATTAAACAACGATGTTTCAACACTCAAAATAATAACTGAATATGAATGACAGTTTGGCAATGTCGTCCCGTTCGGGCGCAATTTACATTCGGGACCTATTTCGAAGTACGCCTACTCTACAAAGTCAGCAAATTATGTCTCGTCTCCGAAATAAATAAGACAACCAACACATTCAGCTTAACGTATTCATTGACCTGCCATTGGCGGTGTATTTCTCAGTTGTACAGCGTGATTCAGGAAGGGTATACTAAACATATAAGGTTTGCTTTATTACCGCATTTGTATTCATTAAGTATGTGAAGTCAATATGTTGATGAACAAAACGACGTTTTTTTTTAATTTACACGAAAATGTGCTAAAAATGCACAGGATTAAATAGTAGTATAGCCTTTCTGGATCAGGCTGTATTTGTCTGACTGCTGTGAGCAAATCGTTCTCCAGCGGTATATAGCCATATAGGAGAGAGAGAGAGACGCCGCTGTATCATCTATTTTGTCTCATAGTAATCGCAAGGCCATATATACAAATATCAATTGTGTCATATCAACTCAATGTTCATTACAAATCGAATGAATGTCTTTTCATACCGTACCGGTCTTTTGAAAATACCAAAATTGTATTTTTATAAAACGAACGACCGACTACGGATCCACAGAATGATTTAGAACTTTTAAGTATTATGTTAAAAAGCGAATTATTAATTCAAAAATGATTATTTTATAAATTCTTAGCTAATAATCTTAATGTTGTTATGGGAAAATATTAATTCTTGAATTCTATACAATCTATATTATCTAGCTTAGTTATTTTTTTTCATGATTTTAGAAACATTAATTTGACTTGCACGCCGACTCAGGCGCACGCTTCGACAAGCATCCGAATCGATTCGATTCGATTACAAATTATCTGGATTCGACGACGCGACGATCTTTCAGAGCGATTCTTCATGACCGAATTGAAGATTCGATGTGACTACGCAACCGAATGGTTGGATTCGACCACTCGCTGTGTTCACATAGCACATATAATGATGCAAGTCTCAATTAATAACCGAATCGGTCGATACGAGACTTGTCGTAAGGTCGTGAATCAGTCGGCTGATGTGATACTACTCTGAATCTCTTTTAGCAAACTAAAATGACTTCAAATCGAATCCTATGCACTTTTTTCACGATTTTTAATTCTTAATTATATAGGCTGCCCCTAGTCGTTATAGCCGATTAATAATATAGATTTTAAATTGTAAACGTCAACATAATTTTATCGATCACAGCAAGTAGATTTCCTCCCATTTTTTTTTGAAGTCTTGAGGACCTCTTATTACAGCTAAATAGCTGTTATAAAACAGCTCCTCGAGAGAGAGAGACGTAGCTATACGAACAAAGCGTTTACTCCTCTATCAATCGTCATATCCGAATTTATGTTTTTAAAACCGTTGTAATAACATTTCTAACAAGCGCGCTTCATACCACAATCACGTTATTTTTAATCTGTAATACACATGCTACTTAGCACCGAAAATAGACTTTCATTAAGTGCTTGTATCGAAAAAAAAACTTAAGGAATTTTCGATCGTCTAGAACCGTGCTTGAGAAGCATTTTTGTATGCTTAATTTTGTATCAGGTATGCTTGTCAAGCACGTAAATCTAGACAAATAATTCTGAGCATCTAGAGAGCTTTTAAGACGATTTAGGCCAAGGCAAACGACATAGGAGAGGATTTTATACTTCTAAGAGAATTATTAATTTAACCTCTATTATGCATTAAGCAAAGTTCAATATTCTATACTCCAATGTGGCTACTAATATCAAGTGTATTCCAGATTATCATGCAACCTTACTCCGAAAGTATAAAAAATATCATCAAGCGGCCCCCCCCCCTCAATTTGGGGATACAATTATGCCCAGAAGTAGACTAGCTTCCCCACCCGTTTGGCAGCGGCGGCGTGCCCAACAGTGGGCTGTCACGTCACAGATTAAGCCCAACATATACAAATACACATTCATAGCAATTTTTTTACAACAATTAGAACGTTTATCTTACAAAAAAATAGTGTTTGGATTGAAAATTGATTGGCTATTTTTGATGGTGTTTCAACGAAGTTTTGCTTTGATAAAATTGGTGCCGACGAGAGGGTTCCATCTCTATTAACATTATAATATACCTATGATATAGATTTATGATTGTACAGCGTGATCCAGAAATGGTATACTAACCTTTGAACCTGCTCTTCGTTAGCGTATTTATAATCATAATGTGCAGTCACTATTTCGATTTTCTTTTTAATATTTTCTCACACCAAAACAAAGATTATGATTTTTTGGACTTTTTTTTAGAAATTAACATCGAATTTGTGGCTTCACATAATTATTACAAATGCTCTAAAGACGCGCTAAGTTTAAGGGTGAGTATACCTTTTCTCAATCACACTGTATATTATGAGTATAGAAAAAAAAATAAGCGTCGCATTCAATGATAATAGACACATCATATCTAAATTACATTATACACATAAACGTATATGACGTCCTAGATATATAACATAGATATGATTATTAAGAAATATAATCCAATCAATTTTCGTGCCAAAACACAATTTCTTATACAGGTATCCAATTATGTTTACATTTGACCGGCGCGCGCGCTTTTCAATCTACCGATTTGTTCAAATCAAAATGTCTTTTCATATACCATCTTCATGACAATGCTTTGTACAACACTTTAATATGCTTCCCCCTTGTATTAAGGGGAGGCCTGTAAGGAACGACGTGAATTGCTCTGTTTGAGGTGAACTGAGTACGAATTATATTACTTAAACTAATGACGTAAAGTATACAGTCGCTGGGTGACGAAAACTTCGGGTAAAAAGGATACACTTAATACCTATAAGAAATCATTTATGTCAACAGTCATGGGTTTAAGTAGTAATATTAGAGCGCGCAATGTATTATATACCACGCGATCACAACACATCGCTCCGCGCGACACCCGACGCGTGCGAGTGGCGAGCGCGCTCGAGCGTATCGACTTTTAATTTACATTGCAGTTTTACGTGAAGATTGGTAATTATTTTTGTTTTTCTAATTACACTGAGATAGAATTCTATAATGATTTCATCCTAAAATCGATGTAAAAATGCGTTAAATTTATAATAAGATCGACGGAAAAATCCAGCTCTGGGTGGTTAGAATTGCACCCATGGTATCAGTTTTCGTTACCTGCCTTACTTACACCTTGTAAAATCAGACTACTTATTAGAATGTTGTACAAACCTTGATATTTCTTTTACATCGGCAAACATTATTTATAAACATAAAATTGTTACAAGTTGTTGTATACAGGATGCTATGCGTCTAATGGACTGAGTATTTATGTCGTCATGATCCCGGATAAGTCTATCGTTTACTTGGAATGTAGCTATATTGGTCATTGTTTTGATATTGAGAATCATTATTGGGTACAGATATGAATGGTGCCTTCGCACTATCAATCCTGATCACGATCCGTATCGCAGGGACGCGATCGACAGATGATAGTATCGGGATTCACGTGATATTTGTGACAGTGTGAAGGCACCAAATATAATTGGAGATCGATTTATAGGTAGAGCATTGAATAACGGCAACTAACTTCTTCATGTAATCACTCTGAGGATGGTCATATATTTATACAAATATGTTTGAGTGTAAGTGCCCAAACACACAGGGCCGCGTTCCGCGTTCTTTGTATTACATGGATTTCATAGCGTCTTCGCAAAGAGCGTACGATCAGTAACAGACACATTTTAGAGAACGCGGAACGCTCTTGTCTGTCGGAACTCTATGGTTCTCGCTATAACGCTGTCGCTATATCGAAGCGATGAAACGTAGAGCCCTGTCAGCCAGCAAACTGAATTTAGTTTTTTTGTTTGAAATTCAGATTCGATTTACAAAGGGTATATATACTAAGCCTCGAACCTGCGTTTCTTTAGTGAATTTGCAAAAATGCTTTCAAAATGTCACAATTATCATTTTCTTGTTTTTTTTTTTCTAAATGATGACATCACATGATTAAAAATGTACTAAAGAAGCGCATGTACCAGGCTTAGAATACCCTTTTTGAATCATCCTGCGCATGGGCAGCTGACCGTCTGCTGTAGGCGCGGTCGATGTGGTACCAACATTGGAACGAAGAACGCGGAACGCTCGCCCGCGTGTTCAGGGTCTAACAAGAGGTGTAATACTCAGCCCACGAGCACGGGTCGTCGCCCACCTGTGGTCGTACAGTGTGTGGTGTAATGTTATGTGTGTGTGAGGTCGGTCTGCGTGGCGCGAGTGGTGGTGCGCGTGCGCCGGCGGCGGCGCTACGACCCGCCCGCCCCCGCGCCCGCCCCGCCCGCACCCTGCCCCGCCCCGCCCGCGCCCGCGCCCGCCCCGCGCACGTGCTCGTCCCGGTGCTTGCTGATGTACACCTATATAGGAAGGAGGAACTTCTATTAGGAACATAGGGATGTAATTCGCGTGATCTAAACACATGGGCTTGGTATTTTGTGCTTCAATATAATGTTGGCGTCACTCCATCTGCATTATTTCTTTGTCTGTATATAAAAGACAGATTTTCCATCCAACATCTGTGAAAAACTCAATGTGACGATGGAAAAATGACCCCCCCCCCCCCCACAAATTTACAATTCATACTCGCTATCACGTGACAGCGAACATTGACTAAGCATTGATGACACGTAACGAAACGTAAAATTCCGATACATTGCTGGGCACATATAAACCTTGTTCACTCGGCCGAGAGCACTGTCACGCCGTCTCTCTCGTATATGTGTAATCAGGGGGAAGAATATGATTGTTTTCACGTGTACCTGCAGCAGCCGACACTTGCTGACGGACAGGTGCTTGAGATGCGGCTGCATGCGCTCCTCGCCGAGCGCGAACGTGAACGCGACCATGCAGAACACGGCCGCCTTGCGCACCGCGCTGTTCTGGTGGTCGGCCAACTATACACACAGACAACTATACTATTACCTGGGCCCCAAGTCTGCTAACACAATCGATTCATAATCGACACAGCAACCGCATAGTAACCGTCACTTTTGACAGATATCCCATACAATGTCTGTCAAAAGTGACAGTTACTATGCGGTTGCTGTTCGATTATGAATCGATTGTGTTAGCAGACTTGGAGTCCAGGTTAAAACACGCCCCCAGGCTATTATAAAGTTGACATGTTTGAAGCAGAGTAATAATGAAGATATAGCATATTAAAATCTTTATATAATGTGTGAACCATGTAGCCATTAACTGTAATTTTATATAGTACTTTTTTTTTACCTGCTGCTAAAGTATGATCTGATCAAAAATCTCCAAAAATTGCGTTACGTAATACTTGAACGCTCCCGTAACTACATTTTTACATTAAACATATATTAATTTCCGCTGTTGTTGGGGGTGTACCTGGCCGACGCCCTCCATGAGGCTGGAGACGATGTCGTCGGTGAGCTCGTGCGGGCGCGCCTTGGCCACCTCGGCCGCCAGCTTCAGCGCGCACAGCGACGTGGGGTAGCCGCGCGTGCGGATCACCGGCTTCAGCAGCGCCAGCACCTGCGGGGCCCGACAGGCTGGTGACTACTGACACAGTTGGTAGCAGGGTTGATTGGTTTAATTAAATCAACTCAAACTTGATATTTTCTATGGAAAATATCCATTGATTTATTTCAATCATAAATTGGTCTGACATGCTTCATAATTGTATGTGTGATGGTGAAACAACAAACTGTAAATAAAATAAAGGGCTTGAAATAACAACATTTACACTGGCTGCAAAAGCACTGCAATTTAAAAAATAAATAATCTTTCAACATTACTGTGACAATCAAAACGAATTTATATTAAACAATTACCACCTATAAACGAATGGGGGAATAGCAGCCCATTTTTTTTTTACATGTAGTAATGCGTTAAGCATACGCATATGTGGGACCAGCAGCCCGCCACTGACCCTCGGCTTGTCAACTTTTCCAATTATAAACCAAACAAATTGATCGATACGTAAAGAAGCCAACACCTAACTCCGCTAAAATGTCAGTCGAGAATCTGTCTGTCATGGGTGTGAGGATCTGGATTCCGACACTCATGACAGACAGATAGACATGGCTCGGGCTCACCTGGGCGGCGGGCAGCGCGGCCGCGATGTGCGGCATGCCGGCCTCCACGGCGCGCATCACCTCCTTGTTGAGCGACTCGTACGCGTGGATGAGCTTGAGCAGGATGAGGTCGAAGTAGTCGCACCACTGCGGCCGCGTCTCGGCGCGCCGGCACAGCCACACCAGCACCTTGACCGCCTCCGCCGCAGCGCGCTCGTTGGCGCTGCCCCAGCCTGCGCCCACCACAAACCCTCAGTCACCACCCGCCACATCCGCGTCTTATGCCGTTAACGAACGCCATTAGACGCAGATGTAGCACAAGAAATGGGGCAACATCAGGCCAAAGAGTAACACGACATAACAAATGTATGCAAATATACCTCAGTGCAATAATTCGCGGGGTACATAAAGGTTTACATGGTTTTTTTTTTTGGGACTAGGCCCGCCACACACTCCCACCACTGCTACTCCTGTAAGCCAGGATCTACAGTGGTGTCCCATGATGACACCGAGGTGTGACCCTCGGCGAGTCCCGGGATAAAGTCAATTGTCTTGGAATCCGCACGAATTTAAACGAAAGATAAAAAAAATAGGAGGAGTTGGAAGAAAATTATCCACGTCCCTCCAAACAAACAAAAAAGATCTGATCATTCAGATGTACCCATCGTGGTAAAAACAGAGGCGGGGGCATATTACTCAACTTGATGAGATTGATAGTCACTTTCACTTTTTGGTTTACCTGGTTACAAAATATTTTATTTGTCCATCCCGGTCAGCAAACATGGCGGTCTTGTGATTACATATGCACGTTTTGATAGCTACCACTTGTCAGGAATGTTGATCGTGTGTTAGGTCACCATTTGACGGTTTCCCCATGTGAAGGGGACAGCCAGAATGTCAATAAAAGGATAGCTTACCGGACGTCTGTTGCGCGATACTGGCATTCTCCGTGTTCTCTTTGTCGCCGGAAGTCTCGTCCATAGACAGAGCGGCTAACGCCACTCGCACTATGTTCCTGCCGACATAAATCATAGCTTAATAAATAAATATCGCCATACGAACCCACCAACTATACGGTCCCACACTAAGCAACGCTTGTGTTATGGATACCGCACAATGGACTAAGGGCGAACTCAGTATATAATACTTATATACATATTAATGATGATGGACACTGGTGTAGAGTGCTCACTTGAAGTACTCCTTGGGCTTGGCGCAGTCGCCGTACTTGAGGATCTCGTGCGTGGCCAGCAGCAGGCGCTCCCACTGGTCGGCGGCGGCGGCGGCGGGCGCGTCCAGCCGGCACAGCGCCTCCAGCACGTCCGGCTCGCGCAGGCCCGCTGCCGGGAGTATAACAACACATGTTTAGGACGCCCACCTAAAGAGCGGCGAGTAACCACCCGCCAATAACAATTGGATAAGAGCTGATTATGGCAGGTGTCCGCTACCCTACCTATAGCCCTATCTCATGTCCATCCAATCCTCAATCCATACTCCAAATTCCTGCAATAGTTCCTCCACCTGCTGAGGTCAATTCGCTGTTTATGCTATCATTTTCAGCAGTTGACCCCAGCAGGTGGCTAACATAACATTAAAATTCTCAAAAAGGGCCTCTACGTGTTGGATATATGTCCCCGCGCAAGTCTTCCAAAAATGCGGGTATAGCTCGTGTGGCGAGAGACATAATAATAATAGCAGCCCTTTTTAATGTCCCACTGCTGGGCACGGGCCTCAGCTCAATGCGAAGGGGATTAGGCCATGGTCCACTATGCTGACCCAGTGCGTCCGTAGAGGCTTTTAACTAAAGTCGTGACAACGATTTCCGTTATGGCCGACGGGTTTTTAAGAACCCAGTGGGTTCTTATAATCCTCAGATCAAATAGCCCGGGCATAGCATCAGGAGGCGTACCCCAGTGCCAAAAAACAGTGACAATAGAACCATAAACTGTACACATAAAACTATTGCATTGGCAATCGTTGTCAAATTGTGAATCGCTTAATTTTTTTACCTATTGTCCCTGGAGTCAAATCCGGGACCCTCGGCAGGGTCACTACCCACTGCGCTACTCGGCGGGGTTATTTTAAACCATTCGAAAACGATATCGGAAACGGAATCGAAAACTTCTGAACTGGATTACCGCAATCGAATCGAATTTTATTATCTTCGATGTATCTTGATGAAAATACCAATAGTTTTTTCAAAAAGTTTCCGTCGGAAAGCTCGTCGGGAGCGACTCCAACATCGGAACGTTTCAAATCCGTTTCCGAAGTCGATTCAGAATGATTTAAAATAACCCACCAGGTCGCCATTACTTTTATGTTCATTTTGTTATACCCTACACAAACTTAATAATACTCACATTTAGTAATAATATATCCGTTCTCGTCGGTCTCGTATGGTTTCATCTTGTCGCGGCCCAGTTGGCTCGAGTTAAAATCACTGAAATAAATCATCATCATTTAAAATAAAAAAATAATCACCAACTGATTGGCGTACTGTTCCAAGCCTTGGGGTTTAATTTTTCAATACTTGTATAGTTCTAAACTAAGCAACGGCTAATATACATGGACCCTCACACCACAAAATAATTTCTAAAATCTGCCAAGCCAGGAACTGAACCCGTGACTATTGCAGTGAGCTGGTTTTCTTGACCAGGTGATCACTGATTTGAAAGTATGAGTGATTAGTGTCCAGTAACCCTGAATAAGTTACAGATGTGCAGCGATCAGGGACCACCTATGCTATCTCGGAAGTTAGAAATCCCACTAATATTATAAATGTGAAAGTTTGGATGGATGGATGGATGTTTGTTACTCAATCACGCCAGAACGGCTGAACGGATCTGGATGAAATTTGGCACAGAGATAGTTTATAGTCTGCAACAGCACATAGGCTACTTTTTATAGGTTATAGGTGGGTTTATCGAGGTACAGCGGAAAAGCTAGTAACTCATAAAACCGGTGGCTCTTTGGACAGAATGGTTCCAGAATGGCGACCACGAGCCGTGCACGTGGATCTATATCCACAAACTCATCGTGGATCGACATCGTGGATATCACACGCGTCGCAGGAAGCCGGTGGCGAAAGACCGGGATGTTTGAGGTCCTTGGTACCCTGGCCTGCAGCCGGGGAGAACGGGACAACAAGCCATCGCCCCGGGTGATGATGAAGGAAAACATCGTGAGACAACCTGCATTGTCTTTGGATCTGGATATTGTGTTGGTGACCAAGGAGGAGTGTTAGTGTGAGGGCTGTGTCGGGTGTCGGGACGTACCCGTGGTGGTGGTAGTCGGGGCGGGCGTGCGGCACGGGCGAGGACTCCTTGGTGCTGCCGGCCTCCTCCGAGCTGTCCGCGGACGCCGCGCGGCCCAGCGCCTCGCTACACAACATACAATCCATTGTTCGACATGCGCAGGACTGTAGATTATCGCCGTCCAATACACGGAGGACATACCGAGGAGATGCCCAAACCAACTGTCGGGGCCCGGAATCCGGCAAGGTAAGCCTATGAACGGGTTTTAATTGGGTTTTGGACAGATTTGACTTATGGTAACCCAATAACACGTAAGCTTCACAATAACACACACTTATGCATTACATGGAAAAAGTACAGTATTTTTTAAATTTCGTTTGAAAACCCAAGAAACTCCTTAATAAGGGAAAGAATTAAGCCAGTTGTTTGATGGGAAAATAAAGTTTTAGGGGATCCCAATGCACGGTATATCCCTTCAAGGACTGCAGCCCACTGAACGACTTCTCCGGACCTTGATTTTCCTATAAAACGATACATGCGTGAGTTGAGGGGCGTTGTACTCTGCTAACTTCTATATTTTCCATTTGTTGACTGATGCAAAAACCCAATCAAAACTCGTTCATAGACTAACCGGGTTCCGGGCCGAGGAAAATCCTATTAAAACATCTTCGCATCGTAATAGCGTCAGGGTTCAATACAATGACATCGACTTATAATTGATAGAAATTATTATTATTTTTATTCGTATTGTATCGAATACTTTATTAGATTCGCTTCGTTTCGCGGAGGATTGCATTTTATTTGGAGTCCCGTCGCTCGTGATAGATAGTTTCTCGACTAACATCTTAGAGAAGTTCGGTGTTGCTGGCTTCATTAATTGCTTGATTTCTTATATTTACGCGAATACTACACATTGAAATAAAACTATTTTTAAGGATTCTATCGCGAAACGTCGGGAACGTAAAAAATAAAAAATAAACGCAATAGAATCCTTAAAAATAGTTTTATTTCAATTGTTTGGTTTATAATTGGAAAAGTTGGCAAGCCGAGGGTCAGTGGTGGGTTCCTCTTCCCCCATTAGTTTGACATCGGGTTAGTACTCACGCGTTGTAATGTCCGTTGGGAACGCCGTTCATCCCCTTGTTGGACAACGTTACATCCGACATCTGACTTATCCCGGAGTCCTTGCTCGACATGTGGTTACCGCATTCGGCTGTAACGAACAATTGTGTATTTAATAAAGAAATAAATATCGCCAACGAACACACTAACTATACGGTCCCACACTAAGCAACGCTTGTATTATGGACACCGTACAATGGACTGAGGGCGAACCCAGTATATATTACTTATATAGATATTAAACAGCCATGGCTTGGGTACAAACATTCGTCATCAACACACAAAGTTTGTCCCTACCAGCAGTGTGATTTTGAAACCTCGGAACTCGGAATCGGATTCGGAACGGTAGTTTGCGTTTACGAAGTTATTTTAATAATGGTAGGAAATAGTAGAAAAAATATTGAACGCAAAATCTAAACTATTACAGTTTCTTGTGATAAAAAGCTTCATACTTATAACCACATAAATCAAACATTAAGTTGAACACTTGTTATTTTTGATATTCACGTTTCTAAGCCTACGTGTTAGTTTATTATTTTTTGTACCGATCTTTGTAAACTGACAAATCCAATGAAAAAAAAAGTTTGTTTTATCTATGTCTGAGGTTTGTTTATTGTTGTGATGAGAAAATTACAAAATAACTAAAATGAACGTTGATTACCTATATAATTTGTAACATCATGTCACATAGATCAGGGAGCATCTATGTGACATGATGTTTCGTGTAAAAATAAAAAACTAGGTTGCAAGGATACAGCGCCATCTATTAAAAATGTTTGGCAACCGAACCTGCGTATTCACCCCTGTCCGTCCCTATAAAGTTTGAGTATGTGCTTTTGTCTTATTAATGCGAATGAAATAATTTTTAAATGTATAATGAACAAATTGTATTAAATTAAATAAATAAGTAGGTTGGTACCTAAATACATTTAGCTCCACTGGGATTGCGTTGTATTTATTGTTTCATCCAAAAATACGGCTTTAATTCTGCTATTAAAGCCAGTACAATATCCAATAATTCGTATAATATCAAATTGCGTAAAAAAAAGACTAAATGCCATCGGAAAGACTTCCTACACATAAATCTCATCGGAAAGTTATCGTCGGATCGGAATGATTTTCCGTCGAGAAACGTCAACAATCTTCGAATTCGGAAATCAAAATAGCAGTATTTGTTTACAAAGTTCGGTACAGCAAAAATAATAATAAAAACATATAGGCCTAGAAACGTGAATATCAAAAATAACAAGTGTCTGACTTAATGTTTCATGTGTATGGTTATAAGTTTGAAGCTTTTTATCATAAAAAGCCCGTATTCGTTAAAATTTCGCGATCAATATTTTTTCTGCTATTTCCTACCATTATTAAAATAACTTCGTAAACGCAAACTACCGTTCCGAATCCGATTCCGAGTTCCGAGGTTTCAAAATCACACTGCAGGATTCGAACCCGGGACCCTGGGCACAGAAAGCAGGGTCACTACCAACTGCGCTAATCAGGTCGTAATTATAAATAGAGAGCCAAGTTGGTAGAACTCTCCCCTTGGTAACGAGTACCGCAGGTTCAAACCCCGTCTCGCACCGCTGGCATTTCTGGATTTTATGTGCGAATCTCATTTTCAACCATGTTTATTACTCGCTAAACGGTGAAGGAAAACATGGCGAGGAAACCTGCATGTCTCAGGGAATTCCACGAAAGACGTGTGTAGCCAACCTGCACTGAGTCAGCGTGGTGGACTATAGCCTCATCCCCCTCGCATTGAGGGGAGGCCTGTGCCTAGAAGTGGGAGTTTATAAGGGCTTTTAATTTGTAAAAGTGGGAACCATGTAGCCATTAACTGTAATTTTATACTTAGTTAGTGTTTATTTTGACCTGCTGCTAAAGTCTGATTAGCCGTTCCTACATTGTTCTCACACACCTATAACAACGCTCAAAAATGCAAGATCTTTTAAAAAATAGAGCAACCATGGAGTTTCGCGCCCGTTCTTCTACATAGGAACGGCATTCCGAACGGGTGGTAAAGTAGTAGCATAGTATTTTGTAACTTCTGACGATTCAAAAGTACTGTACTTAATGTTCTACGTGAATAAAAAATATTCTGATTCTGCTGATAGTCTAGACAGTGTTGGTGGTGCGGACCGTTGGCGTGTTGCGCGGTGTAGGTGTGGATCTCGGAGGTGGTCTTCCGGATCCTGGAGTACACGTCCTCGGCGGTGGCCGCGTTGGACGCGCCGCTCACCGCCCGCAGCGGGCTGTCGCTGCCGGCTACAACAGCGTTATCATACAATAAGTATATTGATTTCTTATATTTACGCAAACACCACACATTGAAACAAAACTAATAAAGCTGCCGAAACGTCGGGAACGTAAAATAAAAAATATAAACGCGATAAAATCCTTAAAATTAGTTTTGTTTCAAGGTATTAAAATGATAATATCGCAAGACGAACGCACCTACTCTACGGTCCCAAACGAAGTAACGCTTGTATTCCCGGTACATTACAATAGACAGGGGGCGATCACAGTACATAAAGCTTAACAATTATAGTGTAAAATATTTTAAGGGGTCCATTGCTAGGCTATAAAGATCACATTCCCGAAAAAAAACCCAAAACATTTTAAAAATAACACTAAGTACTAAGTGCGCGGTGAAACGGTACTGTCTCGCTTTCTCACAGAAAAATCAAACACTGTATACACATATATTTTTTTACATAAACGTTATCATTATCACCTACTTGTTAACCCTTTAAAATATTTTACTTTATTTTAGTTAAACCTTACATAATTACATGTACAGGATGATTTACAAAAGGTTTACTAAACCTATGAGTCTGCGTTTCTGATGTCACAATTCTGACATGTCAATTTTAAAAAAAATGTTCCCAACAAAATCTTTTTACAAACAGCAACCATGGAGTATCTCGCCCGTTCTTCTCCATAGGAACGGCATTCCGAACGGGCGGTGAAGTTGTAGCTTAGCAATTTTAACGATTCATAAGTACTGTTAAGGGGGAAGCTCAGGGTCAGGGCGCGAAATTCAAAATTTCAATGGTTTTTATTTTTTTACGAAAAATTTGGACATCTTTACGATGTAATTTAGTTTTTTGCGATATTAGCATTTTGCATTGGATGTCTCGATGTATTAAGTTTGCTTAAAAAAGAACCTAATCCGATACAATGCCATAAGGTTTGTAAAAACCGCTACTTTTACCAACTTTTTTTTTTTTTTTTTTTTTTTTATTACATTATAGGCAAGTATTTGATCTCAATCTCACCTGATGGTAAGTGAACTTAATGGTGTTGTATCGCTTTAGGTACATTTTTAAGCAAACTTAATAAACCATTGACATTTTGAATTTCGCGCCCTGACCCTGAGCTTCCACCTTAATGGTTTACAAGAATTAAAAATATTCTGATTCTTACCAATATTTGTACTTAATTGTGTTGTGTGTTTAATTGAATTGGCATATCGTGAAGTACTCACTGCTGGAGGTCCGGCGCACGTGCTGCTGCAGCACGCCGTTGACCAGCGCCTGCGTGTCCGGCGGCAGCTCGCTCATCAGCGCAGTGAACTGCGGACCAGTGAACCCACATGATAATGATTTATTGTCACCCCAACGCATGATATAGACCAGGGGTTCCCAAACTTACTTTGTCAACTGCCCACTTTCAGATTGAATTATTTTTAGCGCCCCCATTTTTTCACCTACTTAAATACCACTATAACTTCAAATTAAATTAATTATTGTAAGCCTCTACACAGCGCCCCTAATTTTTTTTTGGGGCCCTTACCACCCCCCTCTAGGCCTGCAGCGCCCACAAGGGATTATCGCCCGCATTGGGAAAGGCTGATATAGACGGAGATTCACAAATAACATATTGAAGCATAAAAAACAAAGTCGCTTTGTGTAGTAAACGCGAATTTGGGTGTACGTGAGGACTAATTCATTTGTACTACACAAATCGGCTCAACAACTAGAGTAGCCACCGTCTGGTAGAAACAATTTTTTTTTTAAACCTTGTAAAATATATAGTACTTTTCGGAATTGCAAGAAAAAGGTACACATATCTTCTTCACTCTTTACGACATGAGATGCGATGAAATAAAATGTATATGAATATGGCCTCACCCACAACTTAGCGGGTATTTATTTTTGACCTAAAAATATAGTGTCGTTCAACGACAAATTGACAATGACAAAAAATATTGTCTATACGTGACGAGCGTGACTACGTGAGTGAGCGACTGAGCAACGAGAATGCGTTTTGTTCTGAAATGCCGCACGCGTGCTCCGCTGCAGGTGCGTTTCAATTACAGTGAATATGATAATCAAAGAAGCCAGCAACACCGAACTCCTCTAAGATGTTAGTCGAGAAACTATCTGTCACGAGTGACGGGACCCCAAATAAAATGCCCCAATTCACCGCGACACGAAGCGAATCTAAAAAAAGTATTCGACACGTGTTTCGCCTCTAAACGAGGCATCCTGAGCACGGCTGGGTTACGAATGAGACCAGCCGTCCTGAGAATGTCTCCGCCAAGTATCGCCTAGTTGTATCGATTATTTGATGAGTATGGTAATGGCATAGCAGGCAGGTGTGTAGTGACCGGCACGGGGTTGCAGTCGTAGAGGCAGGCGAGCGCGCGGCGCGCGCACAGGCGCACGTCGCCGGCGCGCGCGTCCGCCGCCAGCGCCGCCGCCCGCCCCAGCGCGCGCCCCGCCGCGCCCGCCGCGCCGCCTGCGCGACAACCATATCATTAATAACTAAACAATAGGGAATATCACATTATATTTATTAAATAGACAATAGAAAAAGAACGCGATCGTTCTATCTTTCAGCCGATAGACGTCCACTGCTGGACACAGGCCTCCCCCAAAGATTTCCACACATCCTGGTCCTCCGCCACTCGCATCAATCAGCTTCCTGTTACGCGTGTGATGTCATCGCTCCCACCTTGTGGGGTCGTCCTACGTCGTGTTTTAAAAAAAAAGGAACCTCAAGAGTGTGTCGCTGGAATGAGATTATATGCAATTTTATTGAATTGTAAAGCAGCCGAAACGTCGGGGTAGTGAGTGTCCACGGAACTAATGATGGAGATTTCACATGACACAACTATGTCGACAAAAAATGAACAAAATGGATTACTTTACAATGGACTATTAATCCGTAGGAGTCTAAAGTAACCCACTTTTGTATCTCCCGCTTTACAACGGAATCATGTCAACATTTTTTCTGTCCGACTCATATTTTTCTATCAATTAATTTAGTTGAGGGTTCTAAGACAACAAGCTTGTCCCCAGGCCTCTAAACCTCGGCGTCTTCGTCAGCCACATGCACCCTGACTTATACGAGCGTGTGGCGAACTGATTGGGGGTTCCAAGAAAATAAGCTTGTCTCCGGGACCCTAAGCCTCGGCGTCTTCGTCAGCCACTAGGACCCTGGCTTATACAAGTGTGTGGCGAACTGACTCCCCCGCTAGGACCCCGGGACTATCCATGGGCATATTATATACTTAGTTAGTACCTTTTGATTTTTTTATCTGCTGCTAAAGTCTGATTAGCCGTTCCTACATTGTTCTCACATACCTATAACAATGTATTGCTCAAAAATATAAAAGATCTATTTTAAAAAAGAGCAACCACGGAGTTTCTTGCCTGTTCTTCTCCATAGGAACGGCATTCCGGACGGGCGGTAAAGTAGTAGCATAATACTTTTGTAACTTTTGACGATTCATAAGTACTGTACATAATGGTCTACGTGAATAAAAAATATTCTGATTCTGATTCACGTAAAAAAGGTGTTGTGTGTTCTCACCATGCAATGCGACTGCCAGGCTATTGGGTGTGCAGTAGTCGTGCGCCAGGTCGGCCAGGAACCGCAGCGCCGCCGCCTTGGTCTTGGTGGTGGGGGCCGTGGCGCCGTCCGCCAGGAACCTGCACACACACCAAAGATAACATTATCTATACAGAGCAAGGCATGGTAACGAACATGCCTATAATAAAAGGAAGAAAAAACCATTTATGTCCAAAGACACGGGTTACAAATGTTATTGTTGAGCGCGCAATGTATCGTAAACAACGCGATCAGAGCACAACGCTCCGCGCGATACCCGACTCGTGCGAGTGAGAAGCCCGCTCGAGCGTATTGAGTTTTAGTTTACATTGCAGCTTTTGGTCTTTATTCTAAATCATGATCAAATAGAAAGCAACCGTTCAACCAACTTGGCTACACTGCTCGCCACGATCAAAGTTGAATAGTGATATAATGACAATGACCTGAATATGTTGTGTAGCTGCAACTCCGCCGGGAAACACTCGTGTATAACATCCAGCGTCTTCATGATCTTGCTCTGCACAGAGCCCAGTATGTCAGTGCCCAGTTTCATTAGTAACCTGTCGACAATAAAAAAAGGTTTTTGAGTATCATATCTTATTGCACAAATATCCAAGCACATTCTTTTCGGATCAGTTTAAGTTATTTTTATTTTATTTTTTTTATTTTGTGCACGTCAATTTTGTTTTATATTATGCTTTTATTTAATTCTCATTTCGCATTTGTTTTTTTTTTGTTGCCATTTTTCATTACTCAACGTATTATTATCATGTTGCGCGGCGTCAATGCGTCATCAAGGCCTTGCTCTGAAAACCAGCGTTGAGGCATCCCCCGGATGCCCCAACTTAGTGCTGAGAGCAGACCTTGTTGGTTGCAGCTACGTACGGCGGGAAACTAACTAACATTTTATTTATTTTATGGGGGGTGAAAAATCTCCAAAAATTGCGTTACGTAAAACTTGAACGCTCCCTTGGGCTTTTTTATTTTTATAATATTTTGTATGAGTACCTGAACATGAGCTGGTAGAGCCAGTCCTTGAGCTGCTGCCAGTGCACCAGCAGCAGCTCGCAGACGGCGTCCAGCAGCAGCGAGAACACCTTGGTGTGCGCGTCCACGAACATCTTGTTCAGCAGCTCCGTGAGCCGGCGCAGCTGCTCGTCCGTCAGCAGCCGCCCGCTGTTCAGGTAGTTGGCCTGCACACCACACGGGTTGGATATATCACACTCAACACTGACAACTGTGCAATCATCTACGAAAGGAATTACTGGAGATTCAATCCAATAAGGTGTGTTTAAAATAAGAGATAAGAATTTGGATTTTTGCTTTACCGTACCATTGCAAGACCTCAAGACACAGTGAGCTCTATCTGCGTAGATCGGACAGCAAGCAACAACTAAATATGAGGGTAAAAATTAGGACGTCAAACACCTCAGTCCTCCCGCGACCATGGTTGCTGTAAAGCAGCCGAAACGTCGGGAACGTACAAACAAAAAATAAACGCGATAAAATCTTTGAAAATAGTTTTATTTCATTGTGTAGTATTCGCGTAAATATAAGAAATCAGTTATGAATTTCATTGTATAAATTGTACATACTTGCAATTTGTAATCATATTGCACACCAAATTAATAGGTATGTTACAATGACAATACAATATAATCTTTGTGGGACCGTATAGTTAATGTGGTCATCTGGCGATATTATTATTATTAACTTGACTGACAAATAATAAACGAATTTGAATTTGAAACAAATAACCCTTTGGTCGTGAGTCGTATGTGCACGTTTACAAAGTTAAACTCTTATGCGTAGTACTATATGTCGTTTGATAAAGTTATAGAACGTCTACAAATTCGGGGATTAATATCTCATAGTTTGTGTATGAAGTAGTGTATCCCTAAAATGTTTGAATCATAAACATGTTGTTCTCACCAAGTGGGTGAGGCCATCCTTCCTCTCGGTCCAGTGCGTGCAGGCGCAGAGCGCGACGATGTCGTCGGCAGGTGGCGGCGGCGGCGGCGAGCCGCACTCCCAGCCCAGCCGCGACACCGAGCCCGACCACGACACGCTCTGCGAGTGGGACGAGTGATATTGTGAACACACACCCATAACAATGTACTGATCAAAGATGTATATCATCTTTTTAAAAAGAGACCATGGAGTTTCTCGCCCGCTCTTCTCCATAGGAACGGCACTCCGAACGGGTGGTAAAGTTGTAGCTTAGCATTTTGTAACTATTTTGACGATTCATAAGTACTGTACTTAATGGTTTACATTAATATAAAATATTCTGACTTCACTAAATTGTGATCAAGACATTGTGATCTTACACTGTAATTTTAGCGATACTGTGAATTTACAAGATACAGACATTGAAATAAAACTAATTTACAGATTTTATCGCGTTTATTTTATGTGTTTATGGGAGGTCCTCCCGTGACCATGGTTGTTGTAAAGCAGCCGAAACGTCGGGAACGTAAAAACATAAAATAAACGCGATAAAATATGTAAATTAGTTTTATTTTAATGTGTAGTATTCGCGTAAATATAGGAAATCAATAAGATCACTAATATTTTGTAGATATCAATGTTTTTGGGTAATAAAACTATTCTTATTCTTATATTAGAACTAATTTTGTGAACTTTTACCAATGGTGATATAATGAACTTACACCGTAAGTGATTGTGTGAATTTTAACCAAAATATAAGAGGGATTTTGTGAACTTTCACGATAAGACGTGTGCTATTGGGAACTCACATCGTGCCGGCGGTACGAGTCGAGACTCCGCTCCGAGCAGACGCTGGAGGCCTCCGAGTCGTCGTCGCGGCCGTGGCCCTCGCACGCGGACCGGTCCTCGGGACTCTGTTGGGCAAACACACGGTGATCAGAGGCGCACCAATAAATCAATGCGACTCCAAGACGTCACAATCGATCTATTTCGCAAATTCGCACTACGACATGTTAGCAGGCAGGACTTTTTTAGAGTGCTTTTTAGACCTATCTATTAAAATAAAAAATCAAAAGATTTGTTTTTGAATATCAAGAATTAAGTTGGGTTTAACTTGCGAACCTTTTTGTCCATAAGCTATATGAAATATATTACATTACTAGCTACCGCCTCAGTATCAAATGTAAAAAAATAAATCTTTATTATAATTTTTTTTTTGTGAATTTTTCCCATGTTTTCATAGTTATTCCGCTGTTCGGGGCGGAGATAGATTAAAAAAGTAATGACCATTAAAATCCCCCCCCCCCCCCTTCTTAAATTATTAATGGTGTAACTAGCACGACTTTCTTTTATATATAAATAGATTTGTGTGCTATCCATTGTGTTTAAAAATGGACACATACATCGGCATTTAAAAATATCTGAAGAACAATATTATTTGTCAGTAACAGTGTCAGTCACACTACTGAACTGAAATTAATTTAGTCCTAGCCACAAGCCCGCCCACTTTTTTAAATGCATATTTTACACGTGACGCTGGTAGGTAGGTATGTCTATGATGGTGACGTCATATAGTTGTAAAGGGAACACGAGGTGTAGCACTGACCCGCAGCGCGCCCTCGGCGTCCCTGGTCTGCTGCAGCAGGCGCAGCGTGGCGGCCGGCGCGCGCGCAGGCGTGCTGCGCTCCAGCGACTCGCGCCGCCGCGCGGCCGCGCCCGCCGCGCTACTCGACCGCACGCTCCTAGTGGGGGGGAGGGAGAAGGAATACATGTTGTAAGTGGTATAACGAATACTTTGGGTATAGGTTACTTTACATATACTAGTATGACAGAAATCATTTAAGTCTAATGTCATGGGTTAGAAATGTTGTAAGTTTTGAGCGCGCAGTGTATCATTACCACGCGATATCGACACTACGCTCCATGCGATGCCCGACTCGCGCGAGTAAAACAGTTAATTTTCTTTTAAAATAAATTTAAATATATTGAAAAAATACGTTCATGAAGTCGGCAAAAATATCCCAACAGTCGGGATGTTTTTTTTATGAACTCTCATATTTAAAAAGAGCAACCATGGAGTTTCTTGCTCGTTCTTCTCCATAGGAACGGCATTCTGAACGGTCGTAGAATTGTAGCTTAGCATCTTGCGATAATTATGACGATTCATAAATACCGTACTTAATAGTTTAAATAATTGTTAAGATATTCTGATTGGGATTCTGACCTGGTGGGGCTGGTCTCCCTGGAGCCGGCCAGCGACCTGGGTATGCCGGAGGGGCGCCGGCGCGCGCTCGCCAGCGACATGGGCCCGCTGCTGCGAGACGACGGCGACGATGAACGAGATGTGGCTGCAGCACATACACCAGACCATCATAATATCGCCAGATGAACACACCAGTGTGTCTAGTGCAAGATTATTCGTAAGCTAACGTAACCGTACACTTTATAGTCAACGTGATAGCAAAGTTGGTAGAACTCCTTCCTCGGTAACGAGGATCGCAGGTACAAACCCCGGCTCGCACCTCTGGGATTTCCAGATTTAATGTGCGAATCTCATTTCCAACCACGATTACCACTCGCTAAACGGTGAAGGAAAAAATCGCGAGGAAACCTGCACGACTGAGAGAGCGCCACAAAAGACGTGTGAAGTCCGCCAACCCGCACTGGGCCAGCGTGGTGGACTATGGCTTAATCCCGCTCGCATTGAGGGGAGGCCCGTGCCCAGCAGTGGGACATTATGTAATACTTACGTTGCGACTGCGACACACCAGGCCTAGACCTGGAGCGGCTGACCACTCGCTCGGGGCTGGGCGGGACGCCGCTCGCCGCCACAGGCGACCGCTTCGCGCGAGCTACCAACACACAAGCGATAATTCGACTTTATACCCCCAATAACGAGTCAACCACAACACAACCTGCATCCTAAACTGTACTTTAATTGTTAGCTGTTAAAGTTTTGAATTGTAACGCAACGTTTCAGTGGTTGACACGTTACAGGTTTGCCGCTATGGACTATTGCAACTCCATGATTATGATGCAAAGCGTTGTTTACAATGACAATGTCATAAGGGTGATACAGAAAGCGTATACTAAGCCTTGCATCGGCGCTTTTGTAAGCATTACGTGTAGAAAAAAAACAGTATTTTTGTTGGGAAGAAAATATTTTTTTTTAAATCAACATATCGAAACTGAGCCTTCATATAGATAGTGTTTACAAATGCACTAAAGAAGCCCAGACTACAGTCTTAGTATGGCCTTTCTGAAACATCCTGTATTATGCTGCCAATGAGAACATGGTCGAATATGAAAATAATGTTCTTTTAACAAATCAATGATGATGTGTATTCTTTGGAACGACAAAATGCTGCAACAAAGTTTTATTTTTTTAATTAATGGCCGTAGTAGCCCCGTTAGCCCCTCAAACTAGGCTAAAGCTCGCGCTAGGAGTGAGCTAACGTCGATCGTGAAACAGCCAGTGGTAGGACTTGAAACCACGACATATCACAAACCTTTTCCCAGCCATGGTATAATAATATGCTACGCCAGGTATTCTTAGATAGTTGTTCAATATTGCTAAACTAGCGGACAACGTTGCGCAGCATTTTGTTGCTCAATAAACGTACTAGAACAATATGTGTACCTTGTTGCGCCACCTCTCCCTCTTCGGTAACGCATAATAAATTAATCAGGGTTAAGCTTTATCATTCATTTATTTATTAAACAATTATAGCTAAGTTTGTTAAACTGACGCACCTCAACAGCCCTATTATGTAACTTAGCACGAGCAAAAGCACGCCAAATATATGTCACGCTGCGTCGCTCCGATATTAGCTAGACTAATTAGACTGAGTAGCAAGTGCGCTGCGCAGCCCAGTTTTGTGGTGCACATTCCGAGCGCAAGAAACCTATCTACGTCTTTCTTAATAGACGCCGATGGCTCCGGCCTGAACCTCTCGCATTGAGGTCGGTTCCTAATAGTGAGACATTAAAAATGGCTATATATTACATCAACATTTATTTACATATAATTGTTGTTATATACATTTGAAATAACACTTGAACGGGGTCGTGGCTGCACATGAAAATGAGAATAGTTTTATTGAGTTACAATTTGTATAAATCTCTTTATATAAATTAACCCTTAGTAGCCTGATTTACGAAAGTGATTTATTTTTAATATTACTGTGTTTAATGTTACTGTGTTTAATAATAATGACATTTGATGTTTTTTAATTTCGTTGGAAAGAATATTATACAACAGTAAAATACGTACAGCCAACCTATAAAAAAAAACTAATAGTAATGTGAACATTCGGTTTAAAAGATTGGTATCAAAATTGAAACTCTAGGCTATTAAGGGTTAAGGTCGGCCGCACTTGTGTTACACAAAGTCGTAGACGAATTTGTGTTAAACAACGTCTCTTGAAAATACAACTCAAAGAACAGGGTTATAATAATTGCAGCCCTTTTTTAGTGTCCCACTGCTGGGCACGGGCCTCCCCTCAATGCGAGGGGGATTAGGCCATAGTCCACCACGCTGCCCCAGTGCGGGTTGGTGGACTTCACACGTCTTTCGAGGGGTTCTCTCAGACATATAAGTACATAGACCATAGAGGCTCGTTCTTTATTCAGGTGAGGTTGTGTTGAGTATTTTTAAGTTGGTAATAAGACTCCTAAAATATTTATTACGTCTACTCTGTAGCCAACTTCAGAGCGTCACAGATACATGACGCTAAGTAATATATACAACTAGCTGTCCCGGCGAACTTCGTACCGCATAAAAATCAAATGTATGAGAAATTTAGTTATTTTTATTATTCTTTTTATGTGATCTTTTCCCTGGTCGTAGTGATTCCTCTATACGGAGCGGAGACAAATTAAAAAAAAACAAAGACCATATAAATCAGCTCATCCGTTCTCGAGTTATGAATGGTGTAACTAACACGACTTTGTTTTATATAAAGAGGAGAAAGATGTAAGGGCAAAATATAATTCACTATGCACACATTATTAAACGAATCGTAGCGACAGAAGTTTTATAAACATCTAGCCTTGTGCCCGATTGTAACTTCAATAAAATGTTTTTTTATACAAACTGACCCCCGTTCCGACCCCAATGGAGGTCGAATTCCCAAAAGTCCCCCATTAGTGCCCACCTACGTTACACAAGGAAATCCAGTGCAAAATTATATGCCCGCGACTTCGTCCGTCTTAAAATTGATATAACATATTTATTTATTAACTGATTGAAATAAAACAAACACTAAATTTTAAGTGAAGCTTACAACAATACATTAGAGAAAACCGCACCCAAATCGGTTAAGCCGTTTCTGAGATCAGCACGCACAAACGTACATCCAAACAGACAACAAATCTAACAATCATTGTTTTGGGTTCCATTGCGTTGATAAAGGCGCCCAATAATAGTTTTTCTCATATATCTTCCATGTACAGACAGCTATCTGTGTTAGGGTTATATTTTTACCCCCAAATTTATAGACAGTTATAATGGATTATAACGATTTTTTCAGAGGAAAAAGTGCATTAAAATGGCTTTATAATCTTTTCTAAAATAAAAGTAGCCTAAGTTACTCCTTGTTACATCAGCTATCTGCCAGTGAAAGTCCCGTCAAAATCGGTCCAGCCATTTCAGAGATTACCCGGAACAAACAGACAGACAGACAGACAAAAATAGTAAAAAAAATTGTTTTGGTATAGGTACCGTGTATACATCCAAATGTACTTAGTAAAACGCGATTATTTGAATATTACAAACAGACACTCCAATTTTATTTATATGTATAGATTATAACTTGCTATAAATTTAAGGGTTATTATATGTATAGATTAAATCATTATAATGACTTTTAGTTGGATAGTTAGGATACAAAAAAATCCGTGATATGTGTGTGTGTGTACTCACGCAAGCTGGCGGTGCCGGCGGCCATCTTGGCGCGGCTCATGTGCGAGTAGAGCGCCCGCGCGCGCGCGCGCTGCGCCGCCGCCGCGTCCACCGCCGACACGGAGCGCGCCGCGCCGCCACCACCGCCCGGTGACCGATCTGACCGACCAAACGACATACTCACAGTTCGCTTCACACAAAAAAAAAATACAACCGAATTGAGAACCTCATCCTTTTTGAAGTCGGTTAAAAATAGCCAACGATGGCGGCTCTGCGCATAACTAACTATATGAATTCAGCACGCGCAGAGCCCCCATAGTTGCTCACTTTGTGTGATTTGACCTATATTCTTATTAAGGCGCTCGTATACTTCTAGCTGCATTTGTATATCTCACGTCACTACATTGCGGTGAGAGGGGATAAACATTGCGCGCATACGCAACATTGCGAGCTATAGTGCTCACCACAATTTCCAGTAAAACCTGTGCAATGTTCATAGTTGTTTATGATATGTTTACCCCCCCCCGGAATTCATAGCAATAACAATCCATTTACAATACTATTACAGAGAATAGGGTGTTTGACTGTATGAAAAATAAGCATTAAATTGTGTGGCCATCCTAAAATATTATAGCTTTTTATAGCTATGTCTTAATTTTTCTGCAAAAATATGGATTATTTTCCTTAAAATCATAAAATAAAAAAATGTTTTTTTTTGGTTAGGTCACGTGATCAAGAACGCTCTGTATTGTTGGTTGATGCGCTGTGACGTCACACCATCGTAATCAGTGTCAGGTTGTCAATACGAGTTTGTTAATATTTGAGATTTTAATGTGTTTTCAGTCATTTTTTCTTCACAAGGGTCGCGTGACCCGGAGGCCGAGTTTGGGCGGTATTTTTATTTCTTTAAACTTTACCATCGAATGTTATGGAAAATACTGGCATTTACAATGAAAGAACTATATTGTTAGCATCGTATTAAACAATTTAAGATAGTTTTTTAAACCCGACAAACAGCCTATTTAAAAAAAAACATGTCAATCGACGGCCGCTGCCATCTCGGTGTGAATTTGACATCAAAGCGCCCCCCTCTTTGCCTATTGGGGTGGAGAGGCTAGTACTGTACCTCTCATGGCCACCGGTATCTGTGACACCGGCGGCCTCTCCTGCGAGGCCCTGCGCCTGCGCAACGAGCCGGTTCTACTGACACCACACACTAAGTTCTCAGTGGAAGCTATTAAGATATTGCCAAACCATTGTTTTTGTGACATCCGTAAAAGCAGCATGGGAGAAAGTAAATAATAGATGTCAGTTTGCATAGTATAACAATAGTATACTTAAATAGTACTGTACGGTGTGATTCAGAAAGGGCATACTAGCCTTTGAACCTTTGCGTCATTGCCGCATTGGAATGTGGAGTCACAATTTCGATCGACTTTTAAAATTAAGTTATAATGCCAACACAATGACATTTTTTATGAGATTTTTTTTTTTTAATTGACTTATCGGAATTATAACTTCACATAATGTCTACAAACGCGATAAATACGTACAGGCTAAAATAGTAATACACCATTTCTTCATCATTCTGTACAAGTAATGATATACTGGGTTCGCCCCCAGTCCATGGTACGGTGCACATAATACAAGCGTTGCTTAGTTTGGCACCACACGGCTGGTGTGTTCGTCCGGCGGTATTGATTTCAAATATTAACATATCAGTCAGAAATTCGTTTGGAATGTGTTATTTATTTATTAATTTCACAATATACATATAATATAATAGGCTAGCCTACATTGTTTTCACATACCCATAACAATGTATTACAAAAAAAATATATAAGGTGTAACAAAAATAGTGTAAAATATTTTAACAGGCTAACAAGTGTGCCATACGGCTCACGATTATGTATGAAATAAATGTGTAAATGTATTTTTTTAATAATGCCAATCAGTAGCTTTTCAACGTTGTCTGAGTAGGTTAATGTTCTCGTAGTGGGGTTTTTTTTTAATAACTTGATTTATTTCTGTGGGAATGTTGTCTTTATAGCCTACGGATCGAGTAGTTAAAATATTTTACACTATTAAAGGCCTTATAGGTATAACGGTTTATTTTTTTATTAAATAGAGCAACCATGGTTTTCTTGCGCGTTCTCGTACAAACTAACGGCATTTTGTTATTTAAGTACTGTAATAGTTTACATATTCAGCGGCTCAAGTGCAATGTTTTTACGTAGCTTTACGATTAGACACGCTTTCCGTCTCGCTCACACAAAAGATATCATATACAAGAGCGACAGTGACAGAATTCTTTCTGGATGAATTTGCCATTACATTGGGAGAACTTGCACGTCAAGCGCGAGCTAACTGTATACTTTATAGTCTAACTTATTTAGACATTTTGTATGGAGAATTAAAAAGCGCCTCCAGTGGACGATATTTAAAACTTTCAATTCTCCATACGCAATGCATAAATACGGTAGATTATACAGTATACGGTTAGCGTACGAACAATCTCGCACTTGACGTACTGATTCTAATTCTACACTATGGACAGAACAAGTAAATATATAATAGGAATGTATTATGTATACACATTATTATGTACTTTTATAATAATAGTTTTATAATAAAATATATTTTGTATAACTTAAAACTATGTGGCATGTTTGTGTTTACAGGTACGTTTATAAATATTTTATATACATAGGTATTCATACAATTAAGTACAATATGCAGGTATGACATTATCATAAAATATCTGTGACATAGATGTATGACGATCAATTGTATGCAGCGTTATTCAACGAGAGTTTACAACCATTTAATCCTGCGGTTCTTAAGCGAATTTATATTTGTCAGTTGACAATTGTAATTTTGTTGGGAACAAATTTTCACAAAGCACTTTCTGCGTGGATCGTACCGCAAACAACAACTAAATAGAAGGGTACCCCAGTTCAAACTATGACACTAGGACGTCAAACACGTCAGTCCTCCCGTGACCATGGTTGCTGTAAAGCAGTAGAAACGAAAAAACACAAAATAAACTTTTCAAGTTCTCCCAAGAAGTTTGGTAATTTGTCAGTGAAGTATTCGCCTCTTTACTGGAAGAGTTAGGGGGGGGGGGGGTTATTAGACCTAGTCTATGCATTAGGCCTGCATAGAATCTGCCAATAGGTATTGTATTGAATTATTTGTTACTTGACATTGGCAAAATACCTACCGTGGGGTGGATGAGGCCGAAAGAAAAAATATGTTTTTTCTTAATTTTTGTTTTAAAAATAAATATTACAAATGCGCTAAAGCAGCGCAGGCCTAAATGGTAGTACACCCTTTCTCATTTACGCTGTATAATAATGTATTTGAATGACCCTAGAATATATTATGATAATGTCCCCTCATGCAACGGGTCAATATTAATTAATAACTACTACAATTAATTACTAATTTTGTTCAATACACCCTATGGTTCCACTTTTAATTATATTCAGCAACATGACAGTTCAAAGCAACACAATGTTACCATACTAAAACTAATATTGTTGGGGTAGCAAACGATTATGGGTGGGAATGATAAAAAACATTTCAATTTGTATAAAAAGTTTACACATTCATTTTATATTGTTATGTGTTTGTTTTTTGTTTTTCTTCTCCCTGTTTTAGGGGTAAAATAACTGACGCACGGGCCTTGGCCAAGTGTGCCAGTTTTTGCGTGTTGGGAACTATGGAGATGATGATGAATTTTGTAGAAACTTGCGTGTGAGACGGCAAGTGTTAAGTATAACTGCTTTGTGTATGAGTGTGAGTGTGGATTTAGGCATTTGAAGTACATTGAGATATTATTATTATTCGGATGGAAGACAATAACACTGGAGGAAGAGGGTATACATGTTGTAAAAACATATGAAGTCAGCTAGAAATGATACAATTTCCATGTATTGTAAAAACATATGAAGTCAGCTAGAAATGATACAATTTCCATGTATTGTAAAAACATATGAAGTCAGCTAGAAATGATACAATTTCCATGTATTGTAAAAACATATGAAGTCAGCTAGAAATGATACAATTTCCATGTATTGTAAAAACATATGAAGTCAGCTAGAAATGATACAATTTCCATGTATTGTAAAAACATATGAAGTCAGCTAGAAATGATACAATTTCCATGTATTGTAAAAACATATGAAGTCAGCTAGAAATGATACAATTTCCATGTATTGTAAAAACATATGAAGTCAGCTAGAAATGATACAATTTCCATGTATTGTAAAAACATATGAAGTCAGCTAGAAATGATACAATTTCCATGTATTGTAAAAACATATGAAGTCAGCTAGAAATGATACAATTTCCATGTATTGTAAAAACATATGAAGTCAGCTAGAAATGATACAATTTCCATGTATTGTAAAAACATATGAAGTCAGCTAGAAATGATACAATTTCCATGTATTGTAAAAACATATGAAGTCAGCTAGAAATGATACAATTTCCATGTATTGTAAAAACATATGAAGTCAGCTAGAAATGATACAATTTCCATGTATTGTAAAAACATATGAAGTCAGCTAGAAATGATACAATTTCCATGTATTGTAAAAACATATGAAGTCAGCTAGAAATGATACAATTTCCATGTATTGTAAAAACATATGAAGTCAGCTAGAAATGATACAATTTCCATGTATCCTATCCGTTCTGTGTAATCAACCGCGTCAAATAAGTTGGACACATTGTGGTGGGCTTCGTAGCCCAGCCGTCCTGAGGATGCCTCGTTTAGAGGCGAAACACGTGTCCAATACTTTTTTAGATTCGCTTCGTTTCGCGGAGGATTGCATTTGATATGGGGTCCCGATATTCGTGATAGATAGTTTCTCAACTAACATCTTAGAGGAATTCGGTGTTGCTGGCTTCTTTAATTATCGATCAAACTTGTTTGGTTTATAATTGGAAAAGTTGACAAGCCGAGGGTCAGTGGTGGGTTCCTCTTCCCCAATTTGTTTAACAATGGATTTCCGCCAAGTATCACCTAGTTCTATCAATTATAAGTTGAAGACAATTTTTAATTGTGATTATATCGTGTTTAGATCGTCAAGTTTGTAAACTAAATTAAAAATGTTTGCCTACATCAGTTAATTTAATTTCGTTAATTCTATTTTTCCCATCACTACCATTTACTTTTGTCAAAAACTGGTAACCCTCCAACTGTCATGTTTCTGAATAAAATTAAAAGTCAAACTTTAACTATTATAAAATATTCGATGATATATTCAGATATACAATTCATATTGATCAAGAAACAACAAGCATAGAATAACGTACAAAAAAAAAACATAATAACAACAATCATTCAACTTTCCAATGTCCCAATGCTGGGCAATGGCCTCCCCTTAATAAGAGGGGAATGCAGGCGATCAAACATACTGGATGTAAGTGGCTTAGTAACGAAATCTGGTACCATGGATTCAACTCATGATTTTGTAAAAATAATGATTTTCAAAAAAAAAGACAAGCCCGCTGAGTTTCTTATCGGATCTTCTCAGTTGAGGTCGCGTTCCGATCCAAATGTACACTTAAGAAAAAAAAAATGTCAATTTGTAAGTGCCCCCGTAGGCCTTTACGAAATAAATGATTTGACTTTGATTCTAAACCCCCAGAGTTGGAATTTCCCATCGATCTTTCCATTAATTTTACGCATTTTTATCACTTCTTTTTTAATTGACTTTAGATTGAAATCATAATAGAAGTCTATCTCAACGTGATTTTAAATAAAAAAAACATAAAAATAATTTAGACCTAAAACTGCAATGTAAATTAAATCACGATACGCTCGAACGCGGTCGTCGCTCTCACGCGTCGGGTATCGCGCGGAGCGTTGTGTTGTGATCGCGTTGTTTACAATACATTGCGCGCTTGAAGAATATACAACATTATATTCTTCAAGCGCGTGATACCCATGACTTTCGACATATATGATTTTTATAGTTTTATTAAGTGTAACCTTTAACCAAAGCTTTCGTTATCATGCCCTTTACACCATGTATAGCTTGATTTCACGTAACGAGTAAAATGGCGAGACCTTGCTCTTGGCCGAGTAAACAAGGTTCACACGTACTAGGTACTGCACTGGCAATAGACACCGTCGTTTTGTACTTATTTGTTTTTGCCCATTTTGGCGCTAAAAGTAGTGATAGAAGGTTGTGAGCGTCCACGGAACTAAATATAGAGGTTTGACATATTATATGACACCTATATTTTTTTTTACCCGACGAACACACCTACTGCACGGTCCCACAGTAAGCAACGCTTGTATTATGGGTACCGTGCAAGGGACTGGGGACAAACTCAGTATATAATACTTATATAGATATTAAACATCCATGGCTCGAGTACAAACATTCGTGCTCATCACACAAAGTTTGGCCCTACCAGGATTCGAACCCTCGGACCCTCGGTACAGAATCCAGGGCCACTACGAATTGGGCTAAATAGGTCGTCAAAAAACTACGTCAACAAAATGGAATACTTTTATATCACACCAATAATATTTAATACAATTTTATAGAAATTTATTTTGTGAGTGTTTTATCACCGAAATACAAAGATACGCTCCGAACAACGCGACAGCCATTTGCATTGAATGTCAAATTTAGTTCCGGAGACGCTCGAAGCGGCGCTTCAAAACCGCACAAAAAAAATATTTTGTAATGTAAATCAAGTCCACTAGTACCATACGATGATTTGCCTACCGAGCACTCGACTGAGAAGCACTGTCTCGCCAGTTTACTCGTTACGTGTGATCAAGACGTTAGTGATGTAACATGTCGGTTTACTGCTCGCTCGAGTCGGTCCGTGGATGGGTGCGCGGCGACACCCGCCCGCCCCCCGCCCGCACCGCGCACCCACCTCCGCCACCGACTCAGTAAAGGAGTAAACCTGTAATTTCAATTCAATTATAATTACAAATGTATTGAACAGACTCGCCCCCTATTGCATTGGGATCAAAATTTCGTCGGTGACCACCTCTGCCTACACCTTGGGTGTACGGTCGCGAACATGAATTCACTCAATCGTTTCCTTAATAAATAATAAATAAAAATAAATAATTAATAAATACGAACACACCAACTATACGGTTCCACTTTAAGCAACGCTTGTGTTATGGGTACCGTACAATGGTCTGAGGGCGAACTCAGTATATAATACTTATATACATATTAAACATCCATGACTCGGGTACAAACATTCATGCTCATCACACAAAGCTTGTGTCCCTACCAGGATTCGAACCCGGGACCCTCGGCGCAGAAAGCAGTCACTACCACTGCGCTAATCAGGCCGTCATTAATATTTTCAATGACACTTATAATCCAATAAGGTCGTATATGTGAGAGCAGTTGGAACTAGTGTTGTCAGTCAAAATAGTACCTCTTATAGTATATGTTTGCTGTACGATATTCAACCTTATATAGGTCGCAAATTAAAGTCAGCAACGAGCATTTATTGTTTTAAGAAAAAATACTAATAAAAGTATGTCTTTTTAGATTTTAATATTGATTTCTTATATTTACGCGAATACACTTTGATATAAAACTAATTTTGAGGATTTTATCGCGTTTATTTTATGTTTTGTAAGACCTCAAGACGTCGAAAAGTTTCTGCGTAGATCGGACCGCAAGCAACAACTAAATGTGAGGGCACCCCAGTTCTAACTATGACACTAGGACGTCAAACACCTAAGTCCTCCCGTGACCATGGTCGCTGTAAAACAGTTAAAACGCCGAGAACGTAAAAAAAACGCGATAAAATCATAATATTAGTTTTATTTCATTTTTTAGATTTTTTTTCAGTAGAGACCTGAAGATATTTGCGTAAAATTTATTTCAGTCAAGTTAGTCAAAATAATATCACCAGACAAACACACAAACGGTTTTGCTGCAAATCAAAGCAACGCTTGTATTATGGGTACCGCACAATGGAATGGGGGCGATCCCAGTAGCACCCAGACCATGGTAAATGACTACAAAACCATTTTAAACTATACTGGGACGGGGATTAAGCCCGTGACCACCGTGTGCAGGGCTCGCGCCCAAACTATTCGACAAAGCAATCGTCTTGCTTACAAATGGCATTTTCAACTCGCGTATTTTTGTTTTAAAATATAATCTCCTAAGTTACTTATGTGAGCCATCGTATAAAAGGAACAGCCAATTCAAATGTAAGTCGTCCAGTGCAAGTTCATTTGTAATCTTACCGTATACTTTATAGTTTACGTATATGTAGAATTTGTATAAAATTTCAAAATTATGTTGAATGAATCAGAAAGAGTTATACTAAGCAATGTATTTAAATATATTTTGTACCCAACAAAATGAGAGCGTCAAATAAAAAAAATTACACAATTGACATTTTGTTGGAAATATTTTTTTTTTAAATCTACTTTTCCAAATTCTGACTTCACGTAATAATAACAAATGCGCTAAATATGCGTAAGTTCAATGCTTAATATATCTGAAGCACCTCGCATATACCGTCCGCCAGAGGCGCTGTCAAACATTTCATACAAAACGATAAATACGCATACTATACAGTACAAGATTCGCATACGAAAAATATCGCACACGACAATAAGTTTATCGATTGGTAGGTTGATCAGAGTTAATTTAAAAGGTATCGTTTAACGAATGATGGTTACCTGACACGCTCGCTGACGGACTTCTGGGACTGGTGATGGCTCTTCGCTCTGGAACAAACAACACATTAGATCAGGGATTCCCAAACAGGTCCCCTGTGGACGCCTGGGAACGAAAACTGATTTCGGGGGTGCCAAGTGGACTCAAAATAGAACCCTATTATAATTAATACAAGTTCTTATTTGAAACTTCCAAGAAACTGTATAAGTTGTGTTACGTGTACCAACTTTTTATACGTATTACTAATATTTTAGTACCCACCACACACACACCAACTATACGGTCCCACACTAAGCAATGCTTGTATTATCCCGTACAATGGACTGAGGGCGAACTCAGTATATAATACTTATATAGATATGAAACATCCATGACCCGGGTACAAACATTCGTGCTCTTCACACAAAGCTTGTGCCTACCAGGATTCGAACCCGGGACCCTCGGCGCAGAAAGCAGAGTCACTACCAACTGCGCTAATCAGCCCGGTAAGGAGATATATATATATATATATACACTAGTTTTCGCAGTAAACTACCAGAGCAACACACCTGTTCCAAGGTGATGCAGGCTGTCGACGCTTCCGATGTTCCTCTCTCTCTCTATCTGCTTCTGCGCAGCCGAGTCCAGTCTAGCGAACAGCAGCTCCGCCTCTTCCGGGAACTGGCGTTTGTACGCGGCGAACGCTCTGACGAACAATAATAATAATAATTAACCTATATTTTTCTTTTTTACCCCCTATCAGTAAAGCTGTGGATACTTTACTGAAATTTTACCGGACATCTTAGGAGAACTTGAAAAGTCAAGTTATACTATTTTATTTCAATTTGCTTCACTCCTGCACGTTTATAAATACACATTACACAATGTTTAATATCCCACTAATATTACACATTATTTACCGAAAAAACATTTTTGGAAAATAAATCAAAATTGACCTCTTCATTGTTCAACTTCCTTCCAACAAGTCCAATTACCCTTCAATTAGGCCTGGCCACATTCTATTTATCTATCAGCCTATAGACGTCCACTGCTGGATATAGGCCTCCCCCAACGACTTCCACACATCTCGGTCGTTCGCCACCCGCACTCACCGGCTCCCTGCGACGCGTGTGATATCATCGCTCCACCTTGTGGGGGACGTCCTACACTACGTCTTCCGATTCTTAAAATAGACTTCAAAATAGGCATAGACACAGGAGGCTTTAAAAACCCCATATATTGAAATAAAACTAATTTTAAGGATTTTATCGCGGTTTATTTTTGATTTTACGTTCCCGACGTTTCGGCTGCTTTACAGCAACCATGGTCACGGGAGGACTGAGGTGGCGATAAAATCCTTTAAATTCGTTTTATTTCAATGTGTAGTATTCGCGTAAATATAAGAAATCAATATGTGAACCTCATATAGTTGAGTTCTTATATTACATTTACACTAACATTTACATTTAAATAAAACTAATTTTACGGAATCTATCGCGTTTATTTTTTTGCATTTTACTGTAAAGCCGGACCACGGGAACGTAAAAAATAAAAAATAATCGCGATAAAATCCGTTAAAATGAGTTTTATTGAAAGCCCATAATATAGTTGTCACCTGCGTCCGTTGGTGCGCGCGGCGCTGTCGGCGTCGACGCAGGCGCGGCGGATGGCGTCGCGCACGGCCGGCTGCTGGCGCTCGATGGCGCCGCCCGCCCACTGCTCCAGCAGCAGCACCAGCACCTCGCTGCCCCACCCCGACGACATAACATACATTATTAACCGACTTCAAAAAGGAGGAGGTTCTCAATTCGGTTGTATTTTTTATTTCAGCCAGACGATCACACCAACTATAAGGTCGAACACTAAGCAACGCTAGTATTATGCGCACTGCACAATGGAATGGGGGCGATCCCAGTATATAATTACTAGATTGCCTTTACCGGGATTCAAACCCAGTACCCTCCGAACATAAGGCTGGTCGCTACAGCACTATCTTTGCCATTAAAGCCGTCTTTGGCAGAGAAGAACGCCTTGTGAAGCCAAAACTTAGGTAATTTGACTGAGTGCAAGGTACAGTCAGTTCTTTTCCATTGGCCACATGCCATGGGCATGTGGGCAGGGCCCCACGATACATAGGACCCGTAGTTCCTGCCAGATCACCAATCGATATTACCGATTAGATATATTTATTTATCGAAAATCAAACGATAATTATCGTAAAGGGAGCCAGGGCCTCCAATAGGCAATATCGCACCCTCAGAACGATAGGGGCTCAACTCAAAATTATGAATTCAAAATTATGCTTCAAAATTATGGTTTTAATGTAGGTTCTATCCGATGAATATTAAAACAAATGCGTTTTTGTGAAAGAAAAAGCTTATTATACTTCCGTCTCTTTTACACCGGTACTTTTCGTCCTCCCCGTTCAGTTGGAAATATATTTGATTGCGATTTCCCAAAAAAAATGATTTTTGAGTTGAGCCCCTGAGGGTGCGATATGGCTAAAGACGGCCCCGGGGACAATGATCGTGTGGTCACCTGAGCGTGGATCTGATCTCCTTGGACTTGTGCGTGGTGAGGTTGGTGACGAGGACGGGCACGAGCCGCGGCGAGTGCACGTACAGCACGATGTAGCGCACGCACACCGTGCCCGCCGACGACACCACCTGCGGCGGGAAGCGACGACATGTACTATCAAACTACATCACAATGTCTACGCCTACTATGAAACTACATCATAATATCTACTCCTAATTGGAAACCATATCAAAATGTCTACACCTACTATAAAACTATATAAAAATGTCTATCATACTGTACATCATAATGTCTACTCCTAATAAGAAACGATATCAAAATGTATACTACTATGTAACTACATCACAATGTCTACGCCTACTGTGAAACTACATCACAATGTCTACGCCTACTGTGAAACTACATCAAAATTTCTACGCCTACTAAGAAACTAAATAAAAATGTCTACGGCTACTATAAAACTACATCAAAATCTATAATCGCACTACGGAACTACATCAAGATGTCTACTTACTCCTTCTGAGAAACTACATAAAAATTTCTTAGATAGACAATAATAGACATTTTTATGTAGTTACATAGTAGCAGACCTTTTGATATTGTTTCATATTAGTAGATGTTTTTGTGAAAACTACATCAAAATGTACACTACTACTTTGAAACTACATCAATCGGATCGGATTGCCATCCACTATGAGGGTGAGAAAAGAAAGACCTGCGCTTGCGCACTCACGTATACACTATAACATCTACTACATAGTTGGCTAGTCTCTGTCGAGATTTACCTGTGACCAAAATTCGGTCAGGACTTCTAGTATAGCTGCTGAGCTTACCTTCGCCGCGTTTTGTATCAAGTTGATGAGCTCCTGGAGTATGTACAGACTGAACTGCTCCAATTTGTTTCGCAACACTTTAGCCATGTGCGCTATGGTTATACACGCCTCGCGCACCACCTGCCAGACAACGTATCATTATCGCCAGACCAACACACCAACTGTACGGTCCCAAGCTGAGCAACGCTTGTATTATCAGTACCGTACACTGGCCTGGAAGCTGACAGCACATCATTAGTTATTGGGTTCAAACCGGTAGAAAATTCATGGTTAGAGATCCTCCTTAATATGAAGGAGGATTTAGACTATAGTATATATATATCGAGCTGGCGCAGTGCGGTTTGGTGAACTTCACACGACTGTCGACAGACGTGCAGATTTCCTCACGAAGTTTGCCTTCACCGTACAGCAAGTGTATAATCATTATTGAAAAGGTGCGAGCCGGGGTTTGAATCTTCACACCTTGTTCTCAAGGCGAGCATTCTACCCACTTGGCTGTCGTTTACCAGACTGTAGCTTTTTAGTATGTCTTTACAGAGTGTTTTAAATGCGACAACATGATGAATTCCCAATCCAGGGAAACTTTCTTAGGAACCTTAATCAATTATTAAAAAATAGCAATTTCTTGAGTTTGCCGTATGACGTTGCTGCCCCGAACTTGATCCTTGTTAGCGATATTATCAGCTAGTGCAATAATACAGTAGGTTGTTTCTTTTTGTTTTAAATCGACAGGTTCAATTCATGGCTAGGGTGATTATTTTTTACAAAAAACTAACGATGCAGTTTTCGTTTTCGTCAAAATCGTTCTCGAGAGTTCTTTTAAGCGGATCTACACTTAAAAGGACTCTCGCAGGACATAATTTACGAACCAAATGTCATCATTGGCGTTCTGCGCAGCCACTTGGCGCTAACTTCCGCGGGTTCGCGACTCGTTGTTCGTAGTAGTTACGGATTTGGCCATCCGCGGCCATTTGAAAAAGATCGCTCCGTGTAATATATTTCCCTCGCTCACCTGACTCCGAAGGTCCTTGATGACGACCAGGAAAGGCACGGACATGTCCTTGAGGTGCGCAGCAAACTCCGCCGGGTACTGCTGGTGAGCGTTCGCTGTCAGCAGCGATCTGATCTTCTTCAGCTAAACATATACAATACACACAGATATGTAGCGACCACTTCAACCGCACCACAAGCTACACAAATGGCATTGCAGACGCATTCAGAACAATAGACAATTGACGTCACAATCCTGAATCGCGCTATAAGAGTTTTCGGAGCAAGTAACATATATACAAGATCCCGACAATAACCGTCGGGGCATAGCGGCCGCCCCGCCAGGCATACCACCCGCCTGGCTGGAAGATCTTCCCTTTTCCGCTAAAGATATAATAAAGGTTCATTTCTTTAACACCTTTTATATTGGTGGAATATTAACCATTGTGTGTTCATAAACGTGCACGAGTGAAATAAATTAAAACAAAACGGTACAACTTGTCCATTCAAATTCTCCCATGAAAATAGCGATAAAGATTATTTTTTTGCGACACTTGCAAATGTGGGCCTATATTGCAGTTTGAGAATTCACTAAAAGGAGCCGCCTTCAGCCTACATCTGTGCTGTGTTTTTATGCCAATTCCTCCTGGAGCAACCATGGAGTTTCTCGCCCGTTCTTCTCCATAGGAACGGCATTCCGAACGGGTAGTAAAATTGTAGCTTAGCAACTATTTTGACGATTCATAAGTACTGTACTTAATGGTTTCTCTTCTAAGTCGTGACGCTCTTGTCAGAGCGGTCGTGGTCGTCATGTTTTGGTTTTGGGACTGGTGTTGCTTGCCTCACGAAGTCTCGCCATCTCTCCCTATTGGATGCCATCCTGGTGTATTTATGCAGGGGGCCACCAGTGGCAGACTTAATCTGGTCGGTCCATCGCATGGGCGACCTTCCACGTGGTCTGGTGCCTTCCACTCTGCCTTGTATAACTAACCGCTCTATGGAGTCATTTTCGCGCCTTGAGACGTGTCCAAAGAAATTAAGGATGCGAGTCTGTACAAGCGTGGATAAACGCTGTCTGATGCCGAGTTCTTGGAGCACAGATATATTGGTGCGAAACTCAGTCCAGGATATTCCAAGTAACCTTCTCCAGCACCACATTTCTAGAGCGTCTATCTTCTTTTTCTCCACTTCTCGCAGGGTCCACGTCTCTGAGGCGTAGAGAAATATGGGAAAGACCAACGTGCGCACTAGCTGAATTTTAGTGGCTTTGGTGATGCTCCTGTTTCTCCATATTCTCCTTAGCCTATCCATAGAGGACCTCGTAATGGCCATACGTCGCTTAACCTCGTCAATACAACCGCCGTTATTGGATATTAAGGCACCAAGGTAAACATAGGATTGAACCACATCGCAGTTGGCAATTTCGGTGATATTCGGCGAGTTGTTGTTAGCTCGATCCACAATCATCATTTTGGTCTTACTGCGGTTTATCTTCAGTCCGAATTCAAGACTAACACGCTCCATCTTGAGTAGTAGTTCTTCTACGTGGTGAGCACTCGTCGCAAATAAGGTGGTATCATCCGCATACCGCAGATTTGCAATTTTATAGCCGCCCACAGTTATACCGTCCGTCCAGTCCTCTAAAGTGATACGCATTATCAGTTCGGTGTACGTGTTAAACAGGAGTGGCGACAGTATGCATCCTTGGCGGACGCCAGCGCTCGGGTGGAAACTTTCTGATAACACATCATCTTAATGGTTTACATGAATAAAAAATATTCTGATTCTGATTCTGAGCTTGTAGCCAGAGACTATTTCATTTATTTTATTTTGGTAATTTAAGTAGCGAGTATATTGCAGGGGTTAACAAAATACAGGCAAAAGTACAATCATCGACATAGCTAGTGTATAAAAGAGTCCACTGACCGCGTCGACCCGCTTCTCCCAGTCGGCGGCGCGGTCGCCCAGCACGGCGGCGGAGTGGCGGCACAGGTCGTCGAGGCCGCGCGCGCCGTACACGGCGGCGGGCGCGGTGGACGCGAACGCGGCCTCGAACGCCTCGCTCGACACGCTGCCCGCCTCGCCCGCGCCGCTCGCCGCGCTGCTTATGCCGCTCGACACTAGAGTGGGGTTACGGTATTAGCATAGCTTGTTACGTATTGATTCCATATATTTACGCGATACTATAGCAGTGATAGGCAAGTTGGTAGAACGCTTGCCTCAGCAACGAGGATTGCAGGTTCAAACTCCGGCTCGCACCTCTGGGATTTCATGTGCGAATCTCATTTTCAACCATGATTATCACTTGCTAAACGGTGAAGGAAGACATCGCGAGGAAACCTGCATGTCTGAGAGAAGCCCTCGAAAGACGTGTGAAGTCCACCAACCCGCACTGGGCCAGCGCGGTGGACTATGGCCTAATCCCCCTCGCATTGAGTGGAGGCCCGTGCCCAGCAGTGGGACATTAAAAGGGCTGGTATTATTATTATTTAAAATTAAAGATGTATAGGTATTTATATGACACGAGATACTGATGAATACAATCATAGATGAGAAGATAGAAAGAAAGATAGGATGATAGAGGGAGAGAGAGAGAGAGACCGCGTCGTATGCATCAGATGGTCCAGGATAGCGCCCACAATAGCGAAGCTCTCAAATTGACAGAAATATTGTATGAGCCCAAACACATCGAGGAGCGTTCCGCGTTCTGAATTCCGCGTTCTTTGACATGCATGTGTTTCTTGACATGCTTATTCTAGTGCGGAAGCGAGGGCTTACTTTAATTGCTTATCCTAGCTTTTTATGAAATGAAGATCAAAACTTATGCAACTTTATAAGGATTTAGACAAAAATATTTTTCAAAAGTAATGAACTATACCAAATATAAAATGAATAGTTTTGACCAATGATACTTACCACTGCCCGCGCTGTTTAGTTTGGTGGGTGGTGGGGGCTTCCGACTAGCCGACGGTAAGCTGTACAGCCCAGCGACCGTCTTTTTGGGCAGCTCGCACGCTGTTGTGGCGACATTGGCGACAGGTTACCAATAGTGGCGACGATAACCGCTCGCCACAACCAATCGAAACGGTTATATTCGACGTGCAGATAGAGTGTAGTTGATGCAGAAGTGTTTTAAAGTCGATTGGTGATTGGTTACGAAAGTTGGTATATGGTTACATGCCGCCATCGTTGCGGTTAGTTGTCCGTGATGATTGGTTAACGATGATCGCCCGGTGTGGTACATGGTGAGAGAGATATCAAGATTCATATTAGTATTAAATAAAATGTGATTTATTCCTTACTGAAGGTAAAATATCAATTTCCCCGGGCAAGTGGGGTTGTTTATGTGCGACTGACCTGGCGTGGATGCCCCGGAGCTGTCCCCGTCCCGGGTCCGGGCGGAGGTGGGGATGGTCATGGTTCGCTTCACTGTCCGGGGTATAAAGTCCGGCTCGTCGGCGCCCTGGGTCGCTGTGTAATAATATGAAATGTGGTCAGACAGACAAGACATTTGTTTATAACGAACTATATCCGTGATTTAATACGTGTGAACTTAGTCTTTTTACTATCCAGGCAAGAATACTTCAATTTGCCGGGATAAAAAGCATCGTATAAATATACCCGGTACACAGAATGATTCAGGAAGGTTATACTAAGCCTAAAACCTGCTCTTCTTTAGCGTATTATCTTCCCAACAAGATGGAAATTGGGATTTTTAGAGAGCTTTTTTTTTAACTGGCGTTTAAAAATTCTGACTTCTAATAATGATTACAAATGAGCTAAAGAATCGCAGTATAGTCTTTCTGAAACAGCCTGTATAAATGCTATCACTGGGTTTCACACCAAATAATCTCATTTTCAACCATAATTATCACTTGCTAAACGGTTTTTTTTTATTTTTTTATTGCAGTATAGGCAAGTATTTGATCTCGATCTCACCTGATGTTAAGTGACGATGAGATCTACGATGTAGCATACTTGCCTAGAAGGAAACGGTGAAGGAAAACATCGCGAGAAAACCTGCATGTCTGAGAGAACCCCTCAAAAGTTGTGTGAAGACCGCCAATCCGCACTGGGCCAGCGTGGTGGACTATGGCCTAATCCCCCTCGCATTGAAGGTAGGCCCGTGCCCAGCAGTGGGACATTAAAAAGGGCTCGTATTATTATATTATTATTATAAAACCAAATATGTAATCTAGTAATTATTATTTATGGCCACGAAAATTACATACCAGTAGGTAACAATAGTCCAGCTTCTCTGGCCTCGTCGAATTTCTGTTCTAGCAGCGTGAACTTCTGCGCCGGCAACAGCTCCTTCTTCTTCAAGTCTTGTCTTAATCTTTCACCTGAAACCCACCGTCCTATAAAAACCAGAAACCCGAAAACGTGGCCTGGTACGCAAAGGCCCCATGGCCGACCCCACACCAACCGTAAAGCCTCGCGGTATGAACCCGAGGATGTGTTGTGAGGCTGCGCGATCAGTGTGGACTCAGCTGATCATTTAAAAGAGGTTGGTATACATGCCCAGGTCACGAATTAAACACTGACCCGCAACTACTACTGGACTAGCTATAGACATCGTCTTGTTGCTGTTCGCCATTTTGGCGCTGATGGTAGTGATAGCAGGTAGTGAGCGTCCACGGAACTAATGATAGAGATTAAACATGTAACAACTGTGTCGATAGAAATTTAATAAAATTCAGTACTTTAAATAATAAAAATAATACATATTTTATAAAAAAAAAAATGTATTATACAAGTGTTTTTCACTGAAATACACTGATAAATACAGATAAGTTACAAACAGCGCCGCGGCCGTTTGTAATTAATGTCAAATTTAGTTCCGGAGACGCTCGAGGAGGCGCTTCAAATCCCCAAAAAAGATAGTCATCATTTTGTACTGTAAATCCAGTTTAGTAGTAATATATTATGATGTCTATGAATAATAATAATTTAATTGTGTTTTGAATAAAACTAATTCTACGGATTTTATCGCGTTTATTATTTGTTTTTTACGTTCCCGACGGCTTCGGCTGCTTTACAGCAACCGTGGTCACGGGAGGACTAAAAAACAAATAACAAACGCGATAAAATCCGTAACATTAGTTTTATTCAATGTGTAGTGTTCGCTTAAATATAAGAAATCAATAATTTAAATTGTGTTATCCGCCTTCCGGGTTCAGTTCCAGTGCGGGCATGCCTGCCTGGTGGGTTATTTTAAACGATTCGGAATCGACATCGGAAACGGAATAACTTTCCGATGTTGGTGTCGCACCCGACGAGCTTTCCGACGGAAACTATAACCATATCGATAATCAAATTCTACAATTTTAATAGCGATTACGGTAATCCAGTTCGGAAGTTTTCGATAACGTTTCCGATATCGATTTCGAATGGTTTACGATAGCCCCGCTGGTATCCTGTGCAAGCAGCTGGCAGGAGCGACTCACCGACGTGCTTGTAGACGTCGACCAGCAGCTGCATGGCGGCGTCGCGCACGCCGGCGCTGGGGTCGCCCACCAGCGCCGCCAGCGTCGGCACCGCCGCGCGCAGCTGCAGCTCCACCGCGCCGTGCCTGCACACACCACACACACATAGCATACACGTCACCAGACGAACACACCGACCGGGCCCCACGTCTGCTAACACAATCGATTCATAATCGAACAGCAACCGCATAGCCACTGTCAGTTCAGAATCAAAATCACAATATTTTTATTCACGTAGGTAGACCATTATGTACAGTACTTATGAATCGTCAAAAGATACAAAAGTATTATGCTACTGCTTTACCCACCGTTCGGAATGCCGTTCCTATGGAGAAGAACGAGCGAGAAACTCCATGGTTGCTCTTTTTTAAAATAGATCTTTTACATTTTTGAGCAATGTTGCAAAGTTGTTACAGATATCCTATACAATATCTGAAGTGACAGTTACTATGCGGTTGCTGTTCGATTGTGAAACGATTGTGTTAGCAGACGTGGGGCCCTGTTCGGTCTCGAACTACGTAACACTTGTATTATGGGTACCGTACAATGGACTGGCTGTACAATGAAAGCCGGAAGAAATCAAGTAGACCCATCGATTTAAATTACTTTTGATCAGTGATGAAGAGCAGTTTGGTAACAGATAGGTGCCAGGGTCAACTTTTTACAAACGAAAATGACTAGTTCTCTATGCGGACGAAGTCGCGGGCAACAACTTGGTGCATGACTGTTTAATGTTTATGTTTATTAACCAAAAAGAGATTTACAAGTAATGTATACATTGAGGTTACAATTTTAATAATAATATTGAAATACCTGCCCTGTCTCGCAGGAAGTATTTATTTAATTATAGAGATTAAACTAGATGTGGTTTATGGGGGATAACATTCCTGATAATCACACAAAATTTGAAATTTCCAGGATTTGAACCCGGGACCGACATCGACAAAGTAAGTAATAAAGTAAATAAGTAAGTTGTATCGACAAAGACAAGTGTCATAGACGGACATAGTCGCACCATAAGGGTTCCGTTTGGTACTTTAGCGGAAAAGGGAAGATCTTCCAGCCAGGCGGGTGGTATGCCTGGCGGGGCGGCCGCTATGCCCCGACGGTTATTGTCGGGATTTTGTGTATATGTTACTTGTTCCGAAAACTCTTATAGCGCGATTCAGGATTGTGACGTCAATTGTCTATTGTTCTGAATGCGTCTGCAGTGCCATCTGCGTAGCTTGTGGTGCGGTTAAAGTGGTCGCTACAGTACCATTTTGGTACGAAACCCTAAAAATATTAAAAAAAAAAATACTGGTCGATGGTTGTACTCACGCCTCGAGCAGCGACTGGATGCATCGTATGACCTCCTCGCGCGCGTGCGGCGCCTTGTGCTGCAGCGCGGCGGTGAGTCGCGCGAGCAGCGCGCGCGCGTTCGCCGCGCGACTCGACGCGAGCGCCGACACGCACGCGCGAGCCGAGTGCCGCACCGCCTCCTTTGTGTCCGCTAGTCTGTACGACACACATTATTATATTCATTGAAATAAAACTAATCTTAAGGATCTTGAAATTAAAAAACATCCTAATTTCAATAGGGAGGATGGCTGGGTGCTACCACCAGCTTGGGACCCTGTAGTAAACATCATAAAATCCAGAACCAAGCGTACCATTGCAAGACCTCAAGACACAGTGAGCTCTTTCTGCGTAGATCGGACCGCAAGTAACAACTAAATATGAGGGTACCCCCGTCAAACTATGACACTAGGACGTCAACCACCTCAGTCCTCCCGTGACCATGGTTGCTGCAAAGCAGCCGAAACGTCGGGAACGTAAAATAAAAAATAAACCGCGATAAAATCCTTAAGATTAGTTTTATTTCAATGTGTAGTATTCGCGTAAATATAAGAAATCAATATTATTATATTCTACATTGCTGATAGCCATTTTTGAATGGCTTTTCTTTCTGCATTTATAGTCAATTTGTCAAGAACAACGATATCAATTTACACTGAACTGAGGTTCCGGAACCACACTGTTCAAAATCACATTGACTATCGCGAAGTGTTGAACGGTGCTTAACTTATCTTGTAATATATAAATTGGGTTGCGCTAACCCAATAGTAAATATTTTAGTTGAGTAACAGGTAAAGACAAATAATTTACGATTATACTACTTAAAACAGTCTTTTCTGCACATGGGCAAGTCCAATAATAAACTCGCCCAACTAGCTTGAATAAGGCATCCTGCGCACGCACCATAATCGTTTTTCAGAAGTTTAAAATTTATTTCCAAGGTGTTGATCTGATCGCAGACTCAACTGAGAAGATCAAGGTATATATATGTGACACACATAAACAATAAATGTCAATTAATGTCATGTCAATTTTATAGTCCATTGTTACAATCTGATGTAGGTAATAACGACTCGAGATCTGCTTGAGCGATTCTAATGGGCTATGACGCCACATCCTGTTCACGGTTTCCTTGAAGAGTACTCATGTACTGGAGGCGTATTATGCTATAGATGACAGCAGATTTAGGCCGGGATATTTATTGACTTGCGTATATGATTTGTTCAATGCAAAAGTGTAAACTTTACCCAAAGTCTTCAATACCATGCCCCTTACACTGTTGGAGTATGTAAGCCACATCCCAGTAGCAAAAAGGTTTGAATATCAAAGAGAAGAAAGTGTTTTGACATCGTATTGCCCGTTCTTCTCCATAGGAACGGCATTCCGAACGGGTGGTAAAGCAGTAGCATAATATTTTTGTAACTTGACGATTCATAAGTACTGTACAATAATGGTCTACGTGAATAAAAAAAAAAAAAAAAATAAAAAAAAAAATTAAATTAAAATTATTTTTACGCTCCTTATATTTTTATATCCCAATATATCTCATTTACCACATTCAATCCTGGTTCCTCTTTGCCCATAGCCCATCATACACTCTGTATAACACATCTTGTTCACACATACCTGTCAATAATGTGGGGCAGCACGGTGGGCACGTAATGCGAGAACTCCTGGCCCATGCGCTCCGCGAGCGCCGTCAGCACCTCCAGGGCATTCTGGGCGACCTGATCACACACAGAATCATTGCAATAATATCGCCAGACTAATGCACCAACCTTACAAAAGAATATAATAAAAAGTATTCACTTCAGTCTATCACCACAGCTCACAAACGCACATGAAACAAACGGGGGAAGAGGAGCCCACCACTGATCCTCGGCTTGTCAACTTTTCAAATCATAAACCAAACAAGTTGATCGATAATTAAAGAAGCCAACAACACCGAACTCTTTTAATATGTTAGTCGAGAAACTATCTATCACGAGTGACTGGACCCCAAATAAAATGCAATTCTCTGCGAAACGAAGCGAATCTTAGAAAGTATTCGACACGTGTTTCGCCTTTAAACGAGGCATCCTCAGGACGGCTGGGCTACGAATGATGCTCATTCGAATATAACTTTAGTTTATTCAAGTCTCGAACAAACAGGTATCTTCTAGGCAAGCATGCTCCATCGTCGCTCATCATCACGTAAGATAGTGGTCATGTTAAAGCCTACCATTAATAATAAAAAAAGCCTATCAGTCTTCTACAGAATACATTTCGGAACGTGTGCGGATGGAATTACACGAATTAATTCCCCCATCTCCATTCTATCGTCGGACGAAAAGACGCACGGACAAGTGTCATCCGTACACTGTTGACATTCCTTCGGTACGTACTAAGCGGTTTGCTTCTACTTTCATCGTGCGAACTGGAAGGAATGGAACACGCTACCGGCGTCTTTGTTCCCCGTTGACTACAATCTGGGTGTTTTCAAGTCGAGTGTGAACAGGTACCTTCTAGGCAAGTATGCTCCATCGTAGATCGCATCGTCACTTACCATCAGGTGAGATCGAGATCAAATACTTGCCTATAATGTAATAAAATAAAATTTAAAAAGTACTCCGTGGGTACCATTATTGTTACCTTGAAATTACCGCCATTGAGCCACAGCACGAGCGAGTCGATGAGCTGCGCGGCGAGGTCGTGCGAGATGTCCGGCTCGCGGCGCACCAGCGCCACCAGCTGCTCGCCGAGCTGCTGGCGCAGGCGCAGGTCGGGCCGGTTCAGCAGCGGCAGCGCCGCCTCCACGGACGTGGGCTGCGGGAAGTGCGCCATCTGCCGGCGAGGTGGACGTCAAGTTCGAGATGCGATTGGACTTGGCGGGGGCAAGCTCTTTGTTCCCAGTTGACTATAATCTGGGTGTTTTCAAGTCGGGAGTGAACAGGTACCTTCTAGGCAAGTATGCTCCATCGTAGATCTCATCGTCACTTACCATCCGGTGAGATCGAGATCAAATACTTGCCTATAATGTAATAAAAAAAAAACTGTTGTGATGGGAGTACCATGGGAACCGGACTACAGAACCTACAAGAGTAACTCGTGAGTTTCTCGCCGGCTCTTCTCAGTGGAACCAGCATCCCGAACCGGTGGTATATTTAACTATTCTTAAATGTTTTTTTTATTTGGCAAAGCTACGAGTATATTGACGAATCGACTATCACCGTCGGTTATTCCGTACAAATGGTTCCATCTGTGAGCTCGACTCCTGGTAGGGGCAAATGTCGTGTGACAAGCACGAATATTTGTACGCGAATCATGGATGTTTAATATCTATTATATTACTAGCTTCTGCCCGTGGGTCCGTCCGCGGTACTTCAATGAGACATAGCCTATAGCACTCAGGGATAATATAGCTTTCTAAGAGTGAAACCATCTTTAGAATCGGTTCAGTAAATCCGAAGGTTACCACATCCAAACATACAAACTTTGAGAGAAAATTTATCTCACGGATTTTATCGCGATTATTATATGTTTGTTTACGTTCCCGACGTTTCGGCTCTCTCTATACCTATGCAAAAAATCATGTCGATCCTTTGCTCTATGAAAAATTAAAACAAATCTACCCCACGGGAGCCATACATTTTACCGGGATAAAAAGTAGCCTATGTGCTATTCCAGACTATAATCTATCTCTGTGCCAAATTTCATCCAGATCCGTTCAGCCGTTCTGGCGTGATTGAGTAACAAATATCCATCCATCCATCCAAACTTTCACATTTATAATATTAGTGATATATATGTTCACACTCACCCTTCAACAGCTGATTTCACTTGACAAATTCTTCTCTATTACAAGTAGAGGAGACACGGGTCCCTCTAAACACTATCATCTCACGATCCGATGTCACGCTACACGCCACGGTGTAAACACGGCCGCACCGTTCACACTATCAGCATACAACGATCACAGGGACAGGTGAGCCACTTATCATACTAGTTCTTCTTAATTTCGTTCACTGATGGTCTGAAACAAACAATCCGATATATTTATGTGCCTAGTGAATGTAGCGTCTCTATCTACTGCCGCCTTCCTACCTAGGCAAGTATGCTCCATCGTAGATCTCATCGTCACTTACCATCAGGTGAGATCGAGATCAAATACTTGCCTATAATGTAATAAAAAAAAAAAAAAAAAAAAATTATTAAGGTGGTACTCAATGGAAACTGGGGTGCGAGCTCGTGTGCTAGTAACTGGCATGCCAGCTACGCGCAGTACGGCATCCTCGGGTTTCACATGCTTGTAAGTCTGTGCAGCATTGAAATCACAGATACAACCAAGTCACAGTCTTATTATATGCACACAACGTGATTCAGAAAGGGCATACTACTTAAACCTGCATTTATTTATCGCATTTATAACATTATGTGAAATCATAATTTCGATAATTATGTCGTATAAAAAAAAAATACCCAACACACATTTTTTTTCTTAAATTGACGTCGTAATTATGAATTCACATAATAATTACGATTGCGCAGGTTCAAATTGTAGTATACCTTTCTGAATCACGCCGTATATACATATAAATAAATATCGCCAGAAGAACACACTAACTATACGGTCCCACACTAAGCAACACTTGTATTATGGGTACCGTACAATGGACTGAGGGCGAACCCAGTATATAATACTTATATAAATATGAAACATCCAAGACTCGGGTACAAACATTCGTGCTCATCACACAGATTATCCCTACCAGGATTCGTACCCGGGACCTTCAGCATCGAAGGTAGCGTCTCTACAAACTGAGTTAATCAACGATATAAATATAATACTTTTACAAATATACTTTATTAAATTATCAATACAAATATTCCTGTTGCATCCTAGGTCACAATGTGATTTCATTTAGTTTTCGTAGTATCTGTGGTACGTAACATACCTATTATATTTATAACGTAACTATGAACCCTGCCTAATCTCACTGGCAAACTATGGAATGATTTATAGTTCAATGAAATGGTTGCTTTGATCATTGGTAAGTATGTTTATCTTTAGAAACAATATACGGAAGCTTTTAAGAGTAATCTATGATGAGCAGTCATTTATAAGTGTTGGGCTATCACATAACTCATTTTTGCCCTTTGGTCACTCAACTATGGATTTTGTGATGACGAATGTGATCTTTTTATTATTTAACTAGCTATGCCCGCGGCTCCGCCCACGGTACGGCAATAAAACATTGCCAATGGCACTCAGGGATAATGTAGCATTCTATTAGTAAGAGAATTTTCAGGATTGGATCAGTAGATCCGGAGATTACTGCCTACATACAAACTCACAAACTATACCTCATTACAATATTAATATACAAGTATATAGATCTGATTGGCCCTGGTCTTGGTAATAATAATAAATAATAATATCGCCTGACTAACACACCAACTATACAGTCCCACACTAAGTAATACTTGTATTATGGGTACCGTACAATGGACTGAGAACAAACTCAGTATATAATAATAAATTTCAATGACTTGGGTACACAGATTCGTGCTCATTACACAGAGTTTGTTGAATAAAAAAATATTTTTTGTGCTATTCAAATTTGTAAACACCGAGGAATGCCATATAATGATGCATGTATAATACTTTACTATCAATTAATTGCCTAAGGCCATGTGCAGTATAAACCCACTGTGCCTTGTTTACATGTGTCATAAGGTTTATAACTATAATTAATTGAGTAAACATATTGATACACTTATAGCATAGAGGTGAGGGTCCATGATCAAAATTGCATAAATAATTGCCTAATGAGTATAATTCCAATTTGTGTCAGTCAATTGTGTCAGCAGACTGAGGTCTGTTCGTGGGTTCAAATTCTGCCACCAACCGTTACAACCACCAGTTGTTACCAACCACTGCTCACACCCAGAGTGGGTTGGCAGACAACACCACACCACAGAATATGTGTGAATAAAAAACGCATTGGGCATCCCTCAATGATCAGGATAATGTAAAAGATCTATTTTAAAAAAGAGCAACCATGGAGTTTCTTGCCCATTCTTCTCCATAGGAACGGCATTCCGAACGGATGGTAAAGCAGTAGCATAATATTTTTGTAACTTTTGACGATTCATAAGTACTGTACATAATGGTCTACGTGAATAAAAAGTATTCTGATTCTGATTCATATTTTATGGAAGTCAATGAGGGATGCCCAACGTGTATCCGCTGATGGATGGATTATTTGAACAACACATTGGAAATAATGGATATGTTATCATACATGAAAACTACATTACAATACTTTTATCGTTTACAATATAACTCAATTTTGAACACTGATAATTGTTATTTTGATTTTACATTGATAGTAACTATGGTAAAAGAAAGTAGAGCACATTTGTATCAACCATGCTTTCTCGATGATGTTATGATTACATTAGGAGTTCCTGCTTACCCCACAGATCAGTAGTTCAATAGATGCATGGGCTAGAAGTTTGGATGGATGGAGGCCCCCCTGGTTCACAAAACTCACTGCAGGTTTCATTCGGAACCAATCTCAGAAAATATAATCTTTTCATAATTGACCCTCGACTCAGTATTACTGGGATAGGTTAGTAATAGGTGCACTATATGAATACTGGCTTGCTAGTAGCAGTGATAGCCAAGTTGGTAGAACGCTTGACTCGGTAATGCGGATTGCAGGTTCAAACCTCGGCTCGCACCTCTGAAATTTCTGGATTTCATGTGCTAATCTCATTTTCAACCACGATTATCACGTGCTAAGCGGTGAAGGAAACATTGTGAGGAAACCTGCATGTCTGAGTGAACCCCTCGAAAGATGTGTGAAGTCCTCCAACCAGCACTGGGCCAGCGTGGTGGACTATGGCCTAATCCCCCTGGCATTGAGGGGAGGCCCCTGCCCAGCAGTGGGACATTAAAAAGGGCTGGTATTATATATTATAGTAGCAAGTACTGGTCTAAGACTGAACCCAGTATCTCATGTTGATTAGCCATCATAGCTGACATAAACCAATCATGTCATGAGAAATTGACAAAAAATCTAAGTCCTATGCATCTCCTATTATACTCTAACCCACCATCCATACAAATGCATGGGGCCATACAGTTTGTGTGTTTATCCATTATTCAATAAAAGTCTATGATCTTGAATGTTTTCTGAAGTTATCAACAAGGTCATATTGATAAATTATTACTATTACCTAGAAGTTACCAATGATTATAGCCTTCACCCTGATTCAAATCATTATAATCCAAGTCTGTATGCAATGTCTTTCCTGCACGGGCCATGATGTCATCGGCCGTCTCGCCAATTGAGGCTACATGGAAAAACTTAAACTTTCAACACGCCTAAAGGTTCGCCTACCATACTTCATGTGTGTGAGTGTATTTCTATACAAGAAAAATGAGTTTTACACCGAAGTTTCAGAGTAAATACGGTTAATACAACCCAGAAATTGGTTTTTGATATACGAAATTAGAATAATAATTTGGAATATTCATGAAAACTGCAAGATGTCTTGACAATGCCAACTGTCAAGCTAAACGATGAGACGGGCCGTTTGATTACCTTTCTAACGATGAAAGTGCATAATAATAACGCGTTTTCTAAATAGTAATGTAATTGTTACCTTATATAGCACGATCGGTAGTGAAACAAAGCGCAATACGCCTATTCCGACGCAAAAATACCAATAAAAAATGTCATTACCAAGTATAGATGCGACCTTTGGGAACAAAAACTTCCTGGCTGACACTAATCAAGTAATTAATTACACGCATAGTCCGCAAAATATTAATTATTTAACACTAGATATGATAAAAACAGATCACCATGATGAATTTTATACTATATTTTCACGGGAAAAGGGGCTCACCATTTCAAAATCACTTGAAAAATTCAGCGATATCGCGCATGTCGGACGAAAATTTACATCACGTGACCTGTCATGGCGTCTCACGTTTTTTTTTGCTTTTTGGCCTTAGATTATAAACCCATATAATGTGGTGTAATATTAACCTTTGTGTGTTCATCAGTGTTCATATACGTGCACGAGTGAAGGAAATTAAAATAGTATAACTTGTATTTTTAAGTTCTAACAAGATGTCCGGTAAATCTTCAGTAAAGTATCCACAGCTTTACTAGGTAGGAGGAGATTGCATCCTCATCATTATTTTCATCAGAGGTACTCACTAATATTTAGAACTACGATGAAACAATTTACTCGACTCTGGCAAAAATAGCACTATTTTCTATCTGATTGCCAACCTTAAAAAAGAATACTAGAATTGTTGGGTACCTTCCCCAACAACTCAGCAACTCTCAAAAACATTTTCCCATTATTCAGTATTAGTTAGGTGCGGTACTCAGTCATAGATGTCGTTACTGTCGTAAGAGAGTTCATTACAAACCAAAAAATCTACTAAAAACACGTAAAAACCCGGAGCGCACTGACCTGTAAAGCTACTTCACGGGCGATAGGAATCGTCGTTCTGTGCTTATTTGATTTTTGCTATTTTGGCGCCGATAGCAGGTTGTGCGTGTCCACGAAACTAATTATAGAGATTTGACACATTATAATTATATCGCCACAAATTCAATGAAATGGATTACTTATTTTAAGTATATTATAACAATAATACCTTTTTATAAAATGTATTCTGCAAGTGTTTTATTACCGAAACAGATACACAGGTACAGATACGTTAACAAACAACGCGTCGGCCATTTGCATAATGTCTAATTTAATTCCGGAGAGGCTCAAGAAGGCGCTTCGGCACAAAAAAAACCTGTTTTATTTTAAATCGAGCTTAGATGTAGTAATATGATGCATGCGTTGAACTCATACTGTAACTCGGGAAAAAATATAATAAAACACCAAATAGTAAAGAAGCCAATTTAATAAAATATAAACCCAGGAGACATTCGCCACCACATCGGGCCGAAGCCGCCACATTCATCGCAATATTCATCCATGTCCATACTGCACGGCGGTCTGCCTCTACAGCTCTTCAATATTCTCTTAACACATTTGCATACCCCATCGGTATCTAGGGAATGGGGTCGCTCAGCCATTAGGAAGTTTATACCGTCATAGCTGGACTGTGACCAACTTTGTCTTGTATCATTTGGACCTGATGATTGGTTGGCCAATGGCCTAGCATAGAATTGACGTTCATTTCCAATTTGGCTGGCACGTGGGGCATCGAAAAGGCTTGATGATGTCATTTGACTATCCTGAGGGCCGGTACAGCACGGCATATCTTGAACTCTGCTTTGTGAATTACTCACTGCCGGACCCGGGAGGGCAAGCTGTGTATTGGGCTGTTGGTTAGGTGCAAGCGAACTTCTTAAAATGACTCCATCACTAAATTGATCGTAATTATTAACACTAGATTGTCCTAAACTTCTCTCGTGCTGCTGTGCTGGACTGAATTCGTGATCAAAAGTTCTTCTTTCTTGATAAGCATTGAAGAAGTGAGGAGAATTTCCAGCGCCAGGAGACAGTGATATTGGACCTCCAAAATGTCCCATTTGGTTTTGGCGTAATGCAAATTGGGGACTTTGATCGGAGCTTTGTGGAGCGGTGGCATATTGGCTATTTGGGGTCAGCTGACAAGGAGATTGCGGCGTTTGATACGAGCTTGATCCATCTTGTCCCGGACTCTGGCGTGTTTGACCAGGACCTGATATATTCGATCTTGGACCAGCTTGAGAAATCGAAGCAGACTGATTACGGCATGATTCATATTGGGTAGGATTCAATTGTGGTAATTTCTTAACACTAAGTTCACTGAAATTCGGTGTCTGATATGCGCTTGTAGGAGTCACAGAATTATCTTGATTGATATTCCCCGAAGGTTGCTGAATACCCTGGATCGATGAGCTCAAAACGACACCAGAACTAAATCTGTCATAGTCTTGATCAGACTGTCCTAAAGATCTATTATAGCCACCAGGTGCGTAAGGACTGCCCGTCGGAGCATCGGGCGTTCTGTTTCCAGGTGATGAATGACTTGATTGTTTTGCCTGACTTTCCCAGCCCTGAGGAGGTATTGAAGAAGCCATAGTAACTCCTCTTTGAAAGCACCCATAAGACTGTCCAGTTTGATTTGTTATCTGATGATTAGATCGGCTCGTTTCCTCTGGGCCAGTTGTCATAAGACTTATAGAATAAAGACTGGGTGGTACTTTTCTGGATTCCTCGTTACTTCTTAAATTATCGACAAATGAGGTAATTAATTGTGGATCATCTTTTATATCCAGTTTTTTTAAACACCTGGATATTTCAGATTTCATTTTGCTATCGGTGGAACAACTGTGTCCCGATCTTTCGAGGTCGTACAAGCGTATTGAGAGACTCCCTTTTAGCTGCTTACGTAATGTCTCTTTCTGTGGATCTCCTTTTGGTGAGGGTAGACTATCGAACAATACTTCTACTTCTTTCTTCATTTTAATTTCCTCTACCGTTTCTTGTATTGCTCCTATACTAGGTATCGGTATTTTCGCTAGTTCACACATCAATTGATTTCTCACAATCAATGGGTCTTGGTTCTTTAGACTTTGGTCTTTATAATTCTGAAAGTATTTGAGTACAGCATCGTGCACTTGATTTATATACAACTGTCTAATTTCGTCATCTCTGTCATAATGGTATTGGACAAAATTCTCAATAATATCGTTTTTTAACTCATTAAATTGTTCTAATTTATCTTCTGAGGTATTCAGTGGTTCCGTTAAAATGCTACTTACTGTATTTTTAAGATCTTCTTTATATTCGTGTTTAGCTTTTTCCGCTTTCATCAATGGTGTAATTGATTTAAGTTGGTCTATTAGTTGATTTTTTTTAGCAGGTATGCTCTCTTGAAACTCTGGTCTTGTGAGTAAATTTGACAATAGCTTGTCTAACTCTTCATCCAATAACTCACAGAACATCAAATCGTTCTCAGAAAATTCTGGATCAGTATTTAGCTCGCTTATTTTCATTATTATACGTGTTATTAGATTATCTTTAGTGACTTTGTTTTCTTCTTCAGATAAAACTGTAGGTATATCTTGACACCATTTCTCAACAATTTCTATTATAGCATCTGCAGGCTTTTGTTGGTTTAGCCTAATACAACATGGTTTACCCTCAGGAGAGGAAGGTGGGCTGACCCAGTTCTTACCAGCACTACTTGGGCCAGCTGTTTGACTAGTACCTAAAATACCTTTACTCTTTTTAGCTTTAACTTTTGAGTCCTGAGTTTTGGGTTCGGTAGTAACGCATTTTCTATCTGCAACAGTTGATTTCAGTGTACCTTCTAGTTTTCTAACAAATTCTTCTATGTTTTTATCTTGTCCAGGTAGTAATGGTAATATATTCAGCCATTTTTCTGCTTCTTTGCGTATCTTCTCATTAGAATTTGATTGTTTTTCCATTTCATTTATTCGTTTCGCTAGAGTTGTTATAATTTTATCTCGATCTAATAATTCGTGCATACCAGTTGGTTCCCTAAGTGGTAGATTATCAAACCAAGTCTGTATATCATACCTAGTTTTAACTTCTTCTACTTCATCTGTGACAACTCTGCCACAAGGCCTTGGCACTTTAAATAGTGTGCTGTATAGTTCATTGTATATTTGATCTTTAGACATTGGCAAAGCATTTTTATTTTGTGCATTTTCAGAATATTTATTAATTTCATGTCTAATCATTTTCTCATATTTAATTTTAGTTCCATCGTTACCATGGTCAAAATTTTCCAAAATGAACATATTTGCAACATGGTTTTTATATATTTCAAAGCCTGGATCTAATTCCTGGATGCTTTGATAAGGATTAGGAATAGACGCATCAATAGTAGTCTCCAATTTATGTTTATAATTCTCACCTGCGGCGTTTACATTAGCGTAGGTTTTTGCCTCCAAAATGGTATTCATCAAATTAGACACTAGGTTCTCTCTTTGGTTTTGTAAATCAGAATTTTGAGGTACATTTTCTAATTGAGTATCTATCTCATCTTGGAACATTTCTTCGTACAGTAAATTATCGTTAAATACTCTAGGGTCAACGTTTAGTTCACAAATTTTCTGATACAAACATTTCGTTATATTATCTTTCATAGCTTTAACTGTTTCTTTGTCACCATGTAATGGTAATTTAATAGAAAAATTCTCTATAGCATCAACAACAACCTTGCCTGGGTCTTTATTACTTTTACTAATACAACACGGCGGTTTACGGTCTTTTGGGCTTTTAAGAGATTTATCTTTTCTCTCGGAAATTTGTAAACTTTGAGACGACAAAGACTCCATCGGGTCAGGCTTTTTATTGACTCTATCTATTCTATTTAACAATTGTTGTGTTGCTATAGGTAATACGATCTCTTGTTGCGTATCCAAAGGCAATTTTAAAATCCAATTAGTTACATATTCCACAGCATTTGAATCAATGTTAGAATCATTAGGATTGGTGGATTTTTTTACTGTTCTTTCAGCCATTTTTTCAGCTAGCTCGCTAATCATTTCAATTCTTTTATTTTGAGCATCAGGTTCGTTAGCTATAGACAAAAGTGGTAGATTTTTCAACCATTCGGATATTTCTTTGACATATTCTAACTCTAAACCAAATATTTTGACAGATTCATAACCCGGTATTGGTACATCAATGAATCTATTATACACTTGCGCTTTGCACAACGTATTTGGATCCTCGTTTTCATGTATCATTTTTTTTATTTCTTTTAAAAGACGAGCAGACCACGCTTCTAGTTTGACAGCGTCGTCGGCTATTTCTCTACCGTTCACACGGATGTATTGTTCAATGAATTCACTCAGGTTCTGTTCTATATTGCCAGTATCATCTCTGATAGATGAATCAGTTTCTATAGAAGTTGATGCTTCATATACACGAGCAGCAACAATCTTATTCAATAGTTGTTCAGCCATTAGTTGCTCATTGTGTTTATGTTCGGGTGGTATTGGTAGTTGATAGGTTCGAATTGATTGGCTTATAACAGATGATATGAATAAATCAAAGTCCATTTGTGTTGAATCTTGTAGTCTCTGTTCTTCGACCTCAGCTATGTTTCTTGCCAAATCGTTAACGAAATCAACTCTCTCTTTGTTACCTACTCTATTATATGAGGAAGCTATAGGTATATTTCTCAGCCAATCAGATATTAATTTAATGTATTCTAGTTCTCTGGATAACTTCGATGGTAGAAAGTCTTCATGTGGAATTGATTTCGACAGATTATCATAGACTTCTTTACGAGTTTGTGGTGTAAGTTTTCGTAATTCTACTTTGAGTAAGTGGCTGAACGCACCTCTAGCCATAGGGTCATAGATATCGTAATTGTGTTCCATGAATTTCATTATGAACTCTTTCATTGTGTTATCGGGATCTTGAACAGTTTCGTTTGTTTTATTGTCATAAGTATTAACTTGGGGCTGAGGTTGGTTTCTCGCTTCGTAGTAATCTCTTCTCTCACGCTTCATGTTCTGTACTCTGCCTTCTAAAGTTTCATCTTGCGGTGCATTTTTTATTTTGTCTTTTAGATTGTGAGATAGTATACCAATGTTTTCCTTTTCTTTTGGTTTCACAATGTGTATCAACCATTCATTTATATCCTGATCGATTTCACTATCTGGTCTTTTGTTTCTAAGCTTGTCTTGTAAATTTAGAGCTAGTTCATGGACTTGTTTATTGCGAGCCCCTTTGTCTTTCTTAACATAAATCTCTGAAGGCTGCTCGTTCATCCATACAGATATCTGATCTTCCAAAACATCTATACCTTTCGCTACAAAATCTTCTCTGCCCATTTCACCTTCAGTGTGTTTAATATTCTGCATAGTCTGTCGGCTTCCATGCTGAGGCCTGGTCAACGTCGGAATGGGTAGTTTCTTCAATTTATTTAAAAATTCTTTAACCATTGGCTTACAATCGTTGATGTTCTCAAAAAAATCGAACCTGCAAATCCATCTGTAAGTTATATAACTGAGGTATTTATCGCTATCAGATTTGAACTCTGGTGACAGTTGTTTGAGCTTTACTTCATCCATGATGTCACCAGCAAGATCGTAAATGATAGTTTCTTTGTAATTTTTATCTTCGTTATACTGTTTTGGTAAAGTGTTCATCCATGATCTAACTAATTCAGCTACTTTGTCCATATAAGCTACTTCTTCAGCGTTTAATTTAGGTATATCTTTGTTTATCGCTCTTTTAGGGGTTGAGGTCGCAGCAAACGAATACTCTTTTGATGTATAAACGGATAGAATACCTGATAATTGCGGCGTCACTGTGTGGTAACTTATAGCTACTGTGTTCGTTTTCACATTTGATTTCATACTTTCCGACATGTGTGTTTTCACTCTTGAATCTGAAATTTCATTGACTTGACTTATGCTACCGTTATTACGTATAGTATTGTTTTCGTTGTTACTATTAAATGTATGAACATCATCGATAATTGTATTTGATATTTCTTCCTCTATATCAACCAATCTGGTCATTCTAAATGGGCCTATACAGTCACTAACCTTCTCAATGCGATTAATTAATGCATTCTGGTCTATATTCTCACGTTGTCTAGGTTTAGTTTCCGACCTTATTTGTATACTTATTATAATGTTGGCTAACTCTTCGGCGCATCTATTCAAATACAATATTTTATTTTTAATAGGTGAAGCGTTTAGTGACAGGCCTTCTAATACACCGAATATGTTTCCTTTCAATAACAATTTGTATTTGGCATTGTGAACGCTCTCGGTCAGTAAGGGTGCCATTCCTTTCAACATGAGTTCTGCTGTTTGAAATATATCAATATCTTCATCATTCAATTTTACATTCAACCAATTGATTATCTCTTTTTCATATATATTTTCATCCACACTTAATCCGGTATGATTTGAATCAACGATAATTTCATTTTCTATAGTATTTGTCGCACTATTATGACTAGAGATTGCTGCTCTATATGTTATATCATTACATTCGTCTATGACAATATTACTACCAGTATTGACGAGGTATTTACTATTTAAATTATTTATTTTAAGCCAAAGATCATCTCTTAATCCAGAAGTAAATTGAATTTTATCATTCTCAGCTCCCGGAGACCACATTGGTAGGTTTTCTAAACACTCATCAATTTCATGTTTAACTTTAACTTCGTAATTTTGATCACCAGCATCTGCGGCAAGTCTATATATGGTTTCAATCAAATTATTTAAAGCATTCACTTGCAGTTCTTTGTCTTTGTCAGTCATGGTAATATGCATAGGTACATCTTTCAGCCAATGATCTGCTATCTCTTTCAAATGCTCTTTATAGAAACTTTTATCAGGAATAACACTTCTGGTTTCAGATATTCTTAAAATTTTACTCTCTCCTTTTATGTGTATTCCAGAATTTATAATTCTAGGTACAGGGTTTTCGATTTTTTTTTTCAAATAGGTGTCTAAGCGCGTCAGGTCTTCTGAGGTTAGATCAGTTTGTGCTGCGCGTGCGTCGTTCGATTGTCGGGTTATGAAGGTGGGTACACGCATTTTAGATAGGGTCGATGATGCGGAAATCTGAAATGTAATAAAATAATTTGTATGTTAAGTGGAAGTTGGTATATAGGTTCCTATAACATGCTTAGCTAAATCTCCAATTTCTAAATTTTGTTTAACAATCAAGATCACTTATCTCTACGGTAATCAAGTACCTACGTATGGTGAAGGCAAACATCATGTGAAAACGTGGACATCGTTTGAAAGTCGTGTTAAGTTCGCTAGCCCGCATTGGGCCAGCGGTGCTGGGATTATGGCCTGCATCACCCCTGCTAGGGATTATGCCCAGTACAGTAACGATGGGCTCACCCCCGATTGAGACCCTAAGCAGTGCACTGCAGTTGTAACGTTAAAAAAATGGGACAAGAGAAACCCACCACTGACCCTCGGCTTGTCAACTTTTCCAATTATAAACCAAACAAGTTTGATCGATAATTAAAGAAGCCAGCAACACTGAACTCCTCTAAGATGTTGGTCGAAAAACTCAACGAGAAAAGAACTATCACGAGTGACGGGACCCCAAATAAAATGCAAATCTACGTGAAACGAGGCGAATCTGAAAAAGTATTCGACACGTGTTTCGCCTCTAAACGAGTTATCCTCAGGACGGCTGGGCTACGAATGAGCTCTTTCATCACTAGAGGGGAAGGTACTCACAGATTGATTGCGCACTTTGATTATTGGGCTATTGGTGTGTAGGACTGAAGGTTGCTTCATGCTCGAGCCGACGGCGTGATGGTCCTGAATGTGCTTATTCCATCGCTGCTTCAACCTTGGACATTGGTGTTCGTTGCACTGGAAGAGATGCTATTGTAAGTTGCAATGTAGATGTTGAAACTGAATATTATTATGAAGGTACCACGTGAAGGTTATACGTTGGTTTTACGAAGGCAACACAGCGCCATGACCAGACAAGTTTAGTATTGTTTTTGTAAACAGATGACAAGCAACTGGCAGGCCCCCATACAGGATTTCGTTTTTCGGGATGCAATTTCGTTGATGCTTCGCCATTTTTGGATGATTTTATCTATATTTATAAAACTGGTTTAAAACTCAAAAAAATTAACAAGTTTTAGTTTGTTATCCACTAAAGCGTATTTCTCTGTTTGTGTGTTTAAACAAATTTAAGGACTATTTAAAAAAAAAGTGTTACAAGCAAAGATTAGCGGTCGTAAGTCCGCTTTTGCTCACACAACTTACAGAGCAGAACAAAACACTCGTGTTCTGGCAGAGCAGAAGACTCACGCTTTGCTACGTCATCACAGCAGCGCTTAATACACGCTGTAATATATATGTGAGTCTTGCAATCATGATCAGAGGACAGCGCAACAGCTTCCCAATACGTCTGCGCGGACCAATTTTATCAAATAACTTACATCTCTTTCAGAAAACTCTACCGGTCGGCTGGATGGAGACGAGTGAAAATTCTGTCTCATTCTCTTTAATGATAACATTCAGACAGACATATTACCTCGATTCGATTTCCATCATTCAAATACTTATGTTATAATAATAATACCAGCCCTTTTTAATGTCCCACTGCTGGGCACGGGCCTCCACGCAATGCGAGGCGATTAGGCCATAGTCCACCACGCTCGCCCAGCGCGGTTTGGCGGACTTCACACATCTTTCCAGGGATTCTCTCAGACATGCAGGTTTCCTCACGATGTTTTCCTTCACCGTTTAGCAAGTGATAATCGTGGTTGAAAATGAGATTCGCACGTGAAATCCAGAAATCCCAGAGGTGCGAGCCGGGGTTTGAACCTGCGATCCTCGTTACCGAGGCAAGCGTTTTACCAACTTGGCTATCACTGCTTACTTACGCTAGATCTATACTTACGTTAGATGACCTAAATTTATCAGCGAAGTTCAACAAGTTCCTCATGTGTCTGACGTCAAAATTCTTCACCAGCATCATATGGAGCTGTTCCTCATCCCTGGTGGGATGGTCTTCGAGCCCCATAACGTTTAATTTCGACTGCATTCTAATTGGATGTTAAGGGATTATCTGAAAAGGATGGTGACTGGATGCTGTACACCGGTCAGAAGGTTTAAGATGGGTTTGCATCCAGGAGTAGTCTGGGTCTGAAGGCATTAGAGTAGAAGTGAGTTGTGTGACGATGTCGCTTTATAATGCGTTTCAGCTGAAGCGAAACGAGTGGAGAGGAATTGACCAATCAGATCGTTTGAAATTAATGACGCGGGGACCTGATCTAGATTGTGGATTGGTCTTTTCCTCTTCCGTTAGTCTTTCCTTATCTTTACTTGAGGCAATCGAATCTTTAGGCATAGTCCATCTTTTTGGTGGACAGAAAAATATGCCTTACATAGATAAACCCTTTTTTATGAGACTTAGTACGCTTCACACTCTCAATATTAATCTCAAGTATCTATGACTCGGGTACAAACGTTCGTGCTCATCACACAAAGATTGTTCCTACCAGGATCCGAACCCGGGACCCTCGGCGCAGAAAGCAGGGTCTGGCGATATTTATTTATTTATCTTCATAGGAGGATAGGTAAATCTGAAAAGAGCATAACTAGAAGAGTACTGTGACGTACCTGTAAGATTGAATGGATCTACAGATCCAATCCTACAAATTTATTGGTAAGTACTCAACAACCTTCAGTCCATTTCACTTTAATTATTGATACGGTATTCACATTGTATTTTTTTATTTCAATTTAGTTATTAGAGGTTTTGGTGGTGCAATTAATTGATCATTGTGTTTTATTAAAAAAAATGGCAGTACTGACGTTTGTTTTGTTGCTTTTAATACAGATGTAATAAAGGTAGATAAAACCTCTTAATAAGGTTTGACTGTATCAAAAATAAGCTTTAAATTGTGGCCGTCCTAAAAGATTATAGCTATTTATAACTTCTCTGTCTCTGTCTTCATTTTTCTCCAAATATATGGATTATTTTCTATAAAATCATAAAATAAAATAATGTTCCTTTTTGTTTCGGTCACGTGATGAAAAACGCTCGGGATTGTTGGTTGATGCGCTGTGACGTCATACCGTCGTATTCAGTGTCAGGTTTACAGCCATTTATTTTTCAAAAGGGTCACGTGACTCGGAGGCCGTCAAAATAGTTACAAAATGCTGAGCTACAACTTTACCACCCGTTCGGCATGCCGTTCCTATGGAGAAGAACAGCCGAGAAACTCCATGGTTACTCTTTTTAATAAGATCTTTTACATTTTTGAGCAGTACATTGTTATAGGTATGTGAGAACAATGTAGGAACGGCTAGGCAGACTTTAGCAGCTACGTATAGTATTCCTATATTATAAATTCTGCCCTGCAGAGTAATGAGCTTAGTGATCTTAGTTTCCAAGGTTATCATACAAAAGTTGGACCACCAAATTCATAGCTATTCTAGCTAAGTACTCTTTTTTCTAAAAAAACATTGTCAACTTTGTATCTTTACATATGCTTTTTGATAGAAAAATACCAAAAGAAAAGAACATTGACAGATTCATTTTGACTTTTATAATATTCATAGGCAAAATTCTAAATTATCGTTTTTTTTATAATTTAGATCTGTAAGTTGTTAACTGAATTCGTGAATCAAATTTTATAAATTCCTGCGAGAAATGTAAGTACACTCAACATGCAAGTACTATGATGTATAATGCTATCAGGCCCTCGAGCCTCCTGCTATCATACACCTTTGCCATACCAAAAACACCCTTAAACTGTTAAGACAAGGCAGGAAACCGTGTGTGCAGAACATTGTTGAACATCAATCATAGGATCGGTAGCTGATAACATCCGTGAATATCAGTCATATGTCACCTACTGCTCTATTTACCTGTGGCGTATTTTGGCACATTGGGGCTATGTGCCCTGGACCTATAAGGTCAGCCGCCCTAGAAATTAACGAAACATCGGCAACGAGTGAGATAGCCCCCCAAAGCTGAGCGCTTACTCGCAGGCTGCCTCGCTCCGAGCATTGGGGCCATAGCCCAAGGTTAAATACTTACGTGATCAACGGACTAAAAATATTTATGCAATTTGTCTGAATAGGCCAATAACCCACGGCGACGACTGGCAGCCTTGCTATAGGCCAGACGGTTGCTACTCATTTTTAAGACTTCTGAAAATGACGGTACGTATATGAATTTTCCGCTAGCGATCGAGCGTAAACTAGTTTTAGACTGACGCTTAGGCATCGACTACGCCAAGAGATGTATCCTTCATTCCTTAATCGAGACTTGGATATAGTTCTGGTCGCCTTTAAGTGTAACCAGTAGTCTTAGTCCAGTGGCCCTTAAAGGATTCTCTTTTGATAGGCGGTGCAGCTAATAATAACAAAATTTCGTTTTACCTAAAGACCAGTAGGGTAAGCAGGACCTCCTAGTATAATTATAACGTCATCGAGAAAGCACGCTGTCATTGTCATACTTATTTATGAAGTCTATGGAGTGAGCGGGTTAGAACACGCTTTCGTTACCGCAACGCGACGTGAAATGATTGTGCTTGAGTCACAAGTCTACTAGATGACCGTCAAGACTTTAGAAGACTAAAAGATACTTCGCCCCCCTCAAAAGCCTAGAAAACTAAGGAGACCGCTATAAAACCTAGAAAATTCAAGAGACAAGGAACTCTAATCCGTACTTATAAAGTCTTTTTTCCAGCATATCCCCCTCGACCGCAGCTGATCTTGCTACCATGGAGGGTGGCGAGGGTATGGTGGCGGTGGTGCGTGGTCTCCGAGATTCTGGACTCGCGGTCACGCTGCTTGATGGCAGCAGGGAGTACACTCTGATGCCAAACGCTAGTGAGGACTTGGATCTTCGTCTTTTAAAAGCCATCTGGGGCACACACTTCTCGAAGCGAAAAAATCACCTCGTAATGGATCGTTTATGGTCAAGATAGCTTGGTGTCATGGCTTAAGCGTGGTGTACCGGCCCACTGTACCGGGTGGTCGATTCAGAACTATTTCAAAAGTGACCGATTCTATATTGCAGTGCCATTCATATACCAACTGAATCGATGATTCGATACGGCTACACAATCTAATGTTTCGACTCCCCATCGTTGTGTTTATAGAATACCTACAACATTCATTAAGTGATAATTAATAGCGAATCTATCCATACAAGACTCCTCGTAAGGCTGTAAATCGCGGGATTTTTTTTTTGTTGACCGTGGAAATCTTCGAAATATACCCGGCCTCTGTGGGAGAGGGTCGGGTTATGTGGAATTCTTACCCACTAAACCCCCCCGCCCCCCCCGGTGGCCGCCTTCGACACATGTTAGAGGGGCTCCGGGATCTCCAAACGGAACTCACCGGTGCCCCTCTTGTGCCTCGGGACTAGTCTGGGCCCCGGACCTTACTGGTATCGCCTCTAGTTCAAGCCTTGCTTAGTTTGGGACCATATTCCAATGCTGGGCTGCTATAGATTTTGCTCACGACAATGTTGTCCATCCAGTGCTTCAGAATACTTCGTCGTCTCCAGTCCGCGAGGTGGCCTCCTTCCGCGCACCGAAGCAGCAATCGACGCAGCACAATTCGGTATTGACGGATGCTGGAAAAGATAACTACATCAGGAATACAGGTGCTCAAGTCACTGACGGGAGATATGCTAGCATTTATAAGGTGAGTTTTCCGAAAGAAAACATTACCGATCGATTGTGACCACCTGGTGGTGTCACCACAGCTGGTGGTGCCCCTGCTTTCCATGTCAACCTTGGTAAGGGAAATCTTTGTGATGAGCACGAATGTTTGTACCCGAGCCATGGATGTTTAATATCAAATATCTAAGCAAATATATATTCTGGGATCACCCCATAGTATCGCAGGCATAACACAAGCGTTGTTTGATTTGGGACCGTACAGTCTTGGTGTTTGTGTTGCGATATTTACACCATGAGGCCTGTACTCCCCGACTAATATAACTGCTTTACCCTATTCATCTCTCTCTTTGGAAATAAGGTGTATAAGTTCAAGCTCCACTCGTAACTCTCTTCCCACCCTTGCTCTACGGTGTAGTGTAAGACCGTGTGAAGCTCACCAACACGCACTAGCCCAGCGTGGTGGAATATGGCTTATGTCCTCCTCATATTGAGTATTGTGCCCGATATAATGGGAATAGGCTCCCCCCTATTACATTGGGGTAAAATATCATCGCTGAAAGGTGCACTGAAGTGTACCTCTGCCTACCTTTTAGAGAACTACAGGCGATTAGGAGTTTATTTATCATGTTGTATATCGCTGTACTTTGTTTCATACAGACGACACATTGTCACGTCAAGCCGTCGTCACCTCCGACAGAGCTGACCGAGTTCCCACCACAGAGAGCCGAACTCTGTCCTGGTAGGTATCTCTTGAAAATGACTCACTTGTGGTGCAGATAGATATTGACTTAACTATTCAGGGCCCCAAGTCTGCTAACACAATCGATTCATAATCGAACAGCAACCGCATAGTGGACAATAATCTATGAAAAATGCTCTATATAATGTTCTCTATGGTTTTCTCTCTTCTCTATGGCGCCTCCTTGACATCGTTTGTTCTAAAAAGTGTTCTGAATATTTAATGAAATTATGATTATATAAACCTCAAGGAGCCTATAATTTCCACCCCAGGGCCCCAAGTCTGCTAACACAATCGATTCATAATCCATACAATATCTGTCAAAAATGACAGTTACTATGCGGTTGCTGTGCGATTATGAATCGATTGTTAGCAGACTTGGGGCCCTGGGCCCATGGTATATATACCACATAGTAACTGTCACTTTTGACATATATTGTAGTCAAAAGTGACAGTTACTATGCGGTTGCTGTTCGATTATGAATCGATTGTGTTAGTAGACTTGGGGCCCTGGATTAAAGAACCATGAAATTTTACTCGGAAGACGGATGTCTTCCATTCTGATCCAACATACCCTGGCAAGCTACGATCAGTTTACCAAGTACTTATCTTGATAGATATTTTCGCCTAATAGTAAAACAGTAACGACGACAGCTTGGTCTAGTGGTTTGAGCGTAGGCCGGTCGAGTCACTGCACCGGGTAGTTGCGGGTTCGACTCCCGCCTGGACAAAATTTCGGAAACGATCTTTTCGTAATGTGCTCTGGTCTGGGTGTTACTGGGATCGCCCCCAGTCCATTGTACGGTATCTATAATACAAGCGTTGCTTAGTTTGGGGCCATACAGTTGGTGAGTTATAAAAATAATACGAGTATTTACCTCAGTGTGAACTCCCCTGTATCCACGATTTCGGTTATTAATTGATACTTGCATCTATACATGCAAATAAATAAACTTGGAGTGTCTGTTTGTAATATTAAAATAACCACTTTTTACTAAGTGCATTTGGATGTATACACGGTACAAATACCAAAACATTTTTTTTTACAATTTTTGTCTGTCTGTCTGTCTGTTTGTTCCGGCTAATCTCTGAAATGGCTGCACCGATTTTGACGGGACTTTCACTGGCAGATAGCTGATGTAACAAGGAGTAACTTAGGCTACTTTTATTTTAGAAAAAAAAATAGGATCTCACGAAAAAAAAAAACAATGTTGCAGCGCAGCGCCTGATTGTTTGATAGCAACAACCTGCAATGCGTCCCGCGGGCTCAGAATGGGCGGGCAGGCTGTTGTCAACGGTTGTCTTTGTTAAATACCACGCGGACGAAGTCGCGGGCAACAGCTAGTTATGAATATAATCTGTAAATACAACGAGCGGTTGATTCGAACGTACGGTTGCTTAGACATATCGTTCTCGATTCGGTAACAAAAAAAAATTCTCAAAGATGGCGTAAGACACGACAAATTCAGTTGCTTATTGGAAAGTTCTGAATTGATCCGCTGTGCCGAAAGTCGGATGAGAAGGCAATGATATACATTCTTCTGACAGGTCACGGCAACTTCGAAGTTGGCGGCACTGGCAGCGGAGAGAGATACTCTCCCATCAAAGCCAATGGCAAGTTTCGGGGCGGCATGAGCTGGCCGGATAGAGGTACTATACAATTTGAATAGGTCAAGATTCTACGTCTTCCTAAAGCTATGTGAAGTTTGTACATCAAACTGCACTGATCCAGGGTGGTGACTTAAATCCTCCTGGCATTAAGGGGGAAACCTTGGGTGAAATATGGATGCAGTGTTGGCCTACTCCCTATGGAATCACAGGAGTGATGGTTTTTTAGGTTATAAAATGGCTACCACGAACTAGAGTGCGCTAAGACGTAGTGTCTGCCTCTCACAAGGTGAACAGAACACACCATTCGCGTTTCAGAAAACCAATTGATTCTAGTGGTGGACCATCATGTGTGGGAATCATTGGAGGAGGCCTATGTCTTGTTGTGGATCATGGGCATCTTTGGGCTGATGGAGGAATGTAACTATCGTGAGCCAGGATCTATAGCGGTCACTAGCAAATACGCTAGATAAGATCTACATCGAGTCCAGGTGAAGGTAAATAACCCAGGCCAGCCACACCATGTTTAGGCCTGGGCTATTCAGCTTCCCCTACACTTGTCTTAGTTTGGGCTGACATAATATATATTCTGCCAAAACGCATAATTTTTGAACGCGCCTTTGGTTGTAAACTTTACAAGCGACTTATGTCCAGGGGCTGTCTGCTCGCCAAGAGCTTCCCACGAGACGGATGCCTTCGCCAACTCCTTGAGGAAGTACCCCTGTGTGTCTCCTGATAGATCTTCAGAGATCGTGGAGAGACTTATCAACTATACTCAGTCCAGAGCTTGTAAGTTGGGTAAAATAACGTTTTTTTTTTATAACCTTTAAGACAGTTCATGGTAACTGTTGTAAATTTTCAGTTAAGTATCCACAACTTTACTGACAGAGGTAAGAGATTAATTTGACTATCATGATCATAGACATCAACATTATTATCAGAGTACTTATACTTAAAACAACGATTGTTGAATTTTATTCGACACTGGCTAAAATGGGGCTCTATTTTGTAGCGGATTGCTAGCTAAAAAAAATAAAGAGGAAGAAGAAGCTGGTAATGACAATTTGTAAGTGCCCACGTAGGCCTATACGAAATAAATGATTTGACTTTGACTTTGAAATTGGCATTCCAATTTGTACTCACGCTTAACTGCAACACTTAAGCTGATAAAAAAAACTAATCTTTTCATGTTACAGCAAAAACATACAGCATGAAAAACCAAACAACCCCACCGCGATCCCCCGCTTCCGACTCCTACCACAACCTCAGGTGCTCCAGAACAACCACGCCAAGGACCCCCCAGCGGTACGACCCTGGCAGGGATAGGACCAGAGTCGAGGAGTCTCCAACGAGGGACAGGGCCAAGAAGGCCGAGGGTGACGCACCGGAAGCCAGGAAGGCGTATTGCAGGAATTATGATGTGAAGTGCTTTAAAGACCTGTCCAAGAGAGTGAAGAACAATATTAAGATAATTTCTACATATGTAAGTATCTATTAATGCAGTACGAATTTTTTTCAAGTGTGCATGGTTGGTAAAGCCCGTTACGATAAGGACTAGCGAAAAATGCTTATAGTACTCTCGAGGCCAATTTTGATGAAAACAAAATAGCATCATTGGATTTTTGAAAATTAAATTTGCCACGCCAGAAATTGAAAACGATCAATTTGGAAAAAAAAACCACAAATGTCGCTAATAAGGATTCTTGATACTTATTAGCGACATTATAGCTCTGGGTAATATGGGTTATCACATACTGTAGTTTACCCAGTTTCGGTGTGTTCGTCTGGCGATATTATTATCATTTTTTTAGCCCTACCAACAAGCAGTATGTCCACCCATCAAAGAGTGCCACGACAATCTACCGCCACGAGTGAGAAGATTTACCGAGCAGCTCGTAAGTAGACATGACCACGGATCGACTAATAACTCTTACGAACAGATATTTCACTCCGCAAAGACGTTGAAACAAATAACGCCTCTAGCTTCAACGCAACAAAGTGCGTTTCAGCTCGCACACTGCTGCATTTTATGCGAACGTGGCGTAACTATGTGCGTTTATTTTTATCGCATGGCAATCTCTTCCAAGCGCGTTGCGGGCCGAACCGCCGGGTTACAGCGCGCTTTGCGGTAGGATCAGCGAGTGACGGATGCCTTTATTAATCGTGTTGACTATCGGACTACAAGTATAAGAATGGACAGCGGGTGTAGATAGTCCGCTTACATTTGAATTCAATATGAAAACGGATTCACAAACATTCCGACGTCGACAATTTATGACAGTTCTAAAACTTTCGATCTTGGAAAGACAGCGTGCGATCACTTCGAATTTATACAGGGTATTCAGAAAGAGTATATTATACAATAATTGTGTAATTAATGTTGTTTTGTGTGAGTAAATTTTGATTTGTTATTAAACAACGCGACAACCACAGTTGTGTAAGTAAATTTTGATTTGACCCAGTAGCGTTTGGCCACGCGCTTAGTACAGGCTGTTTGGCCACGCGCTTAGTACAGGATGTTTTTTTTTTGATTGACTCGTCGAACTTCCTCCATAGAATGATTAAATATGTTATAAATAAGCATTGGTTTAAGGCTATGTATACCCTCTCTGAATCACCTGTATAGAGGTTGCGGAAATCCATTTTGGAAGTTTTCGATTCCTATATCGATTTGAAATGATTTAAAATAGTTTCTCTCACTCTCTCTCTCTCGCACCGCGCACCACGTAGCTACCGCTGCACGCAAGTGCGAGATTATTCTTAAGCTAAAAGTTTTAAATGCTGTCCGCTAGAGGTGCTGTTCAATTCTCCGTACAAAATGTCTAAATACGGTAGACTATAAAGTATACGGTTAGCTTACGAATAATCTTGCACTTGACGTACTGAAACTGACTCATTGGTAAATATGTAGTTTACATGTAGTGTATATGTACATCTTTTCATAATTTTAACCATAAAATAATACTTTATAATTGTATTACAGAGCAACAACTCAGTGAACACGGCAATTCAAAGTAAGTAAGTTTATTAGAAGGTTATTTAGTCTTTGTCTCAGACATTGATAATGATGGTGATAGTGATGATATGATTGGCTGTATCCATACCAGCCGTGATGCCTCGGGCACACGTCCTGCGCAGACGACGACTGATAGATGACAGACAGCGCTTGGGCGAGGCGCCGCGAGCGTTTACCTTGAGGATCAGAAGCTGTACGGTTGGCCCGGATCCGGCTAATAGAGCTGCTGGTAGTCTTAACACTAAGCTATTAAGCAGCATCGTTTTGGGCTGGTCTTCGAATATGAGACCTTCAACTACCTTGGGCCTAAATACCTTGCACTTAAAGCGCAAATGGCTCTCTGTATGCGTTGGATCAATTTTGCAAGTACAGCTGTGAATTTTAAACAAATAAATAAATAAACTAAGTGTCTGTTCCAGCTGCTGTAAGGATGGTGTCAAGAGAAGTGGCCACCAGAGTAGCACCTGTGCCGAGCAGACGAACCGTAAGACATTCCATTTCGTAGATGCAGTAGGTGATAATAACATAAGCGATTGCCACTTAGGGTAAGCAGGAACTCCTGATGTAATTATAACGTCATCGAGAAAACATGCTGTCACTGTCATTATTATTTATGAAACTAGTGGTGTGAGCGAGTTGGAAGACGCTTACGCCGCAGGTCGTATTGTAGGTGAGGATAGATCCACAGTACACGTCTTGTTGCAGGTAGCCGTCCCACTCTCACCCACACCTTCCAACGCTTTCGGCACAACAGAAGGTGATTCTTATTTAATGGACACTAAAAAATCAACTCAAAAGACCTTTACTGTAAGAGGCAAATCGGTACAAACAGTTAGTTTCACTGATCTGACCGGCTCCGACAACGATTTTAATGTTCAAAATATTAGGAGAAGTAAATCACAAGAAGAATTGAGAATGACCGATGACTATTTCAAAAGGAAAGTGTTGGCTGTATTTGCTAATATCTCATGTGATGACAGAACGAAGGAGACGCTTAGAGATGAGTGCTTAAGGAGATTATTGAACGGTAAAGCAGCTGAAAGATCCCGTGCAACGTATAACAGATGTGTAGATACTATTCCAAGTATGATCCCTCAATGTTGTAGAGAATTTGAACAAGAACTCGTGGAGGATAGTAGAGCCTGTAACATGGGCGCATACAATAACATAACACAGGTATTTCACGCTCAAGTAGCTCCGTTTAATGTCAACGCAGACATTGATTTTGCAATCAAGGACTGGGTGGATGGTCTACCTATTAATATGAGAAATGTTGGCGGTGAACTCGATAAAAGAGAGATATTAAACAATATGGCCAACAAACTAAAAGAACTGATTGTAATTCGATTCAGAAATGAGATTGCCAATATGAAATCGGAGATTTTGGAAATGATTGAATCCGTTCCGATTGATACAAATGCTAGTTGCAACAGGAGAACATATTTGAATAAAACTGTTGACGCTTTGTTAGAAAGAATAAGAACAACATTTGTGTGGCCAAATAAAGAAACGATTCACAGGAATTCGCCGCTCAAAACACCGACAACTAATAAAAGTACAGGAAAGCACACACATCCGACCAAAGAACATTTAAAAGTCTTCGTAAGAGGATACCTATCGGAATATTTCAATAAAATAAACATGAATATTTCGGATAATCATATCCATGATATAGAAAACGTACTGGCAGACATCTTTACCAACGCCGTTGATCAAGGAAGCCATCAGGATGTGCGACATCAAATAAAATACATACTAACAGAGATTGGAAACTTAACAGATGACCAATCAAATGACTTAACTAATATGTTACTTGAGAAATTCAAGAAAATAACAATGACAAATAGTTATAGTCAAATATTTACAGTGCTTCAAAATACATCACACCATTCTAGTACTATGAATAACACAGACTTCAGTATCGAGGGACTGTCTGAAGGAGATTTGAACGCAAATTTAGATATTTATATGAATCAATTGTGCGTGCAAATAGATGATTGGCTAACAAACCTAAATGTAAATCAAATACAAGACAAAGGTTTTAAACAAGTTGTAGTTCACGACCTAGCCAGCGATATTATTGATAGACACAAATATTTAGAATTTAATCCTGCAAGCAGAGGAACCGATGATGAAGAAATAGAACAACTGAAGTATCAGATATTTAAATGGGTAAATAAATTAGTAGGAGAAGACAACACTGAAACAATACAACATGCTCAAGAATTGATGACAAGAATAAGAACTATCCCCGTTCCGATGCTAATAATACCTGCTAACACTGCATCATTAAATCAAGGTCAACGTAGTGCATGTCCTAGTCCCCAATGTCAAACTTCACTCTCAAAATGCAGTCTCAATGAAATGACTCTTGATACCAGTAATAATGGTAGAAGGAACAGTAGTCCTGGAGGAATAATCTCCGCTCCAAATGTAAGTCAAGGATCCGCCTGCCCAAGAATGAATACTAATACTAATACAAGCAAAATGTCTAGTTCTGCAGGGCACAAAAGTATCCCTCAAGGAACCAGGTCTGAGCTCGGTCCGACAGTGAAAAGGAACACCATTTCATTGCCTTCAAGTCCCCAAATTAATCGTAACTTACGAGAAAATAGAATGAGCTATCCAGGAGCCACTTCTGGAGCTATGACTCGCGGACCTAATATTAGTCTTCCAGCTTTCGGAACGAATCCCGGTATTGAGACAGGACCGAAGGTCTTTCCAAGCAAAAGTGACCCTGCAGGAAAACCGCAAGTGGCGAATGGGTTAATGAATGAAGCGTCTGGTTCTACTTCTTTGAGAAGTAATATGTCAGGCCCTCAACCCACATGTTGTCCTGAAAATGACCCCAGTGCAGCCTCAATCAAACAATTAAACGATGAATTTGATGAATATCTGAAAAACTGGGTGAAAGAAATACCAATAGTTGTATCAACGCCAGAAGAGGAAGCTGTAGCTGAAAAAGCCAGGTTAGGAATCTTTAACGGTATATGGAAAACAATAACTAGACTGCAATTTGAGCCGTCGATATTATTCAACCGTTTTTACTATCAAGACGTATTAGATGACGAGATAGAAGACCTTATTAATATTCTCCCGAAAACTCCTGAACTAGAATCAAAGAAATATGCTCTCAAGGCTAGGTTGATTGAAAAGACGTCTGATACTACCCGACAAATTATGGCTATAGCTGATGCCGCTACGTACAAACACCAATTGGTTGAAAACGTTGAGAATAGTCTACCAAATGTTGATAAAACTGAGGAAAACCATACAAAAGTAAACGAGGAGCTTCAAAAACTTTGTTTGGCTGATGAATACATTATGTACATAAGATACAAAGATGACGACCCAGTCAAAGCGAATGTTTACAGGAAGAAATTGATAAAACACGTTCAAACACTTATTGATGATTTTAAGAAGAATCATGGCAAAGAATATAAAGATATTGATCCTGCGCTCTACGTGAACGAAGTAGTCAGTGCTTTGAATAAAGTACCTATTCCAAGTGAAAATACTATAAGAGAAGAGGCTGATGAGATTCTCTTAGGTATAGAGATAGAACAGTGGTTCTCAGACTTGCCGCATGTTGAAAACAATGATTATATGTTTCAACTACAACACAGGCGACTTAGAGATGCTCTCACAAAGAAAATACATGAATTAGAAAAAGAGAGAAACCTATCAGATTGTGTAGCTTCGAAAGAACTAAAGCAACTCATTGTTAAATTTCTTGATAAAGTTTCTTTACAACAAGGCACAGATATAAATTTTATTACGGACGAATTGACGAACAGATTAAAAAATAGACCCAGAGATGGTGTTAGGAAAAAGTCTGTCGCATTTCAAGAACCTCATGATTTTCAAGAATTTCAAAGTAACATGCAATGTTGTTCAACCACGAGGAGAGACCAGATCGAGAACGACTCAATCAGAAGACGATCAGTAGGCTTCCAGGAGCCACAGGATTATCTAGAGTTTAGTAAGAACATGCCTTTCTGCTCCAGTTTTTCTGAACAGCCACCGACCTTTAACGATAGTCCGAGAAGCTGGCCTAGCATTCAAACATCAGGAGAACAATGGCTGACTTTAGAAGAATCTAGAATACCTCAATCTATGGCCCAAAGTGGTGGTGTGGGCCAGACTCCTCCGCTACCAACTCAATATAATAACATTCCTCAGTCCACTTTCAGCGGACCTACTTGTCCACATAACACTTTGCAAAGTAACATTCCTCAGTCCACTTTCAGCGGACCTACTTGTCCACATAACACTTTGCAAAGTAACATTCCTCAGTCCACTTTCAGCGGACCTACTTGTCCACATAACACTTTGCAAAGTAACATTCAAGGTCAGAATAGTCTTCCAATATATCAGAGGCCGCAAGATTCAAACATGGCAGGTGGTAATTTAAGCAGTCAAAGAGCAGGCGCTAGTGGACATTACTCCAGAACTGCTTCCACACTACGCTCCACAAGCCAATATGCCCAAGATGCGATGGGATCTTCCTATAGGACTACAGATAGAGCACAGCAGCAGAATAACTCTGGAATGTATCCCGCACAACAGATTCATAACGAGACAGTACCAGGAAGAGTCAGAAGGGACTCTCAACAAATGCAAAGACCTATAGAAGGAGTAAGGAGAATGGAGACGGAGGATACGGAATCTGAAACGGACAGAGACATATGTAGATGCAGGGAGCGCTTTAAAAGGAGAAGACGCAGACCAATGATATTCCCTTGTGGGGAATATGACATGAAGTGTCCACAGTTTATACCCATCAGATGTCCTTATGCGTATTTTTTCTGAAATAGTGACGCTGGAATTGAATTCGGTAGTTGGGGATTTAGGTTAACTAGGCAGTCCAATAATACATATAATAAATACTATCAATGTAGGTAAATTTTTAATTGAAGTTTGTACTCTCAATCAATCTTGTATAACGCTTAAAATTATTTGACATACATCTTATTGTTTTGACTCGTATAAAAATAATGAACTTACTTATTTTTTCTATTATAATAAAACACTATTAAATTATTAATCCATTCTGTATTTTAATTACTTTTGATAATAAAGTTGTAATTCGACTGTTCAAATTTCAGATGTTTTGATGAATCGCATCCATCACAATTGTTTATCTGTGAGTATCCATAACCAATGGTGTGGTAAAAAACAATTTAAAAAAACATTAATAATTGAAGTAGGTTGTACAATTTCAGGGAACTGAACTGAGGACAGAAACGGAAATCACTTCAGAGCACATGAAAGAATTTGAAAACATGAAACAAGTTCAAACAGCTTTCAGTACAACTGACGTGGACCCCATGAAATGTAAAATTAGCAAGAGAAGTCACTCTGATGAAGAATTAGGTGACAATTCAAGAAGATACAAACGCAAAGAGTTAAAAGAAGAGATCTTGGAGTGGATAGACGTATACAATGAGAAATTGAAAGTTAAATTGTTGCGGGAGAAGATGCAGAAGTTAGCAGAGAAGATAAAGAAGCCAGGCGAAGAAGAAAAGTTACGAAAGAAAATTGAGAAGTATTTAATGAGAGTACCAAGCCAGCCCGATTGCGGAGAAGACCGAATAGAATTCAAAAGACAGTTACCTTATAACATTATAAGAAGATTGAAAAAGATTTATACTAAATCAGATGAAAGCAACTTCACTAGAATGGAGTCCTTGAAGATCTACAGCAATATAAAAAGGGCTGTCATGGATTGGCTTGTAACAATACCTGTCAAAAGACAAGAGTTCTTAGGTAAAACTGTCAGTAAAGACGACATATTTAATTATCTAACTGGTAAATTAAAATCTGTTGTTATTGACAGACCTAATTCAGATGTAGAATATAAAAAAGTACTTAAATCAAGTATCACTAATATTATGGAAAGTTTACCAATTCTTTGTGATAATCGTATTAAAAGTTGTAAGCTAGCTGATGACTTGGCCAATGATATATTGAATATAAGTACTACATTCCCCAATAGATACGTTCAACCGACTGTGAGAGAGTTGAAAGTGTTTATTGCAGACGAAATATCTTATTTGATTGAAAAATCAAACATCAATATAAATACAAAGAGGATGAAGTACTTAGAAGCAGAATTGACTGATGTTCTTACTGGTGTCAGTAATACAGATGATATCGTTACTGATGACGTCATTAATATATTTAGAGATATTGGTAAATTACCTGTATATGAAGCTAAGCTCATGACCGATATCATTATAAATGATTATAAAACTTATTTCTTTCGAAACGATAGAAACTCTGTGGAAAAAATCCCTTCTAGAGTTTGTTCAGTGCATCAAAACGCAACAGGTATACCTATTTATAATGAAAAGTCATGTATAGATCAACTTATCGATGAGATCTATGATTGGTTCCATGATCTACCAGAAGATCTATGTATAACTAAAGAAAACCTAAATGAACAATTAGTAAATGACTTGGCTCAGAAAATAATAAGAGGTGTAAGCATAGGTGAGGCGGATTTCATAGACACGGAAGTTGATATCTGGACAAAAAAGGTTTTCAAAGGAAGACTAAATAAAGATATTGAGGAACAATTAAAATATAGATTAAGAAACGTGCTGCATGAAGAGTTCAAAGTTGAAGAAGATCCAAAGCATGAAAGACTTGTCATTAGACGTTACGAAGATATAATTGATGAATGGCTAGACCAAGCTCTTGCAGAAACTAGAAAAGCAACATCATTTTTCAAAATCAGAAACGAACGCATACATGATTTAGCTATAAGACTTTACAATTTGATGCTATTCTTAAACAAGTCCAGTGAAATGATCACTAGAAAGCTTCAAGATGTAATTTTAGGTTGGATGAAAACACTACCTGTAGATTTAGTCAATAAACAGATTAATACAGATACATTTGCAGCAAAATTGGCCGAAAACATAGAAGCTTGCGATATTTACGGTATGAAAGAACCAGAAGCCGTTGCAAAATTTGAAACAAGTCAGTTAGAAAATTTTCTAATCGATTGGTTAAAGCAACTACAACTTTACAAAAATAAAAGTTTTAAAAATAAAGAGATAATGGAGCTTATTATGACTAAATTGGCTGATAAATTATATAACTTTACAAAAGATGGCAATTTGGATCCTAATGTAGAAATAGTACAGTATGTAAGGATGTTGGATACGAATCAGAATGATGAATTTGTACTGAATACAGCTATGAAACTCAAACAGTATTTACAAAAACTGAATATATTTGAAAATTTGGGAAAGCATATAAACCCGGAAGATGAGTTTTTGGTCGCTAATATTAACATTTGGTTAAAATATCTACCGTTCGATGTAAAACTCGTTAAGAACTTTGCATCTCGTAAAATGGAGTTTGTTGAAGAATTAAAAAGTTTGAAACTATTGGGAGCTAGTGATGACGTTCAGAGAGAAACAATTATAAGATTTATCAGGAGCCTGCCACTTACCCATAACACCTACCAATTTCTAACTGACGAAGCAAATAAATTATTACATAATTTACATATATCTAATGGAGATGCATCTACACAACCAACGCATAAACATAATGAAATTATCCGATGTACAGTAAAAGATTGGTGTAAAACACTACCCTTGACTTCCGAATATAATCCAAGAGAATTACAGCACTTTATCGACAATGTGACAGCACAAATAAGCAAGCTTACTAATATTATAAATCCAGAATATAGTTTTACTAATGGAAATTTGCATAGGGAAATCATTAAACATCTTATGAAGTTACCCTTAGAACACACATATACTTCACATACAGAAATTTTACACATGGCAAACGATCTTATAGAAATGCTTAACGAGATAAGACATAGACCAAAAATCAATGTAGCAATGTATGGATTTTCAATAAAAAACAACAATACAGCTGGTATAGATAACAGCATACAAAGTATTAATGACGGCGATATTAAGTCAAATTTAGATAATTACTCAAAACAATTAGTCGGACAAATTAATGAATGGCTCCATGATCTACAAGTTCCTGACTACAAAGAGCAGAGTTTCAAAGAAGTAGTTATCAACGATTTAGCTGCCGACATCATCGATAGACATAAATACTTAGAACTAAACCCTGCAAGCAGAGGAACTAATGAAGAAGAATTAGAAGTTTTAAAATATCAGATATTCAAATGGATTAATAAATTAGTCGGTGAAGATAATCTTGTAACAATAGAACACGCTTCAGACTTGATGAATAGAATTCAGGGTGTACCTGTACCAATGTTGGTAAAAACACACGGAAAAATACTACCGAGTCCAAATGAAAGCGTTAAATCAAGATCTTTAAATAATTCACAAAAACCAGTAGATGTAAACCAACCACATAAAATTGGATCGGGGATATCTAGTGGTAGTTTAGAAGAGCAACGACAAACTTCAAGACAACTAAGCAGTAAAGGTGACTTAGGACTTGCCAGTGCGCCCAAATCAGTCAGTAAAAGTTCTCAGAATGAGGTTTTAAGGCAATCCATTAGCAATCCAGATGAGCCAAGAATCAAATCTGTTAAAACAGTATCGCAAAATCAAGCAAACACATTACCAAAAGTATATGACAAATATCAAAAGATATTCATTGAAAAATCGAATGAAATAGTCAATGCAGCTATACCTGATGATAAATCCTTAGCTGAAATGGCAAAAACTGGGATATACAAGGGTATTCTTAACAGTATCTTTACTTTAAAATCAAATCCCGATATAGAAAACGATTATGCTTGTTTTGAATTTATGATGGAAGACAAAGTTGACGAATTGATACACTTGCTACCTCACACAGCTGAGCTCGATAAAATGAAACACAACTGGAAAATAAGCATACTACTAGCTGCTGTAAATATGCTTAATCAGATACACAGCGTGACAGACAGACCGAATTTTAGACGACAATTAACTAAAAGACTTAATAGAAAAGCTCTAAAAGATTTAGAGGATAGAGAATGTTTTGGACTCCAACAAGGATTCTTAGTGGAAATGGCTAATGATTACATTCTTGAAACGAATTATAAACAAGATGATCCAATCAAATCAAACATATATAAACAGAGGTTAATGAAGAAACTTGACGATTTTGCAAATCATATATCGAAAGAACACAAATTATCTTTTAAATACATCAACAGAGTTGCTTTAAAACAATTAGCTATGAAAGTTTTGGATGAAGTTCCAATACCAGCTCATGATATTTTACAAGAAGAAGTTGAAGAAATTCTATTGGCCGAGGAGATAGAGCAGTGGTACAAAGAACTGCCTACTCACCCTTACCTCAACGATATGGATGTGTTACTAAGAAAGCGTTTGATTGAGATACTGGCTAAGAAACTGAATGAAATAGACAAGTGCATGCCTCGAGAGGACCCCTCGAAAGAAAGACTGATGAAGCATGAAATGACAATGTTTTTAGAACGAAAAGGAAGGTTACAACTTGATCAAGATTTGAACATAAATTTCATGGTGGATGAATTAAATAATAGGTTAAAAAATAGATGGGTGGATAAGCCCGTAGACTATGAAGCTTTTGATAAAGACAAACCAGTTAGCTCCACATTCGCTCGTTTCGAAAACGATGATATTTTACCACCTGTGGAGGCTGCTAGAGACAGCGATACTGCGTATACCCAAAGCGTTGAGATGCCAAATGATTATAGAACTTACACTCCTTCAAATGGGGCTGAAAATGGATTTCCAAGCTGTTGCCAAAGTCATCAATCTTCAAGAGCATACACACCCAATATGGTTCAAAATCCAGCTAATATAAATCTAATAAGTCCACATACAGGTGGTTACTCCTCGAATCTAGATGCGAGAGGAGGAGCAAACTCTTACGCAGTCAATCAAGGAAATCAGACTTACACAAAACAGCGTAAGAATGGTGACAGAAATGTTTATGATGGAACATATGATGTTAAAGGTGAATAGATAACTTTATTTGGTAGCATTACGAGCGATGTCAAGACTCAACTACTACATCGATGATTTACTGACAACGCTTTTCATTGTGACCTCGGTTTACATGCCACCACAAAAATGAGAGGGTACCCCCGTGGAGGTAACCTCTCAGTTTTGTGATGGTCTAGTGAATGTCACGTATTTCTTTTTCAGGTTATACATCGAAGAGAATTGACATGCCGGTAGAAGAAGAAGATGAAGAAGATGATTTTAGAATTCGAATGAGATGCAAATGCAATGTGAGACGTAGCTATGTGTGCTACGATTGTGACGAAGATTTTCACAAATATGTGCCGTGTCGATATTACTTTTAAGATTGTGTTGTGATTTGATGTTTTGTGTGGCAATAAACTAAAAGTTCAATGTTATTTGTTTGTCATAATAACTCTTTAGTTATCCTCCCGCATTCTGGATGTACTCTTTGGCACATCCAGGATGCGGGAGGTAGTGTGGTCTCTCATCACGATATCAGCGCAATAATAACAATCGCGACGCACCCTCCACGGAAACATTTAAACAGTCGAAAAGAACTGCTTCAAGCCATGGCTGCATGGTTAACTAAACAATCTTTTAAATAATTATTCTTTACTAGTTGTTATCCGCGACTTCGTCCGTGTGGTATTTAAAAAAAAAGTTTTTCTAAAATAAATGTAGTCTGAGTTACTCCTTGTTACATCAGCTATCTGCCAGTGAGAGTCCCGTCGGAAAATCGGTCCAGCCATTTCAGAGATTAGCCGAAACAAACAGACAAAAATTTAAAAAAATGTTTGGGTATATGAACCGTGTATACATCCAAATGCACTTAGTAAAGAGCGGTTATTTTAATATTACAAACAGACACTCCAATTTTATTTATTTGTATAGATATTGTTATGAGCCAATTTCCATTCTAGTAGCAACACATTTGACTTTAAAATTGTTGGCTGCTGTAGCGCTGATTTTCAAGTACATTTGGAACCGATAGATAATGTTAGTATCCAGCTTAAAGGGAAAAACTGAATATAACTGGAATGAACCAACATGCGGTTGGTCTCCACTAAGCTCGTATCCTCAGTGTTGTATAGAATCGAATCAATAAAAAAAAAAAAAACCAAACTTAAAATCAAATACAATTTTACTTCAAAAACAGCACAAGACAATCACTTCCTAAAATATAAGTAACTCGGATGCGGACACTGAACCACGTTAGCACTGCATTTAGCGGAATGTTTTGACGTATTATGATTGCTAGGATTGCAGGACGCGCAGAATCTATTTCTTCTCTTAGCTGCACAATTTGAAAGTACCCTTTCTCTGCATCTGCATCTCGATCTCTCTTCTTTCCTTTCCCTCTCCCTCGAGTACGGTCCGAAATCATCGTCAGAGAGTATCATATGTCTGTTACAGTGTCCCCAGAAATCGTCGTCTTCGGGAAATCTCACGGAACTCCAGTCGAAGTTTTCGGATTTTTTATCCTTCATATTCGGGGATCTCATATCGTCAAAGGAACCTAGACGAGTGACTCTTTCCTTGCAATATCTGCTTGTGCTTGGTCGTCTATTTTCCTGATCTGAGCTGGACATTTGTGGGGATTGGGGACAGGTTTGAGGTTGGGAGTACTGTGCACGGCACGTCGGTGAGGGCTGGCTGCAAGGAGACCTTGGTTCTCGCGAACCGCGGTAGGTGTCGCAAGGCGTACGGCACGGTATCTGGTGGTTGGAGTTGCCGGCTGAATCCCAGTAGTATTCTTTAACTATGATCTGATGAAAATGAAGTTGGTTAATAAAGCTTTTGATGTAATTTTCTACATGGTGATCCCGGTAGTTCTGTTTCTTAGTAACGGCTTTCGCTTCGTATGAATATCGAAATTAGGGAAGACTGAACCCCTAAATCAAATTTTATTGAAACGAGTATAGACTAGGAAGAAGACAGGTCAACTCAAGTCGAGTTTGGCCGAAAGGAGTTTTATACAAAGACCCTTTCAAAAATAAAAAGTATTCTATTCTCTCTTATCCCGTCTGTACAAAGCGCCTGAAAGGTATTTAGGCACCGTAGGGGCATAGCGGCCGCCCCAGCCAGGCGGGTAGTATGCCTGACGGGGCGGCCGCTATGCCCCACGGTTATTGTCGGGAACTTGTTAGGTGCTCCGAAAACACCCATAGCGCGTTTCAGGAGTGTATTGAGAATTGTCAATTATACTGAATGCGTCTGCAGCGCCAGCTGCGTAGCTTGCGGCGCGGTTGAAGAGGTCGCTACAATATATTGTGTAAAACCATTACCTGAGGCTGCACATCGTTATAACTTCCATTACATGGACTTAATGAATCCACGCAAGGACTCGCCCCACACGTCCTTCGTCTGTTCCGTCGGGACTGGGGCGTGGGTGACTTCGGTGTCCCACAAGGTATTTGACATGACGGGCTCTCTCTCAGCCTATTAGTTGCAGACTTGTAAGGTCTTTGATGATGCCCTGGACACACTGAAGGGACAGACTTCATTGATCCATAATCCCTGATTTCTGTCTGACTCCCTGTATCAATGCAGGGGCTAGGTGACGTGTCTCTACACGGCCGCTTCGCTAATTTCGATCTAGCTTGCTGAACTCTTTCTCTTATTCTGTTCAGATGTTCTCTGTCTTCTCTCGTGAGAGAGCTAGGACATTGAGGAGGGTTCATGCAAGTATCTGTGCATGGTTCAGGAGGCTGCGGTCTCTCTTTTACCGTATAATGACATGGCCCGAGGCATGTGTCTGAAGCATCTAGCTGCAATCTTGTTGATGCATCGAATTTTCTAGAATCCTCTGTACTTTTCAATCTATCAATTAGATCAGTAATGTAATGCTCTATGGAATCTTTACCGCCAAGCATAGGAAGCTTTTGAAGCCATTTTTTTGTTTCTTTCTTCATTTGTTCCGTGTAATCTGAATCACTTAACTCTCCAGCGTTTTCCAAGTCGTGTAAGCGTTTGGATAGTACTGAAATCATTTTGTTTAAGGTTGATTGTCCTGTAGGTGTTTGTTCAGCAAGTGGAAGACATCTGACCCAATCAGTAATTACTTCTTTCATTCTAACGTGTTCCACCTCAGATCTCATGGATTCATCGTTAGGCAAAGAAACTGCTTTCAGTACAGTGTACAAATCTTGATTTAGTTTGTTACTACAAAGCGGTGCTGTTGGATGTCTTTGCAGATAATTATTGCAGAATTTCATAACTTCATCGGCAATTTTCTTTTTCAATTTATTTCTTAATTCATCATTGCCATAAGTGTAATTAAGGTTAATAAAAGCGTCAGCCACTGCATCTTTGAGTACTTCTAATGAGGTTTGATCTTCACTCGATAGATCTATACCAGGAGGTATTGATCTGGATATCGCGTCTCTAAGTTGTTGCTTGTACATTTGTCCAGCTAACTCATTCTGTGTTTTCTGTTTAGCTTCTTTTATCTTGTTCACTACAACATCTTTAATTTCCGCCAATTGTTCATCATCTATAGGTATGTAATTGCGTATTTCACTCAACAAATTATCTATTTCATCTCTCAGAACGTCTTCGTATAAGAAATCATCGTTCAAAATTTCAGAATTCAGATTTAGTTGACATATTTTCTGCAATATCTTATTGGCGAGACTATGTTTAATGTTTTTAATATCATCTTGACTTAAGCTGTCATCGAATGGTAGACTGTCACACCAGTTTTCAATGAAGTCGTACAATAAATTTGGAGGTTGTTTATAACCCGTTTTTGATTCAAAACTGGTAGCGTTCATCTTGCTCGGGTCAGAAGATTGCAAGATTCTTGTAAGCTCCTCAATTTTTTCATCGAAATCAATATCTTTGGATGGATCCAAGGGCGCTTTCTGTAGAAACTTATTAATTTCATTTCGAATAGCTTGAGCACTTGCCTGCGGTCCTAATTCTATTAGTTTACTAAATAGTTCTGATATTAAATTCTCGTATTGTTGTTTCTCTTCAGCGTTTTTGAATTTCACTGGTAAAGATTCGATCCATTCATCAAATTTATCTTTAAATGTGTCCGACGAGCTTTCCTTACCTGTAATGAAATATTTATGAATCTTGGACCTAAGAATAATACCTAGTGAGGCGCCCTCACCTAACACCTCACTTATTATGTTACGAGCTCAAAATGTAAAACTTATACTTAATACTTTATAATTGGCCTCAACATTATTGGTCTATTTTTGTTGGTTTTCTTCATTTTAGGACCAATGGTTAACGGAATCAATAGTTAAACATATATAGTGAGCATGCCTGCCTATTTTAAACTAATTTTTTTTTCAATAACGTCTCAGCTGTTTCGTGCATTTTAATTGACATTTCTGGTATAAACGAACCGTTGCTATTCCTTTTGCCGCTTTGCCTTTTAGAAGACTTATTAAACATAGGAACATCAATCCCATTGATCCTATCTCTCAACTCTGCAATCTTAGGCGTCAATGCACTTAGATCTCCATCGTCGAATAAATGATTCATCCATCTAAAAACTTGATACTTTAAACATTCCAATTCTTCTTTAGCTGATGATTTAGCATCAGGATTCAGTTGTAAATATTTTTTCCTTTCAACTATATCCGTAGCTAAATTCTTAACTATCGTGTTTCTGGTGTTTTCATCATTAAAGTCTACAGGTAACTCTTCTACCCAATTATTTACTATATCTAATATTTTATTGAAATAATATTCTCCTGAATTGTTACGGTCTGATGTTTTTAATGGAGTATCGGAGAATTCATCATCGTCATACACGGTCGACAATGAAGGTTCGTTTAAGATTTGTGGTGATTCTATACCATCTCTAGGTGTGGAACTAAATGCTGCTTCGCCTCTAAGCGCAGGGGGTGTCGATCCCGACTTTAAGCTCCCTTCTTGGTTGAATTTAACATTATATTTTTGCAACAAATCTAATATTTCACCTTTTAAGTAACCTTTCATGTCTTGCATTTGGCTAGGAGTCGCAGAGTATTGACTGTCATTGCCTTCGTTGAACCGTTGGATTATACCATTTATAATTTCATTGGTATCATTTTCTGTTAGCTTGATTTCATTTATTAAAATGTCTAGTATTTTTTTCTTTATAGCTTTATCTCCCCGTATCATCGCCAAAATATCTTCCGGCGATACATTCTCTAGTGTTTGTTTGATTTCATGTATTTTATGCTGAGGTATTTTAATGTGTTCTTTTGCTATTGTATCATCAACATAATCTGATATGGACCTACTTAAGTTAGAGTGGTTATGTTTCCCAGTAGATTTAGGTTTGTTTATAGGACCGTCATCTTCAGACGTCAGACTGCCGTTTTTCCTTCTCTTTGCTCTTCTATCATCTTCAGGTACATTGTCTCGTTTCCCACCGTTTATTTGTAAACTGTATATCATTTTCTTTGCTCTCCGTTTGTTAACGATTTCAGAGTCTTTTAATACATCTATTATTCGTTCAATAATGTCGCTACTCATGTCGCTTATAACACCTTTGTGTAGATGAGTTTCTCTCGTTAAAACTTCGAGGATTCTTAATCTAACATTGTTAATGTCAGATGATATGTTTTTCAGAACGATATCGGCTAATTTATTTTTCAAACGATTTATTTTGTTTTTGGGAATCCTGGTCGGCGCATTGTCCAAAGCGTTACTAATTTCTTGTAGTATGCTTTCATATCTCATATTTGTTTTACCTGTAATATGATTATGTTGGACTGTTTAGCTAAATCCTATAAAGTCTGTTTTATGTTATATTTCAAATTGTAATTTAAAAATAACTTGTGTTCAGAGTTTTCAGAACTTCGGTACGTCGATACAATACTGGTAATCCCACAACTTTTAATAAAAGTTTTTATTACTTTGGCATAGCTTTGCAAACCATTTTTAGAAGTAGGTTATTTAAATGGATGAAACTTTTCTATTTTATATTATTTATTGAATCTGTTAGTTATTCATACAAAATTATTATTTATTATTTCATTTTAAAATTATTTGAAAATTATATGTACGGTATATACAGACTAGATATTTTTCGGTGCTCCGCCATAGTCTTGTTTTATTTTCTTGAAAACCTCATTCTTTTTGAAATAAAACTAGTTTTTCGAATTTTATCGCATTTATTTTATATTTTTACATTCCTGACGTTTCGGCTGCTTTACAGCAACCATGGTCACGGGAGGACTGAGGTGGTTGACGTCCTAGTGTCATAGTTTGAACCGGTGTACCCTCATATTTAGTTGTTGCTTGCGGTCAGATCTATTTTCTCTCTTTTTTGTTCTTTGTCAAGTTTTTGTCCTGTCATTTCTTGAGCTTTGTAAATGCTGTATTACAATACCGATACTACATAGGTAATTAGAATATTAAGCATTGCCAATCATTTTACATAATATATATATTTGAAAACTGTTTGTATATCTTCAATCTCAAGAAAATTCAAACTTTACACTTAGTTTTGGTAACTTGATCGTATTAACAAATAGGCAACATTTTCAATAGGACCAAGGACATGAGACAAAATCGTAGGAGAAAGGAAAGTTTGAATAGATTATTTTACCCAATTATACCATTCCATTCAAAATATATTTTGATAAATTCTTGTACGGGAAGGCTATAATTGTGGATAAGTATGTATAGAATGTTGTGTGTGTGTGTTATGAAAAACCAGGCCACACAACTAAAAAAATATATAATTCACCTGTCGTATCCCTTCTTCTTGCTTCCATTTGACCGACTTTAGCAGCAGCTTTCGATCTTCTATCACCATGAAGTTTTATAGATTCTTCTGATAATATATTAAGTACTTTACTTTGAAAGTCTTCTGTATTATATGGGGGGTTCATACCCTTTATTAGTGCATCAGAAAGTTTAGCTTTTAAACCATGTTTAGTGCGGGAACTTAACGGTAGAGGTGCGCCGTCGATAACATCACTAACATCACTTATTATTGAAGCTCTTAGTTGATCTTTCTGTTTCGTAGATGTATCCCTTTTGGAATATGTATCTTTAGATGAATCATCCGGTCTACGTTTCTGAGCGTATGCCTTACCAGGTTTTAAAGTATCTTCATAATCTGATCTACTACTGGATTTCATTCGCTGGGCAAAAGTTTTAGTTAAATCTTTACCTTTCCCTAAAATTTTATTTGTTATGTCTTCAGCTTGCTCCTGAGGTATGTTGGCGTTACGTAGTAACTTGTATATGTCATCTCTGACACCTTCAACGTCTCCCCCTTCAACTTGGCCAAGTATAGTGTTTAGTAGGTTTGATTCCAAATCTTCTCTGTCATCAATTTTAGTTTTAACTTTATCTAAACCCTTCTGAATATCAGCTTTCAATGATTGTTTCATTTCTTGTTTGGTTATAGAATCGAATGGTCGGCTTTTCGATGATGCATCTATTATTTTCTGAGCTAGAACTTGGGATAAATCTTTGGCCTTTTTTAATAACTTATTAGTAATGTTTTCAGCTTCTTCCGGGGGTATGTTCGCATTACGCAGCAACCTGTATACATCATCTTTGACGCCTTCAATATCACCCCTTCCTATTTGGTCAAGTATAGTGTTCAGTAGGTTTGATTCTAAATCAGCCTTGTCATAGATTTTAGTTTTGATTTTCTCTAAAGCCTTATCTATATCACCTTTCAATGATTGTTTGACTTCTTGTTTGGCTTTAGAATCTAATGGTTGGCTTTTCGATGACCTAGCTTTTGTTTTCAGCGCAACAACTTTAGATAAATCTTTAGTTTTACCTAATAGCTTATTAGTTATGGGCTTAGCTTCGTCCGCAGATATATTAGCGTTACGTAACTGTCGGTATACATCATCTCTGACATCTTCAATATCTCCCTCCTCTACTTGGTCAAGTATAGTTTTTAGTAGCTTTGGTTCTAGTTCGTCTCTGTCATTGATTTTAGTTTTGACTTTGTCTAAAGCATTTTCAATGTCACCCTGCAATATTGTTTTGACTTCTTGTTTGGTTTGAGAATCTAGTGGCTGTCGTTTTGATAACCCCGTTTTCTGAGCTACAATTTCTGATAAATCATTAGGTTCGCTTTTAATATGAGTTTTAGCTTTCAATCTTCCATCTTTATCACTAAATATTGGCGGTTCTTTAATCCCGATTGGAGACTCAATAAACTCCTTTTTAACTGATTTAGAATAAGAAGGTATGGGCGACATTGACTCATCAGGTGAAGTTACAACTTTAGGTTTAGCTTTTCTGGGTACTTTAGGTAATTTCGAATATCTGTCTAAGCTCGCCATTAGTTTATCCAGTGGCCTTTTTTCTTGTTTAGCTTCCTGGAGTGCAGTATTGTATCTTGCTACAGCCTCTTTGTCATTGGGATCAATGTTAAACGTCTTCAATTGTTCTAGTAGCTCATCTGACAATGGTTCATCATATTGTTTCGTAGATTTCCCTCTACTATATATGTCTGTACCAGGTTTTCTTGTAGATCTTCTTTCGTCTTTTCCACCATCCGCATAAGAACTGCCTCTTCTATTATTATCTAGTTTTAAAACATCATCGGGCACGAATGTATCTATTTCTTTATGATAATCTGCAGATTTTTTCAATGACGATGGCTCAGCTTTACTAAGTTTCATTGTGTTTGATATTTTTGAGTCCTGAGATTTGATAGCTAAAGCAAGACCATCAGCTTTTTTTAAAAGCTTCTCAGTAATATTCTTAGCCTTTTCTTGGGGTATATTAGCCGTACACAATTGATCAGTAACATCTTTTTTTATTTCATTTTTATCCACCCTTTTTAGCACTCCATCAGCTAAGGTGGTAATTAAATTTGTTTTTAGGGCGTCTTTGTTTTTAATGTTAATTGAAGTATCATCTAAAATGTTGTCTATTTCATCCCGTAGTGTTTTCCTAAATTTAGGTGGGTCAGGTGAGTCAGGTACGTAGATGTTTCTAACTCCTTCAAATAATTTGTTAATCAGTCTATCAGTTTCATCATCTAACAAATCGTCTTCTACTTCGTAATTTATAATTTCATCCACATTTTTGATCAGCATATCAGCTAGCTTCTCTTTCAATTCTTCCCGTATTTCAAAAGGTAGATCTGTAACAGCGTCAGCTAAAAATGATTCAATTGCGTTCAATACTAATTTTCTTTTACGCCGGTTCTCCTGCGCAGTCTCACCTTCACCAATATCACTGAGCTTTCGCTTTAACCATTCAACGTTATTTATTTCTTCACCTCCTGTGCTTCTTTTATCATAAATTTGATTGGCTAATTCTCGACTCAGTTCTTTGATTTTCTCCTGGTCCAAGTGACTTACTTCCAGTCGATTTTTCATCCAATTATAAATTTCTTCGTATATTTTTTCGACTTCCTCCTGACGGTTTTTGGGTTCTATTATCTCTTCTCCAAGTATTTGAGCTAATAGTTTATTAGTCAATTTATCGAGAACATCTGGATCTGTGATACCTATAATGTTTTTAAGAAAATCTTGTATTACTTTTCTTAATTCTTCTCTACCAACACCTTGTGCTTGTAGTTCCCGTAATTTCTTAGCGAAATCCTCAACCGCTTTACTGTTCTTCATAAAAGGATAATCTCTGAACTCCTCGTCGTCTAACCAATTATTAATCATGTTTAGAAATTCATTTACCGGTTGCGCCATATCTTCAGGCTTCACAGCATCTTTCGGTAAACTAACCAATTTTTCTATTAACTTATCGGCCAATTTGTTTAAAGTTCTCTGTTTGTCATCTTTAGTATTAACAGGTAGCTCCTCAAGCATATTGTGTATGGCTTCTTTCAATTTCATAGCATACTCAGAGTTACTGCTAGGTCTATTTAAAGCTATAGGCTGAAGTTTACCAATAAAGTCTTCAGCAATTTTATCTGTATTCACCTTTTCCTTAAAATCTATACCATTCACCCAGTCTTTGATAATATCTGCAAATTTATCAGGTCTTTCAAGTGTTTGCTTTAGCCTTTCCAAAAGTTTTTTTGCCATTGAATCTTTGAAAGCATCACTTGCAGCTTTGGTGTCCGGTAACCATATAGGCAGCTTATCCAAACACTTGATAGCTTCAATCATAACATTATCATTAAAACTCTCATCTTGGGGTAAATTCTTCAACACAGCAGCTAACTCTTTACCCATTATTTCCCTAACTGCAATATTTTCAGGAGTATCATCAACTTTGACGGGCAATTCTTTGATCCAAGCGGATACTTCTACATTGATCTTCTGATCAAACCCTTCAGCGTCTTCAGCGTCTTCAGCGTCTTCAGCGTCTACAGCATCTTCAGCGTTTGCAGCTAGTTTACAAAGACACGTTGCGTCTTTTCGTCTTTCTGGTGCAATGTCGTCAGGCAGACATTGGCAATACTTAGACTGCATGTGCAGTGAGGGCGATGATGTCCCGGCCTCGGTTCGAAGGGTTTGGAGGCACGGGCATGCCAGCGGCTTGCGACAGATCTCGCAGATCTTACGGCCTTTGGGACAGTTCTTTGTACAGGTCTGGAAGACAAAATGATGAAGAGTTATAGCTTTAGAACGTTGATTTAGCTGCAGCAGCCGTTAAGTCATACTCCGGGACTCGTCGAGGGTCAAACCTCGGTGTCATCATTGGACACCAATGTAGATACTGGCTGAGAGGAGTAGCAGTAGTGGGAGTGTGTGGCGGGCCTAGTCCCAAAAAAAACAACTAAAATACTATGAATTTAGATCGTCAAAAACTGTGCCAATCGCATCATTAAATGTCACTGTCATTGTAAGTAAAGAGTTATAATTAGCGCAGTTGGTAGTGACCCTGCTTTCTGTGCCGAGGGTCCCGGGCTCGAATCCTGGTAGGGACATACCTTGTGTGTTGATCACGAACGTTTCTACCCGAGCCATGGATGTTTAATATCTATATAAGTATTATATACTGGGTTCGCCCTCAGTCCATTGTACGGTACCCATAATACAAGCGTTGCTTAGTGTGGGACCGTATAGACTAATAATGTTAGTACTTACACCAGAGGTAACTTGGCTGGATGGAATCGACAACCGTGCGGAGGAAGAAGGCGCGACTGACCGAGAAACAACCAACATGTTTATATGAGATGTGAGCGGTGAGTGGGGCTTGGAATTGGATGGGTGACCATGCTTAAAGCCTTAGAGTTATTTTTACGCGATTGTATTTGTTTATGTCTCGTAGCATAGGGAGCACAGTTGATTTGAACCGTAAATCTGGACTTTATTATTATAATATTTATAGAAACCGGTTTCGTTGGCAACCGGATTTGGTTAACGGTAAGCGGTTAACAACCAGTAAGTTTAAAAAAATGTTAAATTGCTTAGTGATTTATTTTAAAGGTAACTGGCTAATGGGACCCAATTAACCAGTTAACATGGAATCTAAGCCAAAGCATGACTAGGTTCACGTCACTACTGTAATGGCCAGGGTGGGGATCGCACCCAGGACCTTTCAGTTACGAGAGCGCCCTCACTAGCCACTAGGCTATTGACGCTTTTCCTTATTTAAATGGTTGAGGCGTGTTTATTTTTAATTAATTCTGAAAACTCCGACACAGTTGCGGGCAACACAATTCATTACCATATTATAAATATGAGATGTTGGGCAAGTGGATCAACACACACATTTACACACACACACACACACACACACGCACACACAGACACACAAACACACACACACATGCGCGTTTTACTCAAAACAAGTCCTTATAGTAATATAATTTACCTTGATCATCCGTTTCGTTAGATTCGAAACTCTGAAAATAAACAAAATTTTTGATTTCTTATACTTACGCGAATACTACACACATTGAAATAAAACTTATTTTACAGAATTTATCGCGTTTATTGTATGTTTTTACGTTCTTGGTTGCTGTAAAGCGCACGAAACGACGGGAACGTAAAAACATAAAATAAACACGATAAAATTTGTGAAATTTGTTTTATTCCACCTCGGGAACCTACTCATGAGGTCGGTAAAAAAAATTATTGGAATGTGTTGATCAATATACAGACTGATACAGAAAGGTATACTAAGCGTTAAAATTGCGCTTCATTAGACTTTCGAGATGTCGATTTTTTATGAGCAAATTTTTTTTTTTGTTCTCTGATGCCCAGGTTCCAGGTTTAGTGTACGCTTTCTGAACCACCCTGGGCTACGTTATGTAACACACGTAGGTATCTACGCACCGACTGGTCGTGGTGACAGTTCTTCCTGTGCTGATTGAATCTACTCTGGATCTTGGGACATATCTGAAACAGAAGTTGAAGATTCATTTGTTAGCACATACAAACTAAACATAACATACCCAACGTCCTCATGTTCCCAAAATATGATCGTGACAACGATATTTTTAGTCATGACAAAAATTTTTGTTCTGTCGGAAGAAGCCAACATATTTTTTTTTTTTTATACATTATAGGCAAGTATTTGATCTCGATCTCACCTGATGGTAAGTGACGGTGAGATCTACGATGGAGCATACTTGCCTAGGTAGGAAGGCGGCAGTAGATCGAGACGCTACATTCACTAGGCACATGCAGCGCAACTGATCTGACCCGCCATCCATGAATGGCAACACCGAACATCATGCCGGAACACGGCTAGGCCGCTTGGCGACATGGCTTTGTTCAGTGGGTGGTGACTAACCACGGCCGAAGCCTACCACCAGTAGAGTTGTCACCTAGTTGGCACCACCCAGGGTCACGTGTAGGGTATCTCGAGGTTAATTCTCCTACGGACGAAGGTGACTCGACCCTCGGTGACATTAGATAAAATGTGTTGATTTCTAAATTTAGTTTTGTCGTAACTACAACAATCAAACATGGGTGTTTGATGGAAGTCAAGGAGTACTCACCACAGGTCTATCATCACAGAACTGCTGCAATGTATCCTTGATATACTTCGCCAGGTTGTCCAGATATCTGACATCAGTGAACCGGTCGTTCCGCTTCCGGTAGAGGGAGCTGTTGCCTTTCAAGTAATCGTATGTCGTGTTGATTGGACTTCCTTTATTTCTACGGGTATACAAGAAACTAGCATGAGAATTTGCAAAAAATATGTTTTGTAAGTTTGATCGAGGGTCTCGCGAAAACGGCTGAACAAATTTAAACTCAATTAGTTAAGTATGTAGGCTATACGCTAGAATAGAATATAAGCAACTGTTGTTCACGAAAAGTCTTTTGAAAGTGGTAAAATGTTGATAACAGGTCGACGGCATCTATAAATCTATAAATTATCTACTAGAATTTATTTCTCAGACATGCAGGTTTCCTCACGACGTTTTCCTTCACCGCTCAGCAAGTGATAATCGTGGTTGAAAATGAGATTCGCACATGAAATCCAGAAATCCCCGAGGTGCAAGCCGGGGTTTGAACCTACGATCCTCGTCACCGAGACAAGCGTTCTACCAACTTGGCTATCAGCGCTACACTCATATCATACTTACTTCCTATGTCTCCTGTCGCCAGAAAAGGACAATCTATAACTCCGTTCTCGTCTCGCATTGCAATCCTTATTAATATTTTCATTGCTTCCATCGTTCATTGCTTCCTCGTTGTTCGTCCGCGTGTATGTTTGTATGTTCTTAGCTCGCTTGTTATCGTGTCTGCTTGTTTGTTCGTCTGTCTTGTCTTTTGGTATGGAGCGCATGCTTTTTGATAGCTTCGAAGGTTTTCTAACTGAACAGCAATTATTGATATCTTATATTTACGCAAATACTACACATCCCACTAATATTATAAATGTGAAAGTTTGGATGGATGGATGGACGGATGTTTGTTACTTAATCACGCCAGAACGGCTGAACTGATCTGGATAAAATTTGGCACAGAGATAGATAAAGTCTGGATAAAGTAGGCTACTTTTTGTCCCGGTAAAATGTATGGTTCCCACGGGATTTGTTTTAATTTTTCATAGAACAAAGCATCGACATGATTTTTTTGCATAGGAAGTGGTAGTTTAGGGGTTAGAAAATGACATAGGCTAAATAATTTTAATCGCGGGTAGCACTGCGGGGCGCAATTAGTTCATAATAAAACTAATCTTCCAGGTTTTATCGCGTTTATTGTATGTTTTTACGTTCCCGACGATTCGGCTGCTTTACAGCAACCATGGTCACGGGAGGACTGAGGTGGTTGACGTCCTGGATTATAAAGCCATTATAACGCACATTTTAACCTTTATATAAGTGTACAATAAAAATAGTAAACAGATTTTATTGCATGCAAAGTCAATAAAATAAAAATCAATTTATTTATGTAGCGAAACATTTCGTCTTGTGTACCTTCTAAGAGGAATTGTTACTACAGGTATAACCTACCGTACATAACAGATGTAGTTAGAGCGTCGTTAACAATGACAATATTTATATTAACTCGAAGGGAAAATGTGTTGTGTTTATTTCTATTAATACGTAAGTATTGAACATGTAACGACCACTTTAACCACACCACAAGCTACGCAGATGGCACTGCAGACACGCATTCAGAACAATAGACAATGACGTCACAATCCTGAATCGCGCTATTAGAGTTCTCGGAGCAAGTAGCATATATACAAGATCCCGACATTAACCGTCGGGGCATAGCGGCCGCCCCGCCAGGCATACCACCCGCCTGGCTGGAAGATCTTCCCTTTTCCGCTAAAAACATATATACAGCGTGGCCCGAAAAGGGTACACCACCACTAGAAACTGGCCTTTTTCTTCTTTAGATTTTCGGATTTTCATATGCGAATCTCGTTTGTACCATTGATTAACACTTGTTGTACGGTGAAGTAAAACACTGTGAGGAAACCTGCATTTCTGTCGAAGGTCGCATGAAGTAAACCGCTTTGGGCTGGCTTGGTGGACTGTGGCCTAAATCCTCCTCATATTGAGGAGACGTGTGCCGGGTATAATGGCAAATATAATAATACCAGCCCTTTTAATGTCCCACTGTTGGACACGAGCCTCCCCTCAATGCTAGGGCGGTTAGGCCATAGTCCACCAAGCTGGCCCAGTGCGAGTTGGCGGACTTCACACGTCTTTCGAGGGGCTCTCTCAGACATGCAGGTTTCCTCGCGATGTTTTCCTTCACCGCTAAGCAAGTGATAATCATGGTTGAAAGTGAGATTCGCACATCAAATCCAGAAATCCCAGAGGTGCGAGCCGGGGTTTGAAGCTGCGATCCTCGTTACAGAGGCAAGCGTTCTACCAACTTGGCTATCACTGCTTTCATTTCATTTCATTTTGGCTAATGGCAATGGGCTCGTCTAATTACTATTACATTGAGACTGAATAGATATGTGGGTGCACCTCTGCCTACCCCTTCGGGGACCACAGGCATGATGGTGTGTTATTATTACCTACCTAACTTTTAAAGATGACCCCTGAAGACGTTCTATAACATATTACTGCGCAAACCAAAACTGTTGTGTACTTAAAGTTATAGAACCTCGGGAATTCGGGACTTCTTATTCTGATTCTATCACCATTTTCGCCAACAGATGTTACCCCAATTCGCACCAGCCCCATCACGCCCAATCCCCACCGGATCCACCTCGTGGCTCCCAGTTCTCGACCGAAGCCCACGCCAGCGTGGTACGATGAGGCCGAAGAGCGCGCCAAGGCAGACAGCGCGTACTACCGAGACTACGACCAGTTCCCCAGACTACCGCTGCCGAGATGGCCCCTCCCAAGTGTTGGCTTCGGCACACATCTCTTCATAAAGCAAATTGTACCCATAATTGTATCACTGTTTTTAGGGAGAGACGAAACAGCTAAATATGTTGGATGAAATGTTTGTTTAATTACGTATTTCACATCCCAATAGTCGTTAATTGACGGATCGCATTGAATATAACGAGTTTTAACAATAGACAACTGGGCCCCAACTCTGCTAAATAAGCAACTGCATAGTAACTGTCACTTTTGACAGATATCCCATACAATATCTGTCAAAAGTGCCAGTTGCTGTTCGATTTTGAATCGATTGCGTTAGCAGACTTGGGGCCCTGCACACACGACAATAATTTCTCTTTTTACGGTGGCAATCGGCTACAAAATACAGCCACTTATGCCAGAGTCAGACAGATTCCAGAGGGTTACATTTCTTGATCACACTATTGTAAATGTGGGAACTGTCTAGCCATTAACTTATAATTAAGCAATTGTTTTCTGGTTAATTTTAGCTACAAGCTCTCACTCTCTGACGTCTGACCGTCTGTTTGTTCGCGCATCACGGTAAAACTATTGCACGGATTTTGATAAAACTTGGCATGGTGATAGCTTATAGCCCAGGTCACTAAAAAGGATACTTTTTATCCAGGGAAAAAGATGAGTTCCCGAGGGATACACAAAAGACAAGAGACCAAGCGAACGAAGTTCTGATCCAGCTAGCGCTTACCATTTTTGGATTGTGTTTGTTTTATGAGCCTCTCAATGAGATCAGCCGATATGGATCTGCTCGGCAGGAAGGTAGAGTATCTTCTGAGCGAGTGAGCGAATGGGTCCGTCTGACACGCCGCCCCACTGAACTCGGCGGATCCTGAAAATAACATTACATTTCTGAAGCCAGCTTAGAGATGCCGCTGCTGAAAAAGCTGAGTCTTTTGGTTTCTGGGTAGGCCGCTTGGGACACTAGGACAACTACTACAATGGGTGGTTACTGGTTCGATTTCCGCCTATTATAAATTATATGCACATTGTATGCCCTAGTCGAGGTGCTACTGAAATCGTGAAATAGCCACCCCCTGCATCCTTGCAGTGCTCCCAGGAAGGACTGCAGGTTCAGTCCAGGACCACGTTCCAGTCTTCCTCGATCCGCGCTAGTCCGTTGTTGTGGGGCCCTAAGAATCAGACTTCTGACCTAGGTTCAGAAAGGGCAAAGATGTCGTTAAGAATGTTTTTGTCTCACTTCTATCCGCCCATCGTAAGCTGCTTATGAAAGAATACTGCGTTCTGATTGGATCCGACGTCACCTCCCCACTTCCGTATCCTCCTATTTCGAAGTTACCTTGAGCTGTAAGTGAAACAATATCGTTAAGACTCCGCCAGTGCGTTACATGCGAAGAAATCAGAGGGAGATGGCGTTAGTCACTTTTGAGTGTAATAAACAAAGACGGAGTATAATATATAATATAAGATGCATTATAAGTCCTCAACACTTACTTCTGTTAGGTTGCGTCCTCTGTGGGGGGAACTCTGACAGGCTGACAGGCGGGGATGTTGGGCTAAGCCTGCAGTGAGCTAGCTGAAAAGAAAATGATCTATTGATATACATATAATAGCTTTGTAGCGACCTCTTCAACCTCGCCACAAGCTACACAGATAGTGCTACAGTCGCATTCAGAACAATAGACGATTCTCATTACAATCCTGAATCGCGCTATGAGAGTCTTCGGAGCACGTAACATATATACAAGATCCCGACTATAACCGTCGGGGCATAGCGGCCGCCCCGCCACGCATACCTCCCGCCTGGCTGGAAGATCTTCCCTTTTCCGCTAAAGCTTTATAACCGACATTCGACTCGGTACATAAAAGCGCTAAAGACACGAGTAAACAATCAGTACAGAGGCCAAGCTACATACAAAAGGCCTACTGCGAGTACACTTACACCTTGGTTTCTTGAGTACCCTAGAGGTGCACTTAGGAAGGATGTTTGGATATTCGACCCCTCCTTGAGGTGATCAAATGGGGGTCAAAGCGTATCCGAGAGGAGCATTCAGGAAGAATGTTTGGATTCATTGATATTGATTTCTTATATTTACGCGAATACTACACATTGAAATAAAACTAATTTTAAGTATTTTATCGCGTTTATTTTATGTTTTTACGTACCCGACGAGGAGGGAACCTAAAAACATAAAATAAACTGCTTTACAGCAACCATTGTCACGGGAGAACTGAGGTGTTAGATGTCATAGTCTCATAGAACTGGGGTACCCTCAAATTTGGTTGTTGTTTGCGGTCCGATCTACGCAGAAAGTGCTCACAGTGTCTTGGGGTCTAGTTGATCCATAAGTACTGTATACTTAATTGTTTCATAAATAATTCTGATTCTGATTCTTAAAACCCACCTGGTAGCTGCTGGCGTAGCGACCATCACAGATCTGAACGCCCGCGTGACTTTTCGTCCTATCGTAACCGTTGTGCGTGTTCGTTTCGACAGAAGATTTAGTTTGGGGAAGACACTGATTCCTTATCCCTGGAGAAAACGTGTTTTTGATAATATGAATACAAACAAATGATGATTAAGATGCGAATGGAGAAAGAATAAAAAACATGGAACCGATACTGATGACCATATAAGGTTTAACAAAAATAGTGTATATATTATAACAAAAATAGTGTATATATTATAACAAAAATAGTGTATATATTATAACAGATGAATCAGTAAGTTATATGGATCACGTTGATGTATAAATAATTGTGTAAATTGTTTGCTTTTTTTAATAAGGCGACCCGTTTGCATTTTGACCATGCCCGCAGTACGGGATGTTAAATATAAATATAAATATCGCCAGACGAACACACCAATTATACGGTCCCACACTAAGCAAAGCTTGTATTATGGGTACCGTACAATGGACTGAGGGCGAACCCAGTATATAATACTTATATAGATATTAAACATCCATGACTCGGATACAAACATTCGTGCTCATCACACATAGTTTGTCTCTACCAGGATTCGAACCCGGGGCCTTCGGCACATAAAGCAGGGTCACTACCAACTGCAATATTCAGGCCGTTATCAATGCTATTTTTAAATGTGTAATATATTGATTTATTTATAAGGAAATGGTATCTTTATAACCTACTGCTGGCCCTGTTAAATTATTGTATACAGACACTTTTTTTATGGGACTAGGCCCGCCACACACTCCCACCACTGCTACTCCTGTAAGCCAGAATCTACAGTGGTGTCCCATGAAGACACCGAGGTTTGACCCTCGGCGAGTCCCGGGATAAAGTTAATCGTCTTGGAACCCGCACGAATATAATCGAAAGATAAAAATAGGAGGAGTTGGGAGAAAATTATCCACTTCCCTCCATTGCAAAGCGGGAGTCAAAAAAGATCTGGTAGACAAATTTCCACAGAAGCAAGACTTACAGCTGGATAAAGTCCAGGTGTAAGGCACCACGGAGAGTTTAAATACAAGTTGGTCCTAAACTTGTGAGCTGATTAAACTTGATTCCAGTAGTAGGTATGGCAAAAACGCTTGAACGCACGGAAGTTGTCCCTGGTTTCCACAAGGTCTGTATAGTATACTACTCCAGAAGTTACTTGCAAACTAATACTGACACTGACAGTGAATCAAGTTCGTACCCATAACCTTGGCTACTTGTCTCCGCTGGCTGGCGCTCCGTCGGCTCATCAGCGTGACAGCGAGCCCAGCATCGTGCAGACCCTGCACAACGGCCACCATGCCCTCGCCGTTGGCATCCATGGTGGTGGATTTAGTTTCTGGAACAGGTATATAATGGGGAACATTGATCGTAACATAGTGACTAAGTAGGTATAGATAGCCTAGCACACATCAAATATTTTCAATCTCGTTATTATATAATTAATCTCTGTGGAACATTTGTATTTTGGTGAGAAATAAAGCTTTTAAAAACCTGTTTTCTGATATTTACGCGAATACTACACGTTGAAATAAAACTAAACGAACGCAATACGACATCGGGTATGTAAACAACATAAAATAAACACGATAAAATCAGTAAAATTAGATTTATTTCAATAAAGCTTTTGTAATTTAAATGCAAGGTTGTATATTGTTTTTTTTTTTATATTTATGCGAATACTGTACATTGAAATAAAACTAATTTTTAGGATTTTATCGCGTTTATTTTATGTTTTTACGACTTTAAAACTCGATACGCTCGAGCGCGCTCGTCATACGCACGAGTCGGGAATAGCGCGGAGCGCTGTGTTGATATCGCGTGATTTACAATACATTGCGCGGTCAAAAATTTACGACATTCAATTTGTAACCCATTGCTTAAATGTTTTCTATATTTTATAATAAGTATTAGTAACCTTAACCCAGTGTTTTCGTTACCATTGCTATAATTATAGTATATACAAACACACTGCATTGGTCATAGACCATGCCACTTCAGCTGAGGGGCAAAGGAACGAGTCTTAAGTATAAACATACTTAAGTATATAGTAGAGCATTTACTTACATTTACACATTTACTTACATATACGACACAGATAAATTTAACGCGATATCAAAGTAACACACAAATTTTTGTAATAAAAAAAATATGGATTAAAAAACTAGACTTTTGACTACCATATTGACATAACTGACTTCTCAATATTATTCTGTCGTGGCTTAAAAAGATTTTACGTTGAAGTCAATCAAAGATCCAGAGGAACCTTCTTGATAGGCGTGTGAAGTCCAATCAGGGCCCCAAGTCTACTGACACAATCGATTCATAATCGAACAGCAACCGCATAGTAACTGTCACTTTTGACAGATATCCCATACAACATCTGTGAAAAGTGACAGTTACTATGCGGTTGCTGTTCGATTATGAATCGATTGTGTTAGCAGACTTGGGGCCCTGGCCTTGAGTGGCCTGAATCCTTGAGTACTATTTCATTACGACGACCTGATAAGCTCATTTCGTAGCGACGCTGCTTTCTGTGCCGAGACTTCCGGGTTCAAATCCTGGTAGGAATCGCAAAGGACGATAGACTATTCCTTTTGAGCCTACATAAAAAAAGGTTTGAACCACCTCGCAATAACGAAAATCTACGTCTAACAATACAGAGAATAATTTCACTTCTTCATAGAAAAAAAAATTTGTGCGGCCACCCATCGAATTACCGACCTTGAGCGGCGTTGCTTAACTTGATCAATAGCAACAACGTGGCCAAAATATCGCGGCGCCCGCGCCTGCGCCGCGCCAATCGTAATGTTCTAAGTTGCGATACAGAAACAATTGATTAGCAAATAAAACCATTTAAAAAATTGCGTCGTTTTGTTGCAAAACAGCTTATGAATTTGGAGGAGACACGTTTCCAACTTTCTTTTGTTGTGTTAAGTTAGAATAGATAGTTATATCGCCACAGTCATCCAGTTGCCCGGTCCCTTTGTTACCCTAATCAGTTTATTGATATTAACGCTGGACGGTCATATTACGCCACTCTCGCGCCCACTTGCGGCACCTTTGCATTTTTGTTGATGTTACGAACAATGAACAAACCCCATAGTCATAAGCCCTAGAGTTAGTTAGTCAGTAAGCAGTCTTTAACACGATCAGACGATTTGTATTAAAATATTCCAAAATAAATATTTTACAAATCAATTAATCGTTGTTTTAAAAACGCCTCCGCGAGCTCCCAGAAGTTGACTAGATTGCCTATATTATTTATTTTATTGTTAAATCTTTATATTGTAGCGACCACTTCAACTGCACCACAAGCTACACAGATGGCACTGCAGACGCATTCAGAACAATAGACGATTGACGTCACAATCCTGAATCGCGCTATAAGAGTTTTCGGAGCAAGTAACATATATACAAGTCCCGACAATAACCGTCAGGGCGTAGCGGCCGCCCCGCCAGGCATACCACCCGCCTGGCTGGAAGATCTTCCCTTTCCGCTAAAATATATACTAAAAGTTGTGGGTGAGGCCATATTCATATCCATTCTATTTCATCGCATCGCATTTCGTTAAAGAAAGAAGAAGATATATACAAAAAAATGTAACTGATCGCTGTCTGTACATGGAGGATATATTGTGATTTTTGTGAGCATTTTTTAAATTTGCCATCGACATTATGACTTCACAATTAATAAATATACAAATGCCCTAAAGAAGCGCTGGTTCAAGGCTCAGTGTACGCTTTCCGGATCACCCTGTAAATACATCGAAGAGATATACGATCAAGTAATACAACAAAGGAAACATTGTTTTTTTATTAATGTTTAAAGTAAAGTAAAGTAAAGTCGTTCCTAAAGTCGTTCTCTCGAGGTGAGTAAGTCTAGAAGACAAGGTCGGTGTGTTCTCACGATTTACTTAATAACTATTATATCATTGTTCATTCAGGAGGTCATTTAGTACCTGGACATCACGCCTGTATCGCGCGAGGAGTAGGCAGTGCAACGAACTGATGATAATATAGTACTTACTAGGTATGTCGAGAAGACTGGAAGTTTGAGCGTAGACCGTGCTGGGCCCAAGTCTGCTAACACAATCGATTCATAATCGAACAGCAACCGCATAGTAACTGTCACTTTTGACAGATATCCCATACGATATCTGTCAAAAGTGAGTTTCATTAACAGCGGGGCATATTTCGGAAATTATAAACAATACTAGCTGCTGTCGGCGGAAAATATGAGATAGCCATAGTGAGCGCGCGCTCGGAAGTAAACGACGTAAGCGCCAAATAACATTCTTTAGGATAAAAAAAATTGTTTGAGTGCACCTATAAGTAATCATTATTTGATTTAAAAATAATTGCGTGATCTACCTAATTCGTAAAAATATGGCGGTTGCAATAAAAATTATAAAGAATTAGAGCCTTACACATTTTATTATGGAGAAAATTTACATATGTCCTAAAACGTTGACTATAAAGTATACGGTTAGCTTACGAATAATCTCGCACTCGACGTGCTCGTACCTAACTACGGAACTATTTCATTTGATATATTGACCTCGTTTGGTGTCAAGAACGACGCGACGGTTATGGCGGTTAAATAAATAAACTGATAACGGTCGATACTTGAAAAATAACGTTCGTTATCCTTCTCAAGGTTTTAAAGCTGTCAGCTGTTTATTATGGTATTCTATCATTTACAAATAATAAATAAATATCGCCAAACGAATACATCAATATACAGTCCCACACTAAGCAACGATTGTGTTATGGGTACCATACAATGGACTGAGGGCGAACTCAGTATATAATACTTATATAGATATTAATCATCTATAACTCGGGAGCAAATATTTGTGCTCATCACACAAAGTTTGTCTCTTCGGTTATTTACAACTGCGCATGGATTTTCAGGCCTGGTCTATGACTCGGGTATTATAATATACCTACTTGACATTGACAAAACATTGTCTATGGTCTCGTTAGTGATGCTATTGTCCAAAAAACCGGTATTAAGCTGCAATGACTTTTCTATATTTTTTTATTGGGATCGAACCCGAGCTTCGCCTTCGGCTCATTGAACTCAACGAAACCATTACGCCACCATCATTACAATAGCGGTCTATGACCATAATCATTGTGGTTTTTATTTACGTCATTAGCCAATAATTTAAGCAAGCAGGAACAAAATAAAAAAAGTAAAACATCAACATTAATTATTGTCGTTTTCCGTAAGTTTAATAGTGGCATTATAATTGCATTTTTTTTAAAGAAAATCGTTTTGTGTTGCTGCTATTTTTTTTTAATATAGATTTTTTTTTATTCACGTAGACCATTATTGTACAGTACTTATGAATCGTCAAGTTACAAAAATATTATGCTACTGCTTTACCACCCGTTCGGAAGTTAGTAGGTGATTATTTTTTTTATAGTATTTTATAGTGTTGCCCATAATAAATCATTGTTTTTTTTACTCATCGGCGAAATGTATGGCAGCGATCTATAGATAACGATAACTTCTTTATTAAGAGAAGATATAAATGAATACCATGCACCATCGGAAACAGAATCAAAATCAGAATCAGAATATTTTTTATTCGTGTAAAGTAAACCATTTAGTACAGTAATTATGAATCGTCAAAATAGTTACAAAATGTTAAGCTACAACTTTACCAGCCGTTCGGAATGCCGTTCCTATGGAAAAGAACGGGCGAGAAACTCCATGGTTGCTTCTATAAAAAGAATATTTTATATTTTTGAGCAGTACTTACATTGTTATGGGTACGTGAGAACAATGTAGGAACGGCTAGGCAGTCTTTAACAGCTGGTCCAAAAAAATAGAAACTCTAAGTATGTAATTACAAGTTAATGGCTATATTGTTCCCACATTTCCCAATTACTTTTGTATTAGCCCCCAGTACATTGTGCGGTACCCATAATACAAGCGTTGCTTAGTTTGGGACCGTACAGTTGTTGTGTTCGTCTGGCGATATTAACATATAATATGTTTAAAAAATAATGGTTTGTCTCTGAACACCGCTTCGGATATTATGGTTGCTATTACGCATATAATAATTAAAACAATAAACATTGAATGCACTTTCGACAACTTAATATCGCGAAACGAATTGCGTGCGCACTCATGATACGTTTATTTAACTTTTTCCCCAACTTAATACAGTTATTTTGCAGTTGGTAAACATGAATAGTTGATTAAATAGCCCGTATTCCTTTACAACACAGTTTAAAATGGCGAAAAGAAATTTCCAAGAAGGTGGTCGGATAACGACATTCCTAGCTCGTTCCAACGCAGCTCACTTCAGTGTGGTATAATCTGTGAAAGCAGGCGCACGCGTTCGGCACTCCCGCGTAAAAATAGCACTAAAACAGTAGTTTTTATTCAAAAAATTAACGAATTTTGAGTGCAAATGTGTTGACATTTCAATTATTGTGAATATATTCGTGTTGATTAAGACAATTGATTGTGTTTAAGACAGTTTAAACGTGCATAAAAAGTTGGGATGTCCAAACAATGATACGTTGAACATAATGGAAGACGTATATACAATTAAAGTTAAAACAAAACCTGACACCAGGAACGTATATCCGTCTGAGAGGCGGTATTCGGCGTCAACTGTGTCTGGACTAGCGTGGGTACACATTGCGTTAGCTGCTACATCCTTCCTACTCGCCTGTCTAGCTTCAATCAATTCCAATTCCGAAATTGGAAGCTCCAATCCTAATAATGGAACGACAGAATCGAATCAAATTTCGAAATTTAAACAGAGTGGAACATTGGAAATCAATTTAAATGTTTCGAAATATGAATCGAACGAGAGCCAATCAGAATATTATAATGATTCTAAATTTGAAAATACATTTAACGGATCAGAGAATGGAATTTTTAACGATTCCAGTTCATACCAGAATGGAACTGATGCGACAGATTCCAATACTTACAATAGCAACTACATTTTAGTATTGGCACCCGGTTTGATTACTATATTTGGACTGGCCGCTGGCATCGCCAGCTTCTTTGCATCTATCAGATGGTACATAGACCATAACATTACGTGGTTATTCATAATGTCTACATTATCAGCCTTAATATCATTTATATCTTTTATAATGATAATAGTTTGGTTTGTGGCTTCCGAGGGAGACATAACGGAGTTCTACAAGGATAGAGACCCTTTTAAAGAGTATTTTGTAGTTAAACACACAGATGTGTTGATTAAAAACGAATCGCATATGATCGTAGCATTCAATGCTACATTACAGAAGGACGAACAACCAAATTTGTTCACAAAACACGTGTTATCCATAAATATATTAATTGCAGCTTTCCTAGAGTTGTTATGGTCGATATTGAGTGTTAAGATTTCGTATAAAGGCATGAGAAATAATTACAAGGAAGACGTAGAGAGGAGAGGCAACTGTGTATCAGTGGTGACAAAAATTAAAGGTAACGACGCAAGAAAACCTAGGAACGGACACAGCAAAGGTGATTTCGATAACATGCCGAGTAAAAAGATAAAAAGGATTTTTCTAGCGCAATCTGACAATGGTTTTTATTTGAGAAATCAACAAAAAACGAAGCCACACACCGAGACAAGTTCGGAGATTTATAAAGAGAGAATGATGAACTTTCTGAACCGTTGCGCTTCTCTGGAAGGTGTTTCTAACCCAGAAATGAGGACACCTAGCCTGCAATCAGAGTCGGTTCTCAACCCTATCCCCGAAGGAGCCAGTATCGATATAAACATTCAAGAATCGATTGACAAACCGAATCATCGATTGACGCCGGTGAGTTGGGGCGATACGCTTGATCATACTATTTACAATCAGAATACATTGAATTTTGACAATATATTTAATCTTAAGAAATAGAAGAGAGACGATGATGGCTTGCCTCATACTACCTACCTTACCAACATCTTAGAGAGGAAGACAAAAGGAAGGCGTAGACGAGGAAGACTTATAAGCTACATGAGTCAGATAAAAAATCACGGTCGGTCTCATGTCGTCTAAGCAGGTCAAAGAGGCTTCGTAAGATAAAGATAGGCAAGAAGATTGTCATCAGCGGCACCGACAAAGGTCTTACCATTAAATAAGAAGATTTAATTGTAAGCAAAATAATGTTATAAGTGTTATCACTATTAAAAGTGACAGTGAACGAAGCTAGAACTAAACTGAACCCATACAAACCGATTTTAATGCGTTGGGTCTTTCAAGACTTGTTCCTTAACTTTACAATGGCCAATATTTGAACCGATGTTCTGGCACATATTGCTATGGAACCCATCGTTTGGATTCGACAACAATTCGGCCAACGCCTTTTGATCTGTGTTGGGAAACCAATATCTTAATCTTGCGCCAACATGATGGCCATAAGCATTGGCACAAATATTGGCCATCGTCTGATGTGGAGCCCTTAGAAGAACATACATTATAATCTACACGACACATCACTACTTGAGCTACAGTAAAATGGACTTTATGATTGTGGTAAAAAGACGGAGGTGTGTGTGACTGCAGACTCATATATAGTCAAAGTCAAATACGTAATTTATTTCGTACTAGCTGACCCGGCAAACGTTGTTTTGCCATATACATTATTTCTAGGAAATATTAGCGATTATAAATTGAGATATAAACTATCCTATCTTTCAAGTTGGATAAAACTGCACACAGTGTGCAAAATTTTATTTGAATCAGTTAAGTAGTTTAGGAGTCCATAACGGACAAACACCGTGACAGGTAATTTATATATATTAAGATAATAGACCTACGAGGGTACTTACAAATTGCAATTTACTTTTTGTTTTCTTAACTCTACAACCGGATCGGAACGCGACCTCAAATGAGAAGATCCGGCGAGAAATATTGTCGGGATCTTGTATATGTTGTTGTGTTACGTGCTCCGAAAACTCTTATAGCGTGATTCAGGGTTGTGTTGAGAATTGTCTATTGTTCTGAATGAGTCTACAGCGCCATCTGTATAGCTTTTGGCGCGGTTGAAGTAGTCGATACACATTGTTCGAACATTGGAAAGTGAAGTTAGAAATTCAACGATGTTTTACGTTCAATGTACGTAAATATGTTTATTGTTAGTTTTGTTTACTTATGTGTTAAGTATTAATTATCTCTAAGTTAATACTTATAAGTTTTTTACACCAAATAATGTAGGTACTTTATTATTCATAGTAGGTAGTTACATACCATTAATCAATTTCAGTTTGACTACCTGATAAACCCAGTTGGTAGGGACCCTGTTTTCTGTGCCGAGGGTCCCGGGTTCGAATCTTGGTAGGGAACAATCTTGTGATGAGCACGAATGTTTGTATCCGAGCCATGGGTGTTTAATATCTATATAAGTATTATATACTGAGTTCGCCCTCAGTCCATTGTAAGGCAAACACATACAAGCGTTGCTTAGTGTGAGACCGTATAGTTGGTGTGTTCGTGTGGCGATATTTATTCAGTTAATTAATGTTCATTGAGGCACGCAAGCAAATTGCACTTTATAATGTCAGACTGACGACAGACTAATAAATGATTTGTGTCAGACTATAATTTAAGGCCGTGAGCGAATTACAACGCACGCGATCATCACTCCTGAGGTCGTGACAGGGGTAGGCAGATTTGTGCAGATTGCATAAATGCTGATAAATAGGTACCTAGTACTATTTAAAGCAGGGATTCACAAAGTGGTCGATATCAACCACTTGGGCTCGATAGACCTATCCTATCAACCACTTGGGGCCGATTAAGCCCTCTATCCCATGGGGCATACACTGCAAAATATGAGTAGGTACTTATAGTTATATATCTCAGCTTATCCCCTGAGGGAATGCAGGCGTGAATGATTGGTTCGCCCAGTGTGTCAATGTTACTGCCGTGACACAAAAGTCAAGGCAGTTGTGTTCGTTGTCTCATAATTTGGGATTTTATAAAACGTGTTATATAATAATACTAGCTGTTACCCGCGACTTCGTCCGCGTGGTATTTAGCAAAAAGTGGACGAAGTCGCGGGTAACAGCTAGTCTAAAATAAAAGTAGCCTAAGTGACTCCTTGTTTCATCAGCTATCTGCCAGTGAAAGTCCCGTCAAAATCGGTCCAGTCATTTCAGAGATTAACCGAACAAACAGATAGACAGACAAAAGTTGAAAAAAATGTTGTTTTGGTATAGGTACCGTGTATACATCGAAATGCACTTAGTAAAAAGCGGTTATTTTAATATTACAAACAGACACTCCAATTTTATTTATTTGCGTAGATAAAAAAAATACTTTTAAAGTTCATAATATATACAAAAATGTTTTTTTCAAGCTTGCGTGGATGGCCAAATCCGTAACTATAGAGCATATCGAAAAATGTATAAAGGACTCTCGTGACCGATTTTGATGATAACAAACACTGTATCATTGGATATTGTAAAACTAATTGCCCTAGCCAGGAATTGAAACTGTTGATTTAAAAAAAAACAAAACAACATACTGTATTATTGCGCCATCCGATAATGTCGCTAATAACGATCAAGTTGATGACAAAAACAGTATGTTGTTTTTTTTACCAATCAACCGGTTCTATTCCTGGCTAGCGAAATTATTTTTTCATAAATCTTATTATATAGTTTTAGTTTTCATCAAATTATACTTAAGAAATAACTATTTACATGAAAACTTCCAAATTGTAGTTATGTTATGTATATGGAAAACTTGAAATATGAACAATACAATAGAAGTAATACCACCAGAGTCCGTTGGATTTGAACCATGCCTTGTGATGTTATGTTTGTGTGTAGTTGACTAGATCCTGCCTGCCTAGGTATAGTTAGTATACATAGTATACATAGGTATACATAGTTATAAAAATACTTTATACTAAGTATAAATAAATTACTTATTCCACTTTAAGACTCGATTTTTTTATACTTTTTGCGTAATAATAAAAATGATACTCTAAATAAATATTGATCTTTTTATTCCGTTTCCCGGGACTATGTCTGGGGGCATTAGACTATCATAAAAATAAATGAAAGAGAAGCACTCATGACATATTCCTTGTGCAGCTTTTAGTTAAAATAAAACAACAAATTAAATTAAAAATATCTTTATGTTGCCACAAGGATTCGTAAAAACGAATCAATGTTATTTAATTATGCCTGTTTGTACAATACTGTGTGTAAAAACTAAAAAAAATATTTTATTCGACTTCAAGAAAAGCTTGTCTTAAAACCTTGCGTCCATTAGAAGCGACGAATCGAGTGGATAATATCTTAGCTATGTTTATTCAGACTATCAATATAGTCGGGAGGTAGGGTTGCCAACAATATTTTTATAATATCAAATATTGTATTCTGGCAACTGTTACCACTAAAAAAAATATAGTAGATGGCAAAAAAATGCCGCTAGTAATATATGTTTGAAAATCAATAGCCTTATTTCGCTGTGTTCCGTTTTACGATGAAACATTTAAAAACGAAAATAATAATGCGTATTCTTTTATGCAAATTCAAAGGAATTAATATATGACTTTAATGTGGCCATATTTGATTTCTCGCTATGAAATAACGAAAATATAGTAATTTTATTTACAATATTTTTTAGAGTTCTAGAGTTCTTCTATAAGGTGCCCGACACCCAACTGGGTGTGCTCTTATAGTAGGATACTTTATTATTGTTGGCAACCCTACGAAAGGCAGATATTATAAACTCAAATAGCATTATATATCAATTATTATAAGAAGATGCCTTTCAACCGTGCACCGAGTACGCATGGATGTAGACGCCTTTATCGAGATGAATCTCTTGAGTGTCTACTGTTGCTCTTTTTTTTTTATTAAGTCAGTCGTCAGTCTTGGTCTTGCCAAAATGCAAGACCCAAAACGCCGATAGTTCAATACCATTAAAAGAGCGCGACTTGCGAGCTAAGACTGTCAAACACTACTCGGGTCGGGACTCGACTCGGCGCGTCGAGTGGACAACAGCCTTTACATTTTCTCATTAAGACCATTCACTTATTTACACAATTCAAAAAATCTGTAAAAATAGCAGCGCATTATTTACTTACTTATATTTTAAACTTACAACTAATAGTACCGTAGGACTTAAATGCTATGCAATTAACGGCGTGGTACAGAAAGGATGTACTAACCTTTGAAACTGAAATGTGAGTGAATTTCTATATATCGATTTAAAAAAAAAATTCAATCGTTAATGACTTTAGTTACTGTAATTGTAAATTGAAATAAAACTATTTTTAAGGATTTTATCGCGTTTATTTTATGTTTTTACGTTCCCGACGTTTCGGCTGCTTTACAGCAACCATGGTCACGGGAGGACTGAGGTGGTTGACGTCCTGGTGTCATAGTTTGAACTGGGGTACCCTCATATTTAGTTGTTACTTGCGGTCCGATCTACACGGAAAGAGCTCACACAACGTCGGGAACGTAAAAAAAAAAAATAAACCCGATAAAATCCTTAAAAATAGTTTTATTTCAATGTGATGTAGTATTCGTGTCATATAAGAAATCAATATGTAATTGTAAATTTTATATATATTCATCATTTGTGTTATTAGTATATTTTAGTTGTTTGTTTGATTTTTATGTAAATATTCAAATTGTTACTCAATATTGAAATTGAGATTAGCACACACGTTCTAAGTAAGAGTTAACAAAGGTGGGTTGGATGAGTTGAGTCAACATGTTGGCTTAAGTTATCGGCTCGTCGGTGAAGTAGGCATGCTCCAGGCAGTCCAACGCCGTCAGCCGTTTCGCTGGATCGAAGATGAGCATACCCTGGAAATAGATTGAATTGACAAATTTGACGACCTGCAGGATTATTTTAAACCAGCCTTTCCCAAAGTGGTCGATAACGCCCCCTTGTGAGCGTTGCAGGTTTAAATGGGGGCGGTAAGAGACCCAGAACAAAATTAGGGGCGTTGCGTAGAGGCTTACAATAATTAATTTAATTTGAAGTTATAGTGGTTTTGGTTTTGTTTTGGTATTTAAAATACCCGTGCTGATTACCGCAGTTGGTAGTGACCCTGCTTTCGGTGCCAGAGTCCCGGGTTCGAATCCTGGTAGCGACAAACTTTGTGTGATGAGCACGAATGTTTGTACCCGAGTCATGGATGTTCAATATCTATATAAGTAGTATATACCGCGTTCGCCCCCAGTCCATTGTACGGTACCCATAATACAAGCGTTGCTTAGTTTGGGATCGAACAGTTGGTGTGTTCGTCTATCGATATTAAAAATAAATGATCAAATATCAGCCGAAAGACGTCCACTGCTGGACACAGGCCTCCCCCAATGACGTCCACACATCCCGGTCCTCCGCCACTCGCGTCCCCCGGCTTCCCGCGACGCGTGTGATATCATCGCTCCACCTTGAGGGCCCTACGTCTTCCGGCTCATGGTCACCATACAAGAACATGCAGGTCTCAAGATAGGCTGTCGTTTCTGTGAGGTATGACCTTCAATTAACACGCTACCGGCGTCTTTGTTCCCCGTTGCCTACAATCTGGGTGTTTTCAAGTCGAGAGTGAACAGGTACTTTCTAGGCAAGTATGCTCCATCGTAGATCTCATCGTCACTCACCATCAGGTGAGATCGAGATCAAATACCTGCCTATAATGTAATAAAAAAAGAGAAACCTTGATTAAGTCCAAAGCTTGAGGGTGTATTCTGGGTATCACTTCCCCCAAGTCCAAGGGCTTGTAGTCTGGGAAACTGTCTGGCAGTATCGATATGTTGTCTGGCCACTCGTGCTGGGGTGGTCGGCCTATTAGTCTGTAAGATAAAGGTGGTATGGTAAAAATATTTTTTTGTTGTTGCAAAAGTTTTTTGTAAATCCCACTAATATTATAAATGTGAAAGTTTGGATGGATGGATGTTTGTTACTCAATCACGCCAGAACAGTTGAACGGATCTAGATGAAATTTGGCACAGAGATAGATTATAATCTGGAATAGCACATAGGCTATAATTTTTATCCCGGTAAAATGTATGGTTCCCGTGGGATAGATTAATATGGTAGCATACATACTTTTTAGTCGCGGGTAACACCGCGGGGCGCAGCTAGTAATATAATATCGCCAGACGAACACACCAACTGTACGGTGCCACACTAAGCGACGCTTGTGTTATGGGTACCGTACAATGGACTGAGGGCGAACCCAGTATATAATATTTGTATAGACATTAAAACATCCAAAGAAAAAGAAAGGTATAAATATTCGTGCTCATTATACAATGTTTGTCCCAACCAGGATTCGAACCCGGGATCCTCGACACAGAAAGCAAGGGGCCTATCAACAGCTAATCAGGTTGTCAAATATAAATGTGAGAATTGTATACCCATGAACTTATGTAATTATATAATTAGGGAACGGGCAAGAAACTCCATGGTTGCTCTTTTTAAAAAAGACCTATTACATTTTTGAGCAGTACATTGTTATGTGTATGTGAGAACAATGTAGGAACGGCTAGGCGGGTACCTCCATGTATATAATTACAAGTTAATGACTACATAGTTCCAACATTGACAAATGATTGTTGTATTTTTTAAATTTTGTGGCTGCCCAAGTCCCATTAAAAAAAATAATGACCTGAATATACAGTGCAGTTGGTCAGAGTCCGATGAGCCCGGCAGCAACGGCTTCCTCGTGTGAAGCTGGGCCAGCACGCAGCCCGCAGACCACACATCCACAGCTGTGTTGTACGATACGCCCAGCAGGACCTCCGGAGGACGATACCAGAGAGTCACCACCTGAAGAAACAAGACCATTTGCAAAAATATTTTTTTAGGTTGGCAATCCGCTACAAAATAGAGCCATTTTTGTCAGTGTTAACATAAAAATAAAATAAATATCGCCGGACGAACACACCAACTATACGGTCCCACACTAAGCAACGCTTGTATTATTGATTATGATTATGATATATGTACCGTGTATACATCCAAATGCACTTAGTCAAAAGCGTTTATTTTAATATTACAAACAGACACTCCAATTTTATTTATTCATATAGATGTATAGATTATATACTGAGTTCGCCCCCAGTCCATTGTACGGTACCATAATACAAACGTGTGGGACCGTATAGTTGGTGTGTTCGTCTAGCGATATTTATTATTATTTGAAATCTTCTGTGACATTAACTGCGTCTTTGTTCCCCGTTGACTATAATCTGGGTGTTTTCAAGTCGAGAGTGAACAGGTACCTTCTAGGCAAGTATGCTCCATCGTAGATCTCATCGTCACTTACCATCAGGTGAGATCGAGATCAAATACTTGCCTATATCGTAAAAAAAAAAAATGACATACGTACCACGCTGGTCAATTTCATCTCTGTGTCGTATGTCTTGGCCAAGCCGAAGTCGGCGAGCTTGACTCTGCCGGATGAAGTCACCAGCAGGTTGTGCGGCTTCAGGTCGCGGTGCACGATGCGATGGGAGTGCAGGAAGTCGATACCGGACAGCGTGTCGTAGGACATACTCTGGAGAAGAGAGTACCAAGTGTGAGATTATTCGTAATCTAACACCACGTCAAAATCGAGATTGTTCGTAGGCTAACCGTATACTTTATAGTCTACCGTATTTAGACATGTATAGAGAATTGAAAGTTTCAAATACGTACAGATATACACACTGACTAGACTGTAACAATTTACTACGGTCCCAGATTAAGGCTTGAATAGGCTTATTATATAATCTGTGGTACACGCTGGGATATCTGTCAAAAGTGACAGTTACTATGCGGTCGCTGTACGATTATGAATCGAATGTGTTAGCAGACTCGGGGCCCTGTAGTTATAATGTTCCAATAGTAGGAACTTGGTTTGTTTTGCGGGTTCATTCATGCACCGTAATACAGTTGCACTCACTCTTATCCTATTCTCCGATAAAGGACCCGGGGATCTCTTGAGATATGACTCGAGATCCTGTTCCACGTGTTCGAACACCAGGAACAGCACCAGCTGCTGATCGCGCTCCAATGACTGACCGCCATGACACACATCCAGGAGTCTGCGGATTAAGATTGCCCATCACACTTACAGAATTAAGTATGGCAACAACTGTTAAGAATTAATAAATTATAATAGTAATATTATCAGATGTGCACACAGACTGTATGGTCCCAAACAAGATTTGTATCATTGGTATTGTGTAATGGACTGGGTACTATCTCAGTATAATTACTTATATAGATATTGAAATGCCCAATAAAAGCTTGCCTCATCCTGGATTCGAATCTGGGAATCTTGGTTCCGCAAGCAGGATCACTAGTCACTATCAACTAGATTGGGTCTATTTACCTGACAATATTGGGATGTCTATAAGCCTCCAGCTGCCTTAATAATGCTATTTCTCTTAATGTGGACAAAGGGATCCCGTCTTCGGTAAGAGCGACCTTCACCTTCTTCATGGCAACAATCTGACCTCCGTTGTGCAGGTCACGGGCTTTGTAGACTGTGCCATAAGCTCCTGGAATGGAAGGGGAAGAAAATTAGGTGACGAAGTTAGACATCATGGTACGTACTATCTTGTCCAGTTTGCCAATTAAGGGGGAGTACTGCCTGAATTCCCCTCTCATTGAGCGGGAGGGCCATAGAGCAATGTTTCTCTGAGACGGCCAATAAAACTGTTCTTAGTTTAAAATGCATGGAGCAGATTTTAATTAAAGTTGACACGGTGACAGCTTACAATAAGATCAAAATCATTGATAATTACCATCCCGGGAAAGGGAATGGTAACTCCATGGATAGGCAAAAAATCTAAAGTCTATATGTACTATGTTGCCAGCACAATTGAGAACCAAATTTATTTTGGAAGTATGATTTTATAGATTTGTAGCATGGATTTATTAATTTGTGGTCGTGTTGACTTTTTTTTTAAACAAAATATCTCTATGGAACCAACTAATTACTTGAAATAAGTTCATGTACAGAAATAGGTACCAATATCGCAATATAATAGAAAGTTTAATTTTATGTACATTTCAAATCACGAAGTCTATGCCAGCCGCCCGGCACAAGTTCGCTTAGGTTAGTTTTGTTATTAACTTTGTAGGTACCAACATACCTGTTCCAATAACATTGAGTTCTTCGTATTTCTTTGCATTTTGAAATAAAGCATTGACGTCGCATATTGTAGCTACGGGCGGCGGTGTATGCTGCTGCTGGGATGTACTGGCCCCAGACATCGTTCCTATTATAACAACACAACTAACTAAATAACTTTTAAAATGTCAGTAAACACGCTCACTTATTATAGTACGATTAAGATTTAATTACATGTCCACAAAACACGTGTTTATAAAGTTTTCAGAACTATCTCTCGGTCACACAAAATTGTCGTGTATAAAAAAAGTTTTTGTTTAGAGCACACAGAAAAACAGCATGTAAACTTGTAAAGTTACCAGGGGGGTAAGGGGGAGACCATTCAACTCAACTCAACCACCTGTTGTACAATGCGACTAGTTTCAAGAGTCTGTCATGTATGATGAGTTTCTGTGTTGTTTATAATAATATTTTAGTTGGTTAGGTTATAATTTTTGAAAGAAGCTGATTAGTACGCCATCTTTTGATGAACGTTGGAACTTCTGTAACAGGTGTTTATCAAATTGTGGACAAAACTCAATAGATTTCGCCAATTTATTTCAGTTTCAGTTCTAGTATAGTCGGGAAGCAGAGAACCACCTTTTATATTTGACGAAAATGTGAATCTATAAAAATAATAAACATTGAAATAAAAAAAAGCTTATTTTCGTAGGATACTAATACGGTGAACGCAGATACAAAAGGCTAACAATATATTGTTGTTAGGTACGGGCTCGTCCGGGATTTGAACCCGGGACCTCTCGCACCCGAAGCGAGAATCATACCCCTAGACCAACGAGCCGTGTTAGATTAGGTCGAATTTATCATTTCCTCGCTGTAAGCTATGACGTCAGAGAATATCTTTTTTTTTAAGTTTTTTACAGACTGTCGAGTGCCTATCTATGGAAATTACATTAAAAAAATAATGACATATTTTTTAAATAAGTAAGTACTTTAGAATATCGATTCTTAGCTTCAATTTAATTAAATAAGTAATGTAGGTATTTTGTACCTATTACTTACTATGAATTTATTGTATTAAATACCTGAAATAAATTAATAATAAAAGTAATTTTAGCACCAAAACAAGATTACCAAACACTTCAAGGCGTTTTAGAAAGTTGACGCGCGAAAGGAGAAAAAAAAACTACCGCTACTTAGACCCTCTATCCATCTCTTTCCCCATCAACATACCCGTATCCGCTATCCTCTTTTCACATAGGAATCGAAGTGAATTTCGAGTCGCGTTCGCGCCAGTTGACTACAGACAGTGTTGTGCGCGCATGTTTGAATGAAATGCCGGCTATTTCGACTTCAAAATAGTAAATACAATTACTTTTTATCGAAAATAACTTATTTATAGTGATAAATCAACAGTCTAGTGGTGTTAATAATTATGTTTTAATTATTTTAGTGTACAATTTGTATGCAGTGCGGACGGAAATCGCGTGTGTTAGTTGTAACAAAATGTGAAAGTTACTTCGTCGTATAAGAAAATAGTGGATTTTTTTACGTGTTATCCTACATATTTCTCGTTTCTACAGCTGCTATTCGCTTTAAAATTAGGTGAGTGTGTTTTAAAAGGTATTTATCACGTAATTAGTTTTTGCTTGCATCCTGTACATACTATGAGAGTATATGAATTGATTCTAAATATGTAGGTACTAACTACAGTACTAAGAAATTGTTCCAGAAATTGGAACCAGTACCCCAAATTTCAATCGGAATGAAAAGTGATCAGCCAGCTTGTCTCTTGACGTGCGAATTAGTAAGGACCCTACAAATCGGTCATACAGATTGGCTACCATGTTGTGCCTTTGGTAGAAAGTTTTAAGGTAGAATTTCCCATATACTATGTATTACTTATATGTAAATTCGGTGGTACTTTGGTAGTAGGTAAATATCGCCAGACGAACGCTGTATGGTCCAAACAAAACAACTACAACAACAACAACAGTGAAAATAATCGAAAATATTTCTGTAATTTGCCTAGACGGTAATCAAACCCGCAACAACGGGGTGGTTGTCATATGATACAGCACCTTAGTCGAGCCATTACACAAAATAAGTCGTGAATACCAATGTATATCGAAGTACTACTTAATAATAAATAAACAATACCAGCCCTTTTTAATGTCCCACTGCTGGGCACGGGCCTCCCTCAATGCGAGGGGGATTAGGCCGTAGTCCACCACGCTGGCCCAGTGTGGTTTGGCGGACTTCACACATCTTTCGAGGGGTTCCTCACGATGTTTTCCTTCACCGTTTAGCAAGTGATAATCATGGTTGAAAATGAGATTCGCACATGAAATCCAGAAATCCCAGAGGTGCGAGCCGGGGTTTGAACCTGCGATCCTCGTTACCGAGGTAAGCGTTCTACCAACATAGCTATCACGGCTATACTAAGTAAATAAGTACTACTTACCACAAATCATTTTAAGTCTCGGTCGAATTACCACCATTCATTGCTGGCAACGTAGCTTCACGCTAGCGTACCATATGGGTGAGCAGGTACATACATAATACATCATACGAGGCGTTTTTTACATTCCAGAATGCTAACCAAGCGCAGATAAGATGAGTATTAAAATACCATCTACCCATAGTAGACAAGGTTGATCTTTTTATGTTAAGTTGGCAACGGTTTTTTTTGCCAGTATCGAATAAATCGTTTTATTGTTTTTTTTTACAATGCATTGTTGTGATGCATTTACAGATAGACGGACAAAAAATATCTATAAATAGCGTAGTTTAAGACTACTGTATCGAAAATATAATGTACCCACGCCTGGAATATAATTTTACAAAAACATTCAATGTTCAGTCGTGAACAAGTTTTGTGTGGGACTTTTTGGCGGGAAACTGAAAAGTCATGGCGTCAGCTATGATTTAATTTCTAAAACTAGTGTTCCTGCGAGTTATAGTGAGTGATATAAGTGGAATATTAACCATTATGGGTTCGGTAAAGTGCACGAGTGTAGCTAATTGAAACAGAGTGACGAAACATGGCTTTTCAGTTTCTCACAAAAAATCCATAAAAAATCTTTCAGTAAAGTATCCATCACTTTACTGATTCAGGGATGGGGGGTGTATTTTACTTAGGCCTAGCCTTTGGGCCTGTGCATATGCTTGAAAACTGAAATAATTTATATTACTTGACACTGGCAAAATACCTATGGTGATGCCAAATAAAAAAAAAGTTTTGTGTGGTCTCATTATTTGTAGGTATAGATTCTATGGTTAGCTGCGCGTTTTTCTGTAATAATGGTGATAAGTCTACATTGTTATCAGTTAAACACCCACAACGATTTAGCGCACTTTCTTGATGAGTTACGATGCGCTGATAAGGTTGTCTACCATAAGGTCTGCAAGCAGTAAGCTCTCTTATCTTCAGCCACTTTTCCGGTAAAGCAAGAACTCTAAGTTTACAACCGTTAAGTACAAACCGACACTCGGACATAATATTATACTCAAATGGATTACAGTATACAAATATTGGGTTAGATTGGGTGTATTTTGTTGAAGGAAACTCCAAATGTACACCGAGTTTCAAATGGAATAAGTACAGACGGGATGGAAAAACTAGCATATATGTAATACTAGCTGTTGCCCGCGACTTCGTCCGCGTGGTATTTAACAAAAACAACCGTTGACAACAGCCTGCTCACCCATTCTGAGCCCGCGGGACGCATTGCAGGTTGCTATCAAACATAATCAGGCGCTGCGCTGCAACATTGGTTTTAATTTTTTTTCGTGAGATCCTATTTTTTTTTCTAAAATAAAAGTAGCCTAAGTTACTCCTTGTTACATCAGCTATCTGCCAGTGAAAGTCCCGTCAAAATCGGTCCAGCCATTTCAGAGATTACCCGGAACAAACAGACAGACAGACAGACAGACAGACAGTTTCGGTATAGGTATCGTGTATACATCCAAATGCACTTAGTAAGAAGCGGTTATTTTAATATTACAAACAGACACTCCAATTTTATTTATATGTATAGATAAAAAAACAACCGAAGTGAGAACCTCCTTTTTGATGTCGGTAAAAAAATGTACCTGATCGCTGTCTGTAAATGGAAGATATATGAGTAAAACTATTATAAGGCCTTCATCAACGCATCAGAACCCAAAACAAGGATTGTTAGATTTTTTGTCTGTTTGTCTGCGCGTTTGAACGCGATAATCTCAGAAACGGCTTAGCTGATTCGAGTGCGGTGTTCACAAATGTATTGTGGTAAGCTTCGATTCAAATTGTTGTTTGATTTAGTTCAATCAGTTCATAAATAAAGAAGTTATATCTATTACTAATAATTATGTTAGGCCTAATTTCTCGCTTTTCGCCTCAAGCCATAATTCAACATGCTGCAATGGGTCAGTGCAGCAGCAAGTTTGGGTTTTCAGAAAAATCTTTCAGATTAGGTTGGCTCAGACGTGTATTTTTATTTTTACCCAATTGTTAAATATTCCAAGGGCCCTAGGGTGAAAGTTATAGACTACTTGTGATTTATATAATCATAATTTAATTAAATACTCGGAACCACTGACCTCTATGGTATACATCGCTGGACTAATCATAAGCCCGGTTATCGTGTGCCTATTTGATTTTCGCCATTTTGGCGCTGATAGCGGTAGTGAGGGGGAATGGAACTAATAATAGAGATGGGACAGTGATATGATACATCGATAAAAATGTTTATGCTTAAACCTACCCATGCAGTAAAATGAAAATAATTATGATCCATTCCTTTAACAATGGCTAATGTCAAAGTCAAAGTCAAATCATTTATTTCGTATAGGCCTACGGGGGCACTTACAAATTGTCATTACATTTTTTCCTTAACACTACAACCGGATCGGAACGCGACCTCAACTGAGAAGATCCGGCAAGAAACTCAGCGGGATTGTCTTTTTTTTAGCCATTATTTTTACAAAAAAAAAAAAAAATGCTCCAGTGTGTTGCCATACGAGGCGCACACGCACACGCTACACTTTAACATTATAAATATTGATATTAGAGCGATCAGTCCCAGGCTGCTTTATCATCCAAATAATCCAAGATTCTGTTATAACCCTTACGACATAAATTACTTTTAACAGTTCTTTTAAACTTACTAATGGGCAAATCTCGGATTCCTTTGGGAAGTTTATTATAGAAGCGTATACATTGCCCCATAAAAGAGTTATTTATTCTGTGGAGACGAGTGACATGCACGGATAGTTTGTCCTTATTACGAGTGTTAATAACATGAACATCACTCCTTTTTTCAAAATTATGAATATTTTTCTTAACATACATTAGATTTTCATAAATAAATTGAGACACAACAGTTAGAATATTTATTTCTTTGAATTTATCCTTAAGGGAATCTCTAGGACCCATGCCGTAAATTGTCCAAAATAGTCGAGTGGTTAATACTAAGATGAAGCAAATAATGATAATGATTAGCCGAATCGCTCATGGGTAGGGTAGGTAATCTTAGGATAAGCCGAAACCGGACTAAAGGGTGGTGTGTGACTAGCTAGATCCTACTTAAATAAGGATCGTTTTTTAATTAGAAATGAGGTAATGTAATGTTGTTTCGGAAGCAATGGAGTAAGTAAGGTATTAATAGAAAATAAAAATCATCAAAGTAGTACATGAGTTATCTTTAATAAAACAGTCATCAGAGAAGTGTTTTGAACAGATGTAATCATATTTTTTCGGACGCCAACTAGGCTTTTCAATGTTTTTGAGCCATAATTCTAGTCTTCTATTGTCAGTCGGAAACCTGTGAATTAGTAAACATTGTTTTAAAGTAATATGTATTTGATAATACAAATCTGTCTTCGGCGATTTTTACGTTCTTGAACGTTCTATCTATTTAAGATATTGATAGAAAAAATATCGATAAATTTTATCGACAAGGAACTCTTACAGCACTATTGAATTTTATTGTTTATAAAAAACCGATAATACAAAGACAAATGCGTTGTAATCACGTATAAATAAGATTAGTAACATATTTTTAAGTGCCTATAATATCAATAGAAGTTTTAATTTCTTGAATATTAGCCGTAAATTCACTTACTTGTGGAATGTAACCCCTCTTCCCTTCTGGTAAAGAGTTTTGCATAACACGCACTCTTTCATGGTTTACCTATTAACTAACACCACTTATTTATGTATTAACTATATTAATACGACACAACAAACAAGTTTAATCGCGTTAAAACTTCAAAATCACTTTATAAACACGGAGACAATGTAAACAAAACAACGGCCATTTGCATTTTACGTCAGATTTAGTTCCTTTCCCCCACGCTGGGGGCGCTTCAAATAGGCACAATAGATAGCTGTCATTTTAAAGGATATCATTAGTCTAGCGTACTTGTATCATGGACGTCAGTGCTCGGAACACTTCTCAAAACAAACGATGTCGAGGACACGCCGCCATAGAGAAAAGAGCGAAAACTATAGAGAACATTATGTATAGATAATTTTTCATAAATTATTGTCCACCAATGCCAATGCAATCCAAAATTAAGAGTATTTTACTCAAGTGTTATAACGAAAGTACTCTTAAGTCAAGAAGATAATTTATATTAAACAGAGAAAGTTATGTTATGGTACAGAATCTTGCGTAGTTGCAAGAGAGATCAGAAAATTAACTACCTATATTGATAGTTGGTGTGATTAATTCTTATCAAGCCTAAGCTTGTGCTTGGAGTGAGCTATGTCTATAATTTAATTGCCAGAGTTGGGATCAAACCCGAACTTTTTGGCTACAAAGTCGACTCTTCTCAACAATGAGCTATTGACGTTTAATTTTGAAGATTTTAGCTGTTCTGATCAGAATCAGGTATTTAAATTCATTTTCATTAGGTACAGTTCTTTATTTTTTGCAAAGACTTGCTCCGTCCTTAATAAACAAACAACTGGGCTTGCCAAGGGCACAGTGACCCAAATGTGGTTTAACCGGCACATGGAACCGGTCCTGACCGCGGTCTGCGTTCCGACGTTAAGGCGAAGAGTTAGAAGTTAAAATTAACTTTACTAGCGCCCACCTTAAATGAAGGAACCTGATAACTAAGCTATTAAAGCCTAAGTTACTCCTTGTTACATCAGCTATCTGGTAGTGAAAGTCCCGTCAAAATCGGTCCAGCCAATTCAGAGATTAGCTGAAATAAACAGACAGACAGGCAGACATACAGACAAAAATTGTAAAAAAATGTTTTGGTATATGTACCGTGTAACAAATGCACTTAGTAAAAAGCGGTTATTTTAATATTACAAACAGACGCTCCAATTTTATTTATTTGTATGTATATAGATAGAGAAGACGTCATAATTACAGATTTTTTTAGCCTAGCAACACAATCGCGGACCCGCATTTGTCATAATAACGTTTCAAAAGTGAAAACCTGAACACACATTTCAAAACTTTGTCATGTTTAGATGGCATGAGTACAATAATACCTACATTGGGATACGGGCAGCTCCTTTAAAGCGGTTCTTTTATCTCTCTTTAAGACGTCCACACACACCAGATACTATTTATAGCTGTCATTTAAGGATATATATCAGGATGTCTCTTATATTCACGCTATTGGGCCACAGCTCTGAAGACAAAGGATGTTCGTCTTAAGTGAATCATAGTATTTCCACAAGGACACCAAGGAGTCTGAAGTAGTCCACGCTGATCTCGTACGGATGAAAGAAAGGTTATGAGGATTATGATGTCACACTATCCGAACGAAAGCCACATGGGTGAGGACCTCTGTGGCATTGAGTTAGGGTTAGGTTTGTGTCACCTTCAAATCTTCCTGTAGATATTCACCGTGAGCCAGCTAATAGTAACTGCATATAGAGGTCTAGGTTTGAGGCCATGGGCTTACCGCCAGCCATACTACGCGGTTATACCACTGATCATACCTTAGGATATTTAGCGATTTCGGTTGTGATATTACGTAAGAACTTAGTTTAGTATATAATAATAATCTTCCAGACCTTTTTAATGTCCCACTGCTGGGCACGGGCCTCCCCTAGATGCGAGGGAATTAGGCCAAAGTCCACCACGCTGGCCCAGTGCGGGTTGGCGGACTTCACACATCTTTCGAGGGGTTCTCTCAGACATGCAGATTTTCTCACGATGTTTTCCTTCACTGTTTAGCAAGTGATAATCATGGTTGAAAATGAGATTCGCACATGACATCCCAGAGTTTGAACCTGCAATCCTCGTTACCGAGGCAAGCGTTCTACCAACTTTTGAAAAAAGGAGTGATGTTCATGTTATTAACACTCGTAATAAGGACAAACTATCCGTGCATGTCACTCGTCTCCACAGAATAAATAATTCTTTTATGGGGCAATGTATACGCTTCTATAATAAACTTCCCAAAGGAATCCGAGATTTGCCCATTAGTAAGTTTAAAAGAACTGTTAAAAGTAATTTATGTCGTAAGGGTTATTACAGAATTTTGGATTATTTGGATGATAAAGCAGCCTGGGACTGATCGCTCTAATATCAATATTTATAATGTTAAAGTGTAGCGTGTGTGCGCCTCGCATGGCAACACACTGGAGCTTACTTTTTATTATGTTTTTTGTAAAAATAATGGATAAAAAAAAAAGACAAGCCCGCTGAGTTTCTTGCCGGATCTTCTCAGTTGAGGTCGCGTTCCGATCCGGTTGTAGTGTTAAGGAAAAAATGTAATGACAATTTGTAAGTGCCCCCGTAGGCCTATACGAAATAAATGATTTGACTTTGACTTTGAACTTGGCTATCACTAGTATAGTGCTGTAGTGTACTGTATTTTTTTGGCCAATTCTTGAGGGGGTGGGGAGGCGGGGAGTAAAAATTCTAATCGATTCAAAATGACAGCGATCAGGAATGAACTAGTTTTATTTGTACAACATTTTAGTCACTGTTTTGGCAGAGGAGTATGCTTGTCGATGCCCTGACCAGGCTTTTTGGTCTGAGACCTTGACCATCTATGTTTCTTTGCAAACGGATGTATAATTATACATTTGCAAAGTCTGTGAGTCAGAGAGTCACAACCAGGATGTCTCGCAACCAGTTGGCCGACTGGTTGTGCAACCATAATGTGTCATTCGTGAGCTTAACGATGTGTTACGACACACGGAACGGCCCGGCGAACAAGTGTTTTTGGTTGGGAAAATGTTCCACTGATCTAGGTAAATGTACCGCGTCAACGAAATCTATACGGCGTGATTCAGAAACGTATCGAGACCCTAGAACCGTGCGCTTCTTTACCAACTTTTTTCTTTGAAGTCAGAACATCGAGACAGCGATTTAAAAAAAAAAATGTTGTCCCCCAATGTTGAAAATGCATTTGGCAATAACGAATATCATAAAAAGACGATCACACACGAGTGTTCTGTCATCCACCAGTTGTATAACATACAAAGGGACTCACAATTTGTTGTAGCACCCAACAGCTGTTTCACACAACACATCGACATCGCCACATCCGCGGCGCGTAACGGTGCGCATGCGCAGGTGGAGCCGCGCGACCTACATAGTTCAGTTTACCGTACCGCCATTCAAACGCGTCTTGTGTAGCGTGTGTACGATCTTTAATATGTGTAGGAATGCTGATTAATCAGCAATTCCTCTTCTTATATGTCGGGTCGCTCTTGAAACAGCGGCTGTGGTCTTCCTGTATAGCTGTTAGGGGCAGATGTGACTCGCCTCTAGCTACCCTGTCGGTCCTGTTTCGGGCCCCAAGTCTGCTAACACAATCGATTCATAATCGAACAGCAACCGCATAGTAACTGTCACTTTTGACAGATATCCCATACAGTATGTGTCAAAAGGTCGAATGAGCAAAAGTTCCAGATTTTCCATGTTACGTTGATTTCGAAGACAGATGAGAAAAATCCGACCTCATCAGTGTCGAAGGGCACGTTACCTAGAAGTCCCGGGTGTCATCCTAACCTATGAAAGACGTTCGAGCTTTCAGGAGCCTGACAAATTATGACAAACGGTCTAACCCTAGTAGTGACCCTGCTTTCTGTGCCGAGGGTCCCGCGTTCGAATCCTGGTAGGGACACACTTTGTGTGATGAGCACGAATATTTTTACCCAAATCATGGATATTTAATATCTATATAAGAATTATAAACTGGTCCCAAGTCCATTGCATGGTATCCATAAGACAAGCGTTGTTTAGTCCGGGATCGTATAGTTGGTGTGTTCATCTGGAGTAGTAGTTGATCTTTTTTAAATATTTTTTTACATTATAGGCAAGTATGTGATCTCGATCTCACCTGATTGTAAGTGACGATGAGATCTGCGATGGAGCAGACTTGCCTAGAAGTATGCATTTGTCATTTTCTTTCCTTCATTTGTCTCGGTATGAAGAACGAAGACCTATGTGATCACCATCGTGTTAGATGGACTGATTCTCGTCATCATTGAGAAGTGACACTCATGATAAAGAATGTGGAATTAACATAACTTGTATGACGCTCCTTTAAAACTAACCGTTGCATGTTAACGAACTTCGCACGTTTACATAGTTCGATATCGATTAAGTATATAACTGTATATTGGATGTGCCACTTACCCTTTCGAAGTCTGTCGTTGGTAAAGGTATATCGAATAATACTTAATAGTATCGCCAGACTAACACACCAACTATACTGTCCCATAAGCAACGCATGTATTATGGGTACCGTACAATGGACTGGAGGCGAACCTAGTTTATAATACTTATATAGATATTAAATATCCATGACTTGGTAAAAAACATTCGTGCTCATCACACAAAGTTTGTCCATACCAGGATTCGGATCCGGGAGCCTTTACACAACAAGGTTTACATACTACCCACTGAGCTAAGTAGGTCGTCGATATATCCTCGTCGGACGTCGGTATATAGAAGTACCTAACCTTGCCATGTGACGGATCCTAATTTAAAAAAAACTTACCCCCCCTTAACTTGTAATTATATACTTATAGTTAGTACTAGTACTTTTTTGACCAGCTGCTAAAGTCTGCCTAGCCGTTTCTACATTGTTCTCACACACCCATAACAATGTGCTGCTCAAAAATGTAACGGATTTTTTAAAAATAGCAACATGGAGTTTCTCGCCCGTTCTTCTCCATAGGCACGGCATTCCGAACGGGTGGTAAAGTTGTAGCTAATCATTTTGTAACTATTTTGACGATTCATAAGTACTGTACTTAATTGTTTACATGAATAAAAATATTCTGATTCTGAAAGTTTTCGATTCGTTTTCCCGATAGCAATTTCAAATTAATCCCGCTAGAAAGCAATGGCGTAGCATGGGGGGACGGGGGGTGCGGTCTGCACCGGGTGGCACTTTGCCGGGGGTGCCATTTTACAGGTGGCATTTAGAGAAAAAAAAATATTAAGAAATTAAGAATTAATAAAAGAAAAATTTTTTCAGTGTTTTTTTCGTCATTTTTTTGTCGTTACCATGCCTCAAATTTTGTATAATGAATAGCAAAAATAAAAGGGTGGCAAATTTGAAATCCGCACCGGGTGCTAATCACCTATGCTACGCCACTGCTAGAAAGCCTAGATAGGTATTCTAAATCGCTATGCTTGGCATTCTTGCGGCATTAAGTAGCTGCGCAGGCACGTTCCACTGCCCGGATCCGACCAAAGAAACCGCAAGTAGACCGATATTTTGTTATTCCGGCATAGTTTAGTGGATTGCGAACGATTTTATAGAACCAGTGTGTAGATATCCAACCAACCAATAGTTGGAAATCGGAATAGTGACAAACAAGTATCAATATTTGATATCGAATATTTTATCTATTTTTTAATTGGTGACTTGGCAACTGCTCTTCATGGATTGTAATTTTGTTGGTGACTTGTCTGAGCCACTGCTTTAATTTAATAATGGTACTTATACAAGGTGTAACGAAAACTGATACTATGTTTTCAACACGTGATTCTGGAGCTCTCAGAATTAGAATTTTCTGTCGATCTTTTCATGAATTGTACGCATTTTTTTACAACATTTACCCAAAGTTTTCCTTACTTACACCCTGTATAAAATATATAATACATAATATCGTCAGATGAACACCCTAACTGCATGGAACCAAACTAAGCAACGCTTTTATTACGTTGGTAAGTACAATGTACTGGGATCACAGATATATTAGAGGAGATATGTTATGAAAGCGGTGGGCTTGCGCTCACCTTTAGCCAAAATTACGCTAACATAGAGTTTTCGCCGTCAGTCGACTGTAACTGCACGTCGGTATCGGAGCTCTAACTTTTTTTTTAAATGCCGTGTTATTCCGTGGTTGTGTGCTAAAATACTAGCAGCAAAGTGAACTACGCGAAAGATGGAATCTCATTTCACCAGCCAGTATTAAGTATTTTATTTATTCGTCTTTAAAATCATTAAAAACAACAAATCAAAAAATATTTAATGCCTTTATTATGTTATTTTAGTTTTCATGTAGCACAACGACTTTTTTATTTTTGTACAAAATACATGGCTCTTTAAGTACCACCTATGTTCGCTACTGAGTGAATGTACGAGGCAATGGATAGATCGTCTAACGATACTTTGAATAAACTGGTGCGTCGCGTGGTACGGCCGCTGCATGCGGCGACGACGCAGCACGCACCGAATTATTGGCACGCGTGTGTGTGTGAGACTTCGTATTGGTTGGTTTTATGTAATTGCATGTGTTTTGTGGCGAGTGGTGGGGACAAAACGGAGACAGCGAGTTCCCATACATTTTGAACCGCACGGCATATTTCTCGTGATCTGTGACTGGGATGGAGTAAATAAAAAAATATATTGCCAGACTAACACCAACTGTATGGGCCCAAACTAAGCAATGCCTTTATTATGGTGGTACAATGTACAATTGACTGGCCCCCTTAATACCCAGGGCAAGGTTAAAAACAGAAACACAATTTCCGAAATTTGTCAAAGCAAAACATTGGGCTATCAAGTCGAGCGCTAAACCCCTTGTAAATATAGAAATAACACAATGAACATATTATGCGATGGCCAGGTCACTTGTGAAACAAACACATTACCCTCCTTTGCGCCGGGTAGTCGGGTTAAAAAATGGTTTGACAGGAACTCAGAGAAATCTCTCACAGAAAACAATTCATACATTTAGGCCTTGGCTCTACTTTAACTTCTGTCTGCTCAATAAAGACACTTAGTACCATATTGACAAGATTGTTTTTACGAAATTTATTTCGTTTGATAGTGAATCATTACGTTTAACACATGCCAAATAAGTGGTGTTACGTGTTTACCATTCAACATGTGTCCGTATGCCCTGCTTACCCAATTACAATTCGCATCAGACAGTACACGCCATATTGTTTTGTAACTGTTATATGACATCGATACGTTTTGCAAATTGTAATAAGGATGAATAAATAAATATCGCCAGACGAACACACCAACTATACGGTCCCACACTAAGCAACGCCTGTATTATGGGTACCGTACAATGGACTGGGGGCGAACGCAGTATATATTACTTTTACATATAAATATTATACATCCATGACTTGGGTACAAACATTCGTGGTCATTACACAAAGTTTGTCCTTACCAGGATTCGAATACGGGACTCTCGGCACAGAAATCAGAGTCACTGCGCTAATCAGGCCGTCAAACTAGATGTGGATGTGCTAGGTACTTATCTATTTGTCATAGCGTGACGATATAACATCATCGCGAGAAAGAGTAAGCTATATTCCAGACTGCTTATTATATCCCACTAATATTATAAATGTGAAAGTTTGGATGGATGGATGTCTGTTACTCAATCACGCCAGAACGGCTGAACGGATCTGGACAAAATTTGGCACAGAGATAGATTATAGTCTGGAATAGGACATAGGCTACTTTTTATCCCGGTAAAATGTATGGTTTCCGTGGGATAGATTTGTTTTAATTTTTCATAGAGCAAAGAATCGACATGATTTTTTGCATAGGTAGTGGTAGTTTAGGGGTCAGAAAATGACATAGGCATCGACATACTTTTTAATCGCGGGTAACACCGCGGGGCGCAGCTAGTTTTTAATATAAAACGATATTCTTGTCCTAGGAGTTGAAAGACAAGCCTGTAACATAATCCTCCTTGGTCGCATTTCGGTCCGGTTGATTTTAAATGCAAATTATTTTTTTTACATAGCCTCGTAGTGGCCTATACGAAATAATATTTGACTTTCTACGAATTTACAATTCGACTTGGCTGTACATTTCACTGCTAGACTTGGCTAAAATAAATAGTCACAGATGGTTAGCCCATCGCCGTACTGCTATGACAATGAGCATGGTTGAAAATTGTCAAACGCATGGTATAATAATATGCTACGTTCTACTACGCTAGGTATTCTCTGCCGACGATGGCCAAAGACGGGACGATTGCTCATTGGTCGAAGATGGCCGATGACTTAGCCAATCACGTGAGTTAGCTGTCACGGGAAGAGAATACCTGGCATAGCATATTATTATAACATGCGGCGTTACCTGTTGGCTACTTGCGTTTTAGGTACCTACTTACCATAGTACCTACCTTTTTTTTTTTTTTAACGTGGAGAAATGCGTTACGCATCCCCTCCCGCCCGGGGGGACGAGAGGGGTATGTGGGACTCCCCGGCAGAATGCCGGTATACCCACTAAAACTCCACGGTCCGCCTTCACCGCCTTTGAGTGGGGCGCCACAGGATCGCACATGGCATACTACTGTGGAACCATAGTACCTACCTACCTTTACCTAGCCACCTTATCTAACTCTCTATTTTTGTTACAGGTACAAAACACAGATGTGAAACAACAACTTACCAAATTTTGACTAAAACAGTAAAAATTAACTCAAAAGTGATGTGAGTGACAAGTAACGTGATGTGAAGGCACAGGTGGACAGTGTTGTTTAGTTTCCCGCCGAAACAAGATGGCTGCCGCCACAAGATGGCGGTCGCGGTGGAACAGCTTGCTACTGTTGACATTTTTAGGTGTTGTTAAAGGTACGTAAGAAAAAGGACTTAATAAATACTTTCATACTTATCCCTAGCTGATAATAATGCTTACTAGGTACCCACGGTACCTATATATACCTAGTAATGTACCCATTTATTTGTGTACTACCCATGGTATTAAAATATTCTACGTATTTTCTTCTGAGAGTGACCGAAGACTACTCACTCACTGTTGCCATTAATTGACAACTTCAAAATGATTAATACCGCTGATTGGTCGATATTCGCCGATGACGTAGTCGCGGGCCAATCGTGTGGCCTAGCTGCAAATATGATGTCTGTGCTTAGCTGTCACCTAAGAGAATAAAGTACCTGGCGTAGCATATTTTTATACCATGATGGGACTAAAATAACATCATTGAAATGTTACAAGCGAGATAGTGTAAGCAGTATTATCCAATAAAGGTATCTATAAACTCTGCCTTAAAATATATTACGTTCAAGACACGGTCAGGCGCACCAGTCGGGCAGTCAAGGTCCAGGGGTCATTAACCCTTGCCTTCTGAGCAACCGATTAACTAGCTATAATACCGTGAAGATGGTTTGATTGAAAACTCCATTTCGAAGCCTTCTTGAAAGCATGTTGGGAGCTCGAGTTTTTTATTGTAAATTGTAGGATTATATAAGAAGAAAATGATTTTTATATAAGTCGGTAGGTACCTACTTAACTTGTAGCACGCCTAGGCGGTACACGGATGAAATACAGGGTGATTGAGAAAAGGTATACTAAGCCAGGACCGAATCCGTGGATCGTCTGTTAATACTATTACATTACGGTGCGTTATAAAAAAAAATGAAAGTTCCGCCATCTTGGAACGAGGAGTGAAAGTAAATAATTCCAATTTACTCTTGTGCTGTGCTCGGTAGATATACAGAAACCGTATATTAAGTGATTCAAATACCTGGTAATTATATTATCACGCTAGATCCTGTGTGAGTAGCCCGGGAGAGCCCAATTGGTAATAGGTTTATACAATACGTAACAATTTATAGAAGAGTACTTATCTAAATAAAAATTAAATGCTGTTCGTTCTTGAGAACGACTTTACTGATTTCACTAATAAGGATTTTAGGGAAATATTTTTTTTATATGTCGTTGCCCACGAAAATTGGAACCTACCGCTCGCATGACGTTGATGTTCCTGAGAATGTACCTATAAGATCTCTCAATAAAGAGTAACCATTAATTGAAATAAAACGAATTTTGTCGCGTTTTTGTGTATGTTTTTTACGTTGTAATTCTTTTATTTGAAATGGTATATAGTTTATGTAATATGTACAACGCAAATAGAAATTAAAAAGAGAATAGAAAAGCTTACCTACTTACTATTTGCAAAATCTCTAGGTTTTTTCCTACTGATACAAATTAGTTACAAAATAATTACAACTTCTACGAACTTGTGCACACTTATCGACTGGTTGAGTTTTTAAAAGTACAAGAATGATACTTCCTACTAAAATATTAGTCATTCTTATAACAAGTTGGTACACGTAACACAACTTATACGGTATCTTGAAAGTTTCTAATAAGAACGTTTGTTAATTAATAGGGGTCGATTTTTAGACCTCGTCGACCCCAAAATTAGGTTTTGTGTATGTCGACCCCTGGGTAACCGATATCGATCACCTTGAGAATCCCTGGTCTACAGTCCCAGATTAGATTATAACAGTGGCTAATCAATGTGCGTACCTAATAACAAAGTGGTTTTAAGAAATTTGGAAATAATAAGTGTGTCAGTGTCAGCTTCGAGGCAATGACGTAACTCAAGTGCCTCGTGAACAATAGCTAGCTCATAGGCACGGGCTGGCAGGCGGCAGTCGTGTTACTTTCACTGCACAGGAAACTTGGTTGGACAAGTCATGACGTGGACTCTAGACTTGAAGATATCTGACTACAATATAGGTTTTATTATAGATACCAAGAATATTAACTCCTAGTCGTGAATTTTAACACACACAAGACAAATTACAATAAAAATCGAAATGTGTGCTGGGACACATAGTAGAAGTGAAACTTCAACGGACAAGTGGAAAAGCGAATCGCAACAAAAATTTTCTTAAAAAATATTTCCAAAAAAAATTCCAACAAAAATATTCCAAAACTATATATTAAGTATGCTGATATCAAATTGGTACTTAAGGTGGAAGCTTAGGTCAGTGCGCGAAATTCAAAATGTCAATGGTTTTTATTTTTTTACGAATAATATGGACATCTTTACGATGTAATTTAGTTTTTTGCGATATTGGCATTCTGCATTGGATGTCTCGATGTATTAAGTTTGCTTAAAAAATACCTAAAGCGATACAATACTCCATGGTTTGTATAAACGCTACTTTTACTAACTTTATGGTGCTGTATCGCTACATTTTGAATTTCGCGCCCTGACCTGAGCTTCCACCTTAAGTGGTGGGGAGAGAATGGGATCGCGATATCTTTTTGTCACAGACGCGCTGACTTATGGCGGTGACGTCACGGCCATGTAGCTTTGTAACTAGGAACCGTGTTCTTTCTTAAATCGGAAACTGTGTGGCTGTATGTTTTTAAATTTAACTATATTTGCCATAAATATCTACCCTCGCCTTTAATTAGTCTCGCGATTCAGACATAAGTCCAAGCTTCATCATCATCATCCTAATCCCAATACAGAATAAACCCAATTGATATAGTCGTAAGCTTCAATTTAACTAATGGGATGATTTTTCTTATTCCAGGATACGAAGAAACGTTCACAATATCGCAGCTGTCTCCAAAATCGATAGCCGATCATCTATTACCACAAGACGTCGTACTACAAACCAGCCACGTAGAAAACATAGCATATAGGATAGAACGCAGCATCACACACGATGAAGACGACGACCCAGGAGATGTATCTGATGATCATTACATCGTAGCTCGATCGGCTGAACCGATTATCCGAGAATCCAGATCGATAAACATCGACGAGATCCCGGCATCGAATAACGAAATCGATAATCACATAGAGTTGCACAACAAGAGGAAATATTACGACATTCATCCGACTAAAACTGTTGACTATTTGCGTAACACTGATGATGATGTGATATTGTCATCTGAAGGGTTCGGGGATAGGTTGGATTTTAGGTTTCCGGGGGAAGCCAAAAGGGTTCCAAAAGCGCGTGCGCTGGCGCCGATGGGACCCAGAATACGGGCTACTGCAGTGCAACCCATATTTGCGACGGCAACCCCTAGGGAAGATGGCAGACAAAATAAAGACATACAAAACATTATCACGGGTATAGTCAAATTATTAAACGGTAATGTGAATGTTCAAGCTAACACACAACTCTTAAACGGAAGACCAGGACGTCCAATGGCTTCTAGGATCAATAATCGAGGACCTCCTAGAATATCTGATGTTCCTCCGATACCAGAGTTTGATGGGCCGCTGACCCCACCACCAGCTCCTTTCCATCCCACTAAAATGCCTCCCCCATACCCTTTTGATAGACCACCACATGTACCTATTAATCTACCAGAACAAATAGTACCGCCTCTAAATAGACCAGGGTTTCATAGGCCTATCCCACCTTGGCAGAGGCCTAGACCGAGACCGCCGAATCGGAGACCTAATCCAAACTTGCCAATATATAAACCAAGTCTTCCACCCTTACTTGAGATTCCAGAAATACCTATGGAATCTGTGGAAGTAGAAATAGCCAATGAAAATGAAACTGAACACTCAGAAAATGGTTTACATGGTGAAGAACCGGAGATCCCATTAGTGACTGTCTCATCAACAACTGAGGCTGAGAAGGAAACCACAGTTGCTGAGACTACGTCAACGACATCAACAACAACTACTACAGAAGCAACCACCACTACAGAAGCAACCACCACCACAGAAGCAACCACCACCACAGAAGCAACCACTACTACTAGCACAACCACTACCGAGAAACCGTCCACAACTACCGAAAAGAAAATCGAAAAACCAAAAGTCGATAAGAAAAAAGATAGTCTTACCGAAAAAGATAAAGTAAAATATAAGATAGACGACAAACCGGTAAATAAGATAGTTAAAAATGAAACTGTAGAAGTTATCACTAAGCCGGTTAAGAATGAAACTTTAGAAATGATCGAGCCGTCGATTCCTGAAGTTATAGCGACCTCGTCCATTGCTGCTCCTACACCGACGGAAGGGTTGATAAGTCATGTGAAGCCGGTCAGTGAAGCTACATCTGCGAGTGCTATTGAGACATCTTCGATTAACTCACTACCTTTACCAAGTAAGTTTCTAATCCATAACACATTCATTTTGGAATATGGTCATGGAACTGTTGGAATATAGGCATTCTTATTAAAATTTCCAGGTAGCAAAAAAGGCTGCTTAAATACAATAGCAGCAGTGATAGCCAAGTTGGTAGAACGCTAGCCTCGGTAACGAGGATCGCAGGTTCAAACGCCGGCTCGCACCTCTGGGATTTCTGAATTTCATGTGCGAATCTCATTTTCAACCATGGTTATCACTTGCTAAACGGTGAAGGAAAACATCGCGAGGAAACCTGCATGTCTGGGAGAATCCCTCAAAAAGAGGTGTGAAGTCCGCCAACCCGCACTGGGCCAGCGTGGTGGACTATGGCCTAATCCCCTTCACATTGAGGGGAGGCTCGTGCCCAATAGTGAGCCATTAAAAGGGCTGGTATAATAATAAATTTAATAGATTTATTAGGCCAAAAAGTTTTAAAGTGGTCTTAATTTTTCGCCGATCTATGGTATCCCGTGATGCGTCGAAGTTATTGGGGGAGACCTTTGTCCAGCTGTGAAAGTCTTTCTTTTTAGGGATGGATGAAATGATCCCAAGCAAACCCACTGGGTAACTAGGCAGTGACTTAGGACACTAATTTCTTTCAGCTTCTCAAGGCATCCCTTACCACCCCTACCGTCCACGCCCCGGCATCGTCCTGGACGACACAGACTTCAAGCCTCATGGGACGCGGTACCGACCGGACGCTTCCGTCATCACCGCCCCGGAGACCAGACCCTCAGGGTACGGGGAGATCTTTGACGTCACTCTGTCTGCCATACAAGGGATGGGGGAGAAAGGTGCTACTGGTAAGTGGCAGTTCAACCTAATAGGATGAAATCGAATTGTAGTATAGGTTATTTGTTTTTTACGTTGATGGCTGGGTGCTACCACCGACTTGGGATCCAGTAATTAATATAATTAAATCAAAAACCACGCGCACCATTGCAAGACCCCATGACAATGTGAGCACTTTCTGTGTAGATCGGACCGCAAGCAACAACTTAATACGAGGGTACCCCAGTTCAAACTATGACACTAGGACGTCAACCAACTCAGTCCTCCCGTGACCACGGTTGCTGTAAAGCAGCCGAAACGTCGGGAACGTAAAAAACATAAAATAAACGCGATCGAATCCGTAAAATTACTTTTATTTCAAAGCTAAGAGACTATTCTTACAAGTTACTTACTATAAAAAGTTAAGCTCTACATTCTCTTCCAGTGCACATAGCAAACGTGAACCTCCAAGGTCATGAACACGATGACATCATAGTGACGGCATCAGGAGAGCAGGGCTTCGTCTCTATTGACGGGAAGCGAACATATCTGAACTTGTTCGACGACCCTACATCCACCGCTGCCAGTATTAAGCCAACGCAAGTGCAGAGCATACCGCATTCTGGTAAGTTGAGAGGATGACCAAAATCAAAGCTGGTATGAGCTGGATACTAGGTAACTACAATCAGAATCAGAATATTTTTATTCACGTAGACCATTAAGTACAGTACTTATGAATCGTCAAAAGTTACAAATATTATGCTACTACTTTACCACCCGTTCGGAATGCCGTTCCTATGGAGAAGAACGGGCGAGAAACTCCATGGTTGCTCTTTTTTTTAAAAGATCTTTTACATTTTTGAGCAATACATTGTTATAGGTATGTGAGAACAATGTGGAAACGGCTAATCAGACATTAGCAGCAGGTCAAAAAAAGTACTATCTAAGTATAAAATTACAGTTAATGGCTACATGGCAATATTGACCGATCTCTGTTTCGACTATAACCTTTGTACTATGAGGCCCTGGTTTTGGTATTAACAACCCTTAAATTACAGTGCCACCGCTTCCTACACCACCACCAGCTCCAACCCTCGGCACTGGAGTAGCGGAACCCGCTGACGATATACCGAAACCGCCCGTCAGAAGACCGCCACACCCTCAACTGCATAGACCACAGCAGGGGTACAGAAGACCGCAGCCTACTGTCAGGTGAGACTTTAAACAGTCCATTTTTTAGCTCCCATTGCTGCGCCTGAGTATCTTTTCGATGGGAATGGTGTTCAGACTATAGTGGACTACGCTAGCCCAGTGCGGAAATTCTTTGGCTAGGTTCCCCAAGGGCTTGTTCCACTATATACTGATAAACCCTTTCCACAACATATTTAACAGATAGCGTAACCGAAAGGTTCCGGGTTCGATTCCGATCCTACTCAATAAACCATTGACGTGAGCCCACTCTTAGTCCAAGCTGCGCCGTCTCACTAAACGGGCACAATCAGAACGCGTTTGGTTTTTTAATGGAGTACCTCAAGGCTATCAAATCGGTACAACATTATTCCTTGTTACAGGATCGATACTTGTATCGTCGGCGACGACTCGACGTGTGATCAAGCGCAGAATGAGAAGTGTCGGACTGAATCTGGTGAGAATTTACCTAATATTACAGACAACACGATAAATGAATGATCCCACACACTTCTACACATGTAAAATTGATATTGAGTAACAATGCAATATATGAATTAACGAGGCCACGTTGGTAGAAGGCTTGCCTCGGTAACGAGGATCGCAGGTTCAAGCCTCAACCCGCACCTCTGGGATTTCTGGTTTCATGTGCGAATCTCATTTTCAATCATGATTATCACTTGCTAAACGATGACAGAAAATGTCGTGAGGAAACCTGCATGTCTGAGAGAACTCCTCGAAAGACGTGTGAAGTCCGCCAACCCGTGCACTGGGCCAGCGTGGTGGACTATTGCCTAAGACTCCTCTCATTGATGGGAGGCCCGTGTCCAACGGTAGGACACTAAAAGGGCTAGTATTACTATTATTAATAGAATTACAGACAGTTAATTAAAAACGCAAATTGACATATCGGAAATCGGACTTCATATAATTATTACAAATGCGCTAGAGAAGCGAAGGTTCAAGGTTTAGTATACCCTTTCTGAATAACGCTGTATACCGGGATCGCCCCTAGTATTTGGTGTGTTCGTCTGATATTCATTTCGAACCTCTCAGACTATTATAATCTAACAAATGGGGGGAGAGGAACCCACCACTGACCCTCGGCTTGTCAACTTTTCCAATTATAAACCAAACAAGTTGATCGATAATTAAAGAAGCCAGCAACACCGAACTCCTCTAAGATGTTAGTCGAGAAACTATCACGAGTATCGGGACCCCTAACAACATGCAATTCACCGCGAAACGAAGCGAATCTAAAAAGGTTTCGACACGTGTTTCGCCACGAAACGGGCCTTATTCAGGATTGTATTATAGGTCAGGGCGCGAAATTCAAAATGTCAATGGTACACCATTAAGTTAGTAAAAGTAGCGTTTTTGCAAACCTTGGAGTGTTGTATCGATTTAGGTATTTTTTTAAGCAAACTTAATACATCGAGACATCCAATGCAGAATGCTAATATCGCGAAAAACTAAATTACATCGTAAAGATGTCCAAATTTTTCGTAAAAAAATAAAAACCATTGACATTCTGAATTTCGCGCCCTGACCTGAGCTTCCCCCTTAAACTAAGATCTCCCGTCCAGGTATCTCCAGCTGCCAATGCAGACCAGGCTACGCGCGGCGTGTCCACCGCGACCCATGTCGCCGCGTGGTCTCCCTGCAGCTGAGCCTGAGGGTGGACCGGCTGTACGACCGCCAGGTGGCCTGGGACACCAAGCTGGCTGACAAGGACTCGGAGCCGTACCAGCAGCTCAGCTTCGAGGCCGTTAGAGCTGTGAGTGGACTGTCTACTATTTAAAAATGGATTGACATAGAATGAATGAGTGTGTGAATGAGATTGAGGTAGTAAAATGAGTGAGAGAATGAACGAGTATGTAAACGAGAGCTAATGAGTTAGTGTGCAATCGAATGAGCTGATGAATGAGTGTGAGTGTGTAAATGACAATCAGGGAGTGAAATGAATGATTAACACATTCGTGAGAATCTGAATATTTTTTTATTCATGTAAACCATTAAGTACAGTACTTATGAATCGTCAAAAGTTACAAAATACTATGCTACTACTTTACCGCCCGTTCGGAATGCCGTTCCGCGTTCGTGCCGTCTAATTACTATACTGTTGTAAATCTGTTTAAAACAAAGCTTGCATGAATGTTTGAACCCCTGGATGTTTAATATCTATAAAAGTATTATATACTGAGTTCGCCCTCAGTCCATTGTACGGCACCCATAATACAAGCGTCGCTTAGTGTGGCGATATTGATTATAATTTTGTTAACAGATCGACTCGGCGTTCTCTATGACACCGTTTTCCGATGACTTCGTTAGCGGGGCAGTGAACTCGGTTCGCAAGAGCGAAGAGAGCCAGCACGGGGTGTTTGTGAACTACACTATACTGGTGAGTACCCAGCTTTAGAACGAGGAATGTTGGAAAGCACATTCAAATAGCTGTATGGCATCTTAATTCTCACATTTGACTCATCGTCTCACATTTGACTCATCTCTCACATTTGACTCATCATCTCACATTTGACTCATCATCTCATATTTGACTCATCTCTCACATTTGACTCATCATCTCACATTTGACTCATAGTCACACATTTGACTCATTATCTCACATTTGACTCATCATCTCACATTTGACTCATCATCTCACATTTGACTCATCATCTCACATTTGACTCATCATCTCACATTTGACTCATCATCTCACATTTGACTCATAGTCACACATTTGACTCATCATCTCACATTTGACTCATCATATCACATTTGACTTAGTATACGAACTTTCTGACGAAAAAAAATCTTCTAAGTCAACTGCTCGAAAATTACAAACGATTTTTTTCTATCGCCTCTAATGTTTTCATCTCACGGCTCGGAAAGGCGGCTATTATTGTTCGAAATCTGCTCGCAAAAGTCCATTATATACCCATGAGTGGAAAGTTTTTCGAATTTCGAACGTCAACTAATTTATAACAACTATTATACTCGTATTTTTATATATTGCTATAATGGTGTACCGGATGTACCTAACTTGTTTTTTTTTTCAATAAAAAACATGTTTCGGCGGGAAATTGAAAAGCGAAGTTGCCAGTATTATTTTATTTTCTAAAAAAGGAGTTTTGTTTGATAAACAATCTGTTATTACTCCGTGCTCAGATGCAAGAGACCGCAGAGACATTAAGGTCGACAGTCGCTACTGAAATACAAAAGCATTTGCTGGGTGTGATACGACGTCGATCGAATAACGTTGGCGCCTCTGCATTATGGGTGGACACGCCAGCCGGCAGCGTCTTGCCTCTACACGGTAAGTGGTATCATATCGCCACACGAACCCGCAAGGCCCCAAGTCTGCTAACACAATCGATTCATAATCGAACAGCAACCGCATACTAACTGCCACTTTTGACAGATATTGTATGGGATATCTGTCAAAAGTGACAACTACTCTGCGGTTGCTGTTCGATTATGAATCGATTGTGTTAGCAGACTTGGGGCCCTGTACGGTCCCTAACTAAGCAACGCTGATGTTATGGGTACCGTGAAAATGGGCTGCACAAAAACCAGTTGCACTATATATTGAGTTAATCAGGTCGTCAAATATACCAGAAATTTCTACAAGTTTCTATTCAATAGATCAACAAATAGTGATAGCCAAGTTGGTAGAACGAAGGTCGCACGTTCAAACCCCGGCTCGCACCGCTTGTATTTCTTGAGTTTCTAGTCCGAATGTCATGTTCAATCATGATTATCATATGCTCGTGTCTCGGAGAGCACGTAGAGCCGTCGGTCCTGCGCCATCTCTCTCCGGTGGTGACGAACGGACGTGCTATGAGAGTGAGGGAAGGGAGAGTGCACCTGCGCTTGCGCACCCACGCGTGCACTATAACATCTCTTGCGCATATAGTTAGTCTTCGTTGAGATTATCCGCCGTGACCGAAATTCGGTCAAGATGACTATTACTATTCATAATGAACGTTTTCATCAATATTTATTTTGAGGTATTATTACATTCCAGATGTTGATGAATGCTCATCATCGGACTTGAATGATTGCCACCAGCTCGCGACGTGTACTAACACTTGGGGAGCATTCAGGTAAGAACAACACTGTTTTTTTTTTGTCTATGGACCATTTTCCGGGATAAAAAGTGTGTTGACCGGGGATTAAGGTACCTATCATTATGGCATGTGTCTTCAAAACAAGTCAGTGGTTTTCGATCGACGGACAAAAATAAAAAAAAACCGATTCGGTTCTAGTGTGTAAATTTTTTCTTTCTTTTTTTGTCTCTGACCTAACGCTGGAGATTACATTATGACTATTATGTGTACTTATAGTAAAAGTATAGTGTTGTTATCACAGATGCGCATGCCCGGACACAACATTAGACGCGTCGCCAACCCCCACCAAGGCAGGGAGGGATTGCCGGTCTTGCGCAGCCTCCCACTGCAGCGAGAGAGGCGTCTGCAAGTACCATAATGGACAACCTTACTGCAGGTAAAACAATACTAATACAAAGCCAATTTTACGGATTTTATTGCGTTTATTTTGTGTTTGTAGGTACGTTCCCGACGTTTCGGCTGCTTTACAGCAACCATGGTCACGGGAGGACTGAGGTGGTTGACGTCCTAGTGTCATAGTTTGAACCGGGCTACCCTCATATTTAGTTGTTGCTTGCGGGCCGATCTATGCAGAAAGTGCTCACCGGATTGGACCGCAAAAAACAACTAAATATGAGGAATAAATGAAATATGTTTTAAGCCAAGTTTTCAAGATTACCTAGGTTGTCATGTTTGCCTGGCTATGCAGTCCAAATTGTATATGTCGTCAAGTTTATCTATGCCGTCAAGATTCCCTATGCTGTCACGATTGCCTTGGTTGTCAAGATTGCCTATGTTGTCAAGATTGCCTTGATTGTCAAGTTTGCATATGTTGTCAAGATGGCCTATGCCGTCAAGATTGCCTTGATTGTCAAGATTGCTTTGGTTGTCAAGTTTGCATTTGTCGTCAAGTTTGCCTATGTAGTCAAGATTTTCTATGTTGTCAAGCTTGCCTACGCCGTCGAGATTGCTTATGTTGTCAAGATTGCCTTGGTTGTCAAGATTGCCTTGGTTGTCAAATTTGCCTAGGTTGTCAAGTTTGCCCAGGTTGTCAATTTGCTCTAGCCAGTAATATTCATCCTCAGCTGCACGTCTGGCTACTACGGGTCGACGTGCGAGGTTGACGGCGAGGTGGTGGGCGTGGCTGTTGGGGCTTCGCTGGCCGCTGCCCTGGTCATAGCGCTGACCCTAGCAGCTCTCATGTCTTGGAGGTGAGTTCAATAATACCAGCCCTTTTAGTGTCCCACTGCTGGGTCGGGCCTCTTCTCAATGCGATAAACGAACTTGATAAACGGTGAAGGAAAACATCGTGAGGAAACCTACATGTCTGAAAGAACCCCTCGAAAGATGTGTGAAGTCCGCGAAACCGCACTGGGCCAGCGTGGTGGACTATGGCCTAATCCCCCTCGCATTGAGGAGAGGTTCGTGCCCCAACAGTGGGAAATTAAAAAGGGCTGGTTTTATTATCTATACTAATATTATAAATGTGAAAGTTTGGATAGATGGATGGATGTTTGTTTGTTACTCAATCACGCCAGAACGGCTGAACGGATCTGGATGAAATTTAGCACAGGTATAAATTATAGTCTGGAGTAGCACATAGGCTAATTTTTATCCCGGTAAAATGTATGGTTCCCGTGGGATAGAGTTGTTTTTTTATTTTTCATAGAGCAAAGGATCGACATGATTTTTTGCATAGGTTGATGTAGTTAAGGGGTCAGAAAATGACATAGGCTAATTTTTATCCCGAAAAATGCACGGTTCCTATGGGATAGACATACTTTTTAATCGCGGGCAATACCGCGGGGTGCAGCTAGTATTATAATTATTTTTTTTCTTTTAGTCGTAAATGGTCCCGAGAGCAAAAAGCCGCCGGCATGGGATCTCCTATCTTCAATTATATGGCAGCCAACACCATCAAAACCCCGCCCGTCGGACAACCGCCGTACCAAGTAAGTTTGACAACCCGGAACATAGATGGCGCTGTGCGTGGCTGAATCGCGCTAGTGAAAATTGTATGAGCTTTATCTACCGATATTGTAGTAATTGTAAGGGATAGAAATAAATAAAGATTATTATCAGATCGTAGTGTAGTTGATAAAAACATCTGAAGATTAAATATTATAATCCACAAGTACTGAGGCCAAATCTCTATCAGAATCAGAATATTTTTTATTCGTGTAAATCATTAAGTACAGTACTTGTGAATCGTCAAAATAGTTATAAAAATATAAAAAATATTTTGTAAAAACAAGACAAGTCCGCTGAGTTTCTCGCCGAATCCTCTCAGTTGAAGTCGCATTCCGATCCGGTTGTAGAGTTAAGAAAAAAATTTTAAATGACAATTTGTTAGTGCCCCCTGTAGACGGCTATACGAAGTAATGATTTGACTATGTATCTTAACAGGTGTCAATAGAGGAGAGAATGCGATGGGCGCAGATAGCCGAAGCCATGGCACAGGCCAGCCATTATGCGGTGAGTTGCTTATTTAATATACCTCGGACTTAACCACTAAATATATACAGAGAAGAAGTCCTAACCAACTGTGCACTGTGACTCCCAGTTAAGCCCTGACGTCTTCACGATAGGCGTGGCCATAGTCAGTCTGTCAGCGGCACAGACTTGTTGGAGTATCCCACTAATATTATAAATTTGAAAGTTTGGATGGATGGATGTTTGTTACTCAATCACGCCAGAACGGCTGAACGGATCTGGATGAAATTTGGCACAGAGATAGATTATAGTCAGCAATAGCACATAGGCTACTTCTTATCCCGGTACAATGTATGGTTCCCGTGGGATAAGCATCGACATACTTTATAATCGCGGGTAGCACCGCGGGGCGCAGCTAGTTTTCAATATAGAATCCTAATCATTCATGGATTTATTTGTCTATCTCACTGACCTTTTTCAATAATTATCTGCAGCCCGACGCTGCGCAAGCGATGGCGACTCGGCCGTCTTCGGCATTGTTCGGTGGCTACCCGACACTGCCGCCCGTACCACTGCCCAGGTAAATAAAGCTATGTCCAGTCATTTTGGTCACTTGCAATAGTCTAGCTTCACCCGGATACTCGCTGATGGCTAACACTCGTCTTATTGTTGGTCACCGCTGTGGATCCTGGCTTACAGGAGTTACTGTGATGGGATTGCCTGGCGAGACAAGTCCCATTATAAATGGACTTCCCTCTAAACCAGGGATTCCCAAAGTGGTCGATATCGGTTTCCCAGGAGTCGACATAAACGAAAACTGATTTTGGGTCGACGAGGTTTAAAAATCGGCCGATATTAATTAACACAAGTTCTTATTTGAAACTTTCAAGATACTGTATAAGTTGTGTTACGTGTACCAACTTGTTATATGAATGACTAATATTTTAGTAGGAAGGTATCATTGTACTTTTAAAATAGTCAACAAGCCGATAAGCGTGCACAAGTTCCTACAAAATGAAATTATTATTTTGTGTCTATAGAAAAAAAACTGGAGATAGATTTTTAAAATAATTTGTCTATGGGGGTCTGAGGTATCAGTGCATTTTGGAAAAGGGGTCGCTTTCCCAAAATAGTTTGGGAATCCCCGCTCTACATTGACGTGTGCATATGCCTTACAATGACTGGGACCGTACAGTTGGTGATCGTCTGCCAATATTAATTTAAATTATGTTAACAGGATGGGTATGCACGGTGGGCATCACAACGGAACCCTCAACACTGTAGCATCGAGAGCTAATACCGCTGCCTCCCACCATAACTTGTATGGTAAGTCTATATATTATATATTACATAATATACTAATACTTAAGTATACCAATCTTAGACAACAATCTAATTCATAGTTAAAATTATTACAATTACAGTTAAACTAAATAGTAGAATGGTAGATAACAATCTAATTCATGGTAGAATCTTAAACAAGAAATCAATTCATAGTAGAAACAGACAAGAACCCAATTCATAGTAGAATCTTTGACAAGAAACCAATCCTTAGTTTAATATTACTCAAGAACCCAATTCATATTTCAATCTTAGATAACAACCTAATCCATAGTACAATCTTAAACAATAACTCAATTCATAGTAGAAACTTAGGCAAGAGCCCAATTCATAGTAGAAACTTAGGCAAGAACCCAACTCAGAGTGGAATATTAGGCAAGAACCTAATCCATATTCGAGTCTCAACATCTCATCATACCGGATGAACTGTGCTGGGATAAATATCTTAGAGACGTGATCCCATCTATATCCTATATATACTTTACTATAAAGCTGTCAGGTTTTTGAGTTAAAATGTCGGGAGTAATCTCCGGATCTACCTTTCCGATTCTGAACATCCTTCGACTGATAGAAAGCTGAATCATCCCTGTGCGATAAAAGCTATGTCTTATCTGACCGTATGGTAGTAGTTCCAGTGACCCATATATCTGTCTCCCTCCAGGCTATACGAACCACATGGCCACCGAGTCCACGTCGTCAGAAGCATCCAGCCATGTTCAGGATCGAGTGGACCTCCTGATGCCGAGGCCCAAGTCCAGGGCGAGGAGTATGCATGTAAGAATCAGAATCAGAATGTTTTTCTATTCATATAAACCAGGGGTTCCCTAACTTATTTTGTCTACTGCCCGCTTTGAGGGTGAATTTCTTTTTTACGTCTAAATTTTTTCACCTACTTAAAAACCAGTATAACTTCAAATTAAATTAATTATTGTAAGCCTCTCCACAACGCCTCCATTTTTTTCTGGGTCTCTTACATGGGCCTGCGCCTACAAGAGGGCGTTATCGCCCACTTTGGCAAAGGCTGTTCTAGATGCTTAACTATTAACAAGGTTTTATTTTTTCGGTATATTATTCTCAATTTTCATTTATCCATTCTTCACGGTCGGATCGTATATCTATCAAAAGGTGATAGAGTTATATAAAAAACAGAGACAGTTGCCCTGATTTTTGTTTCTTATAGTTCCGTCTCAATCGTTTGATCCCACCGTGCAGAAAGGCTTCTGTAATCTCTATTTCTAAACGACTTCAAAAAGGAGGAGGTTCTCAATTCGGTTGTATTTTTTTTTAATAATTTTATTTTGTCCTATTTTTTTCTTATAATTGTGTTTATTTTGTCAACAGAATCAAAACGGCATTTACTATGACGTCGAGTATGAAAATGCGCCAGAGGCAATATACGGTACTAAGGGAATTCCCCTCTCCACGTACACTGTAAGTAGGGGCCCCCCATTTTACAGGTCATAGTGTTAGTAACATCTAGACTTGGTAATATTTTTAAAGGGAAATGTACCATCAGAATGATGTGGTATAGTAAGCAGGTACAATACTACCCACCCTTTCGGTAATTGCAGGCGTTATGGTATACGTTTGTACTTTTAATGAAAACTACTTATTGCGCCATCTAGTGGTGAGGGCGAGTAAACATATTTGAATTTCATAATCTAGTTGTGTAAAATAAGTAGCGGCATCTGCTGACGCCGCCTGGAACCACTTGCTATATATCGATAGCCAAGTCGCAGCCAGAGGCGCCTTAATGTACCGTTTGTCATATAGATGGCACTGTTATAAACACAAAGTATACCGAAAATCTAAATAAAGTATGATAAACATAATATTATATAAAATATACCTAATAATGTAGTGGGTATACCAACATTACACACATCAAATAATTAAGGAACTAAGATTTTAAAGGTATTTAAGATTTAAAAATTTAAATAAGTACTTTATAGAGTCCAATAATGTTCATAAGACTGCTTTCAACGAACATAATAAATTTAAATCTAGTGAATAAGTTAAGGCATCAAATTAATTTAAAAAAAAGATATTTATTTCCATTCCATTTCATTTCCATTCCATTGCATTCCATTTTACTTCCAAATTTGAAAAAAAAGGGTGTTTAACAAATTTTTATTGGCCCTCTTTGTTCAATCATCCAGCGTCAAGTAATAAATAAATGGTTATGTCCAATATATAAGGTTTAAAAATAATAGTGTAAAATATTTTGAATTTTAAAAATAACACTATATACTAAGTCCGCGATGCAATCGGTACTGTCCCGCTTTCTCACAGAAAAATCAAACACTGTATACACGTATATTTTATACATAAACGTGATAGTTTTCACCTACTTGTTAACCTCTTAACATATTTTACACTATTTCTGTTCAACCTTATATAAATTCAATTTGAATAAACCTAATACCGTTGACTACAATCTGGGTGTTTTCAAGTCGAGAGTGAACAGGTACCTTCTAGGCAAGTATGCTCCATCGTAGATCTCATCGTCACTTACCATCAAGTGAGATCGAGATCAAATACTTGCCTATAATGTAATAAAAAAAATAAAAAAATAATAGGTAATTGGGATATTTAATATAAGGCCAACTAAAAGATACTGGGCACAAACCTCCCCTCAATGCAAGGGGTATGCAGGCCACAGTACATTGGCACATACAGTTTTCAAATCATAGAGCATTTATTATATTAATTATTTTTTAAAGATCCCAATGAGATAATTTTAAAAGATGTTGACGACTTCAATATCTTGTTATAGCTATATTAATAAGTAGTTCGGAGTTTTATATAGTCAGTAAATATAAAAAAATACAACTACAAAAAAGCATTTGTTTGTAAATTTTGTGTATACCTAAAATATATTTGTGTATTAGAATAATATAATCACTATGGTATATTTGTTTGTATGTTCAGATGTATATTTATTGAATGTATTTATAATGTTATGTAAAATAAATACACGAAAGTATTCTGTTATTTTATTTGAAGTGCCTAATGTTTAAGAAAATTAAATTATAGTGTCAATTATTTTTAGGAAACCTTAGCTTTTTTGCAGATTTAAGTACCTAGCCACTTGTAGTTTTTTTTTAAATTTCAGTGTTGAATTATTCCTACTGCCAGTGTGTTATGCCTGCTTCATGTCATATTAACTCTGACAACTCACACAAATAAAAAAAATATATATTATAAATAAAATATTTATTAAATCTCATATGAATGCCCATATTCTTAAATGCATTTTATATCTGGCACTTATTAAAATAATAAACTTACTTATTATAAACTTAAAAGTATAGTAATGTAACACATTTACTAAAATTTCATAGTAACTTACAATTATTACTAATGTTGTTACAAAATCGACATGAGCGACGTCCTCAACAGACTTGAAACTTACAATAAACTTTAAGCTCCAAATAAGTTTTGTTTAACGCCATCTACCGTGCGAGGTAGCAAACGTGTTATTCAAAGAACTCACCAAATCGTTAATACAAAATGGAGCTGTTTTGAAATACCATACTTATACATAACATATCAATAATATTTCTTATTTTGTGATCTTATCATAATTATTGTACGAATGTTACTAAGAGGACGTAGGTATACCTTTACCTACCTATAGATGATCTAGAACATAGTCAAGGAACCTTCCTTGACTCTATGTTCGGGATCATCTGTTAAGTAGATCTTCTGCGCGTTTTTCGAAACATTCAACACAAACAAATACACCTTGTATTTTGATACAACAGAAGACTATATTCTGCCCCTCTACCCAATGTTGTGATGTTTTTGTATAGTGTGTAGACAATAAACATGCGCAGAAGACCCGACTTAGAGTTACTTAGAAAAAGAAGTCCAACCACAGAGTGATAGCGATTGCTAAGGCTTCAATAGGTATTCTCGGAGTAGAACCTATTTAACCTTCAGATTCTAAACCTGAGCAGGTTTTTCTGTACAATTACATGTATAATTTACTTCTTGAGGTAACAATTATTGAGGACGTTATAGTTGAACCGGTATCCTGACTCGTTGATGTCATCGGTCACCAGATTGTCACTGTGGAAGTGTACGTAGAGGGGTCCGGGGGGAGTCGCTGGAAGCAAAATACATAATTAATGTCTCAATTCTTTGTAGCCATCTTTCATTGGGTATTTAACGTTGGTTTCCAGGCCACCCTAAATTAGAATCAGAATATTAAAAAAAAATCTATAAACTTATGGTACAACATTTTACGGGTTTAGGAGTATCCGTTTAAGCAAGGAGTTGCTTGTGTATGAAGAATCCTTCCTTGATTCTTTTATTTTTTTATTCGTGTAAACCATTCAAGTACTTATGAACCGGCAAAAATGTCACAAAATAATATGATCCGTTCAAAAATGCCATTAAGGCGCCGGAGGAGGATCATCATGTCACATCCATTATTTTATTTATAATGTGTATTTATTGAAGGTGTTATTGCTATTAATTACTTGACATTGGCAAAATACCCGCTAAGTTGTGGGTGAGGCCATATTCATATCCATTTTATTTCATCGCATCTCATTTCGTAAAGAAAGAATAAGAAGAAGGCGCCGAAGGACCAAGAAATTATATGGTTGCTATTATATAAGGAAGTTAAATATTTTTAAAGGTATGTGAGAACCATGCAGGAGCGGCTAGGCAGCCTTGAATAGATACCTAGTTAATGGCTACTTAATATAGCCCTCATTACACGTTTTTCATAAAAAACGACTACCGTCTTGTATCTGAGACCTTTAATGTAAGCCTACCTTTACAAGTACTAGAAACAGTAATCAGATTATTTCATGGTTCAACGTCGTAATGACTAATATAGATGCTATTATGATGCCCTATTAAACGGACTTCCAAAGCATGAATCAGTTGCTCATACCAGTGCGAACGGTTTTCAAACTCCTTAACGATTCAGATTTCGTAATCTCCAAATTGCGATGTAATTGACTATCATAAAGGTCCTCCAAATACTTACAAGCTATAATCTGATTAGCAGCGCTGGCTCCGCAATACTTCGATCCTCTAAGTCCATCGGCGGTCTCCGCTTCAGGGATAAACAGGTAGTCTTCTGACTGCGACGCGCCCTGAGTTACTGGGTTGATTTGACAATCGGTGTCCAGATACAGGTTGTTTTCTTCACGCCATGCCATCTCGAAGCTGGCTGATGTTAACCTGCAGGGGGAAGTATTATTAATATCGCTAAACGAACACCCCAACTGAGCAGCGCTTGTATTATGGGTACCTTACAATGGACTGGGGACGATCCCAGTATACAAAATATAAGATAATAAACATTCATGAAATGTACAAACACTCCAGCTCAACATGTTTGGCCCTAACAGGAACTACTCAGGGACCTTCGGCACAGAAAGCAAGGTCACTTCCAACTGTGCTAATCAGTCATCAAAAGATGAAGTTATAATGTAGCGAAAAAGGAACCTGGTTTAACTTCCTTATAGTGCATGTTCAGCCTCCCATTCACTCGCTGGTCTAATGGCTATCAGCATGTCGATCATGGAATCCTTGTACATGATAAGTGTATTTGAGTTATTATTGTCAAGAATTTCTAAATAACAGTCTGCAGACTTGATGCTTGTCCGGAAAAGGCACTACACTTGCAGCCTATTGGAGAATTTTCATTCCATCTCCTCCTATTTCTCTTCGATCAATTACGTTGCAGGTTCGAAGACTTATCCCCGGAGCTCGCTGAGGCTCAAACCTTGACGTCTTTGTTGGTCGGTGCTTTGAATCCTGGCTAACATGAGTGGCGGGCCTATTCCCTTGGACCCTATTACATGATAACCTAAATATGATTGGTGAAACGTTCGGCCTTCGGGAAATACAAGTCCCTGACAAGTTATCAAAGGTTTTCGAACTTACTTGACACCACAAACATCTGGTGTTCTCTTGAAGCAGGTCGCATAAGCCAGGTTAGCGATGTACGGCCCAGCACCTCGGTTGTAATTGAACGATTCAAAGGAGCCCGATCGGTCAGGGTAGTACTGGAGGCAGCCGGGAGGCGCTGGAAGAGGAAAAACCTCGTTAGGATTTATCGGGTTTGAAATAAACGCATAAGACTTGCTATACATTTTACAACCCAATGCATAAATAATTTAGGAATGCTCTAATATCTCTAGAGTTAATCAAAACATCAAACGACGAACTTCAAGACCGCTGAGTTTCTTGCCGAATCTTCTTAGTTAAAGTCTTGATGCGATCTGGTTAAGTGTCCTATTAGACCTATAAATTAGTTCACTCTGATAATACTGCGTTTGGTCACGTTCCGCTGTGTATTTGGCTTACTCTCAATTGAACACTAATAATGAAGTACTCACCAATCAAGTATTCGTCTCTGTCAGCTGAAGAGGTATACGGCGTGGAAGGCAGAGATGACGTAATAGCCTCGAAGATACCGTCACGGTATTTACTGTAGATAAAACAATTAATAATATAGGACTCTGGATACTTTCTCCAAAGGACATAGTTTTGCTTAGACCTCCGAGAGGCTTCTAACCATATTAATATAATAATAATACCAGCCCTTTTAATGTACCACTGTTGCGCACGGCCTACCCTCAAAGGGATGGGGATTAAGCCATAGGCCACTACGCTAGCCTAGTGTGGGTTGGCGGATTTCACACAGCTTTCGAGGGGTTCTCTCAGACATGCAGGTTTCCACGCGTTTTTTTCCTTCATCATTTAACAAGCGATAATGATGGTTGAATATGAGATTCGCACATGAAATCCAGAAATCCCAGAGGTGCGAGCCTGGGTTTGAATCTGTGATCCTCGTTACCGAGGCAAGCGTTCTACCAACATGGCTATCAGTGCTTCTAACCCTGTTACTCTTCAAATATGATCAAATTATGCCTAGTTCGTTTAATTGCTCACGATATCCACTTACCCGAGAGTGTTGAAACACTCCAACTGTGTGACCTTGATCTTCCAAGTGGCTTGGGGGAGGTTGGGCTGAGTGTTACGGTCAGCTATCTTGAAGTTGATACGGATGGTGCGACTGTTGGTTGAAGCGTTCACGCGAACGTATACTGCAATAAAACATTCAGGATGCAACCATTATAAACTTAAGAACTTAACTGATTTGTCTTACTAATTCTAACCATGACATCGAGATTACTATATTAACGCCATAAAACCTCTAGAGCCACATCTTGTATTGAAATTCGTACACAAAATATGACAAACTTGTTAAGTCATTTGATGGTCTACAACTAGTAGAACATCACCATGTCTAATGGTCTTGTCAGAAGTTAACAGTTTTCCTGTTAAACAGAAGAGGAACCCCCATTGACCCTCGGCTTGTCAACTTTTCCAATTATAAACCAAACAAGTTGGATCGAGAAACTATCCATCACGAGTGACGAGTGAGTCAGTTTTCCTGTTATTTACCAGAGCTCAAATAAAATTCGTACTTAGGCTGTGTCCCCAGTCGGCAAACTGTTAGCGGCCGACTGAGTTAGCGGCGTATCGGTTTAGTACGCCCTTCCATATATTTGAAATGGAGTGTTCACAGTTTGCTAGTTTGCACTCACTCTACGCAGTTTGCTGTGTTGCGCGCGCCGATTGATTCAGTAAGTGGCCGACTTACAACAAAACCGTCGTCGGCGGCGATATGCTTGTTCGCCGGGCGTAGTGAGTCCGTTTGCCGCAAACTGTCATGTGGACAGTTGACAGTGAAAATTCAGTCGGTCGGTCGACCTAAATAAGCGGCTAACACATAACAGTTTGCTTGCGACGTACGCAAATTGATCTGAGTTTGCGGCTAACTCGAATTTCAGTTCGCCACAAATTTGCGGCTCACTCAGTCGGCCGCTGACAGTTTGCCGACTGGGGACACAGCCTTATACCTAAGCGATAATATTGCAGATTTCACAGAGACTCGCATACCAAAGCAAGTAACTAAAGTTTTAATCCACATTCAAGACAGTGAACTAGTAAATCACCATCATTTGGAGGAGCAGGCTATTAAAGAAATCCAAAACTTACAGTGTTGACCATTGTTATCACCACACAAGGGGGGCAGTAAGTCGGAGTTGGCTTGCAGGTTGGTTACTTGGAAGATGTCGTTCCTGCATGTGTATCCTGGACGTTGGGTCACGTTCTCCACTGGCTCGACCTATGAAACAAAAAAATACCTGCAGTGCGAGACCAGAAAGAGAGAACAATACTTGGAAGATTGGTCGCGCGTAGCTATAGACTGAAGCTAGAAGAGGAAAGAGGAGAGGTCGAGGACTACAGTGAAACAATGTAACCCAGAAATTAATGGAGAGTCAGACGAGGGTGGTTTAAAATACCCACCCGTCCATTAAACCTGTTCGTTTCTCAAAAAGTCGTGTGTAGTTCATCAAAACGCACTGGGCCAGCGTGGTGGACTATGGCCTTAATCCTCCTCATATTGAGGAGGAATGTGCCTTGTATAATGGCAATAGCCTTGACTCCTATTACATTGAGAAGGAATACCATGGGCGAAATTTACCTACCTCTTCGGGAGCTACAGCCTTGATAGTGGTCCCAATGCACTTTTAAATTATCTTGTAGTGAATTTCCGCTTTCAAGAGCTATGAAACCACTTTTTCTACATCGTTTTATGTCTAGAAATATTTTAAACGTACCGTAGTAGGTGGCGCCAGGTTGAATGTCTCGAAGTCGATCCTCATCTGACACACGTTGTTGTTGTTTATCTCCACATTGTATGAGCACTCCAGCCCTGAGGATTCCCTGTTCAGCGGTGGGTTGATGAACACGGCCACTTTCGTGTTCGTGCGCACATCGCATGCGTTCACTGTAATAGCGACATCTGTTGTTAGCGTTCGGAAGTAAATTGAAAACAGTGACATCTATTGTTAGAGTTTGGAAATAAATTGAAAACAGTGACATCTGTTGCGAGGGGTATGGAAACTTTTATTTGCTGTACTTTATACAAAACCATGGTATAAAAATATGCTACGCCAGTAAACCTAACACAGCCGGCTATTATGACAAGGCAAAATGTAAGATATATCTATTTTGTTTTCTCATATGAATTAAGGGAGAGAGAGAGTGACTTGGTGCAACATAATACGCGAGATAGGTCTAGACTTTTTTTTAAATTTTGGTTTAAGGCCCTGGGTGCTAGCCCTTGGGAATAGGTCTTGTCTTGGCCTGCGTGCTTGCCCTTTATTTCCGACGACGGCCCAAAACTACCTCATCGATGCTGCCATTAATTGACATCTTCAATAGTGTAACACCACTCAATGGTCGAAGATGGCCGATGACGTAGCCTAGGGCCTATCACGTGACCTACCTAGCTGTCAGAATCCTTTTTTACGTAGCATTTCGGCAACATAAGCGTCTTCCATCCCGCTCATATCACAGGATTAATAAATAAGAAAGACATTGACAGCATGCTGTCTCAACGACGTTATGATTAAATTAAAAGTTCCTCCATCCCCACTGATACCCATAATATTAATTATCTTTAGGACTTTTTGGGGGTAGTCGAAGAGAAAGGTTATCAATTTTGTTTTATTTTGTGAAAAATGTGTTTCTTTGAAATATAATGTGTAATTTTGGTGGATCATTAACCATTATGTATTCATAAGAGTGCATGAGTGTAGGAAAATAAAACGAAATAGTAAAACATGACTTTTCCAGTTCTCCCAAAAGGTACGGTAATTTGTCAGTAAAGTATCCACAACTTTACTGATATGGTTAGAGGGGGTTTATTAGGTCTAGTCTACGGATTATGCCTGCATACAATCTCCCATATTTGATATGAAAAATAATCATTCCACTTGACGTTGGCAAAATACCTACCCAAAGGTGGGTGAGGCCATTAAAAAAAAATATCTTTAAACCTACAAGAGCAACATGTCGCGAAAACTCCGCAGAACCCAATCGCCTTGCCTCCCTGGGTGTTGCACTGGTTCCTGGATAAACACACGCCACCCGTCGACCTGTCTGTGCCCAGACACTGTTCTCCATTACCCACGGTGAATATGCTGGCTGGAGACTGCCTGGGCGCTGAAACACGCAAGCGATAAAATTCGTTGTAGCGACATCTAGTTACAAATGTTGTAAACAATATTAGGTTTGTGTGAAAGCATTTTCAGGGTATACCCAACTATCCAACATAATTGTTGGCAGTATAATGATGTGAGGCAGACTTTTTGGCGGGAAGTTGAACAGTGAAGTTGGTAATTTTGTTTTATTTTACGAAAAGTTTTTTTTATACATATATGTAATGTGTATTATCATCAGGGGTACGTATAATTTTATAACAATTATCAAGAAATACTCGACACTTGCAAGAATAGCACTATTCTGTAGCCGAATGCCAACTTAAAAAAAGAAGTGGTACGTTGTGTAAAAAAATACAATTGTTCATGGTGGCTGAAATTACCACAAAAGTATTTTATTAAATTATTTTTTGCCAGTTTTCGCAGCCAAGAAGTCTGTCCTTCAAAGATGGATCATTTCTTTCGTCAAAGAAGATGGACAGCTCAAAGTATGACGAAAGCCGAAATTCGGTTTAAGTTTTAGCAGCTTATTTCGGCTTTTGAGCCTGACAATACTTACTTCTATACACAGAGGCTGTGCTAAATTGTGCTGCGACGAACAGCACAAGTATTCTACATAGGTCTTGCAGCGCCATCTTGTATGCGGAGCTGAAACAAACCAAAAACTATACACCGTGCTGATTCCAAAGTGTTTACCAAACCTCGGACCTGGGCCCCATGTCTGTTAACACAATCGATTCAAATCGAACAGCAACCGCATAGTAACTGTCACTTTCGACAGATATCCCATACAATATCCGTCAAAAGTGACAGCTACTATGCGGTTGCTGTTCGATTATGAATCGAATGTGATAGCAGACTTGGGGCACTGTGCTTCTTAACTGTAATAATTATGTGAAGTCAGAAGTTCAAAGGATAGGTTTGAACCTGCGACCCTCGACTCCAAGGCAAGCTTACTACCAACTTGGCATCACTGTTTCAATACATTTTATAACTATCTATCTACCTATCAGCCGAAAGACGTCCACGGCTGGACACAGGCCTCCCCCAACGACTTCCACACATCACGTTCCTCCGTCACTCGCATCCCCCGGCTTCCTGCGACGCGTGTGATATCATCGCTCCACCTTATGGGGGCCGTCCTACACTACGTCTACCGGTTCGTGGTCGCCATTATAGAACCTTTCTGCAAACGGCCATCGGTTCTGCGAGCTATGTGCCGCCCACTGCCGCTTCAACTTTTTTGAGCTATGTCGGTTACTTTAGTTCGTCTACGGATTCTGATTTGATCTGATCCTCATTTCTGATTCTATCGCGTAGCGAAACCCCGAGCTCTCTCCATTGCGCGTCGTGAGACCTTGAGCTTTCTTATGAGGACCCATATTAAGCCCATTTTGTAACTGCACCTTCTAAAAATAAACCTCTCCCAAACCTGTCATCAGTAAATGCAAATGTAAAACGATAAAGTTCCGTGGAGTACTTTAATTGATTCAATTAAAAAACATGTTTATACGGATGTGTTGTCTGTGGTGTGGGCAACCGTTATATCGGAAGAAGATTCTAATTAAAAAAATCTTTAAATATTTTAGGGTTCCTTACAGAAGTAACGGAGCGCGACCGGGAAGGCAAGAATTTTCGGAGTTTCTATTAGTTGTACCCTATCTTACGCCAAGAATAAATAATATTATTATAACTTTACAACCGGATCGGAACGCGACTATAACTGAGAAGATCCGGCGAGAAACTCAGCGGGCTTGTCTTTTTGGTTTTTTTTTTAACAACCGTGTTTATTAAAAAAAAAAATAAGCTCCAGTGTGTTGCCATGCGAGGCGCACACACGATACACTTTGACATCATAAAATCTTAATTGACGCTAGATATTTGAGCGATCAGTCCCAGGCTGCTTTATCATCCAAATAATCCAAGATTCTGTAATAACCCTTATGGCATAGTTTTGACGAATGTCGAAATATCGAATTATATTACCTACAGAACCATGCATTTATATCAAGTAATAACATACAGCCGACACCCAGGTAATGACCAAATCCAATGTTTAATATTAGTTCGTTCAACTTTACACCGACCGGTTCTCTTAAAACAACAAACACACACGAAATGGTAATGACCAATAGCTTGCCCCGCGGGTCCGCTCGTGTTTTAGGAGCCCGTCTTTATCACGACGGTAATGTATAATGGTTGGTTAGAGGTATTCTAAGCCGTTGAGCATATTTGGAAACAGTCATTATTATATGAGGTTACCCCAGTTCTAACTATGACACTAGGACGTCAACCACCTCAGTCCTCCCGTGACCATGGTTGCTGTAAAGCAGATGAAACGTTGGGAACGTAAAAATATGCAATAAACGCGATAAAATGAGTTTTATTTCAATGTGTAGTATTCGCGTAAATATAAGAAATCAATAAGTTTTACATCGTATTTATCATAAATTAAAAATGTGAGAAGTCGATCGGTAGAATGCTAAGAATGAAGTCTATGAATGACTACCAGCGTTAGACTTGGTACCAAAATATCTCACAACTTTTTAGCGTTATTCCACACTAAGACTTGGCATTTTTTTTACGAAAATATTTTGTTGGGGGATACAAAATTTCGTTTAAGGATTTCGGTTCAATTCCGGGATCCCGGAAATTAAGGTAGGTACCCTTATAAACGACGGTCCCCAACCAGATGGACCGATCAAGTAAAGGACTCATTTTCAACCAAATTCAGCTCGGTGGTCAGAAGCGCCATGAACAGAGACCGATGGAGGCTAATCGTTCGATCCAAGTGTGGACTATCCAACGATGATCGCGATCCTCAGACATGAGGGACCGACCATAGAGAGAGAGAGAGAACCTTATAAACAAAAACAACAGCCCTATTATGTAACTCTGTTTAAATAATTTAGTATATTTCTATCGACTAATAATTAATAGAAACGCAAGAAATTATTGAAACAGATTTGCAACAGTTTCATTCATTCCTTTTATTTTCATTTTTTTTGTCGTCCTATTTCCTTTAACTTTAATTGTAAATATTTAAATTTAAATATACAGATTCAAACAAAATGTGAGGATGGTAAAAAAAACAATTATTAGATATTTAAAAATATTTTGTTTGCAAACCTATTTCAATCATATCGCGTATTTCTATCGACTCATTAATTATTAGTGGATGTAAATAAACGAAATGATTAAAACAGAGTTACATAATAGGCCTGCTGATTGAGTTTGCATTCCCATACGAGTTCATCTGTTGGTTAACGGTATTCACAGATTAGTTGTGATTAAACTTACTGTACTTATGTAGATAACTGGCTGTGTAACATATAATTGATGGCTCACCGTTAGTTCAACATATTGGTTAACTAAACGATTTAAATGTAGAGATAAAACAAGTTTAACCATTGGATATGTTAACTAAATAACAGTCGACATTTTTTCTAAATCGTATTGGACAGATCGCGTTAAAGTATGTCATGTTACCGCGGCGTGTTTGAGGATGGGTTACCAAATTAAATAACCTACTGTGCCTCGGAGGAATTAAATAAATAAAGAAGTAACATTGACCCAGCTCAATAAGACTCAATGCAAAAAAGAGAAAAATTGATTGAACTAATGAAATATAATTACATTGATAGACACAAAAAGGGAGTGATGAGTTTGTCTCACGGCGGGACTAAATAGGTTCCCAGATCAGCCTAATGCCAAGCATAAGGCTAAATCTGATTAAGGTACACCTCAGACCTGGGTTTCCAAGCAGAAAATTACGAAAGACGTGACCTTGTGACCTTGTGGTGCTAAATTCTATTCTAACGTATAATATGGCTCCGTGGGAATATCAGTGATCGGAATAAAATAACTAGACCACAATATAATAATAATAATATAATAATACTAGCCCTTTTTATGGCCCACTGTTGGACAAACATGGGCCGCCTTTCAATGTGAGGTGGATTAGGCCATAGTCCACCACGCTGGCCCAGTGCGGGTTGGCGGACTTCACACATCTTTCGAGGGGTTCTCTCAGACATGAAGGTTCCCGCTCGATGTTATCCTTCACCGTTTAGCAAGTGATAATCGTGGTTACAAAAATATAACAATTGATATAAAAAAAGTATTGGGGATAAGCCAAGGCATGAATTTCAGAATCAGAATCAGAATATTTATATTAATGTAAACCATTAAGTACAGTACTTATGAATCGTCAAAATTGTTACAAAATGCTAAGCTACAACTGTTCCGCCCGTTCGGAGTGCCGTTTTTATGGAGAAGAACGGGCGAGAAACTTCATGGTTGCTGTTTTTAAAAAGATCCGTTGCATTTTTGAGCAGTGCATTCTATGTAGATACCTACTGACATGAGAACCGTATGCACTTACTACGAACCATAGGTAATAAAGTTTATGAGAAATGGCGGACCCACATACAAAACAAAAGTCTATTCAGAATGTACAGTTACCGATAGATTGTCAAGAATGCTATTTCTAGTAAGTAATGACATTTTATAGCTTACTGTAAATATTTTCTAAAGTTCGTGAAACGCAACTTGGGGAACGAAAAGAGAAAGAATTCTCTATATATAATTTCCTAATAGAACCAGGCGATACTTGGCGAACTTGGGAAAGAAAAGACAAGGAATTCTCTTTATATAATTAATAAAACTAGGCGTTACTTGGTGGAAAGCCGTTGGTAAACAAATGGGGGAAAAAGAACCCACCACTGACCCTCGGCTTGTTAACTTTTCCAATTATAAACCAAACAAGCTGATCGATAATTAAAGAAGCCATCAACACCGAACTCCTCTAAGATGTTAGTCGAGAACTGTCACGAGTGTCGGGACCCCAAACAATATGCAATTCTCCGCAAAACGAAGTGAAACTAAAAAAGTATTCGACACGTGTTTCGCGAATTCTCTTTTTTAAATTCATCACGAAAGTAGATACATTTGAATGTACATAATAGATGCCTTATAGGGAGAAGGTGGCGACCTAGATAGCCGAAGTTATTAATTTGACAGCTCAACATTCCAACAACTAAGCAATTACATTAAATAATTTAAAAAAAAAATGTTGTAGGCGCATAAAATGTCCAAACATAAGCCGAACCAGACGTTATTTTCTATTTGTTCGCGTAAAACAGAACGGATTCGAATAAAAACACGGCAATATGACTTAGAATCCGCGTCAATATTTTAGATTTTTGTTGGTCGCGGTAAATGAAAGGTTTACTCGGGATAGCCGAAAAATTTTAGTATCCCATAATTCACACAGCAAGTTAATAAGTTATAATTATAAAAGTCCAAATATTTAGAGGTTTTAATCGAAAAAAAAACCTTTAACATAATAAGTTCACAATTAAATTTTACCGGCTTAAAAAAGTCGAACTCAAATTAATTACACATATATTTACTATTACATACATAAACTATACACATATATTACATTATTTCTATGGACCTTTCATACCGGGTACCAGTGTAGACGATAAATTTTCATCCGGGAAAATGGAATGGCTCCCGGGATAGCCAGAGACATTGTACAAGTACTATTGCAGCTTATAAAGTGTACTAATCAGCAATTTAATATTAAAAATAAAATAATAATACCAGCCCTTTTAATGTCCCACTGTTGGGCACGGGCCTCCCATCAATGCAAGAGGAATTAGGCCATAGTCCACCACACTTATCTAGTGCGGATTGGCGGACTTCACACGTCTTTCGAGGGTTTCTCGCAGGTTTCCTTCACCGTTTAGCAAGGGATAATCATGGTTGAAAATGAGAGAGAGCCGGGGTCTGAACCTACGATTCTCATTACCGAGGCAAGCGTTCTACCAACTTGGCTAGCCCTGCTATACTAATAATTAATGTTATATAATTATAATTATAGTATATTAAAAAAAAAATATGTCTAGTACATACGTGGAACTGCAGCGGAGATGTCGGCGGATGTGGGATAATTATATAACTCGACGTCTTATATATAGAGAGGTCGGCACTGGCAGTGACCGCTACCTCTACAGTGGATGTGTATTGCAACACACTGCGGTATGTCGCACACAGTAAGATAAGATATGTAAAATATTAAAAGCCATTCGTAGCCCAGCCGTCCTGAGGATGTCTCGTTTAGAGGCGAAACGCGTGTCGAATACTTTTTTTAGATTCGCATCGTTTCGCGGAGAATTCAGAATCGGAATCAGAATATTTTTTATTAATGAATCTTTAAAAAAGTTACTAAATGCTAAGCTACAACTTTACTACCCGTTCGGAATGCCGTTCCTATTGAGAAGATCGGGCGAGAAACTCCATGGTTGGTCTTTTTTTAAAATATCTTTAATATTTTTGAGCAATACACTTTTATAGGTATGTGAGAACAATGTAGCAGCTGGATACAGAGGCAAGCGTTCTACCACTTGCCTCGGTATCGAGGATCGCAGGTTCAAACCCCGGCTCGCACCTCTGAGATGTCTGGATTTCATGTGTGAATCTCATTTTCAACCACGATAATCACTTGCTAAACGGTGAAGGAAAACATCGTGAGGAAACCTGCATGTCTGAGAGAACCCCTCGAAAGACGTGCGAAGTCCGCCAACCCGCACTGGGCCAGCGTGGTGGACTATGGCCTAATCCCCCCTCGCATTGAGGGGAGGTCCGTGCCCAGCAGTGGGACATTAAAAAGGGCTGGTATTATGATATAATGGCAAGTTTTGCAGAATAGTTAAGGTTTATGGCATGTCGGTGCCTATGAGAGCGTTGAACTGTGGACGGTAAACAAAAAAAAAAGCAAAGTTTAAACTTCCATTAGCTACGCATATAAGACAATCAAACACTTATTATGGATGATCGATGAAGCAGTTATTACGTTTTGTGTACGGATATTATACAAGGTGTAACAGAAATAGTGTAAAATATTTCAAGGGGCCAACGATTAGGTCATAACAATCACATTTATATTGATTTCTTATATTTACGCGAATATTACACATGGACATGGAACTAATTTTAAGGTAAAATATTGATTTCTTATATTTACGCGATTATTACACATGGACATGAAACTAATTTTAAGGTAAAATATTGATTTCTTATATTTACGCGAATATTACACATGGACATGAAACTAATTTTAAGGTAAAATATTGATTTCTTATATTTACGCGAATATTACACATGGACATGAAACTAATTTTAAGGTAAAATATTGATTTCTTATATTTACGCGAATATTACACATGGACATGAAACAAATTTTAAGGTAAAATCGAAATAAAATCGCGATAAAATCCTTAAAATTAGTTTCATTTCAATCACATTTATCAATAAATAAAAAATATATGTGTATACAGTGCTTGATTTTTCTGTGAAAAAGCGAGACAATACCGTTTCACCGCGCACTTTGTACGTAGTGCTATTTCTTATTTAAAAATGAAAAAAAAAAAACAATTTTTCAGCAATGTGAACTTTATAGCCTACCGGTCGTACAGTTTACAGATCGTCAGTTTAGCCGCTGGGCTCGTTGCATTGTGGTAGCCCACTTTTAGTTCTCAGTTGCTGGGCACGAAATTATATAGCTACATATCTACATATATTTATATTCTCAAAGCGTTATGGTAACTGATATTTTTATATTTACGAGAAAAAAAACAACTATTTTTCTAAAAAGGTTATTAAGCGGACGGCTCACATAAAGAAGTTATTTGTTTGAACTTCGGTCTTGTTTGAGACTTAAAAAAAAATAATTCTTTAAAGGAGAAGAGTAAAAGAGAATCTTTCAAGGCGAGGTTTGTTGCTGAGATCTTGGATTCAGTGTAGATAATGATATAAATAATAAATACTCTAAGATCCCACACGTACGCACCAACTATACGGTCCCACACTAAGCAACGCTTGTATTATGGGTACCGTACAATGGACTGTGGACGAACTCAGTATATAATACTTATACAGATATTAAACATTCATGACCCGGGTACAAACATTCGTGCTCATCGCACAAAGTTTGTCCCTACCAAGATTCGAACCCGGCACCCTCGGCATAGAAAGTAGGGTCACTACTAACTGCACTAATCAGGCCGTCATCATACTTTTCATAGTTTCGAAGATCCCTAACACTGACCCATCTCAGTGTTTCAGCCTGTATAATAATGATTCCCTAAGTATACGAAATAGCCCACACATTGAGTTACCGTTCCTAGTACTTCTTGCTCAACAGTGGGCCCACGGAAGGGTCCCAATAGTCATAGGTTTAAAACTACCGGTCATCGAATCGTACAGCCAAACACTCCGCTAAGCAAACATTATATGAACAAACACTAATGGGGGCAATGCACTATTGAGAGATGACAGTACAATCGGGAAATCAAGTGGATAGCTTACTAAAACACTATCAAGCTTCTATTTACATGTAAAGGTAGGCAGTAGATCTCAAGACACTGTGAGGACTTTCTGCGTAGATCGGATCGCTAGCAAAAACTTCTTTCTTTAACGAAATGAGATGCGATTAAATAAAATAGATATGAATATGGCCTCACCCACCACTTAGCGGGTATTTTGCACTATGTCAAGTAATTAATAGCAATAACACATTCAATAAATACACATTATAAATAAAATAATGGATGTGAAATGATGATATGAAATATGACAAATCCAAGCAACAACTAATTATGAGGGTACCCCGTTTCAAACTATGACACTAGGACGTCAACCACCTCAGTCCTCCCGTGACCATGGTTGCTGTAAAGCAGCCGAAACGTCGGGAACGTAAAAAACTTATAATAAACGCGATAAAATCCGTAAGATTAGTTTTATTCCAATATATCTTCAATGTTAACGACGGTACGTAACGGTAATATGTTAGAAATAAAAATAGCTATGGTTCATTTAAAGTGTTAATTGATAATATCTACTAATAAATTGTTTTTGTGTGTATAATCGGGTTGCTTTGCTATATGTACCTATCATAAACCTATTATGAGTAACATTGTTGGTCACAGAATCTGGGGGCACGGCAGTGCCTCCGCCAAGGCAAACAAAAGATTCTTATTCTTATTTTTTATGGTTGGCAATCGGCTACAAAATAGAGTAATGTTTGCCAGTGTCGAGTATTTCTCGATAATTGTTATAGAATTATAATTACCCCTGATGATGTAATTATCTCCTAGATCTATCAATAAAGCTGTGGATACTATATTGAAAATGTACCGGACGTCTTAGGAGAGCTTGAAAAGTCAAGTTATACTATTTTATTTCCTTCACTCGTGCACGTTTGTGAACACAATTGTTAATATCCCACGAATATTACACATTATTTATCAAAGACCCACATTTTTTTGGAAATACATAATATTTACAACAAAAGCTAGTGGGTAGTAGGTGAAAAGTAAGCAATGAAAACTTAAAATTATGAAGCACAGATATACAAGCCAATATTGACAATTACCTTGATCAATATCTACTTAGTGCATGGGTACATCAACATAAAATGACTTAATTGATAAACGAACAATGTAACAAAACTCATGACCTACTGTTAATTTCATCAAACATTTTGAGTATGGAACCATACAACAGCATACTATTTCATTATGCTGTAGTCTGTGAAAAAGCTCGGATTTTTACGATGCTCCGAAACGAAATATTTATGAAAATGGTTTATAGCGCCATCTAGGTTTATATTCAGATATATATATACAAACTATACCAAATTAAAAGTAGTTACTGACATTGCTGTGGGAGGAGTGCATCATGATAAGAAGACCGTGCTAGCAATTTAGGTATAACTTATTTTGTATCTCAACTAATGGTTCCGATAACGAAATATAGATGGCGCTATTGTAAGTTAATTCCGAAGCTTTTTAGTAAGATTTGTTTGACTGTTGTAATCTCGTAAATTATTTTAACGATGTTTTGATTAATGTAAATCGTAAAAAAACAACTAATAAACTTTATTACCTTCTTGAATGAAGAATAAACAGTTATTTTTTTAAAACATTATGGAATACCTAGGTAGATAATATGGAATACAGCTACCCAGAAAGGGTATAATATCATTTGAGCCTGCGCTTTTTAGAGAATTTGTTATCATTGCCTACTCAGACGAAGAAATGATACTTATTATTTTTCCGTCTGGGGTGGCCTATGAGAAGTCACAATTCAGAATGTTAATTTAAAAACAATGCTCCCAATAGAATCACATTTTCATATCATAGCGGCCGCCCCGCCAGGCATACCACCCGCCGGGCTGGAAGATCTTCCCTTTACCGCTAAAGGTTCATAATACGCCCCCAGCTGGTCAGAAAGATCACAATAGACAATTGTCATCACAATCCTGAATCGCGCTATAAGAATTTTCGGAGCAAGTAACATATATACAAGATCCCGACAATAACCGTTGGGGCATAGCGGCCGCCCCGCCAGCCATACCACCCGCCTGGCTGGAATATCTCTCTTTTCCGTTCATAATACGCCCTCAGCTCGATTATGAATCGATTGTGTTAGCAGACTTGGGGCATACAGGTATTATTGTAATATAAAAGGCTCCACCACGAACGCACAGTTCATTGTGAGTGCTGGAGGGGCGAGGCTTCGGATTGTTTGCGGATAGACATGCTCCTCCATAATGCTGGAGTCATCAGCCGTACTGGATATGTTGCGGTCACGTTGGGAAACCGGCCGGTGGGTGAAATCACGGACCTTTAAACAATTGAGGCGTCTTATATTTACGCGAATACTACACATATTATATTTACATAGAAACAAAACTGAACTAAACGACGACCCGTGACTATGGTTGCTGTAAAGCAGCCGAAACGTCGGGAACGTAAAAAACATACAATAAACGCGATTAAATCCGTAAAATTTGTTTTATTTCAATATAAGGTGTAGTATTACTACACCTTACATTGAAATAAAACTAATGTGTGTAATGTAAAATATTTTAACCGACGAATCAGTAAATTACATGGATCATGTTGATGTAAAAAATATAACGTAAATATTTACAAACTAAAGATGTAGAGAAAAGCGACTGCGTGTGCGCAATCGAAATCCTCACTTATAGATTAGCCTAGCAGTAAGGCCTTGATCACATGTAACGAGTAATATGGCGGGATAGTGCTCTCGGCCAAGTGCTCGGCACAGATAGCCTGACCTGACGACCTCATTAGCTCAGTTGATAGTGATCCTGCCTTCTGCGCTGGGGGACCAGGTTTCGAATCCTCAAAATAAGTTTGGGAACCCCTGATGTAAACCATCAAGTACAGTACTTATGAATCATCAAAATAGTTACAAAATGCTAAGCTACAACTTTACCACCCGTTCGGAATGCCGCTCCTATCAAAATCAAGATCAACATCTCGTCAAGTTTAATTTGAATCTGTTACGAGATTTTTAGGTACATTTGGCGATCTCTCGAGAGCCTATCTATGTCCCAGGAATAAATAATATCCTAATATTGGCTCGGGTTATAAGCTATCACCATGCTAGGTTCCATCACAATCCGCCCAGTACTTTTCCCGTATACAAAGTAAGAATTTGAACAAGAATCCCGACGGACATTTTAATAAATGCCTTATATTACACATTGCCTGCAACACAGAGTCTCGCGCAAATCCAGACTTATTGCGAACTGACTGGCAAGTGGCGGATCATTCAACCATCTCGCGGTATTTATATAGAGTTGATAATACGTACCGACCTTTGATATTATTTTAATACTAGCTGTTACCCGCGACTTCGTCCGTGCGGTATTTAACAAAATAAGTTTTTCTAAATTAATGTAGCCTATGTTACTCCTTGTTACATCAGCCATCTACCAGTGAAAGTCCGGTCAAAATCGGTTGAGCCATTTCAGAGATTAGCCGAAACAAACAGTAAATTCTATAATTCAGTTAAGCAGCGCTTGTATTGTGGGTGCCGTACAATGGACTGAGGGCAAACTCAGTATATAATACTTATATACATATTAAACATCCATGACTCGGGTACAAACATTCGTGGTCATCAGTGACACAAAGTTTGTCCCTACCAGGATTCGAGCCCGGGACCCTCGGCACAGAAAGCAGGGTCACTACCGACTGCGCTAATCAGGCCGTCCTAAATAAATGGATGATTTAGTTGTTAAAATATATTTCGTATTATCATCTCTATATATATTTACAGTGGTAATAATTTAGGATTAAAATATGCAGCCCTAGATATTATTTTCATTTGAATTCTAGTACTTACACGAAACCTAGTACCTACTTGGACTCTAGATTAAGGGTGGGAGCACACGAGCGTAATTTTACGCCGCGTAATTATTCTTTAGTTTCATCCGATATTTTGTTGGCAGTTGGACAAACTGTACCACTGTGTGAAGTGAATGTTTCGGGCCTCCCCTCAATGCGAGGGGGATTAGGCCATAGTCCACCACGCTGGCCCAGTGCGGGTCGGCGGACTTCACACATCTTTCGAGGGGTTCTCTCAGACATTCAGGTTTTCTCACGATGTTTTCCTTCACCGTTTAGCAAGTGATAATCATGGTTGAAAATGAGATTCGCACAAGAAATCCTTTGTACGGTACCAATAATATAAGCGTAGCTTAGTTAGGGACCGTACAGATGGTGTGTTCGTCTGGCGATATTTATTTATTACTACGAACTATCCCGGTGAACTCGGTGCCGCCTTAGAATCAAGTGTATGAGAAAATGAATTATCTTTATTAGTATTTTTTGTAATAGTTTCCCATCTTTTAATGTAGTATTTTTTGTAATATTTTCCCATCTTTCTTTTATTCCGCTATTCGGGGCGGAGATAAATTCAAAATATCAAAGATCATCAAAATCTGCCCATCCGTCCTTGAGTTATAAATGGTGTAACTAACACGACTTTATTTAGATATACGTAGATCGATTAGACTAGATGTCAAGTGTCGTTTCTGTATCACATACTCTAGATTAGTGTCAGGGCTAGTGGCACCAAATAAGATTCTATAATAACATAGTTGAGTATATTAAATTATGATCAAATCATTATCTAATCGCGCCGGGAATCGAACCCAAACACAATAAACTAACACACACGCCCATGTCGCGCGGAACGTGATCCCGCATATGAAACGTGCCTAATCAGGCTGTAGACACACAGGTGAGGTTAAAAAGTCGTATTTTTTAGCATCCAACAATGTGCACTGGGCTTAAAATAGGTATAGTTAATACTATGTGTTTCGTATTCATACTTTCTGAACGCAGCGAAAGGTTCACGTCTCTGATATTGTCTGTGGTAAGGACAGTTAAATTCAAACTGTAATACGGGCGCGAGCTCCTGTGAAGAACGACAAGCAATATACGCGCGGCCGATGCTACCGGCCCCCCTCTCGTGTAAAACCTTATTTAAAATGTTGGAGTGTGATTCGTGAAATTCGACGCTGACTCAACCACCAAAACGTATACAAGCCACCATTGCATCGAGTACAAGGAGGCAGAGGTCACCGAAGGCGATTGAAGCAGGTACGTGTCCACGTATTATACTTGCCCAGCCTTATACAAAATCGTGAACTGATCGTCATTGTGTTCATCGTCCAGGCCTTCAGCCTGTCCCAATTGGAGTGTTAAGCCACATAATATCTCGGCATTGTGCGAACGCTCCATATTTTGTGGTGCCGAAACCAGGGACCAACTGCCGCTTGTACCATTACAAACTCAATGCTTGTGGTATTTCTGGTTTTATCGTATCGTAGTAGCTTAGGATATCCTTTACACTCGTTTAAAACAATAATTTAAACGATCATCGTAATCCTAGTTATCCCAACATCACCAGATTTACATCTAAATCGTATTCGTACAACGTTTTCTCATCATCACCATCGAACAGCGATAATATTTCAACTTATTTCATTGTAAATTAATGTAGGATCAAATAAGCAATCATTCATTCATCACATATAATCGGTGCTTATTTTCTTATCGGCCTACAAAGATTCACATCGTTCACATTCCAACACATAACATAACTTTCCATTACATTCAATTAAAATTTATTACGCATAAAATTTCGTAGTTTTAATAATATTCGCACGTTGAGGGTAGTCTTGTTTCGTTTGGCGCGGTCTGGATCACCGCCCGGTGCAGCGCGCCCCGTCGCCCGCGCTCCCGTGCCCCCGCGCATTCCATCGCATTGTATTCAGACTATGCAATCTATTTACTAATTACTAAGTATACGTGTCTACATTTATATTTATTTTAACGATCTTTTATTCCTTTGTTACGCGTAGCTTGCATCGTTAGTTAATTTATGAATATAAATCCGTACACACGTTTACGTTTTAGCGTATCATTACGACTTTAATACCCGAAGGGGTGTTCAGATATACTTTAATCGCACAAATAATTTAACTTTCGTTACAATGTCTGTTCTTAGAAGGCATTCTACACGGAAGTTAGGTACTTTAAAGAAGTCAAAGTCCAAATCAATGGACATCGAATATACGGAACAAGACTTGCCTTCATTACGTAGAAAACGGACTATCGCTCATAATCGGTTGAGCAAGGCCTTACAGATCGGAAATCTGGCTAAGCAGGACAATACTCAGCGCGATTTGTTTCTTTCCTATCACGAGGAGATTAAGCAAATTGCCGCGAACTTCGAACAGGCGCATTTTGCAATTCTAGAATTCTTGGAAGATCCGGATACCGATAACGACATTCAGGAACGTTTCGATGAAATGTATTTCAACGTATTATCAATTTACCGTAGTTTAACAAAGTGTGAATCAACGCAGCCTCAAGGTAGTAATTCAAATATTCGTTTGCCGAAAATAACACTTCCAAGTTTCTCCGGTAATATCAAGAAATGGCCTGAATATTTCGATACCTTTAACTCATTGATACACAATTCCACGTCTCTCACCGAAACAGATAAATTCCACTATCTCATATCGTCTCTCAGCGGTGAAGCACTTTCGGTGGTCAAAACGTTCCCTTTAACTCACGAACATTATGGCGCTGCGTATCAAGCGCTTACCACGCGCTATCACAGTAAACGTGACTTAGCGTTTACCTGTTGGAGGGACGTTTTGAGTACCGACTTTAAGCTCAATAACGCTCACGAATTCCGTAGATCACTGGACTCGTTTGATGAAAACTTATGTATTTTAACAACATTAAAATTACCGGTTGGTCAGTGGGATTTCATTTTAGTATATCACATTCTATCGAAACTAGATAAGGTAGTACGTCGTGAGTTTGAGGAGAAATATTCAACTATCGAACTTCCATCATACAATCAATTAAAGGACTTTTTGAATTCGAAGTGCGAAGCGTTAGTGCGTGATGCACATTTCTCTGAATTGTCTCATTCGAATAAGCCTTTACCGAAATTTGTGCCTGTAACTGCTCAACCTAATCGAAGGACCAAGTCCGAAGTGCTCGTCGCTGCGACTGACAAACAGCAGACTTCAAAGAGCTTTGAAAACGTTACTCGTTCTAACAAGTGTTCGTTTTGTGGCGAATCGCACTCGATTATGTCTTGTTCAGACTTTCTTAAAAAATCGCTTGACGAGCGAATGAAAATCGCCACTGAAAAAAACTGGTGCTATAATTGCCTGAAGTCCTCGCATCAATTAAAGGATTGTAATTCAATTTTCTCGTGTCGCACATGCAAACGCAAACATCACACCTTACTCCATCGCGATAAACACATCGAATCTAATCAACCGGTATCGTCTTTGGTTTCAAGGTCACCATCGAGTTTGACCGTTTTGCTGGCGACTTCTATCGTACAAGTTGAGGATGCTTCAGGCAATATGCAATCCTTCCGTGCCTTGTTCGACACTGGCAGTCAGAGCAATTTCATCACCGAATCGGCCGTTCGCCGATTAAATCTAAAACCGGTTCAAAGTACTGCCGATGTCAGCGGGCTTGGAGAAGTCACGGCTTCTATTCTCGGCGATGTCACCTGCAAAGTAGGAACAAGTGACAACGTTATTTTTAACTTGGACATGCACGTGATTTCGAGGATATGCGGCGATCAACCAATCGCGAATTTAAACACATCGGGATGGTCGCATATCCAATCGCTATCGTTAGCGGATCCTGGTTTCGATATTCCAGGTCCCATCGACATTCTTTTCGCTGCCGACGTGTTTGTAGACTCCTTACTAAATCAACACATTAGGGGAGGCATCAACCAACCTACCGCGTTTAATTCTATTTTTGGTTGGCTTCTTCTCGGCAAAACTCGCTTGGCCTCTAGCACTCTAGTGTGTTCGCCGCCAGACATCGATCACGAGCTAAATCATCTGGTTCGACACTTCTGGGAGTTAGATTCCATAGCTTCTGCGTCCTCACAGTTGACTCCAGACGAAGCGCTCTGCGAACAAAAATTTATTACCGAATACACTCGCTCTGAATCTGGACGATACGTTGTACGCTTACCGTTCAAGAACGATCTAGAACCCACGTTCGAAGATTCTAGAAATGTTGCCCTTCGACGATTCCACGCTATAGAACGTAGACTCACTCGCGACCCGGACTTACGCAGTCAGTATACAGATTTTATGTCTGATTACATAGAGACCGGTCACATGTCTCCGGTTCCTAGTAATGAGGTGAACGAGGGAAAATATTATATTCCGCACCATTGTGTTTTGCGTCCCGACTCTGCGACTACTCGTCTACGCGTTGTTTTTGACGCGTCTGCTAAAGATCTCCACGCTCGTTCATTAAACGATACGCTTCTTATCGGTCCTAAGTTGCAACCAAGTCTTCAGGACATTCTCTTGCGTTTTCGAGAACACAATATTGTGTTTATGGCAGACGTCCGTCAGATGTTCCGACAGATTTCGATCTCGCCAGACCAACGTGACTACCAGCGTATCTTTTGGAGAGCCTCGCCCTGCGAGCCACTCCAAGAGTATCGTCTGAATACCGTCACGTACGGCTTAGCTTCGTCTCCTTTTCTCGCTTGCCGTACTCTGCGACAGCTTGCCGTAGAGGAGGGTGATTCTTACCCGGTTGCTAAGCATATCATGCTATCAGACGTGTATATCGATGACGTTATCACTGGATGTGACACATTGGAGTGCGCGCAGCAAGCCAAATCGCAACTTATCGCATTGTTTAATCGCGGATGCTTTCAACTTCGAAAATGGGTGAGTAATAACCCACATCTCTTATCTGACATTCCCCCTGAAGCTTGTTTGATGGGCTCAGTCTCGTTGGAGACTTCCGAATTATCGTCCACGGTAAAGGTACTTGGCCTTAAGTGGGATTCATCGTCCGACGCTTTCCTTTTTGAAATCAATCCATCCAATCGACCGTGTACTAAACGTTCGATTTTGAGCGAACTCGCTCGAATCTTCGACCCATTAGGTTTTTTATCTCCCATCACCATTCGAGCAAAATGCTTAATCCAGCGGTTGTGGATTCTCGGTGTTGGCTGGGATCAAACGCCACCTGACGAAATCATTCACATGTGGAATACATACCGTCAACAACTACCACAACTGGCAACGTTACAAATATCTCGAAACCTTACCGTTCCTAACGCGAGCTCGTACGAGTTGCACGGTTTTTGTGATAGCTCCGAAATAGCGTACGGAGCCGTTATTTACTTACGCGTCACTGGCGAGGATGGGGAGATTAATACGTTTCTGGTCTGCTCAAAGACTCGTGTGGCTCCTCTAAAACGTACATCGCTGCCTCGACTTGAGCTTTGCGCAGCAGTGCTGTTATCAGACCTGTATAAACTTGTTAGAGACACTTACCTTTCTCGTATCGTACTCAATGCTGTTTTCTTGTGGTCAGATTCTACTATCGTTCTTTCTTGGTTGCGCTCGCCTTCATTCCGTTGGGTTACATTTGTGGCGAATCGTGTCAGCCACATACAAGATATCACACCGACTGAATGCTGGCATCACGTTTCCTCCGGGGATAATCCCGCAGATGTATGTTCGCGTGGCCAATTTCCCACGGAAATTCTTAACAATTCCCTATGGTGGGCGGGACCGTGTTGGCTCTCACAGGACCATAAATCGTGGCCATCAAGCTTTGATAGCATATCTCCTGACGAAACAGTGATAGTGGAGGGTGAGGCGCGAAAAACCGTAGCGTTAGTGTTAGGAGAGGTCAACCAAAACAATCATAACGAAAATCTCATTTTTGATCAATTATTAAATCGGGTTTCTTCGTTGCAACGGTTGGTTGATGTGCTCACTTATATCTATCGTTTTATCAACAACTCTCGCCTTCCTACTCAGGCTCGTAATCGTAATCAATTTCTAAATAACGTCGAGCGACATAACGCGTTACTTCAACTTGTTAAACACGTTCAACTTCGAACCTTTTCAGAGGAAATTAGTAACTTAAAATCGAAAAACCCTTTATCGAAACCGTTTCGTAAACTTAACCCTTTTATCGACGATTACGGTATTCTCAGGGTGGGTGGCAGAATTTCTCGATCAGGATTGGATTACGAACATAAACATCCTGCATTTTTACCGTCTGACCATCCGCTGACGTTCCTAATCATTGACTTTATTCATCGTAGTTATTGTCACACGGGTGTAAACACTACTCAGTTTTTACTCCTACAACAATTTTGGATAGTCTCCGCCAAACGTACAATTCGTCGACGTCTTGCGCGGTGCATCCGATGTTATCGAACACATCCTCGGCCGCTACAACCCTTTATGAGCGATCTTCCTTCCTATCGTGTCAACCAGATCAAACCATTTTCGGTGGTCGGCGTGGATTTTGGTGGACCCTTTCGCATCAAACTCGGTACCCATCGTGGTGCGAAAATTGACAAGGCATACTTATGTCTGTTTGTCTGTCTGGCGACTAAGGCCGTTCATTTGGAGGTCGTGTCGACGCTGTCCACTGACGGTTTCATCGCTGCCTTACGGCGCTTTGTCGGGCGTCGCGGTCGATGTAATGTCATACATGCCGATTGCGGCACGAATTTCGTCGGTGCTCGAAACCAACTTTCGGCTTTAATGCAGGAGGCTTCGAGCACCGAAAGAATCGAATTTAAATTTAACCCACCGTCTGCCCCACACTTCGGCGGAGTGTGGGAAGTACAGATTAAGGCGGCTAAATCTCATTTAATACGCATCGTTGGTGAGCAAGTTCTCACTTTTGAAGAACTCACCACTCTTTTCGTTCAAATCGAAGCCATTTTAAATTCGAGACCTCTTTACCCTATCAGTTCCGATCCCAATGATTTATCGGTCTTGACTCCAGGACATTTTCTTACCCTCGAACCGTTAACAGCTGTTCCCGATGTGGATCTATCTAACATCAACGTACATCGGCTGCAACGGTGGCAGTTGTTACAAGCGTTCCAGCAGAATTTTTGGTCCAGATGGAAACATGAATATTTAAATTCCCTAACACAACGTGCTAAATGGACTAAGGATTCAAAACCTTTGCTCATAGGTTCGATGGTGGTCATTAGGGACGATAATCGTGCACCTCTACATTGGCCTCTTGGGAGGGTTGTAGATCTTCTTCCAGGTGCTGATGGGATAACTCGGATTGCAGTAGTAAGAACTGCAAATCGTAACTTAATTAAACGTCCGTTGGTTAAATTATGCCCACTACCAGTAGAGGCATAACTTAAATCGTAATTAATTCTTATAAATTTATAGTTAGTTAATCGTAAGTTAAGCATATCGTAGTTAAGATTTCGTCTATCGTCTCATATATATAATACTCACTTGAGTTTATCGTTTCTTTATCGTTTTCTTATATCTAACCAGAAAATACCATAGGCATTTTGGTGGGCGGGATGTTTCGTATTCATACTTTCTGAACGCAGCGAAAGGTTCACGTCTCTGATATTGTCTGTGGTAAGGACAGTTAAATTCAAACTGTAATACGGGCGCGAGCTCCTGTGAAGAACGACAAGCAATATACGCGCGGCCGATGCTACCGGCCCCCCTCTCGTGTAAAACCTTATTTAAAATGTTGGAGTGTGATTCGTGAAATTCGACGCTGACTCAACCACCAAAACGTATACAAGCCACCATTGCATCGAGTACAAGGAGGCAGAGGTCACCGAAGGCGATTGAAGCAGGTACGTGTCCACGTATTATACTTGCCCAGCCTTATACAAAATCGTGAACTGATCGTCATTGTGTTCATCGTCCAGGCCTTCAGCCTGTCCCAATTGGAGTGTTAAGCCACATAATATCTCGGCATTGTGCGAACGCTCCACTATGTAACAGCCTAGTTAATAAATACTAGCGATATTAAATACGAGGGTACCCCAGTTCAAACTATGACACTAGGACGTCAACCACCTCAGTCCTCCCGCGACCATGGTTGATGTAAAGCAGCCGATACGTACGAACATAAAATAAACGCGATAAATCCGTAAAATTACTTTTATTTCAATGTGTACGTAAAAACATAAAATAAAAGCGATAAAATCCGTAACATAAGTTTTGTTTCCATGTGTAGTATTCGCGTAAATATAAGAAATCAATACCTCAAATATCTCTTAAAAACTGTTGGGAGTGTTGAAATTCTATCGTAAATGGTGACTAAAGGAAATAACAACCTTGACTGTACTCCAGTAACTACATATTGACTTAAAATACATACCTCTCCCACATACAATCAGGGTCAGTTTGTCTGGGTTACAATCTATTTCAACGCGACCATAAAACTCTTAATTTTATGTTTAATTAATATCCTTAATAAATGTAGCGACAAAAAAGTTGAACCAACTTTTTCCATTTTGGTCCGGTAGCGTCATTTCCCAGGGTGAGTTGCACCACAATGGGTTAAAACCAGCTAATCTATAGTTAAGTGTTGACCTGAGTTTAATTGAAAGCTAATCGGTATCTCTTTATAGTTTTAACTGTAACTCTTCAGTTAACTGTAGTTTAATTATGAATGGATCTTGACACTTAACTTCATTGTGTCAAGAGTTGATTAGTTGTGTAAATGAACGGTCGTTCGGCTAATTCGAACCATCCTTAGAGTAAAACTAGGATCAACCCCCAGTCTATTGTAGGGTACCCTACCAATAATACAAGTGTTGCTTGGATAAGTATACAATTTTCTTGTATCTTCTTATTAAATAGTGCAATGATTCCGTTAGTATTCCCTTATAAATACGCTTTGAAACATTGTTATATAAATTGACCAGATATTTAGATCAAGCTATGCCAGCAACCCGTATCCCAATCTAACAAAACCCTGATAGCTGTTTGGTAAACTATTGAATTGACCAAGGTATATAAATCGAGCATGGCGGTTAATTTAACTATGGTTAAAGTATGGTGCAACCGGGAAGGCTCAGGTGTCGTTTAATACCGTTTGAGTGACTCGTCTTTCTTCGAGCAAATACACGATGTCTACATTGTATACATATTTATATATACCTACTTAGTTTGTTATATAATGGGGTCTTCGACTAATTGTCGTTGTTTTGACAGCCTGATTAGCGCAGTGGTAGTGACTCTGCTTTCCGCGCCGAGGGTCCCGGGTTCGAATCCTGGTAGGGACACAAGCTTTGTGTGATGAGCACGAATGTTTGTACCCGAGTCAAGGATGTCCATTCCCCATTCCCTCCATTCCATTCCCCATTCCATTCCCTCAGTCCATTGTACGGTACTCATAACACAAGCGTTAAGCTTAAAGTGGGGCCGTATAGTTGGTGTGTTCGTATGGCGATATTTATTTATATTTATTATTGTCGAAATTCCTTTTATGTGTACCTTTGTATACTGATATTATATAGAATAGTTTGTGTCTTTACATGTATGGGTGTAAATCTTCGGCAGTACTGACCGTGTTAAATTTTATTGAAATAAAACAAATCTTACGGATTTTATCGCGTTTATTATACTTTTTTACGTTCCCGACGTTTCGGCTGCTTTACAGCAATCATGGTCACGGGAGGACTAGTAAGAAAAGTATAATAAACGCGATAAAATCCGTAAGATTAGTTTTATTTCAATGTGTAGTATTCGCGTAAATATAAGAAATCAATACTGTTAAATTTTATTTGCACTGATTGGAAGCTACATTATCATTGAATGTTATAGGCTGTTTCTTAAATCAAACTTTTTTTTTTAGTTTATATTTCTTCGTATTTGTAGAATGGCGACCACGAGTCGGAAGACGTAGTGTAGGACGGCCGCCACAAGGTGGAGCGATGATATCACACGCGTCGCGGGAAGCCGGGGGATGCGAGTGGCGGAGGACCGGGATGTGTGGACGTCATTGGGGGAGGCCTGTGTCCAGCAGTGGACATATTTGGGCTGATGGATGGATGGATGTAGTTATATAAGAGATTTAGGTCATTGTAAGTCATAAAACTCCTAAATATTTGTATTTAACTCTTCAAATAGTTACTGAATGCTTTGAATAATATTTTTTTTTTATATTTCTGAAACGAATCCAAGTGTGTGAACGGCTGATGTGAATAATATAGAAATAAAATATATAAGTGCATTTTTTTTATAAAAAAAAAATATGAAATGGCGAATGGAAATATTTTGCGAACGCGCCCCGAATGTCGAGTGGTGAAGAATGATAGTGATTTCGTGATTATTTGTCGATAAATAAATAATATACCAAAACCAAGCGTACTATTGCAAGACCTCAAGACACAGTGAGCTCTTTCTGCGTAGATCGGACCGCAAGTAACAACTAAATATGAGGGTACCCCCGTCAAACTATGACACCAGGACGTCAACCACCTCAGTCCTCCAGTGACCATGGTTGCTTTAAAGCAGCCGAAACGTCGGGAACGTAAATATAAGAAATCAATATACCTACTTCTTAGTTATGATTTTGACGTACTTATTAGCGCAGTTGGTAGTGACACTGATTTCTGCGTCGAGGGTCCCGGGTTCGAATACTGGTAGCGACAAACTTGGTGTGATGAGCACGATAGTTTGTACCCGAGTCATGTCTATATCTATACATCTATACATATAAATAAAATTGGAGTGTCTGTTTGTAATATTAAAATAACCGCTTTTTACTAAGTGCATTTGGATGTATACACGTTGCCTATACCGAAACTACATTTTTTTAAAATGTTGTCTGTCTGTCTGTCTGTCTGTTTGTTCCGGCTAATCTCTGAAATGGCTGGACCGATTTTGACGGGACTTTCACTGGCAGATAGCTGATGTAACAAGGAATAACTTAGGCTACTTTTATGTTAGAAAAAAAATAAGGATCTCACGAAAAAAAATTAAAACCAATGTTGCAGCGCAGCGCCTGATTAAGTTCGATAGCAACAACCTGCAATGCGTCCCGCGGGCTCAGAATGGGCGAGCAGGCTGCTGTCAACGGTTGTCTTTGTTAAATACCACGCGGACGAAGTCGCGGGCAACAGCTAGTTATATCCAGATAAGTATAATATTCTGAGTTCGCCCTCAGTCCATGGTACGGTACCCATAAAGGAGCGCCGCTTAGTGTGGGACCGTATAGTTGGTGTGTTCCGTCCGGCAATATTATTATTACGTCATATAATTGGAACCAAAATGGAACACGGCAAAAGGCTAATCCCCAAACTGAAAGATATTTTAATCAATTTCCAATTCAATTACTACATAAGCATTTTTCAGAAGCAAATGTCTTTATAACTAATGCCATTGAGGGTGGACTAAAACTTTCTATTAATATGCGGGAGGGGAACATCGATATCGATATCGATATTAAATAAAATATCGCCCCATCACTAGCCTCTAATGTGAAGTGAATGCCGAAAGTTTGCGTATTTGTATATTTTCCGGAAGCAGGCTTTTTACTTTAACTGAAACACATTCACGCTTGCGCTGAAAGGGTATAGGCAGTAGTCATCATCTATTCATTTATACTATAATCTGGACTGTATACAGGGTGATTCAGAAAGGGTATACTAAGACTGTCAGAATTTCGATGCCACATGTAAAAAAAAATAGTTATCCACAAAATATTGATTTCTTATATTTACGCGAATACTACACATTGAAATAAAGCATTTTTTTCGGATTTTATCGCGTTTATTTTAAGGTTTTACGGTCCCGACGTTTCGGCTGCTTTACAGCAACCATGTTCACGGGAGAACTGAGGTGGTTGACGTCCTAGTTAGAACTTCGGGCTGGCAGACTTCACACATCTTTCGAGGAGTTCTCTCGGACATACAGGTTTCCTCGCGATGTTTTCCTTCACCGTTTAGCAAGTGATAATCATGGTTGAAAATGAGATTCGCATATGAAATCTGGAAATCTCAGAAGTGCGAGCCGGGGTTTGATACTGCGATTCTCGTTACCGAGGCAAGCGTACTATCAACTTGACTAGGGTTTAACTCTTGCATATAGACAATATTTTTTTTCTAAAATATACGTAGGTATACTTAACAATGTATAGAAAAAATATTCCTGCTAGGGTTACCGCCGCCGCGTTCTTCTCGGTTGTCAACAATGGCCCGGTTTGAACGGAAGTCGCTAATTGGTACAGCCCTGGGCGGTTCCAAGCCGACGGATGTAAATATCTGAATAGAAAATGTGTGGAGTCGAATAAATTAATTGGTAAATAAATATCGCCCGACGAACACACCAACTAGAACTGTACGGTCCCAAACTAAGCAACGCTTGCATTATGGGTACTGCAAAATGGACGACAATTTCAATATTAATTACATACATATACAGTGTGATTCATAAATAATATACATTTTTGAATAAAAAAAATATGCTTCCAAAAATGAAAATTGTGATATTTTGTAAGCAATATTCAATTTAAAAAAATAGACTCTGGAATCGAACCCGGCACCATTAGTCCTGAAAGCAGCGTCACTTAGTTATTGATAGCTTACCAATATAATAGTGTAATTATTTAACGACCTGGGTATCAAAGCCAAGACCATCAGGACCACTACCCCATACAAGCAGTCCCAAACATAATTATTATAACAGTCTTATTCATCTTACTTGGAAACTCTACAGCTTTCTCTGTTCCGTCAAAGTTCAGTAAAGTATGTTTTCTTCGCAAAAAAGAGACAAAAATATAATTTTATGTGGGTGGAAGCAGGAAACACCCATATGTATCTTGTTAGACTAGTATTTGGAATATAATATTAAGTTTTCTTAAAAAAAAGCAGTGAAAGCCAAGTTGGTAGAACGCTTGCCTCGGTAACGAGGATCGCAGGCTCAAACCCCGGCTCGCACCTCTGGGGTTTCGGGATTTTCCTGTGCGAATCTCATTTTCAACCAAGATTATCACTTGCTAAACGGTAAAGGAAAACATCGCGAGGAAACCTGCATGTCTGAGAGAACCCCTCGAAAGACGTGTGAAGTCCGCTAACCCGTACTGGGGCAGCGTGGTGGACTATGGCCTAATCCCCCTCGCATTGAGGGGAGGCCCGTGCCCAACAGTGGGACATTAAAAGGGCTGGTATTATTATAGGTAAAGAATAATCTCGCACTTGACGTACTTGATGCTAAGTTTTGTGTTTAGAGCTAAGAGTTCGAGTTTTGTTCGTAATCGAAACGTGTACTGCATAGTCTGCGTATTTGTCATTTTGTATGGCAAATTCAACAGCGCCTCTAGCGGGCAGTATCTACAATTTTCAAATTGTAGTTTTAAGAGGCCAAATACTAACCCCCAAATTTATAGACGTTCTATAATATTATCAAACGTCATATAGTACTGCGCAAAGCAAAACTTTTGTGCGCAGTACTACTTATATGACGTTTAATAATGTTATATAACGTCTATAAATTTGAGGGTTACTCTATAAATTATAGCGGTTAGCTTACGAATTAAGTCGTAACTATTTACTATTGCGTATTTTGTTACCATGGTAATATAAAAGCCACTCCTTTGAGAAGTGGTTATAGACGGCCTGATTAGCGCAGTTGGTAGTGACCCTGCTTTCGGCGCTGAGGGTCCCGGGTTCGAATCTAGGGACAAACTTTGTGTGATGAGCATGAATGTTTGTACCCGAGTCATGGATGTTTAATATCTATATAAGTAATTTATTCTGGGTTCGCCCTCAGTCCACTGTACGGTACCCATAACACAAGCATTGCTTAGTGTGGGACCGTATAGTTGGTGTGTTCGTCTGGCGATATTTAATGTATATTATGTAATTAGTTACCAGGTAATATAGAAGATACTCCCTGGATAGGTGTTGTATTAGCAGAATGTTGATTCGTACTTTTTGTTGTTTATTTTGTTACCATGGTAATAAAGAAGCCACACTATAGAGAAGTGGCGTTGCATTAGACGATGTTGATTGGTGCGATCTATTATGTATTTAGTTACCAAGGTAATATTAAGCCACTCCCTATAGAAATGGTGTTGTATGACCACAATTATTATTGGTGCGTTTTATTATGTACTTATTTGGTTACCATGGTAATATTGAAGCCACTCCTTAGAAGCGGCGTTGCACGACCAATGTTGATTGGTGCGTTCTATTATGTATTTATTTATCTACCGTGGTAATATAAAATTAATTGCTCAAAGAAGTGGTGTTAGATTAGCTGAATGGTTATTGGCGCGTTTAATAAACTAATACTGTACTACTGTACTGTACTAATAATGTAGCTATTTTGTTACCATGGTAATATTGAAGCCACTCCTTAGAAGCGGTGTTGCACGACCAATGTTGATTTGTGCGTTCTATTATGTACTATGTCTGAATTTGTACCTTGTGCAACTCCAAATAGATTGTCATTTCTATGATGTTAGGGGTTATAGCCCGCCATTTTTACATCATCATGTCACATCCATTATTTTATTTATAATGTGTATTTATTGAATGTGTTATTGCTATTAATTACTTGACATTGGCAAAATACCCGCTAAGTTGTGGGTGAGGCCATATTCATATCCATTTTATTTCATCGTATCTCATTACGTAAGGAAAGAAGAAGAAGATAGCCAGTGACTAAGTCTATCTAAGTATTCATATATACTATAGTATCATATTCATATATTTGTACTATTAAGTACTTAGTAGGTAATAGTGGGCTGGATAACCTAGTTGAAGGTAGTTAGGTAAGTAACTCTTTTATTTTTTCTGTCACATAGATTGCAAATTAGTTTATAAGTTTTAGTGCTTAGGTACCTAACTTGGAATAGTTCCAACCAAATTATTTTGGTACTCTCCTTAGAATAGTTGCAACCAAATTAATTTGGTACTCTCATTAGAATAGTTGCAACCAATATTTTTAGGTACTCTCATTAGAATAGTTGCAACCAAATTATTTTGGTACTTTACATAGAATAGTTGAAACCAAATTATTTTGGTACTTTACATAGAATAGTTGCAACCAAATTATTTTGGTACTTTACATAGAATAGTTGCAACCAAATTATTTTGATACTTTCCTTTAGGTGTGACTGCACTAGTAGCTCGACGGCTGTCACAAGACAAAATGAGAGATAAATCGATTTCGTCTCTTTCCCTCGTATGCATCACGGAAGGGAGAGAGAGACTCGGTGCAACATAATCCGTAGCACAGACTTTGTCTTGACCGGCATGCTAGCCCTCCCAGCGTGAATAATAAAATCCATTTGAATATTGTCAATTTAACGTTTATTTAAATAAGTAGGTATGGACATAAATAATTAGTTACAATGAAAGGTAAATAACATTAAACATCAAAACTTAATTCTAGTTTTAATAATCATAGGTACTTAGGTATACTAACATAGCTGGTTATCATAATTACGATTCACTTAATAGCTAAACAATATAAAACATTAAACAGGGTGATTCAGAAAGTGTATACTAACCGTTGAATCTGCGCGTTAAGTAATAATTTCGATATATACTTATGTCAAATAAAAAAAAAGCTCGTATAAATGAAGAATTGTCATTTTGTTGTTTTTTTTTAAATCTCGATATTCTGACTTTATATAATGATTACAAATACGCTAAAGAAGATAATGTTTAAAGGTTAGTATACTCTCTCTGAATCATTCAGTATATGTCGAAACACGGTCGGTACCTTTATTAATAAAATAAACATATAATAGTACCCCATTTCATACAGCTTAAAAGACGTGTGTAGAGCACCTAGGCTATGTATGTCATCCTTTTATTATTTGATATCAGTACCTATTCTGTGATAAAGCTTTATCTAAAGACTAACCGCCCGTCAGTTATGATTATTGTGTTCAGCGCCATCTGTATTCAGCGCAGTAAACTTGTTTCTCGTAGCGAACAACAGAGGCCGCTACTCGTCCATCGAAGATATCGTAAAGCGCATGCCCTTATCAGTTCTCCGTCCAGTAGTATGTACACACACGGGGCAAGAAGAATGACAAGGGCACGAGACGATACATTATTTTCTTGCAGACGACTCTTCTTTCTTCGAAAGCGCGATAACATAATCAGAAGTATGTACTTAGAAGCTACTAGTGCAGCCATCTGTTGGCGAATAGCAGTAAGCGTGTGTTAGAATTTTGTTACGGCAGATGGCGCGATATTAAATTCCTGCATCCTATACGTGTGCAAATTGGGAGTTTGACACGATAAAAATGCAGAAATTATTTGTATGGTAGACCATGGCGCTTTATCAGTTTAGAAGAATCTGCAAAAAAGTTTGCACTGTTAAAATATTATATGATGGGAATTAGTTGAATTTGGTAAACACTATATACTTTCAGTAAATACATTTTTTGGTGCTATTAAATTACATTATATTCTATAGTTACATTTAACTTAACACTACACAGTACCATAGTTTGCATAACAATTTCTAACAATATAATATATTCTCCATTAATTTTGTTGAATCATTAAAAAACTTAACGGCTCTACACACAAATTACAATATTCCCCCTCTCCTCAAGTATCTGGAACAAAGAAAAAAATCACAATTAATTTCGGAAAAAAAATCTTCAACTATAGATGGCGGCCATCGTGAGGCCATTGTACTAAGAAATCATCGTTTAATTAATTTTGTCAAATAAAGAAGATGTTTTCATTCCCTTTGTTTAGAGTTCTTTTTGTGTAATATAATTAATAATAATAAGGGCCATTGTGTGAGTGTATTGTAAGAGATTGTTTGAAAAAAAAATCTTTATATATCACACTTGGTGGGGAAAATAGCACGGAAAGAATTCAAATAGAACAGCAAAAGCTCTCGGGTTATTGAACCCATATAATCTATTCATTTCTTATATTTAAGCGAATATTACATATTTATATCAAATTAATTTTGCTGATTTTATCGCGTTTATTGTAATTTTTTTACGTTCCCGACGTTTCGGCTGCTTTACAGCAACCATGGTCGCGGGAGGACTGAGGTGGTTGACTTCCTGGTGTCATAGTTTGAACTGAGTTACCCTGCATATTTAATTGTTGTTCGCGGTCCGATCTACGAATAAAGTGCTCACAGTGTCTTGAAAATCCGCAAAATTAGATTTATTTCAACCCATAAAGTGAATAAAATTAATTTCTGTAAAATGTTCAACTGGCCTTACAAAAAGGCATCTATATTTATTTGTCTAAATCGGAGTCACGTGAAGAAGCTATCTTCATAAACAGTAATAGACCTCATGACTGAATGTTCGCAGGACTCCTCGAAATAGGACCATGTGATAATCATACTAAAAACCAGGATTCTTATACGAGCGAGCCGGAGTTTGAACCTTCAACTCTGGTTTCAAAGGCGGACGCTCTACCAGTGTGTCTATCAGTGCTTACAAAAAATTACGTAATTATATAGCTCAAATGAATACACATGCTTATAAAGAAATACAACCCTATTTGACCTCGTGCTCGCTGAACCATACTCACAAGCACAAGAACATTGAAGAAGTCGACCACGAGAGAAATCATTAAGACAATATGCCGCTTGCATTGACATCAAACGATTTGTTAAAATAAAATCGCTCGAGTATACTTTGTAACATATTTTATGTTCCGTGCCATTGGGTACCTCGGCTCGGTGCGGGTAACGCGGTGTAAATAGAATTGTATTATAAAAAAGGAATGTTTTGTCAAACTTATTGAAATTTCTCCATGTGAGTCGGCTTAGAATATCAATCTGTCGTCCTGTAGATGTTGCAAGGGACATGTTAAACACCATTTATCATTTATAGGACCAAGACTATCTGTTGACATAGTTGAGTCATAATCTAACAACAATGGCATGGTAAATATCAGCACCATTATGAGTCGATTATGTTTGTAGCGTTGGGTCCACATGTTTATAGCGATGCATGGACTTGAATAGAATTCTCTTCTTGCTTTGCTTTTCTGCTTATTTAAACACATATTATGTCCAATGCCTTCGTATACATGGTGGTACTCCTGCTTTCTGTACCTCAGGTTTGAATCCCGGTATAGTTACACTCTGTGTGATCACCACGAATGTTTGTACCGAGCTATGGACGTCTAATAAGTAATAATATACTCGTATCACCCACATTCTATTGTAAGGTAAACACAATATGAGCGCTGCTCATTTTGAGAACGTGCACTTAATCTGGTGATATTTGTTATAAATAAATAAATAAATATCACCAGACGAACACACCAACTATACGGTCCCAAACTAAGCAACGCTTGTGTTATGGGTACCGTACAATGGACTGAGGGCGAACCCAGTATATAATACTTATATAGATATTAAACATCCAAGACTCTAGGTATTATTCCCTACCAGGATTAGCGCCCGGGTCTTTCGGCACAGAAAGCAAGGTCACTACCAACTGCGCTAATCAGGCCGTCAACCTAATTATTACTTAGTTAGTTTAATTATCCTTCGACAAGATTTTGAAAATATAGGAGTTAAAGTTAATAATAAAAGTATCTTCATGGTTACTTCAAGAAACCGACGTTCAAACGCGCGTGAACGAAGCACAGCGAGCACCACCAATGACTCCCCCATTAGATTTACGATCGTTCGCCGGCGACCACTTAAATTGAGCGTTAATCCCGAACCTGCTCCAATCGACCGAATCGAAAATAACTTGTTCCAACATTTTCTGTGGAAGGTTTTTTTGAAATTGATTCCTTGGAATAGGGGATGGATGAATTGTTTTTGAAAAATGATTTGAGAATAAGAATGAAACATTTGTTTGGTTAGAAGGTGCTGGCTCAAATATGAACTATTTATTTGTGATACTTAGCTAAGCAAACATGGTACCGTTAGATATTATCCAGTTGGTAACTAGGTATAATGTGTCGGATAAAGCGGATTTAAAGGTTTTTTTAATGCATGGGTACTGAATCATGTAGCCATCATGCTACATTTTTTAAGTTTATTTTTTACTTAAAAGCCAAGCTTCAACAATCGTTAAATTTTTCATGTTGTTGACTTTTTATTTTCAATGACGATAGAATGACATTCAATACTATCAGCTTAACGTACTGACCTAAACGAGATATAAGTTAAATTCTACTTCCTAAGATGCGACCTCATTGGACAATAATCTATGAAAATTTCTCTATACATAATGTTCTCTATGGGTTTCTCTCTGTTATCTATGGCGTCTCCTCGACATCGTTTGTTTTGAAAAGTGTTCCGAGTATTTAATTAAATTATAATTATATAAATCTAAAGAAGTCTATAATTTACACCCCAGGGCCCTTGGTATATTTACCACTCATCATATCTGTTAATCAAAACCAAACCTGTATAAACTTGATAAACCAAGCTTTTGAAATAAATTCCCAAATGTCGATAATGGTTTTGACATTATTAAAAAGAAACCAATGTAACGCCAATTGACTTAAACTTGTATAAAAGTCTGAAAAGATTTGTTACTGCCTAGAATAGCTGAAAGCTACTATCAACCCAGCAAGTTAGTTTCTATAACACCTTCAAGCGACGCGTTATTTCGCCAAAAAAAAATTTATTATCACACCAATTAATAACATTAGGTAGTTAGCAGTGGCAGAAATGTCATAAGAGGTCGTTAATATGACCGGAATGACCCCAGAATGGTCGTTAGCGGCATTATTGGGTCCTGGCTGTGTACTAAATCAATTTTTAATTCTTACCCTCCTGTGTAACACTTATATTAATTTAGTGGAGGTTTTAAAACTAATTGAGAGCCCTGTTTGATAATGAAAATGATACCTATTTGGGAAATTACATGATTTTTATCTTAGACTTGTCAGTTGGAGGGTGATTTTTGGTAGCAATAACGTCGATAATTGGAGATCAATTGTCGGGTTGATACACAGTACTATTTGGGCAAGCTGCTTACATAATTGATAAATAACAAAATCGAATAAATTAAATTACTTAGTACTGGCAAATAATGTTACTTTACTTAGGTTCAACCGTCTTTTAAAACTATCAATTGCATAATGATTTCGTATCCGATCCTGTTTGCGCTGGGTTACCAACGGTGGTGTTTAATGTTTAGTGAAGTATCCATATCTAAAATGAGATTTGTAAATAAATGCAGGTCATAAGACACGCGAACTCAAAGCGATATTCGCAAAGACCTTAAAGTTCAACGCCACGAAAGCAAAAGATTTTTAGTGAGAAAATTAACTTAACAATATTGATAATCTTGCCGTAACAACTTAGTAGCTCATTAGTTTGACGCCATTAATTAACAGACATAACTACAGTTTGGAAGTGTGAGTGATGGCAGTGGGGGCGGGAGGTTCAAAATTCAATTCCTGACTCGTGTTTGACAAGGGTATCCTTCAAACGACTAATGGCGCACAACGTGGGACTTTTATAAATAGGAGAGATAAATATTTACGGAAAGTTATACTATATTGTGGTACTAAGTTCAATGATATCTAGATAATAAAAGAATACATGATGAAAAAAAATTAAAGTAAATGTTGAAATGCGTTCAGAAATTTAAAAGCATAATAAAAAAAGTATTGTTAATATTTTTACCGCTCAATCTGTTCGTAAGCTACACAGTCGTAAACTCAAACTTACATTTTTATAGCTTTGGTTGTAAAATAAGTAGTGTACTGTACCTTTATTTAGCTAGTAATGAAATTACTTAAATATTAAAACTCTTAACCAACACCACCTAGATTCGAATAGCTAAACCAATAGTTCTTAAATTTATAAATAGATGTCACTATTTACATAATCATTCAACCGACAATATCTCAATATCAGTTTTTAATTATGAAGTAAACTTACATGTAATCTTACGAAGGCTGAATTTAGTGTTGCAGAATCCGAATCACAATTTTGGTTTTATTCATGTAAACCATTAAGTACAGTACTTATGAATCGTCAAAATAGTTACAAAATGCTAAGCTACAACTTTACCACCCGCTCGGAATGCCGTTCCTATGGAGAAGAACGAGCAAGAAACTCCATGGTTGCCCTTTTTCAAAAGATATTTTACATTTTTGAGCAGTACATTGTTATGGGTATGTGAGAGATGCAATCAGTTGAACTACATAATTCTGTTAAAATTAAACCAAAATTACATGAAATAACTAACACAGCCTAACGTTCAACCTCATAGGCAATAAACAAACATGTCTGGGCCAGTTAACCCTGCAACTGCTGAAGGCAGCCGGGAATTGATGTCCATACTACACGCCGCTTTTGTACGGTCCAACCCACTCAATTTTAGACTCTAATACCAATTATTAGGGTTTAAAATCCTTCAGTTGCGGTCACAATGAAGGATATGTCTATATGCATGGTATATCTAGAGAACTGCTGGCACGATTGCTATAGGGTTGTTTTGATCTGTTATGGGATGTTCAAGTGGAAATTATACGCATAGGATATTATATCGAACGTAGAACACAATTCTCATCAATAACAATCTTTTCATGACCACCGTCGATATTAAATTGACATTAATAGACTGTGTTGCCATTATTATTATTTACTAATGACACTTCATTCGTTTAATGTTGCCCATAAAATCGTCAAACCACATTAGGTGCAATAAAATTCATTTTTTATGTCTTATAATGGGTTTTAAATTATGAGAAATACACAAATATGAATTAAACGTAAGTGAAATTGTATAAAAAAATAATGTATATTTTTTTAAGCGTGCAAAAAAACCTAATTATTTTTTTAAATCCTCTCGTTCCTCGTTATAATCTAAAAACCGTAATTATAATTAAATTAACAGAACCCAACCACATTGCACGAGAAGATAATCCTCAAATCCGCGTATAAATAAAAGCGGGCTACACAAAAACTCTAACATAAACATTGGCCGTAGCTACTTCATTAGGGACCGAACAAAAGCAGTTACAGGCGTGCTGAATATTTTACAAGTCATTTCGCGAGAGAGCGTTCGCAATTTGATGATACATATCGCTTTGGGAGTCGGTTATGATGCGTTTCGTCCTTATAAACTATGCATGGTGTTGTATTGACGTCTTGTTGGGGGCAGCGCCATCTGTTGTTAGTTATGTGTAGTTGTGTTGGGTGCTACTCGACTATAGATGGCAGTAGTGTATTATGGAGATGTGTGTTTTATGATTTTGCAGTATATTGCAACAATAACATTAGACGAGCAAAAATATATCACGAAATATAATTCTGTGGTCGAAAAATCTATAATAATAATAAATAGCTATCCGTCCAATATTAAATTCATAGGTACTTATAATTATTTCATTACAACCGATATGAGACCATATACTAATAAAACTACGCAAGCGTAGCCCTACGTAGAGCAATAACATTATTCAATTACGTCATCCCGCGTAATAATAAAAATGACTTAGTTCCGCTACTCCCCACCGCGCGGCGCCACGTAATCTCATTACGGAATGCTCGAAACACATATTTTATACAGATAGCCAACAGAATGAAAAGAGGCAAAACGGATGGAGGGTGCTTCGAAGCGTTTTCATTCGCTAAAAATCAGCGCCGTGATAAAAAAAAAACTTCGATATCTGTAACATGAAAGGCATCTAGGTTTGCAATGAAAAAACAGGTGGTATTTTTAAAACGCTGCAAGCGATTATTCTGTAACAATGAAGCTTTTTGCTTTTATTTTTTTAAAGTTGTATCTCTTTAATATAAGCGTTAGTTCTGATTCTGGTTAATAGATGGCTGTAGTTGGCTTATAAAAATAAGATTATTTTGACAGTGCTATTACTCATTGGGGTAGGTCTGTGTCCAGCAGAGGACGTCTTTCGGCTGATAGAAGTGGAAGATGATAATAAATATTATATAAAATGGCACGATTTAGTAGCGAGTTGCTAACCTAAAAAAAAAATAAGAATATACCAAAATTATCTTCTATTTATGTCTGTCTGCTAATAATTGTGTTTTTGATTACTTAATCGAGTTGCTTACGTCAATATCAAACCCAACACCTCTCGCTTCGCATGCCACCCTTGTTGTAACATTTGTTTTGTCCGGAGGACCTCCGTTTTCAGCTCGGTCTGGGACTATATCCTCGCAGTAATTAGCAGCGTCGTTTCATCGCTGTAATGTTTACGCACCTGGCGCCTTGCGATTACGGCGACCGCGGGATTAGGCAGGTGTTACATGGGAGAGGCAGAGAGGGCGGCGCTCGGTTTTAGTGGGCAGTCTGGACTTGTCCAGGAGTCCTGCATAACCGCTCGAGTTCCCCCGGGCTCGGGCATATAAAATAAATTGAGTTATAAACTATCCTATCTTTCAAATTGGATCAAAACTGCACACAGTGTGCAAAATTTTATTAAAATCGGTTTAGCTGTTTAGGAGTCCATAGCGGACAAACACCGTGACACGTAATTTATATATATTAACATTATATACTGGGTTCGCTCTCAGTCCATTACACGGTACCCATAATACAAGCGCTGCTTAGTATGGGCCTATTAAGTTTGCGTATTCGTTTGGCAATATTATATTATTATTTTATTATAGCTCGCACAAGACTTTGAACTTGGTCCATGTGAACCGAACTAAGCTCGCGAAGTGTATTAAATTTGAAATTATTTGCGTAGGACAGCCCAAGGGCCCCTGTTTACGCAAGAGGGCCGCAGTTCAAATAAACACGGCTGCTGCCGTGATTGTGGTGGACTGAAGGCCGCTTTAGATCGAGGAGGTATGCGCTCTTGCCGTAGTATGCTTAGTGGTTCAAGGTAAAAGTTAGGGCGCGATATCCAGAATATTGATAGTGTATTAATTTCTTAGATTTACGCGAATACTACACATTGAAAATTTTTTTACAACAGTGATAGCCAATTTGTTAGAACGCTTGCCTCGGTAACGAGGATTGCAGGTTCAAACCCCGACTCGCACCTCTAAGATTTCTGGATTTCAGGTGCAAATCTCATTCTAAACCACGATTATCACTTGCTAAACGGTGAAGGAAAACATCGTGAGGAAACCTGCATGTCTAAGAGCACCCCTCGATAGATGTGTGGAGTCCACCAACCCGCACTGTGCCAGCGTGGTGGACTATGGCCTAATCCCCCTCGCATTGAGAGGAGGCCCGTGCCCAGCAGTGGGACATTAAAAATGGCTGGTATTATTATTTATCCAGAAATTCGGTGCAATACATTCTCAGTTGGATGCGAGTTTTATATCTATTCAAGTAATGATGAACTGGGATCGCTGCCAGTCCATCGTACGGTACCCATAGTACAAGCGTTGCTTTGTTTGGGACCGTACGGTTGGTGTGTTCGTCTGGCGATATTATGATTATTTATTTCCTATCCCCATGATTCATCTACAGATTATTTGGTGTAATACCATCAGGGTCACCCCAAAAATCCTTTAAAATGCGGGTGAACCGCCCCTATTGAAGCGATTAGTTAATTTGTTCAACCCCTCGCGTTTGGATAATTACAACTAAGTGTGGGGTCATCGCTTGAGTGTGCATCAGCTGTTATTTTGTCGAAGCAAACTTTTCAATTCGCTCTTACTGTGTTTCGTATTTGTGTTGCATTTTAATGTTGATATCTTTCAAACTAAGGTATGAAGTTCTTCTTTCTTTACGAAATGAAATGCGATGGAATAAAGTTGATATGAATATGGCCTCACCCACAACTTAGTGGGTATTTTGCCAATGTTAAGTAATTAATAGCAATAACACATTATAAATAAAATAATGGATGTGACATGATGATATGAAAATGTTACAATAACATGTCATTTCTGAACTGAACCACGTAAGTTATTAGGCGTTCCAATAGATGGCATTAAGTCTGCCAAAGGCTTGATGTGAAATGAAGGACGAGCATGTCTTAATATTTATTTATCAATAACTCCAATATTCTTTTATCTCAAAAACAAAAGAATAATTTTAGAACAGTGCCATCTAGCGGTAATAAATATAAGTTTTTTTTTATGTTTACAATATGTACTATTTCATAAATACAGGAAAAAAATGCTTATTTGTATATTGTTATTCTAACGGTTATTCTTTCGTCTAATTAGATTTTACACACATTCACCAATTTCCGCGTGAAATTTTATTACAGGTATCGATTTCGCTACTCGACGCTAGATGGCGCTACCGCAACGTCAAGCGCTAATTTCCCATCAGACTTGGCAGCCGACTGGAAATCTTTAATTAATTCATTACGCCACGTCTGCGCCCAAGGGGGTTGGTAGAGATGATATTTCGGTGAATTATGTATAGGCCTTGTTTATTCAAAAGGGTTACATTACATGGTGGAGGAAATTCCTTTTGTAATGTTAGAGTAAAACAGAGTCTCCTAATTCTGGTTGAATTTTAATAAAACTTGTCATAATTATAGGTAAGATACCTACTACATATTATATTCATATAAATATGACGTCCTAGACTTCTCATAGGTGTAACATCCTCCATACTAAGAAGAAGTAATAATCTAGAGGGAGTGTCGCTTACGATACATAATAATATTGAAGTACAAAAGACCGGCGCCATGAATTTTGTTAAAGGTCTACTAGTTCTTTAGGTGTAACATCAATCCCGTGTCATTTGGGGGTGGTTTGATGCCTCCAAATTGACGTTCCAGTCACGCCCAGATGGAGGGTGCATCTTACATGGATGTAGGGTTAACACTGGAATAGCTATTATTAACATTGGAAGCGTACGCATCGCGATGTTTAAAGTGTGTGGGATATGTCTGTCTGTCTGTGTGTCTGTGGCATTATAGCACCCAAACGCGTGGACGGATTCAAACGCAGTTTTACATTTTCTTTTTGTACCGTACAATGGACTGAGAGCGATGCCAGTATATATATTACTTATAAAGATATTCAACGTTCGTGAAAAAGAAAAAGTAGCCTATGTGCTATTCCAGACTATAATCTATCTCTGTGCCAAATTTCATCCAGATCCGTTCAGCCGTTCTGGCGTGATTGAGTAACAAACATCCATCCATCCAAACTTTCACATTTATAATATAAGTGGGATAACTAACTTAAAATGTTTTAGTTTTTTTTTGTATTCACTTCTAGTAGCTTTTCTATATCAATAAGACTAAATAAATGTGTTTAACACAGGAAATATGTCTATGTATTGCCATTGCTGCTTTCTTCTTCGTCTTATTTTTAAGGATGGCAATCGGCTACGAAATAGATCCACATTTTGCCAGTGTCGAGTATTTCTTGATAATTGTAATAAAATTATAAGTAGGTGCCGCTGATGAAGACAACGACAATGTTGATGATGAAATGAATGCCCTACCCCTATCAGTAACGTAGTGGATACTGTACTGAAAATTTACTGGACTTTTTGGAAGAACTTGAAAAGACATGTTATACTATCCTACTATAATATCAGAGGTGCGAGCCAGGGACTCTCGTTACCAAGGCGAGGGTTCAACCAACTGAGCTATCATTGATATCAATTAATTTAATAATGATATAAATTTTTTTTATATTGATTTCTTATATTCACGCGAATACAACACATTGAATAAAACTAATTTAACGAATTTTATCGCCCTCCCCTGACCATGGTTGCTGTAAAGCAGCCGAAACGTCGGGAACGTAGAGAACATAATAAAAACGCGATAAAATTCGTAAAATTAGTTTTATTTTTTAATATTTATATTTTATCTGTGATTTGCTTACCAACAATTCCCCTACCACTTGCAATTCGTACGGAGCTCGCTCAGTCTGCACGTGGTCCGAACATCTGCAGACAAAAAAGGGCATGTTTTTATAAACAAATTTCTATTTTCGGGTCCAAGTTCCAAAGGCAGCTGTATAATGTGCTTCGGCGAGGTACTGGCACAATGTATTGATATGTGTGTGCGATACTTTTTTTATTATTATTATTGATTTCGATTAATAAGTATGCGAATGTGTCTTAGCTTACGACGTTGACATTGGCAGAATCATATTGGGGCCTAGTCTCAATAGAAAAATACCAAAAAGTATGCAAATGTCTTTTTAGCGGGAAGTTGAACCGTGAAGTTGTCAATTTTATTTTGTTCGCCAAAAAATATGTTTCTTTGATAAATGATGACACGCCATTTTCATTTCTTCATGTCACATCCATTATTTTATTTATAATGTGTATTTATTGAATTTAATATTGCTATTAATTACTTGACACTGGCAAAATACCCGCTAAGTTGCGGGTGAGGCCATATTCATATCTATTTTATTTCATCGCATCTCATTTCGTAAAGAAAGAAGAAGAAGATAAATGATGTGTAATATTAGTGGGATATTAACCATTGTGTGTTCATAAACGTGCACGAGTGAAGGAAATTGAAATAAAATAGTATGAGTTGACTTTTTACTGATAGGGTTAGTAAAGTATCCACAGCTTTACTGACAGGGTTAGGGGATTCATTTCATCATCACCATCGTCATCAACATTATCATTATCATCAGGGGTACATATAATTCAATAACAATTATCAAGAATTACTCGACACTGGTAAAATGCCACTATTTTGTAGCTGATTGCCAGCCTAAAAAAAGAAAAAGAAGGATGCTAATGTTTGAATGTTGTGTGTACCAATGAGTTTTTATCAAAAATAGTTTTTTCATAAAGTCATTAACAGAACAGAGAGCAAACACTATTTTTAGGATTATATTATCCCCTTGCAGTAACCCGGCCTATAAGTACTTGCTTAATAATTATGAAAGGCTAAATTAATCTCAATCTTAGCAACTCATAGTCCACGAGACCGCGACAATGGAACGCCATTTAAAAAACAGAAAAGAAAACATTCGTTCAAATTTGAATTTCGAATGCGGCCCGTTCCATTTTTGAAATTAGAGTTTTTAATTAAAAGGGTCGCGTCCACGATATGATCGCGCTTTGTCGTCGTTTCGCGGGCTTTTATTTACTTTTTTTTTCTCTTATATTTTTTTTTATAAAGCAAAGGTAAGGACCCCGTAATTATGCCTGATATTTTTAGGGTTGGTGATGGTTAAAAAGGTTTGGTGTTTAAACATGAACAATGACGTAAGAAGGACTGAAAATGCGTTCCGACAAATGTTAGTACCGTTTTAAAATGTTGCGTGTTTGAAACTATATTGATAAACAGGGTCTTCAGGGAGACGGTAGTCACGGTAGACGGTAGTCCGAGTGAGTATTTATGATCAGCCAATTCATAGGAGACTTTATCGCCAAACAAACACACCAACTACGGTCCCACACTAAGCAACGTTTTTATTATGGGTCCCGTACAACGGACTGGGGGCTAACCAGCTAATCGGTTCGACTGGTCACTCACTGTGTTCACAGATTACATTTTATAATGTATAGAGTAACAATCGTCACTTTTTTTTCTCCAAAAAGTAGATACCCATCGCTGTTAAAATTTAAAAATTAGAAGAAGAACAATTCGAAATTCAATTTGAAACTATTTTTTTTTAAGATACGCAAAGTTCGTTCGCTTTCGCGCCGGCGGACGTCCGCGGCGTTCAATTTGCTGGCGGATGCGGCCAATCGCGCTCGTTCCCGCCTCGTGTGACGCATGCGTACTACACACATTTTATTGGAAGATGCGATGACAAAAGTTTAGCATTTATGGTGAAGGTATCTATTAGTATCGACGATTTGGTGGTACACTCGGATACATTAATGTTGGGGGTCGGTTTAGACAAGTTTAGTTGGTTCAAATATAGAATCAGGGTCGGTGTGCGTTGGAATGCTCTAAAAACTTGTAAATCTTATATAATACCTGTAAATCTCTTTTTGGTAAATAGACATTATTAAACCTTGTTTCTTTTTATAATATTTCATATTTATATTAGGTCTTTACCTATGAAATTGCCGTTCTAGAGTACTGGCCATTTCAAACCAAAATATTTTTTTTGTATGGCTAAGAATTCTGATTTCAAATTAATACCTACCTATACTCACCTATTATAATCTGTGTTTACGATTGCTAAACGTGAAATAAGAAAAAAAAGCAATCCTTAAGGCTTTGGGTTGTCACAAAAAATATGTTTTTTTTACATTGAATCATATTTTATATACATGTTGAATAATGTTCATACAGTGAACTATGAGGTTACTCAACCTACTTATGTATCTAATAAGTAAATACATAAAATTAGGTACCACTTATCTGTTTTACTAAAGATTTTGATATTTAAGTTGATCGTAACAACAAGACATTCTTCAAAATGCAACAGAACACCATTCATTCATTCATTCAATGACATCATTTTGAAATTCAAGAAAAAAATCTAGGGCGCGAACAGAGCCATTTCCAATTTAAAAACGTCAATATTTAAATCGTTTTATATATTTTTTTAAGAATGGCGACCTTATCTTTGTGTCAGCAAGATTTGAATTGTTACGGTCGCATTCGATATTTGAAATTTAAATTCGTTCGATGTAGTCAAAGATAAAGGTACTTTTAGATATAGGCGTTATGCTTCACCGAGTGCATGCTTGTGTTGTACAACGAACTGACAAAACGCACATAGGAGAGAATGAGACAATATACATAAACATCAGCATTATCTGCTAGTAATATGCAGCGGTTATTTTTTACTATCAAATCGCTTTAGTACCTAAGCTGATTATAGTACGACAACACAAACCATACTCAAGAAAAAATCATTTTAGCATCAAGTGTTAACTTAGGAATGTGTGGATAGCTATTCCGGACACTTAACTACATGCGAACTTACCCAGCTGTTTACACGGGAGTACTTGATGCATATTAACTTGCGTACATAACTCGTGAATTAGTCATTTTACACTAAGACAGTACGCAAGTACGAATAGCAAGTGAACTAGTGCAAAAAGCTGGGTGAGTACGAACTTACGAAGTGACAAGACTCTAAGTCCAGAATAAATCATTACACATTTTCAAGTTCGCTATTTGTTACTTGAGAACTTTATGTAGTTATGGAGTGCCTTATGGAGTTTCTTGCCCGTTCTTCTCCATAGGAACGGCATTCCGAACGGGTGGTAAAGTTATGCTTAGCATTTTTTAACTTTTGACGATTCATAAGTACTGTACTTAATGGTTTATTCTGATTATTTTATCGTTCAAACTGAGTATAAGTGAGCTGATGGTGAACATAGGAACTAATCTTTTCATAACATGTTATTAATACCGCCCATGTTTGAACGAACGTCGGAACAGGGCAGTATTGTGTGATTTCAATACAGTGCGTCCTCTGTAAGTTGATAGACGATGTTTAAATACGGACTACTTAAGTCATCTGTCCTATATTCAAAGGAGACACGTGTTGTTGACTGTGGAATAGCAGAAAAAAAAAGTTTCCGCTGCCTGTGTTGTAATTGGTCGAGATAAATGACGCTTGCGCATCAATTCAATCAATTTCCGTATGGAGTTTGTGTTGTTAAACATTATAGAATAGTATTTGTTACACGTACCGCATAGCGCATAGGTATCAATGGGTTTTTTTTTTGTTTTAAGCTATAATGCCAATAGCAATATATAGCAATGATAGCCAAGTTGGTAGAACAATCGCCTTGGTATCAAGGGTCGGATATTCAAACCCCGGCTCGCGCCTCTGAGATTTCACGTGCGAATCTCATTTTCAACCATGATTACCAATTGCTAAACGGTGAAGGAAAACATCGCGAGTAAACCTGCATGTCCGAGAGAACCCCTCGAAAGATGTGTGAAGTCTGCCAACCCGCACTGGGCCAGCGTGGTGGACTATGGCCTAATCCCCCTCGCATTGAGGAGAGGCTAGCGCTTAACATTGGGACATTAAAAGGGCTAATAAAAATTGTAAGTAATGAAAGTTAATTAATAAGCCCCGCTCCGCTGTTACGTTTGAAGTCTTATTACTATACCGTTAAAGTAGGATTTTAATTTTCCTTTCTGTTACTAATAAATTATTTTTTTAATTCGATCCCTCTGCTATGCATGTAAGGGTCTTTAACTGAACAAAATTGCGTAATATGAAATTAAGTATGCTCTTATTAACAGATTGGATAATGCATGGGATTATCATACGCGGCTCATCGAATCTGTATACTACAGTATAGACTAGTATATACTAGACTAGTATATACTAGACTAGTATATACTAGACTAGTATATACTAGTCTAGTACATATTGACATTGACGAATAAGTTTGTACGTAGATATACGATACTAGTACTAACTCGTTGTCATTAATGTCAGCTGACGCACACACATGCACATTCTAAACGAGATAGCATGACAATTAGCTAGAGCAAAAGCAAGACAGATATATGTTGCATCGTTTCAATGTAACTAGACTAATTACACTAAGTAGCAGGCGCGCTGCGCATTCCAGTTTTGTGGTGTCATTTACAAGCGCAAGAAACCTATCTACGTCTTTTTTTAATATACATCGATGGGTTCAGTATATAGGCAGTAACAGTACAGGCGATAACCTAATTCATAATTCCATTCTTTCCCTGAACTGATTTTTACCGTCCACGGTATGATAATATGCTGCGCCCGGTATGATTTATTCATCCTATGACTCCGACAACCAAAGACTACGTCACAATCAGTGTTGCCATTGATTGACATCTTCAATACAATTAATAGCGCACCACAGCCGATGATGCAATCTTGAGCCGCCGATCACGTGACCTAGCTGTCTCGGGAAGAGAATACCTGCCATACATATTATTATACCATGGTACCGTCAGCCCCGAACTTATGAATGATTCAAGACTTGAACAAATCTCTCGTGATTGTATAGACTATACGGTAGGATGGAGTATAAATATTTACAAAGTTTTTTTTTGAATAGGTAGCACAAAATACCGGTTTGTTATGGAAAACATTGTCACTTTATAAAACCGGGTATAATGGTGAGGTCACACCCGAGTAGCGAGCGAGATGGTAGGTACAGATACATTAAAAATCAAATTTCAAAAAAGAAATAAATTCAATGAGGAATATTTTAAAATAAATACAGCAAGTTATAATTACGTGTAATAATATAATATATGTAAAATTAACAAACTTTAGCTTTAACAAAAAAATTAACAAGAAATACTCGACACTGGCAATAATGGCTCCATTATGTAGCCGATTGCCTGCCTTAAAAAAATAAAAAGAATAAAATGTCAATTTTCAATGATGGCGGCCGGTTAGCCAATTTAAATAATACTTGCGTTTATCGGGTCTGGGGTCAGCCCTTCCTATCACTTATCGGCCTCACTTCCCGTTCGTACTATATGTGCTTTTTTTTGTCGTCTCCAATGCCGGATACAGAGATTTTTTTTTATAACAAAAAATAACGCTACCGAGAAATACGTATGTAAATAAATAATATACGTACGTAAGTAAATAATTTTAACGTTTCCAGAATGTTCGCTTGCGTTGTCCTTGTAAAATGTCGTAGGTGAATATATTTCAATGTATTCCCTTTGCATTGCAAACAACTATTCATTTGAATTTTTGTATTTGTAATTAGGATTTGATGCTATGTTACTTTAAAGTTAGCGTTCGGTAAATTTCGAGACGTTCTTCTTATTCTTTTTTTTAGGTTGGCATTCGCGTAAAAATAGTGCGATTTTTGCCAGTCGAGTATTTCTTGATAATTGTTAAATTAATCCTTCCTGATGATAATGATGATGTTGATGACAATGATTATAATGAAATGAATCCTCTACTCCCACCAATAAAGCTGTGGATACTTTACAAAAAAAAAATACCGGACATCCTGGGAGAATTTGAATAATCAAGTTATTCTATGTTATTTCAATCTCCTTCACTCGTGCACGTTTATGAACTCACAATGCTTAATATCCCACTAATATTACACATTATTTCTCGAAGAAACACATTTTTTTGGAAAATAAAACAAAAAATGACAACTTCACGGTTCAACTTCCCGCCAAAAAGTCCTAGTGATGTTCAGTTTTTGTAACTAAGTTTAGAAGCACAACGAAAAAAATACCATCGACTAGACAATTTATTTTCTCTATCTATCTACGGTTTAAACGAAATGTCTAGATATCGTAGTCGAGACACAGATAACGAACTAACATTGCATTTGACAACCGAGCAGTTTGCTATCTATTATATTTAATCTTTGAATTGTATTTAATCTGTTAGCAAAGGTCTCGGTTGAGGATTTGGAATCGGTTTTCGTGTATTTAAGAGATAAAAATTGTGGCAGCTTAAAGAAATATAAATGATTTCAAGAAAATTGTTAGTTAGTTATTGTGTATTGCACAATTTTATCAATCTTTTTATAAAAAGAATCAAAATTATAAATTTGAAAAAAAAACCATAATTCGATAAAAGAAAAACTTACCTATTTTCCACTAGGTACCATTAAACATTAAAAGAAAACTTTTTGAAATACGAATAAACCCTTCCAAGCTTCATATTATTATTCTTTTAGCACCGAAATATCAATGTCACAGAGTCGGTCCCCGCGTTCGGGGCGCCATTAGCCAGCGAATTGGGGTCAATTGTTGTTTGCCCATTCGGCTCGTTACTGTGGCGGCCATATTTGAAATAATTTGGAAATGGAACGCCGTTTCGCCGGGAGATCGCCATTGGCTGCGTTTTGTTTTATAATATTTTTTTATGGCGGTTTGTTTCTTAAATGGTTCATAGTGAATTCGGTAAACTTTATAATGATTTTAAAAAGATTTAAGAAACGTAGGTACATATTAAAAAGTTTTTTTTTAAATGTTATTTAAGTAGAACTTCTCTGTGCTTAACTAACAAACGGTTTTTTTTCCTTATGTTTATCACAAACAGGATAAAATATTATTAATAATTTAATTAGTACCTACTTGGTTTCTTAATTAAAACTGTTGCTAGCTCGACTAATTTTAATAAACGGAACTTGTGAGATTGCCACATTTGAAATTTTGTATAGCCCATATTTACGTTTGACTATGATTGCATTGGAAAAACTGGGCGGTCGAAACAATGATCTTTGTAAGCCTTCAGGGAGCATAAACATTATAAATTATATGCAATAATAATCCTTATCGATACAGTACGTCAATTACGAGATTATTTGTAAGCTAACCGTTTACTTTATAGTGTACGTATTTAGACGCATTATATGAAGAATTTAATGTTTTAAGTATTCTAAATCAGGGATTCCCAAACTATTTTGGGCAAGAGATCCCTTTTGCAAAATGAACTGATACCTCAGACCCCCATAGCCAAATTACTTTAAAAATCCTATCTCATTTTTTTTCCTATTGATACAAAATAATAATTTCATCTTGTACGAACTTGTGCACGCTTATCGACTTGTTGAGTCAAGCCGGGAGCCTCTGCGCAGAAGGCAGGGTCACTACCAACAAACAGAGCTAATCAGGCCGTCAGATTTTAAAAAGAGTACCTAGATATGTTTAGAAAAAAAAAAATACTTATGTAAAAATAATAATAATAATTTCGCGCCGCACCTACGGATAATAATAATTTCGCGCCAGACAGATGCTAGTTCTCAATCCCTGTACGAATTCCGTTACAGCGCATTCTCGTAAACAATACACTATTGTAGTTACCTGACTGCAGCTGCGCCCCATTGTAAGACGAACAAACGATCGATCGAACAAACATAACTAACTCCCCATTCGTGTAGAATTACGTTCGAGTATTTGAGAGCGACAAATGGTAGGGGATGTTGTGTCAAACGATTTGATTTTCGAACACTGCTTACATAAATACTTTTTTTTAAATATTTTTTCGTCAGCCAGCTTAGTAATAAGTTTGCCTTAGAAAATAGTTTTTACACTATGGTCAGAGTGTTGTACTGGTTGATTTATAAAGTATTCTAACCTACGAAACTGCTCCTCTAGCGCATTTGTATAATCATTAATAGAAGTAATAATTTCTATGGTTTTCTATTCGATTGATTACCCAACTAAATGACAATGTAATGATTATGAATGTGCTAGAGAAACGCAGGCTCAAAGTTTAGTGTACCCTTTCTGATACAGCCTGTATACGATGCAACAAAAATAATGTAAGCATTATTTTTATGAGGTTAGCGACTAGGTGACACTGTACATGTTTATGAATAAAAAATATTTATTTTGGTAATATATTTGACGATACATAAGTACCTATTGTACGACAAGATCGAGATTATTCGTAAGCTAACCGTATTTAGACATTTTGTAATGCGAATTGAACAGCGCCTCTAGCGGGCGGCATTAAAAACTTTCAATTCTCCATACAAAATGTCTAAATACGGTAGACTATAAAGTATACGGTTAGCTTACGAATAATCTCACACTTGACGTCCTGATCTATACAAATAAATAAAAGTGGAGTGTCTGTTTGTAATATTACAAACAGACACTTTATTATTATTTATTAAAAAATAACCGCTTTTTACTAAGTGCATTTGGATGTATACACGGTACATATACCAAAACGAAATTTTTTACAATTTTTAACCGACTTCAAAAAAAAGGAGGAGGTTCTCAATTCGGTTGTATTTTTTTTGTCTGTCTGTCTGTCCGTTTGTTCCGGCTAATCTCTGAAATGGCTGGACCGATTTTGACTGGACTTTCACTGGCAGATAGCTGATGTAACAAGGAGTAACTTAGGCTACTTTTATTATAGAAAAATAACCCCCCCAACCAACCAACTGAAGCCAACGACTTAATATCGCTGCCGGTCGCGCGGGTAACAGCTAGTACAGAATAAATTTAAAAAATGTAACTAAGTAAATGTAACTAAGTAAATGTAACTAAAATGGCGCCAGTGATGTCACTACCACCCATCTAAGCGTACCTAGCTAAACAGTAGCCACACATTCATGTTAATTGTACCCACAGCTGCCGAGTGACGTCATTCATACGTCATACAATTACGTAATCGTGAATGTAAAATAAATATCGCCAGACGAACGCACAAACTGTACGGTCCCAAACCAAGCGACGCGTGGATTTTGGGACAGTACATTGGAGAGGGGGCGATCCCATTCATACCAAGTTTCTGTAAATGTGGCTGAAGGTGACATTAATTTTTATGTACCACTAGCTGTTACCCACGACTTGGTCCGCGTGGTATTTAACAAAAAGCGGACGAAGTCGCTTATAAATTCTAAGCTACAACATTTCCGCCCGTTCGGAATGTCGTTCCTATCGAGAAGAACGGGCAAGAAACTCCATAGTTGCTCTTTTTAAAAAGATCCGTTACATTTTTGAGCTGCACATTTATATTTGCATTGGACCTAGTTAGTTGTACTCCCACTAAAAAGGCCATTTGAGAAGAAACATCTTGGAGTCCCGAGATGACACTCGAAAGCTCTCAGAGAAGATCAGACGAAATCGATATTCTCACAGTAGACCACCTATGATGTACCAAGCATCTTTTTTACCCGACTGCGCGACGCGATGGAAGGTAAAGTGTTTATCAGATGTATGTTTGTTCCTGTGTGGCGCTCCAATGAAAAGCATCGGGCAAGAAACTCCATGGTTGCCCTTTAAAAAGATCTTATACATCTTTCATCAGTACATTGTTATGGGTATGTGAGAACAATGTAGGAACGACTAGGCGGGCTTGAGTAGCTGGTATAAAAGTACTAACGCTAAGTATATAGTTATAATTTAATGGCTACACGGTTCCCACATTTACTTACAAATTTATTTTGTAAATAAAGATAAAAATATTATGATACCATAAACTTGAAGCTTTCCTCTCTAGATATTATGTCTTAAGATATATCAGTATGAGGTAACCACGGACAACAATCCGACCGGTTTATTTCATCGCATCTCATTTCGTAAAGAAAGAAGAAGAAGACCAGCTGGTAACTTTTGACTATGCATACGAGGTGTTTGAGCCTGCATAAAAAAAAGATTTTGATTTGTTATCCTCTAATGATGCTTCAAACCAGAATTAAAATGACACGGATGATATTGGCAGATTAACGAATTAAATAGGTACAATATTATTTAAACGGGTAACGAGGATCGCAGGTTCACGCCCCGGCTCGCATCTCTGGGATATCAGGATTTCATATGCGAATGTAATTTTCAACCATTATTAACACTTGCTAGACGGTGAAGGAAAACATCGTGAGAAAACATGCATGTATGAGAAAACCCCTCGAAAGACGTGTGAAGTCCGCCAACCCGCACTGAGCCAGCGTGGTGGACTGTGGCCTAATCCCCCTCGCATTAATAAAAGGCCCGTGCCCAACACTGGGAAATTTAAAGGGCTGGTATTATTATTATAATTAAACGATTACATATAATGTATGAATGACTACTCTGTACTCTTTTGATATTCATTAGACCGATATTGAACTGTGAAGTTGGTACACAAAGTTTGACAATACTTGCTATTGTTATCAACCAGATATCGGCCATTTATCATCGGGCGAAGGCCACTTGCTATCAGTCAGCCGTAGTTTGTGTAATCATTACACATAATATATGTACGATTCACAATTATTATTATATTTCTATCTATCTATCGGCCGAAAGACGTCCACTGCTGGACATAGGCCTCCCCCAATGACTTCCACACATCACGGTCCTCCGCCACTCGCATCCCCCGGCTTCCCGCGACGCGTGTGATATCATCGCTCCACCTTATGAGGGCCGTCCTACACTACATCTTATGGTTCGTGGTCGCCATTCTAGAACGTTTCTGCAAACGGGCATCGGTTCTGCGAGCTATGTGCCGCCCACTGCCACTTCAACTTTGAAATTCTCTGAGCTATGTGGTCCGATAGACGCAGATCGGACCACAAGCAACCATAAGATTAGTTTTATTTCAACTTGTATATCGATTCAAAACTGTAGAAGATTTCGAGTTTTTGGGGTCGAGTCACCTTCGTCCGTAGGAGAATTAAGTACCCTCGAGATACCCTACACGTGACCCTGGGTGGTGCCAACCAGGTGACAACTCTACTGGTGGTAGGCTTCGGCCGTGGCTAATCACCACCCACTGAACAAAGCCATGTCGCCAAGCGGCCTAGCCGTGTTCCGGCATGATGTTCGGTGTTGCCATTCATGGATGGCGGGTCAGATCAGTTGCGCTGCATGTGCCTCTATCTACTGCCGCCTTCCTACCTAGGCACGTATGCTCCATCGTAGATCTCATCGTCACTTACCATCAGGTGAGATCGAGATCAAATACTTGCCTATAATGTAATAAAAAAAAAAAAAAAAAAAGTATGAGACTAAGGCGATGGTATGAACTTGACAATCTTTAAAGGGTATCTCATTGAGACTACGGAACCCTAAAACGGTGTGACTGAACCACATTAGGATAAAATCATGAGTCATGAGTAGATTATAATATGCTTAGGTCAATAGTAATCCGATATACTTAGCTGTGTGGTTTGTTTATTCTACTGAACATTTGTTTCTTAGTAATAAATCACTGTGGGCGGTAATAGAACTAGTACCATAGAAAATATCTATATAAACTTTGGGTAAAGGGGACGCTTATTCTAAACAAAAGGATATAAATCATTTATGTCGAAATTTATTAGATTTTTAAGCGCGCAATGTATTCTAAGTCACGCGACCACAACACAACGCTTCGGAGGAAACCCAACTCGTGCGAGTGGCGAGCGCGCTCGAGCGTATCGAGTTTTAATTTACATTGCAGTTTTATGTGTGAATAAGTCATTATAGTATATAGGTAGTGGTTTAGTGGTCAGAAAGTGACATAGACTAATTTTTATCCCGGAGAAATGCACGGATCCTATGGGATAGCATACAGGAACCGTGCATTTGAGAAAGAACATAGAGGAAAAGGACATACCTTAAGCCCGGGTAACACCGCGGGGCGCAGCTAGTCTAATATCTTGACGGACTAGCTTATGCCGGCGGTTGCGTCCGCGGTACCTTGATGGAACATATCCTATAGTACTCAGGGATCATGTAACTTTGTATTAGACTAACCAACTACCAAACTTCACATTATTAATTAGTATCGACGTCACAGACATTTCATACTCAAAGGTTTTATGGTGTAATAGTCTATACTCTTTTGTAAGTATACCTATACTATTTTATAAGTATAATGCTGTACTCCACTGCCCCAATACGCGATAATCGATCGTAACCACATCGTGTTGTGGTGCAAATTGTAAGTGATAGCTGGAATAAGTATTATCAATTCATAATTATACTTTGATTTTCGTAGTGGCAACACACTGGAGCTGAAAACTATAAGTATATACTTTTTGCATTATATATAAGTATAATCTAACTGAAGAAAAAAACCTACTGCCACTATCATTGAGTTCAGAAGTATAGGTATAATGGGCGACTTGGGATCCAGTAATTAATATAATTAAAACCAAAACCAAGCGCACCATTGCAAGACCTCAAGACACTGTGAGCACTTTCTGCATAGATCCGACCGTAGACAACAACTAAATATGAGGCTACCCCAGTTCAAACTATGAAACTAGGACGTCAAACACTTGACACTTTGATTTAGGGTACAATAAAGTGTAGGGTGGTATTGAAAACGCTATGCTCATGAATTGGACCACACTCAGGGTGTGGTCTTTTAAAAAGCTATCGACTTGAGTACTTATTGCGATATTAGATTACTTAATATAAACACTATGACGGTTCAAAAATGAATTAAATGTATTCTGCTGCTAAAGTCTGATTAGCCGTTCCTACATTGTTCTCATATATAACATATACCTATAACAATGTATAGCGCAAAAATGTAAAAGATATTAAAAAAAGGGCAACCATGGAGTTTCTTGCCCGTTCTTCTCCATAGGAACGGCATTCCGAACGGGTGGTAAAGTAGTAGTATAGAATTTTGTAACTTTTGACGATTCATAAGTACTGTACTTAATGATCGAAGTGAATAAAGAATATTCTGATTCTCCAACGCACTGTTAGGTATTATGGATACCATACCATGGTATGGGGCCATTCGAATAACTCCCAGATAAGGAGAAAATACGGAAATTTTATTTTCAAAGAATGAAAGCGAAACTACTCAAGCCTGCCTAGCCGTTCCTACATTGTTCTCACACACCCATAACAATTTACTACACAAAAATGTATAAGATCCTTATAAAAAGGAGCAACCATGGAGTTTCTTGCCCGTTCTTCTCCATAGGAACGGCATTCCGAACGGGCGGTAAAGTTGTAGCTTAGCATTTACCCTCAATTTTTTTTAAAGTTATAATCGGTTATGAAGATATTATAACACACTTTTTCCTATGAAAAGTTCGTTATAATGCCGTTATAATCCATTATAACTGTCTATAAATTTGTGGGAGTTACATTTTTGACGATACATAAGTACTATTCATGGTAAACATGAATTAAAAATATTCTGATTCTGATCAAGCAATCTCCCGGTACATTATGCGAAGCCAAAATAACAGTCATCAAGATATTAAAAAAAAAAATGTTTTCCCTAACCTTCAACGTATGGTCACCGTATTGAGTCATCCTTGTCGTACCATAGGCTCGACGCAGCTGTATTGAACACACCTGTATTAAAAAAAAAATCCGAACTTATTGTGAGACCTCCGTTTATAAAGAGACGAACAAAAAAAGAAGACTATATCCTTCTTTTATTAGAAATCATGCTCACTATAGTCTGGTATGTTCTTTTTAAAATTAAAAGCTTCCTCGCTGCTTTTTATTTAGACTGTTTCGTCATAAGCTTAGCGATTTTGAGTAACAGAGTTTGATTCTCGCGTTGGACATATTTTGTTTTTTTAAATTGGAACTATGTCAACGAGAAATGTGGGTGTGAACATCTCTACCTACCCCTTTGAGAAATACAGGTCTTTTTTAAATAATAATATCGCCAGTCGAACACACCAACTATACGGTCCCACACTAAGCAACGCTTCTATTATGGGTGCCGTACAATGTACTGAGGGCGAACCCAGTATATAATACTTATATAGATATTAAACATCCATGACTCGGGTACAAACATTCGTGCTCATCACTCAAAGTTTGTCCCAATCAGGATTCGGATCCGGGACCCTCGGCACAGAAGGCAGGGTCAATACCTACTGAGCTTATAATCCCGGATGCGTATTCAGCTGGTAAGTACTATCCTAGCGGCTTAACGACAAGCATACTCCATAGTGACCATACATTATTAAGTAGCGCGGACAGATTACTACTATATGATCAGACTAGCTGCGCCCCGCGGTGTTACCCGCGATTAAAAATCATGTCCTTTTACCGGGATAAAAAGTAGCCTATGTGCTATTCCAGACTATAATCTATCTCTGTGCCAATTTTCATCTAGATCCGTTCAGCCGTTCTGGCGTGATTGAGTAACAAACATCCACCCATCCAAACTTTCACATTTATAATATTAGTGTGATTAGATGTTTTCCTTCACCGTTTAGCAAGTGATAATCGTGGTTGAAAATGAGATTCGCACATGAAATCCAGAAATCCCAGAGGCGCGAGCCGGGGTTTGAACCTGCGATCCTCGTTACCGAGGCAAGCGTTCTACCAACTTGGCTATCACAGCTGCAGACTTGAAATTTGACAAGCGTATTCGATTCGGGATCTAAGTTTTCGCTCTTTTTCTTCTTCTAATTTAAGGGTTAGACCCTTGTCGGTGTAGGTAGCAGATGAAGCTCTTTCCATCTGTCTCTATCTAAAGCAGCTTCTTTCACCTTCTTGTACGACATGACACCGATCCTTTCTTTTATCTGACTCATGTAGCTTATTCTTGGTCTTCCTCGTCCACGCTTTCCTTCGATCCTCCCCTCTATGATGTTCTTTATGAAAGTATCATGTCGTATGAGATGGCCTATCATCTTCCCTCTTCTATTCCGTATGGTTTCCATTAATGATCTTCTTTCTTGCACTCTCTTCAATACATCCTCATTAGTTACTTTTTCTGTCCAACTGATCTTTTCCATTCTCCTCCAACACCACATCTCAAATGCCTCTAATATTTATCTTTCTCTGTGTCAAGTGTTCGCCACAAAAGGATATTTTTTTTTTATTACATTATAGGCAAGTATTTGATCTCGATCTCACCTGATGGTAAGTGACGATGAGATCTACGATGGAGCATACTTGCCTAGAAGGTACCTGTTCACTCTCGAATTGACATATTGTGTGAGTGTGAACAGGTAGGAAGGCGGCAGTAGATCGAGACGCTGCATTCACTGGGCACATGCAGCGCAACTGATCTGACCCGCCATCCATGAATGGCAACACCGAACATCATGCCGGAACACGGCTAGGCCGCTTGGCGACATGGCTTTGTTCAGTGGGTGGTGACTAGCCACGGCCGAAGCCTACCACCAGTAATATTTCTCTGCACGTTCTCATTTGCATGAAACAGCTGGCATTATATATAAAAACTATACATACACTTATTATCAATAACATGACTGACACAGACTCGCAATCGTTGGTGTGACTTATCTATCATTATCATTAGTATGTCACAACACTACTCATTTCATTTGGCTCTATATTATTATTAACGAAATATATATCTTATCGTGTTTTGTACAACAAGCAAGTATTGTATGATATTTACGAGTATGTTGATGAGTTGAATTTTAACTGAAGTAACTTATTACAAGTAATTTTGGATACCATTCTAATACGTTAAGTGCGAGATTATTCGTAAGCTAACCGTATACTTTATAGTCTACGTATTTAGACTCATGGTTTGGAGAATTGAAGGTTTTAAATACTGTCCGCTAGAGGCGCTGTTCAATTTGACATACAATGTGTCTAAATGCAGGGCAGAGTACAACAAAATATGCAAAAACTAAAACGTGTCCGTCAACGCTCTAAACTTATGGTCGCACCACCGAAAAATCGGGCACAAAAATAGACTCTTGCGCACCACATCTGCCGCGCACGTGGGGCGGCACAATGGTGTCGGACTATGGGAACCAATGCGGGCACTCAATGGCATCCTGATTGGTGGCCATGGGATTTTTGCAAACGTTCAACATGGGGTGAGTAACTGGAGAAACCTTGAGTTTAATTATAACAATAAATTAAAAGTGTTTGCAGCACATTGCTGCATTAGTCATTCTATCATACAAAGCAGTCGTTACCGACATCCAGTACGTCAAGAATCGGAATCAGAATCAGAATATTTTTAACTCATATAAACCAATAAGTACAGTACTTATGGGTCGTCAAAATTGTTACAAAATGCTAAGCTACAACTTTACCACCCGTTCAGAATGCCGTTCCTATGGAGAAGAACGGGCAAGAAACTCCATGGTTGGTCATTTTAAAAAGATCTTTTACATTTTTGAGCAGTACATTGTCATAGGTATGTGACAACAATGTAGGATCGGCTAGGCAGGGCCGCCAGCTGGTGTGGCAGGCGGTCGGCGCTGAGCCCCGGGCGGCGGACTTGGGGGAGTTCGTCGTACCACTCCGGGCTCGTGAGGATCGGCGCTGTGTTTGGTGGTCCAACACAGCGCCTGGCCGCAAGGCCTGGACGAGGCCGAAAGGCCGCAATCGCGTCGGGGTTCGCGGAAGTATGCGCAAGCGTTCCCGTGTCCCCGACACAAGCGACCGTGAGGATTCACCATGTGGTTTTAGTGGGTATACCGGCCGCCGCCGGGGAGTCCCACATACCCCTCTCGTCCCCCCCGGGGCGTGAGGGACGATGCGTAATTGCATTTCCACATGTAAAAAAAAAAAAAAAAGGATCGGCTAGGCAGACTTTAGCAGCCGGTCAAAAATGTACTAATTGCGAGATAATTCGCAAACTGTTAATAGTTTACGTATATAGACTCATTGTATGGTAAAGTGAACAGCGCCTCTAGCGGACAATATTTTAGATTTTCAATTCTCCATACAATGTGTTCAAATACGTTGACTATAAAGTATACGTTTCGCATACGAATAATCTCACATTTGACGTACAAACGCCGACAACTAGGGGCGTACTACGAATATTGATTTCCTGGCTGGGGGCTTATACTCCGCTAAATCTATACTAATATTATAAATGAGAAAGTTTGGATGAATGGATAGATGGATGGATCAATCACGCCAGAAAGGCTGAACGGATCTGGATGAAATTTGGCTCAGAGATAGATTATAGTCTGGAATAGCGCATAGGCTACTTTTTATCCCGATAAAATGTATGGTTCCCGTGGGATAGATTTCAATTTTCATAGCGCAAAGGATCGACATGATTTTTTGCGCGGGTAACACTGAAAATATTATTAATTAAATATAAATAAGAGTTCGCAATACGCCCCCAGGATTCGAATCTGCATTACCTTGTTTTAACGCCGAGTATTCAACACGACTATACTCAAAGCCTACGTACCCCATTCCTTTTTTAATTTCATAATTCCCTAGGACACGGAGGGTCCACATTATGGGAATAGTTTGGATGTTTAATTTCAAAGTGGGCACGCGGGGTGCGTGCTCACGCAACGCTCGCGGGATGCGAGCACGTAGGGCGACCGTATTTCGGCAATTTTGGTGGATTAATTTCGGGAATATTCTTTGTAATTTATGGAGTCAACTTATACGAATTGTTACATATACAATTGAAACTGATTGTTGAATTGTTACATATACGAATTGTTTTTGCTTTACAGTGTACTTTTTATCTATGAAAATTATGTTTTTTGTGAGTGATCATGTATTTATAATAATTGTTAAGTTAATATTCACGTGGTCAGAGTAAAGCCGCTTGGCTCACTCGCGTACGAGGAAGAACAATAATTTCACATATTTTCCTTGTACAAGTATTACTGTGATATCAATTCCATTGTATATGTATAGTAACCACAAGAAATGCGTTGCTTTTCGGGATATCACAAGTGGTGTTCTTTTTAAATATAAAAAAAATTTACTGAATCAATTTTAAATTATCAGTAATTGATTTTTTAATAGGGGTGTAGATCACAGTCTATGTCTATGCTGGCCTAGTATATCCGCAATTTATTTAAGAAGTAGTTTAAAAAATTGAAATTATATAACATTTCACATTATACTTGTACGTTAAATAGTGTACCGAGCCCCAAGATACAGACATTGTCTAGTTTAGAGCTCACCAATACTTTGTTGCTGTCGAAGTTACTTGGTAATAAACTATTCTATTCCATAAGTATTTATATCCAAACTTAGTACATGAGAAATAAACAACTAATTACACGTGACTCCGCCTCGCTTCCTGGTACGGCGCCGGACTGTCGCCTCATGTACTGATATATGAGATACAATTACACATAACTGTCGAGCGAGATGGAAATTATTTACTAGGTACATATACTGACTACAAACTTATCAATACTAGGAACGATATCTCTAAGCCCGATCTCAGCAAAACTGTACTAAAATGTTATAAATAAAATAAGTTCAGATTATGTTACTTCAAAATATTATATACTTCTAGAGAGCCGTATTCATCAGTTATCGATAAAGCTAATATTGGGAGATACATTAATTTCTTTGCATTCTACAGCAATTAAATACTGAAATTCAACTCGTGGCTCCGGTAACATAAGACTCTATTTCTTTGGAATAAAAATCAAAATGCTAGATCAAAATTCGTATGTTTTTATATATAGTCTTCATCCCAGGAGAGTTCGAGTTTTTAATTACAGAGTCGAAACAAAAATCTACATGAAATAAGTTTCTAGCACCAATTGTTATCAGTACAGAGGGCAGAGGCCAAAACAGTGTATTTTTTATCAGTTTGTATAAGTATCAGGAAGAAAAAACGGTTACATTTTAATGAAACTTGGAGTCGTGATAACGTTTATCCTGGTTAAGTACATAGTAATAATAATATAAGCTCTCATAATGTCCCACTGTTGGGCACAGGCCTCCCATCAATGATAGGGAGAATTAGGCCATAGTCCACCACGCTGGCTCAGTGCGTGTTGGCGGACTACACACGTCTTTTGAGGGGTTCTCATAGATCACACTTTAGCGAGTGATGATCATGGTTTAAAATGAGATACGCACATGAAATCCAGAAATCCTAGACTTGCGAGCTGGGACTTGAACATGCGGCCCTCGTTACCAAGGCGAGCTTTCTACCACTTGGCTATCACTGCTTTTGATTTTGGTCAAGTCTCTATATTAAAAAAAAATAAAAAATGAAATGATACCCGCGGTATAGTTTTAAATCCAAAGTCCAGTAATAACAAATTGCTGGCACAGTTAGTAACTGAACGAGCTCTAGTTTGTTATACAAATGCAATCATCACTCTAATTGATTTTGACTGCTTGTTACTGTTACTTGTTACTGATTGTTACTGCTGCTACATTCCTGACACAATCACGTGACACTTTATATCTAATCAGTCTTATTTACACAAACGTCAATCATGGATAAACTTTTTTTTCCATCGCTAACTTTTTGTATTGAAATTTATTGAAATAAAGATGAAAAAAAAATATTCACATTAAAATATAGTGGAAATACTATTCATTAAAAACAATAGGTAGTATAACCATGACTTTTGGACAAAATATAAGGCCAAGGTACACTTTTGTTATCCCATATTTTATCTGAGTTCATTAATGTTGGTGCTATACACCACTACGTCACTCCAGGACTAGATTACTGACTAAATATCGATCCACCACCCCTGCATCCACTAACCAAACTACACCACCCACCCATCCACTTCTCTTACTTCTTCAATAACGTATTTGTTAATGGTACTTCATCCATTTTATGTTACGCCTCGTTTTTATCGCGTCGCGACACGCTAGGTGTGGAAGCTGAATAATTGTTATTTACTAACTTTAATGGAACTTATAGCTATATATATATGTATATATGTATACATTAGATTAATTGGTTGGTCGCGAGTGATTCATCTGACAATCCCTTATAAATAATATTTAGTAATTTTTCATTATGCTCATAATTACTGTCAATAGACGGTATAAACATGAAAATTTGACCCAAACTTAGGCTACTAGTCCTAATAATGGTCTGTTGAAAGATAAACGACGCTCGCTCGATATGAATATCAGTAATCAAATTGAAAATTAAGTTATTCGTGTAGGCTAAAATAACATTTATAAATATCCATAAGCTAGCACTGATTCGAAATGTTTGTTCCTATAAGATAAGAAGAGCCGGTGGGAAACGGCCAAATCAGAGCAGATTGGAAACTGATCACACTATCATGTAGTTGGAAACAGGCTAGAAAGAGGATCATATTTTGGGTCCCTTTTGGACTCAGGGGGCTTACGCCTTCATTCTTTAAGTAGTCATGTACAGTATAAAATACAATTCTTCAATTTAGTTCAATTTGTATGCAGACATTCGGCGTCACCGTTTAGTTCTCTGAACGAATACGATCGATTATAGATGAGTCACTGCGTTATTAAACATATTTTCTATAGAATCATAGGCGTGTTTGATAATTAAAACCTTGAGTGCATCAAGAATATACAAGAACAAAAGATTTGCGTTTTTTAATTGAAGTTATCGCAGTACATTATTATAATTAAAACGACTATTTAGGAAATATCCCGAAAAATTAAGTTTTTTTATGGTTGACCTACAGGATTTCGAATTTCGAACATTAAAAATATTGTGTGGCCGCAATATATTTTAAAATCATGGTCACCCTATTGTATTTTAATGTGTTATTTGTAGTAGATTTACAAGTATATTCAGTACGCCACTGAAAAATATATTTACATAATCACGCCGTAGCAACAGGCCAAGGTGAAAAAAAACATACGAATGTATACAAATTTATTTTTAAATCTACACTCACCGCTTCATGCTTCTATAAAACTACGAGCACTCGCAAAAAAAACGCACAAGTTGTTCCGCCATTTTGTTTAAAATCGCGCCAAAACTGAACACAAGCGATTAGCGTTCTATATTCAAAAAAATATGAATACTGGCAGTTAAGATTTTTTAGGAACACGTCCAGCACCCGCGACGGTTAGTTTCGCACTGAAACGAAATTTCAATACTGAATGACTATCAGAAATAGTCGTAGGGAGGGAGGAATCGCGAGGGGAACGGGTGAGCGCTTCAAGCGCTTTTGGCCGCGTTCGTAATCCAATTTTGTGACGGATTTTTTTAATGATTGAATTTTTACCGATTTTATTTAGACGCTATTATTTATTGCTGCTGTAAAATCTACTTTGTTGGTCTAGTTTATTGGTCTATTTCTACCTTTGATTCCGGGTTCTTACAAATATTGTTAGGATTTGCTGTTAAAGAATTCTAAGTACCTGACAACTGACAGTTTGAAAGTTGGCTACGTTAACTAAAATAGGCTCGCCTTCTACAACATTGGGACCTAATATCTGTCATAACAGAACTGTGGGCTTCAAATAGAGTATCTTAGCATGAATCCTGAGGGAATATAACAAGTAGCTTATATTCCCTTGAAGAATAAGAATAAATAACATAGTTAGACGCAGTGTCGTGAACAACATTGAAGCACAAAAACCAAGCCAATTTGTGTAGTACACACGAATTACGTCCTTACGTGCATCCAAATTTGCATGTACTTCAGAAATCAGCTTAGTTGTTTAGCACGCGACACTCCATCTATATTATTTCTTCATTAAAGATTAACTTGCAATAATTTCCTTTTAGCACATTAAAATCATTCATTTTATTAAATAGTTCACTATTTAAAGCGCTTTTTTCGCTTCATCTACATAACAGCATCATGTAATAAGCGTTCACAAGAGAACGACCAATCAGAGCTCGTTATTCAAAACTAGAAGGGCGTGAACTGGTGACGCGCGATGCAAATACGTTATGTTAGAACCACATACTTAAAAGTACCGGTGGCGAATATTGGAACTAACTATTTTGTTATGAGAATTGTCAGTTTCGCGTAGACAGTAGCGACGCTGTCAATGTTGTTGGAAAAGATTTTGTTTTAAATGCAAGTTACATTATCGTTTGTCAATGTCATAGATTTAGGAGGTCATATTTATTTATGATAATGCTAGCTAGCTGTCTGTGATTATGGTTTTGGGTGGTTTCACAATTTTGTACTAGGATCATAGTATATATATATATATATACACACATATATATATATATATATATATATATATATGTATATCATATATCAAGGAATGGAACACGCTACCAGCGTCTTTGTTCCCAGTTGACTTCAATCTGGGTGTTTTCAAGTCGAGAGTGAACAGGTACCTTCTAGGCAAGTATGCTCCGTCGTAGATCTCATCGTCACTTACCATCAGGTGAGATCGAGATCAAATACTTGCCTAAAATGTAATAAAAAAAAAAAGGATATAGGATCCTACATTTTACGTCATAGGTACTTATGTGCCGCCTTAAAATACATTATTATAACATAAACGATGCGCGCTTCAAATTCTCTAGTTACTCACGAAGGTACGAAGTTTTTTTTTATTAAAAAAAATTCACCCGCTAAAGCAAACTCTTGGAATATTTTGTGTGACGTCACACACGACGGAGCGAGTGACAAACACATGATTGTACATAAAGGGAATCCTTCGACATTTTTGTTATAGCTCTGCGGTTGGTTTTGTAAAACCGTATGAGATAATTTCTTAACGAAATACAGGTAACTAGCTGCGCCCCGCGGTGTTATCCGCGATTAAAATGTATATCCTTTTCCTCTATGTCCTTTCGCAAATGCACGGTTCCTGTATGCTATCCCATAGGAACCGTGCATTTTTCCGGGATAAAAATTAACCTATGTCATTTTCTGCCCCTAAACCACCACTACCTATGCAAAAAATCATGTCGATCCTTTGCTCTATGAAAAATTTAAACAAATCTATCCCACGGGAACCATACATTTTACCGGGACAAAAAGTAGCCTATGTGCTATTCCAGAATATAATCTATCTCTGTGCCAAATTTCATCCAGACCCGTTCAGCCGTTCTAGCGTGATTGTGTAACAAACATCCATCCATCCAAACTTTCACATTTATAATATTAGTGGGATTCATTATTAAAATTAGGCTGATTTCAAAATGCACTCGACAAATCCCCACCACCATCGGCAGGGAGGGTGCTCAAAATGCTGGCAGCATTGCCACGTTGAATGGCAATGCTGATGTGTTGGCCAAAATATGTGCCAGCGTTCTGGTCACCAGATACCTATGAGTATGATTTCTTATATTTACGCGAATACTACACATTGAACTGAAACTTATTTTAAGGATTTTGTCGTGCTTATTCGATCACGGAGTAATTAATATAATTAAATCCAAAATCAAGCGTACCATTGCAAGACCACAAGACACAGTGAGCACTTTCTGCATAGATCGGACCGCAAGCAACAACTAAATATGAGGGTACCCCGGTTCAAACTTTAACACTAGGGCGTCAAACACCTCAGTCCTCCCGTGACCATGGTGGCTGTAAAGCCGCCGAAACGCGGGGCCCTAAAAACAGAAAATAAACGCGATAAAATCCTTAAAATAAGTTTTATTTCAAGGTACATTATTCTTTTAACGTACAATTTTCCAATTAGTACGACAAAGAAATACTTATACTATTTTTGTCCGGCTTAATACTTTAGTTCACTAATATACATCATATTTTAAATAATATAATCATACCAGCCCTTTTTTAATGTCCCACTGCTGGGCACGGCCCTCTCTGCGAGGAGGACTAGGCCATACTCCACCACGCTGGCCCAGTGTGGGTTGGCGGAATTCACACGTCTTTCGAGGGGTTCTCTCAGACATGCAGGCTTCCTCACGATCATACACCAAAGGTTCTCAAAGATTATTTGTCACATCACGGCAAGCCTTACATAAGCTTTGGGTTACTCTGTGAAAAACCGGCACTCGACAAAACATTACTGAGTAAAATCGGTAATCTCTAAAATGGCCGATGCCCGGCGAACTCTGTAAAGTTTTTGCTATAGGCAGACCGCACCATAAGTTTTATTTCAAGTTAACTCCTAAAGAACTGTTAACACAGAAAGACACTTAAATGTTTTTAAGGCATGAGTTTAGACTTTTTAAGTGTAGCCAATGGCTTGGACGTATTTATGTGCTTATACAAAATATGAGTTTTTTAATGCGTTAATAGGATTCTAAAAACTACTCACTTCACTTTTTAAAACACAAATATTTGATACTGTGGCTTATCAAATATCTATGTTTTAAAAAGTCCTCGCAAAAGAACACCGATTCCGACCAAGGATGACACGTGAGGCCATTGGATTAATAAAACATCCTAATATTAAAAGGTAAGATGGCTAGATGCTACCAGCGATTGCAAGACCTCAAGACACTGTGAGCACTTTCTGCGTAGATCGGACCACAAGCAACAACTAAATATGAGGGTACCCCAGTTCTAACTATGAAAATTAAAGTCGTGTGAAGTTCACCTACTGGCATTGGACTAGTCTGGTGGATTATAGCCGGAATCTTGAGGGGGGGTGTGCCCGGTATAGTGGCAATAGGCTCGCTCCCTATAACATTGGGACCAAATACCATTGGCTAAATGAGGGCGCACTGCAGTGTACCTCTGCCTACCCCTGCAGAGCATGAAGGTTTTACGGAGTTTTCGTAGCGCTACGTAGCTCATCGTAGCGTATCGTAGCTGTAGCGTAGCAAGAAATTTTAGCGTTGAGTAATGCAAATACAGTGTTGGCTGGAAAAGCGAACTGTAATTATACTCTTGGGCTCCGCTGTAGTGGGGTGAGGGCATGTTGATGAGCAGAAGCGGGAGCGGAGGAGAATCTATCCAGAATGTGACGTCCCTGATTTAAGCAGTGCGTGGTTACCCTGCTTTCTGGTAGGGAATCCTGGTAGGGACAATTTCAGTGTGATGAGCACGAATGTTTGTACCCATGTCATGGATGTTTAATATCTATTTAAGTAATATAGTCTGGGTTCGCCCTCAGAGCATTGTGCGGTACCCATAATACAAGCGTTGCTTAGTGTGGGACCGTATAGTTGGTGTGTTTGTGCGACGATATTATTATTATTATGACAATCAATATTTTGTTCTGGAAAAGGGATAGCAATCTCCAGGATAGCCAAAAAACCGTATCTCAACTAAGCAGATTTGACTGACACTTAGCATAGTAGTTTTGTCTACATACCGGACTATACAATAAATATTTTAACCAGATATAAATGGAAGGGCTCCTTAGGGTTGGACAAAAAAATTGAACCAATTTTTTTTTGTTATTTTCAAAACGCCGTCTCTCATGCTCTGTGTGCGCCGCCCACACGACCCACATCCAGCACAATGGGTATGATCTTTTAACGCGGCTCTTTGTCTCGCTGCAAATGTGTTCGGGGTTGGTCTAATAAGGCTTAATGTATGCCCAGTGACGTCACGACGTATAAATCCCGCTTTGAAAACCTTTTGATTATGTTTAATAACGCCATCTTTACGTGGATGTAAAGAAACTGATTTATTTAGTTTAACGCCATCTGTTGTTAGTTTGTAATGTTAAATTGTAATGTAAGTAAGGGTGACCATGGGTTATGTTATTTGATCAGTTAAAAACATTATATTTATATAATGTTTTATTATTTAATATTCATTTCTTTTATTAAACATCCATGACTCGGGTATAAATATTCGTGTTTAGCGCACAAGGTTAGTCCCTACCAGGATTCAAAGTCATGATGCAACCAACTGCGCTAATCAGGTCGTTGTATTCAGTCTACTAGTCTATAGGATTTGAAAGCCTGGTCCTCTGCGCGTAAGGTCTCAAGTTTGTCTGGAGATTATATTTTCAGGGACATTATAACTAGCAGCCCACTGTTTGGAGGTATTCCGCGTTACATAGAACTGACTATCATGAGCAAAATGTGGGCGCACATCAATGTATCTGCCTATTACTCTGATACATTTTTTTTCGCAATATCTTCGACCTTAAATTTACGCGTAAAATTATTTTTCTTAAAAAAAAAACAAGGAGGAAAGTAGCGATTTTTTTTCATTTAATACAGTGTTTCATAATAAAGTTTGGCGAGATAAGACTTGGTCCAGAGATGTTGAGCTCTAAACGCGATTTAATGAAATTCCCTGAACTGGCATTAGGGCTGGGGTGTTTAGATAAAATTCACCCCTAATTTGAACGTGTACCATCGTGGCTGTATTTCATGAAGGTAGGCAGAGGAGGTAGGGATGGTGAAATCATTTTTTTTTAAATTACATTATAGGCAAGTATTTGATCTCGATCTCACCTGATGGTAAGTGACGATGAGATCTACGATGGAGCATACTTGCCTAGAAGGTACCTGTTCACTCTCGAATTGACATATTGTGTGAGTGTGAACAGGTAGGAAGGCGGCAGTAGATCGAGACGCTGCATTCACTAGGCACATACAGCGCAACTGATCTGACCCGCCATCCATGAATGGCAACACCGAACATCATGCCGGAACACGGCTAGGCCACTTGGCGACATGGCTTTGTTCAGTGGGTGGTGACTAACCACGGCCGAAGCCTACCACCAGTAGAGTTGTCACCTAGTTGGCACCACCCAGGGTCACGTGTAGGGTATCTCGAGGGTATTTAATTCTCCTACGGACGAAGGTGACTCGACCCCAAATTGACGATCATCAGTTCCTCATTGACGTCGTTCAAAGGGTTGCGACTTTGACGTATTAATATCTATATAAGTATTCTATACTGGGTTCGCTCCTAATCCATTGCACGGTACTCATAATACAAGCGTTGTTTAGTATGCGACCGTATAGTTGGTGTGTTCGTCTGACGATATAGATATTATTATATACGATCCTGCGATTATGGTTCTTATTATAACAAAATGTTTATGCTAATTCTTGACAAGAACTCTTTTGGATTATGAAGCCCGATCACACTTGGTATCAGCCTTAGTGCTATGTTAAAGCTTTAACCGTTCGCTAAAATAAAAATAGACTACCTCATCTTACTCTCCCGCCCCAGCATCCTATACCTAAACATATACGTGTAAAACGATACCTATAAACTTGTGAGGGAAACGCACTTTCATACCCATAATAATAATTAGCTGAGTGTGTACCCACAAAATTTTATGTGCCTCCGAAGGGTATGTTATGTGTTTGCAGATTGAAATTTGGTGCGTAGATTTTGAGGTAATAGTGTTGCGGTGGGGTAAGTACATCGACCTGCTTATATAGGTATAATGAATTGTAGATGTTTTTTTTAGTGTTGCCGTGTTATTCTTGCTTGTAATACCTATTCACATCCATTTGGAATTATTCACATCAATTCAATTTGGTTAGGTTAGGTTCTATGAAGATTTCTCATGATGAATTGAAAGAGTAGAAGTTCTTTACGTGAAATGCGAGATTATTCGGAAGCTAACCGTTTACTTCATAGTGTACGTATTTAGACACATTGTATAGATAATGTAAAGTTTAAAAGCTAACTGTGTTGTTTATAATCAAACCCCTAAATTTATAGACAGTTATAATGTATTTCAGTGGTAAAAGTGCGTTATATCGGCTTTATAATCTATTATAGCAGTCTATAAATTTGAGGGCACGTATATAGACACATTTTATGGCAAATTGAACGGTGCCTCTAGCGGGCGGTATTTAAGATCTTCAATTCTCCATACAACATTTCTAAATACGGTAGACTATAAAGTATATAGTTAGCTTACGAACAATCTCGCACTTGACGTACATATCCTTGTACTTGTCTATCTACCGACATTGACACCGGCATTATGATGCCAAAAATAAAACGACATCCACAGCTAGGGCGAGTTATGATATGGTAAGACCCTTAGCATTATAAGACCTTTTGTTTATTATTAAACGTGTTGTTTTTAGGGTACGGAAACGGGACGATAACGGGACGACTTGCACGGGTCCGGACGGGGCTTAATGACAGTACCGGTATCATGTTGGTAGATTAGAAAATGTGTGAAAATAATAGTTTTGATGAGAGTTCCTTTGAATGTTTGGTGTCTTTTTTATATTTTTCGTGTGATATGGCTGCAAGGTACCAAATATTAAGCAAGAAAGAGGTCTATATGACGGATTTTTTTTTAATATTTTACACGTATTGTTATGTCTCATTGACAGGGTATAAAAATAAAAATATCAAAAGAAAACAACACTATTTATACTCACCGAATTTATGCTCCTAATTCTTTGTGCTATTTTTTATTTTTTTGAAGAATGCCGACGTTAATTTCAAAATGAAAATACAAAAAAAAATATTCTCGTCCGCTTCGCAGCGCAAAATATCCGCATATAAAAAATGCACGTACTCACCGGCGCAGATGATCCGGCCGTGTGGTCACCGCCTGTAAACAGAGGAGGGTGCGTGAGATTGGCACAACCCTGGGTGGGGTAGGGTGGATATCATGTGTGGGGAAAATGAGATTTATCTTTTCATTTTAGTAAAGATTTTTTACAATACAGAGTAAAAATATATCAAAGTTGAAAACACTACGTGCCTTTACACTTACAAGATCAGAATCTTGAATATCAAAATGCCTGTACGTCAAGTGTGACATTATTCGTGAGCTAACCATATACTTTATAGTCGACGTATTTAGATATTTTTATGGAGAATTGGAGTTTTAAATACTGTCCTTCAGAGGCGCTGTTCAATTCTCCATTCAAAATGACTAAATACGTGTACTATAAAGTATACGGCTAGCTCACGAATAACCTTGCGCTTGATGTACTGCCTACAAGTACCTATTTCTGTAAAAACTATCGCTACGAAAATTAAATTCAAACAATTATTATTTACCAATTGATATTTTAGAACACGCGCAATCTTTTAATTAAGACAGTGGATAATTGTAATACCAACATTATTTTTTAATGTTTTCAAAAAAAGTAAGTGCAATATTTTTTACTACTAAGTACCTTTTCCGTTTTTAAGCTGCCACACAACAACAACATAAAATAAACAAGACGTTACGTTACATAACAAATCCCCATAAAACTTTTCATGTGACAAAACCGCGATCCTAGTAAGCGACAATTAGTACCTGTACACACAAAAACCACCCTTACGGTACACAAATCCCAACCTCGCATTAACAATTTAATCCCCTTTTACATGCCACAGCGGTATCTATATTAACATTTAAAGACTGTCCCGACCCAATAAAAACGCGTGGACACCCGATAAAGCCGGTTGCGGTCGGCCGGATCCGGTAATAACCGCTTCAAACCCGCGCGAACCGGTTTCAATGGCGCTTTGATGTTGTGGTATTTCTGTTAATTTTCAATTTTGCAAACTTTATGTACCCCCGGGTTTATGGTGAGATGACGATTGTGGTCGCAAGCGCAGTTTTGATGTTGATTTTGCGAAATGTTATATTTTTTTTTTGGGGATTAGGGTTGGCGAGATTAGGCATGCCTAGTTGTTAGTTGTGTTTTAAAAAGTTATACCTAACACAGAGTATGAATTAAGTATGTTTATACCTTAAATTTTTTTTATTATTTTTTTTTTAGTATAAAATACGTACTTATTATAAGATGTTTTATTTAATGTGTTGATTATTCGCAAGCTAACCGTATACTTCGTAGTCTACGTATTTAGACACATTGTATGGAGAATTGAAAGTTTGAAATATTTTCCGCTAGAGGCGCTGTTCAATTTGACATACGATGTGTCTAAATACGGAACTATAAACTATACAGTTAGCTTGCGAATAATCTCGCACTTGACGTACTGACATGAAAACTTAATTGGCTTAAAAATTCTCCATTGATTTTTCGTGCCAAAGTTTTCCACTCAAAAAATTCGTTTGTCGACCCAACCCTGTACAAAACTGGTACCAACTGCTTTGTGCCGGCTAACGACCGGCTCGTGGCTTGACAAAACCGGTTATTTTTACATTTCTACCGGTTTTTACGAAGTCTCCAATTACGGTTTAGTCGCGAACTTTAATTATTAATTGGATAAATTTTGAAGGAGTTTCAGGTATTTTCAGTTGAACGACAGATTTTGTACTCACCCCCCTCCCCCTATTTTGCTAATTTGTAGGTTTCGTGTTACGAGTTAAGTGATTAAAAGCCGGTAGGTACGCTTTGTCAAACGAAGTTTACTTGTTGATATTTTAGCCTGTGGTTAGAAAATAATGTCAGTAATTATTAAGATATTTTGTCAGAATGGTCAGAAATAATATTATCCAAATATCTTAATAAACATGGTCACCATTAGTAATTAGACAGAACTGCGTATTAGTTCAATTTCTTGATAACAAGGTATCAAGCTATACTGGCATCGGACATTTGACCGATCCTAGCAAAATAATTGATTACAATGCTTTTGTATATAGAAGCAATATTTCGCGGAGCTCAGTATCAGGGGGCGTAGCTCAGATGGTAGAGCGCTCGCTTAGCATGCGAGAGGTACCGGGATCGATACCCGGCGCCTCCAGTCTTTTTGTAACTGCTTTTGTACAATTTTAAATGTTTGTGCCGATAACATTATTTTTAAAATGGACGTGTTCATTGAAATGTGAATTCAAACCGCGTATTCTTTTAATCTTATTTTTGTATCTTCGCTACATTCGTTTGAAGCTAGGATTTATTCGAGTGTGTCGCTCGCTGATATCGAGATACGTGCTACTCGACAATAGATGGCACTACTTTACATGTTATAATCATAACACTTTTTATAATCTTGACTACTTTTTTAATAAAAGTTTAGGTTATCTATGTTTTCGATAAGAAATTATATGTTTTAATTCATAGAAGTTTTCGTCTATTTACAATGGTTTTACAACTGACTTTTCTCCAAACACTGTGAATTGTTTAAATATTCTTCGATTAGTATTTTATATATATGAAAGCGTTTTAATTTTCTTGCTTCTTTTTTTTTAAATTAGTCTTTAATGGGCACGAAATAGCTATGATTTACGATGATGTTGGCATTTAGCTTTTATAGTCACACTTTTGGCAATAAAACATGTTTGTGAAGTGAAAATTAATTTACTTAAAATTAATTCTCGTTCGGTTGGCGTTGAATGCAATTTAATTATAATTCAGTATGTACAACCTTTCGAATGAAAAAATATTATTAATAATAGACAGGGACATGCGAGTATATTTTAAACATTCCCCAAAGCGTTCAGAATCATTAAGATGCATGTTTTCCTAATGGCTTGAAGAAAATATGCCTTAAAGCTAGTCTTCAAAGTTTATTTGCTTTTGCCACACCCTGAAGCAAATCCTGCCTCAGCTTTAGACCTTGGGTCACCATAATAAGATACATTTCGTCCCATTAAATAAATAAGTTACCACGGGATACTAAAAACAACTGCAATCCGCGCAAAATAAGCGCTGGCCACAGCGAATTTTATAGACAGATCACAAAAAAAATGAACTTTTCCAAATAATATTGAACCAAAGATACATTCTCGATTCAAATCGGCCACGGTACATTACCCGCCCGCTCCGATTGACACCCGCATATCAGTATTTTCGGCGGGAAATCTGACAGTTGACGTCCACTAACGTCATTATCGAGCATATGGCTCCGGTCTCTATGGAATTTAGTTTTTATGATTGCTTTTTTTTCTATACCTTTTTCAAATTTTGATTATCGAACAATGGAATTGTTTAGAGTTAGTTTCTTTACGTATCTACTGATTGTTTTAAGCCAATAGGGGTAGGGAAGGTTAACACCCACACACACCTACGTAAGTGTGCACACTCGTGCAAAATTAAATCATGTATAAACACACAAAGTCATGTATTGAGGAAAAACGTACACACAGCCACAAGTTTTATACAGTGTGATTCGGCAAAGGTATTTTAAGCCTTAACCTGCGTTTCTTTACCACATTTGTAACCGTTATGTGAAGTCAGATTTTAATATTTCAATAAAAAAGAAATACTCACCATAAATATTCTACTGTAATTTTGTTTTTTTTTTAATTGACATATCGAAATGAATTCACATGTTGATTACAATGTTCTCAAGAAGTGGAGGTTCAAGCCTAGTATACGTTTTCTAATTATTTTTTTGGCATGTATTTGATCTCGATCTCACCTGATGGTAAGTGCCGATGAAATCTACGATGGAGCATACTTGCCTAGAAGGCACCTGTTCACTCTCGACGCCTGTCCGATGTTTGTCCTTGTTACCTAACTATGTGTGTATATACATTATATACTTTATTCTAATCATAATGTATAAAGCTTATAGCCAATATGTAAAAAGCTTTGGTATAGGGATCCATCTTGGGAGGCCGCGTCTAATTTGTCTATGACACTTATTGTTTTTGGTGACAATCCGCTAAAACATAAAACCACTTCAGCCAGTCAAGTTAAACACCTTGTTTTCAAACCGAGCGACCACTGACTTGCCTATCAGTGCCCGAATAATCTTAGAAAAAAAAACAAAGAAACCAAATCAACTAACTTCAAACAGTATTTTGGCTAAAACACTCCTCAAAATGAAACATAAGTCACTCTACAATAGACATTCGGCCCAACTTTAATCAGCGTTTGCCAAATGCGAACTTAGTTAAACGTTTCCATTATAATTCGGCATAAATTCAAAGTTTGCGAGGCACTTAACTATTCGATCGCATAGTTCGAGCTACAGAATTTGAGTTAAAGCGCTATCTAGCGGCGAATAGCTGGGGTGTTTTAGTGATTTATTGAATGTGAAAAATTCCGTTCGGTTGTTTGCGATGAATATTTCAATGAAATACCGTGAATGTATATTATCTTGATTTTAACAGTATACCTATTAGAATATGCTATGCCAGTTATTCTCTTCCCAAGACAGTCCAAGAATGACGATATGTGAATAATAAAAAATAGATTTCGTTGCCAACAAAATAACACATCGTATTTTCGGTAAGTGGTAAATATACCAAGGGCCCTGGGGTGGAAATTATAGACTTCTTGAGATTTATATAAGTATAATTTAATTAAATACTCAGAACACTTTTCAAAACAAACGATGCCGAGGAGACGCCATAGAGAAGAGAGAGAAGACCATAGAGAACATTATGTATAGAGAATATTTCATAGATTATTGTCCAGTAATTAATTCTATTTTTTTATTTTTATACTATCAAAATTCTGACTATACATTATATTTCCAAATGCGCTGAACAAGCGCTGGTTCAAGGATTAGTATACCATTTCTGAATCACCCTAATATAATGAGCATGGGGTATTGACACGGTCCAAAATACGTAACGGCATTTAAATGTCATAGTTTTATGGCGAACTGATGGGGCTGTCGCCATTTTGATAATGCCAGGGTAACCTTCCTTGCATTCGGCCTCCGTAAATGCTATAATTTCAATTTATTCTGTGTATTTTTCAAAATCCGTTTTGTTAGTGGGATATAAAATTTGTGGGGCTCAAGACACTCTAGTCAAAATGTTGCAGGCTTCTGAAAGTCCCTAGGAGGGCGCGATTTTGACATATCTTCATATGTGCTATTGCTATTAATTGCTTGACATTGGCAAAACACCCGCTATGTTGTGGGTGAGGCTATATTCATATCCATATTATTTCATCGCATCTCATTTCGTAAAGAAAGAAGCAAGAAGAAGAATCCTCTAGATGTTAGAATGACAGCCAAGCTAGGCAACTTCACGAGTCCAACAATGAATACTGTCAGAGTAGCCAGCTTAAATATTGACAACTCGTTATAAACCCATCAATTATAGATTATCGATCATTATTTTTTTAACAAAAAAGAACTCATTTAAAAAAAAACACAATAGGATGTTTACGATTTAACAAAACGTTCTTTAATGGGTTCATCTTTCATCGATTGATAATAATTTTTGAGGCGGCATGGTTGGAGATGAATCGGCCTTTGGAGATTTATAATTTACGATGTTCATTGTATTCGTATTTAATATTATGAAGATGTAAGGTTTGTTTGGAGGTGAGTGGTAATCTCCGGATCGACTGAACCGATTCTGAAAATACTTTTCTAGGAAGCTACATTATCCCTGAGTTCTATAGGCTATGTGTCCTCGCAAGTACAGTAGTGGAATAATAAGATTTGTCAGTTTTAAAATTGATTCATTCAACGTTCGCGAACATATATTACCTTTTCAAATTACGTCACAGAGCAGACTGTTGCATAGAAAATTATGTTTTACTGTTCGATGACAAAGTTCGAATTTGCTCAAATCAAAGTTTTTAGAAGCTTTGCTTGCTACATCCTGTCAATTATCAAGTATTGAAAAAATCAACACTGGCAGACCAGACTCTATTTTTTGCGTAGATTTGGAGCCGATTGCCAGACTAAAAAATGGTTTTTTTTTATTTTTTTTTTATTACATTATAGTCAAGTATTTGATCTCGATCTCACCTGATTGAACCGTGGAGTTGTCAATTTTGATTTATTTTCCTACAATGTGAATTCTTTGATAAACAATGTGTAATATTAGCGGGATATTAACCATTGTGTGTTCATAAACGTGCACGAGTGAAGGACATTGAAAAAAAAAATAGTATATCTTGACTTTTCAAGTTCTCTCAAGATGTCCGTACGTCAAGTGCGAGATTATTAGTAAGCTAACCGTATACTTCATAGTCTAACGTATTTAACCATTTTGTATGGAGAATTGGATGTTTTAAATACCGACCGCTAGAGGCGCTTTTAAATTCTCCATACAAAATAACTAAATACGGTAGACTATAAAATATACGGTTAGCTTACTAATAATCTCACACTTGACGTACTGGTACATTTTCAGTAGAGTACCTTTCTATCTATCTATCTATCTATCAATATACCTGACTGATTTATCAGCTAAAAATATTTTTGTTACACTTAACATAATAATGTAATTGCGCACTCACGATCCTTCCGACTAACATTCATCTAAATAACAAATCAATGCTTTGATCTCCAAATTACACAACCGTGTGTAACTAACTCTATAATTTTGTATCTCTGCAGAAAAAGGTCTGTAATCTTATGTGCTTAATGATAACACTCATTATCCAATACTTTCTTGTGATCATTTTAAATGTATCAGAATCCTTCAGATATATCTCGGAGGGCACACGAAAGACGATCGTGTGAATACAAGAACGTCTTAATTGGGGCCGTTGGTAGTGGCCCTGCTTTCTGTGCCGAGGGTCTGCGGATCAAATCCCGGTATGGGCAAGCTCTATGTGACGAGCTCGAATGTTTGTGCCCGAGTCATGGATGTTTAATATCAATATAAGTATTACCTATACTGAGTTAGCCCTCAGTCCATTGTACGGCACCCATAATACAAGCGTTGCTTAGTGTGGGACCGTATAGTTGGTGTGTTCGTCTTACGATATTATCATTATTATTAACTTGTCGATAAGTGCTTTTAAAATAAATTAATCACGATATAATGTTCCCCTCTCTAGATTGACGCGCGCATATGCAAACAGTGTGGTTGTGTGCGTAAAAGAATGTGTATTGAGTGTAGAGGGGACCTCGGTAGTAGTGATGGGGGAAGATTCATATCGATAATAAAATAATTTTAAAGTAGTATGGGTATGGTGATGTAAGATGTTATCTACAGTTTAACCCCCGAAATTCAAAGAATTTTATAATAGTATTACCTATAAAAACATTTTTCACAAGAAATTGATTTGTAATGCTTAATATCTATAAATATCGAAGGGCCCACCCTTGATACGAACTCTGCTTACTTAATAGAGATGCTTTATACATCGATATAAAGTTAAATAAAATATTTATTTCTTATAATCACGCGAATACTATAACACATTGAAATAAAACTAATTATAACAAATTTATCGCGTTTATTTTACGTTTTTACGTTCCCGACGTTTCGGCTGTTTTACAGCAACCATGGTCACGTGGGGACTGAGGTGGTTGACGTCCTAGTGTCATAGTTAGAACTGGGGTACCCTCATATTTTCTCATATCAAAACTCTCGTTTCTCTCTCCGCGTATTAAATAAGATATCAACCCTTGGACCCAAATCTTGTTTCTGGACGGCCTTGTCTTCCTCCTTCTCCTTACTTAAGGATGTCAAAATCACATCGGAGTATATTAAATTAAAAATAATTCGTCACCTTCCACAATTGATCCTTTTCAAAAGGAACTCCTGACAACGAATTGAATTAACAAAACCCATTTTACATCACCCGAGTTAATGGCAAATGATAATATAAAGTTAACGATGGGAAGTGGATGTTAATTGGATTAGGTTATGGTCGTGATTGGAATGGAGGACTGAATGTTAGCATTGCCTTATGTTTTATTGCATAAGGCTGAATATCCTTTGATTCCGAGTGCTCTATGTCTTTCAGAACGTCCTTATAGTACCTTATACTACGATCTGATATGGCTCTCTGCCTGTACCGTTAAAACATATGTTCCAATGAGAGTACCTGAAGATAATGCCTCAGGAATTGGCTGCTGCATTTCAGCTTACCATCCAAGAGCTTCATGAAGATTCTGTCTCACTCGCACCGCATATTTGTTAGCTAAGAGTGACAGAGATGAGATTAAGCTAGATTTTTGGTAGCGAGAAGAACTACTCTATTCTGTTTAACCTAATGACACTTGACGACCTGATACTCTCGGTTGTCAGTGATGCTGCTTTCTGTGCTGAGAATCATGGCTTCGAATTCTGGTACCGACACACTTTATATGATGAGCACGAATGTTGGAAATATCAAGAACTGGGGTTCGATGTTTCATATCAATACAAATATTATATGCTGGGATCGCCCTAGTCTGTACGGTACCCATAATATAAGCTTGCTTAGTTTGGGACCGTACAGTTGGTGCGTTTGTCTGGATATATTACCACCACGCTATTACAACAATAGAGAGTTGGCAGATGTGATACGCCACAAGAGACCTGTCAGTCGGTAAAGCAGGAACTCCAAATGTCATAGTAACGTCATCAAGAAGACTGTCACTTTCATACTTATTTATATAATGTGGTGTGAACGGGATAGAAGATGCTAACGATACCGAAAAGCTACGTTAAAAGATTGTGTTTGATTCGCTAGTTAGGTTCTCAGACATGCAGGTTACCTCACGATATCATATAATAATAATTAGAGCCTTTATTTTATGTCCCACTGCTGGGCTATGGCGTCCCCTCAATGCGAGGGGGATTAGGCTATAGTCCACCACGCTGGCCCAGTGCGGGTTGGCGGACTTCACACATCTTTCGAGGGGTTCTATCAGACATGCAGGTTTCCTCGCGATGTTTTCCTTCACCGTTTAGCAAGTGATAATCGTCGAAAATGAGATTCTCACGATGGCAATAATAAACTGGCTCGTTAATTGACTAACCACTATTTTCTGGTTAGTTAAACAGGTTGATGGAATAGTTAATAGTACCAAAATTAACTTATTAATTTAAATATGAAGTCGCCCGCACCTTTTCGGCCGTGCAAATTGAGTTTTAACCCTTAAGATTAGGGTGCAAATTGGGAAAGAGCATAAATGCAATATATCTTCCATACCTTATGTCGTCTAGGATCATATAATATGTGATCATATATCAAAATGTATCATACGTTAGATAGAGTCATGATATGATGATACCCGATGGGCGCAGTTGGTAGTTAGCCTGGTTTCGCACCGAGGAACCCAGGTTCGACTCGGTAACTTTGTATGATATCTTTACACTCGAGTAATTATAAACTGGGATAGCCCCCCAGTCCATTGTACGGTACCCATAATACAAGCGTTGCTTGGTGTGGGACCGTATAGTTGGTGTGTTCGTCTGGCGATACGTATTTATTTCATTTAGTCATATCGTCGTAGCATGGGATATTATTTTTGTTATGACATTGATATACAAAATCCATTAGATAAGCATTATATTTTATGTATACGCAATCCCAATGGCTTAGTGGTTAGAGGAACCATCATGATATATTATCCTGACGGGATTGGAACTGGTACCAACCCAGCATATTAAGTCGACGGACCTATATGCAAACACTGGTCAGTTATCGAGCAAAATATTATTTGTATTTATTTTCAAAACTATCGATAAAATTGTGTCCCAACACTGGTGCACAGACGCTCCATATCGATCCAGCATCCGTTGGGGCGAGGATAGCACCTCTGTAGTATCGGCCATTGACCCCGTGACCCTATTATTGTTTTATTTCGCTTTTTTAAGCGTGTGTTAGCGGAACTGAGTGACGGCAGTGTTACGGTTACAGACGCGGATGTAGGATTTCGATTCAGGAGGGGGGGGGGGGGGGGGGGTCAATTTCATTTATGGGGAGGGGGGGGGGGGGTATTTTAATTATAATGTCCCACTGCTGGGCAGGCAGGCTGGGCAGGCCTCCCCTCATGGCGAGGGGGATTAGGCCATATTGGCGGACTTCACACATCTTTCCTTGTTTAGGTGCACAATTTAGGCTTGATTACACAAAAAAGCAGTGATAGCCAAGTTGGTAGAACGCTTGCATCGGTACCGAGGCTCGCAGATTCAAACCCCTGCTCGCACCTCTGGGATTTCTGGATTTCATTTGTGAATCTCATTTTCAACCACGATTATCACTTTCTAAACGGTGAAGGAAAACATACTGGTGGTAGGCTTCGGCCGTGGCTAGTCACCACCCACTGAACAAAGCCATGTCGCCAAGCGGCCTAGCCGTGTTCCGGCATGATGTTCGGTGTTGCTCATGGATGGCGGGTCAGATCAGCTGCGCTGCATGTGCCTAGTGAATGTAGCGTCTCGATCTACTGCCGCCTTCCTACCTAGGCAAGTATGTTCCATCGTAGATCTCATCGTCACTTACCATCAGGTGAGATCGAGATCAAATACTTGCCTATAATGTAATAAAAAAAAATAATAAAAAAAAAAAAACATCTTGAGGAAACCTGCATGTCTGAGAGAACCCCTCGAAAGACGTGTGAAGACCGCCTACTCGCACTGGGCAAGCGTGATGGACTATGGCCTAGTCCCCTTTGCATTCGGGGAGGTTTGTGCCCAACAGTGGGACATTAAAAGGGCTTATTTTTTTTTTTATGTATTAAGTACTGCTTGACTATTTAAAAATTAGTTCTTATCCCGGCTATGGTGCATCCTGCTCACATGGCCTTTGTGTGAAAGAGAAACCACTGAGTTTCTTGCCAGATCATAGAGGAACCAATGCTCTTAACCGGTGGTAACTTTTGACTATACATAAGTTTGGCCTACATCAGATACTTGATGCCATTTGGAGTTGCGTCAGTACAGGATGATACAGAAAGGACCAAACTCATGCTTCTTTAGCGCTTTTATAATATTTTTTAACGGACTTCAAAAAGGAGGAGATTCTCAATTCGGTTGTATTTTTTTTTTCTTTTTTTTTTTAAATGTTTGTTACCTCCGTCATTTATGAACCGATTTGGATTTTCTTTGTAAAATTCAAATCTTCGATGACAATTAAAGAAAAATGTATATTGTTCGCGATATCACTATTATCACAATTTATTAGGGACACAATTAATTTTTTAAATTCGACATTTCGGAGTTCTAATTTCACATAATGCAAAAAAAGCGCAGGTTTAATTGGCAGTATAGGTACCTTCCTAAATAATCCTGTTTAAGGAACACGAGACTTTATTTTCATTGCCCTTGGGCCCTTGGAGCTTTGTGGAGCAATCAGCCTGGGCCCCAAGTCTGCTAACACAATCGATTCATAATCGAACAGCAACCGCACAGTAACTGTCACTTTTGACAGATATCCTATACAATATATGTCTAAATCGTGAGGAAACCTGCATGTCTGAGAGAACCCCTCGAAAGATGTGTGAAGTCTGCCAACCCGCACTGGGCCAGCGTGGTGGACTATGGCCTAAAAACCCCCCTCGCATTGAGGGGAGGCCCGTGCCCAGCAGTGGGACATAAAAAAGGGCTGGAATTATATTATTATATATATGTCTAAAGTGACAGTTACTGTGTGGTTGCTGTTCGATTATGAATCGATTGTGTTAGCAGACTTGGGGCCCTGGCCTTAATACTGAAAGGCTCGGACACCCCTGGCCTACATGAATAAAAAACATTCATTTTGATTTTTTATTTGGAAAACGCCTGATAGACCGACTCTGGATTCGCTCGGAATAGTCTTTGAAAGTCTTGGTATTAACTGTTCTTGCAAGAACAAGGTGACCAAGAAGCGAGAATCGTGCAGAGTTTTGTAGCAAGAATTGCGGGACTGACGACCTCAATAGCATAGTTGATAGTGACCCTGCTTTCTGTACCGAGGTGCCCGTTCGAAGCCTGGTAGGGATCAACTTCGTGTGATGAATGTTTGTACCCGAGATGGATGTTTAATATCTATGTAAGTAATTATTCCGGTCCATTGTAAGGTGCCAATAATAAATTGCTTAGTTTGGGACCGTACTGTTGGTGTGTTCGTCTGGCGATATTGATATTACTAGCTGACCCGGCAAACGTTGTTTGGCCATATAAAATAAATTGAGATATAAACTATCCTATCTTGCATGTTGGATAAAACTGCACACAGTGTGCAAAATTTTATTAAAATCGGTTTAGTAGTTTAGGAGTCCATAGCGGACACCGTGAAGCGTAATTTATATATATTAAGATTACAAAGCACACAAAAATGTTGACAGTTTTTCGAGTTAGTTGCCTTAATGGCGACAGGAAACGCGGTTCATAAGAATACAATAGACTATGGATAGATTTGATTTTAAAAACAATAAAACATCAACTTAAAGCTATTTAAAATATATTACGTCAATAGTTTGGATATTATAATGTTCTTGTGTGCTCGTTGCTATTTATTTTATAAAATGAAAGCAGTTTTTTATTTTATAAAAATATTTGTTTTTATATTATGCCCACTTTACGCGGCCATAAGCATTTTCGGAATGAGAAAAGCGAAGCATGTAATATATTGGGCTTACCGCGCTGGGAATGATATTGGTTAAAATATTATGACAGAACCAATTTATGTCTTACAATATTAAAAAGTAGTTTGATTGACTTTCTATTTCTATGTTAGTCTAATATTTTTATTTTATTTTAATTATACCCGATGATTCAGCAAGAATATACTAAACTTGAACTCGTGCTTCTTAACCGCATTCGAAACTATTATTTGAATACGGAATTTTTAAAAAAAAACGTAAAAAATCACAATTGTCATTTTGTTGGGAATTAAATTTAGTTTTTAAAATCGACATATCGATATTCTGGCTTCGCTCAATTATTACAAATGCAAATGGTATATACCCTTTCTGAATCGCCTGTATATACTTAATGATTTACCGATGTAATTGAAATAATTTTCCTTCCCGCGTAAGTTTAAATTTTTTACATTTTGCAACTCCAATTGAGCGTCCAAATACTATTAAAATATCCAAAAGTTAAATCACTTTTGCGTAAAAATTGCATAAAATACCCACACATTTTGCCGGAAATTTGATTGCAGATTAATTTTGAATCCTATTCCAACGGATACTAAGCCGATTGTCGCGATTTACGAAGCGAATAAGATATCAGATCAGTGCAAAAATCATTGCAAGATTTCACATTATTAATTCTCCCCAATCCTATAAACCGCTACAAAGGTAATACGTGGCAGAATATTGTAAAGAAATATGATCCTTAAAGCTTCATACGTAGAGACGGTTTTCGAACTAGTGTCGCGAGAGGTAGGATCTATTTTCGCTCGCCTCGCTTCTGCACTAAGATCGATAATGATTGCACGTGTTACGAAAATAAATATCGCTATTAAATCCTATTTCGGAAATAAATACAGAACACGAAATAGACGAAAAAACCGCGAAATATACCCTTATAATTAGTTTACTTACCTTGAGATGTACTGCATAACACCGTCCACAAGGAAACGATAAAATAAAATAAAAAACAACAAAAAATACGAAACGTACAAAATATATTTTTATAAAACAAAAATAGGAAGTCAGAACATAGGAAACTCAAATATCGAGATGCCGATAAAATTAAATAAAACCGCGCACAGCACGTGCACGATATGCAAATGCCACTGGCGCTCTGACGTTCTTGTTCGGAGGGATCGTTTATATACCCGTGGCCGGGCGGCGAGGGGGGAGGGGCGGCGGCCATCTTGCCCGTTGCTATAGCAACGAGGAGATGGCCTATTACGGTAGGGTGGCGGAGATTAGACGTACGGTCAGCAAATGAAAGTCACGAGATAGAGAAAAATATTTAATTAATTTTGTCAATAAATTAATTTGCACTAATCCTTTTTCATTTAATTAGTGATATTTTTTTCGTAAATATTCGGCGTTTCCTTATTAATATTGTGCCCACAAATTGTATTCGTGATCTTATTAAATTTGGTCAGTAGTCCGGGATTAAAATTTGGGAACATACTGGAAGATTATTAATAGAAAACTTTATGGAATTAAACCCACACCGAAACACGACTTGGGGCATCTTAGAACCCTATTCTAAGCGTGTCCTCAGGTCTAAGACTCATCTTTGCTAGGTTTAGACTTCAAGAGTTAAAGATATCATACAATTGTATAAGTTGTGTGTATAAGTCGAAAGGCTAGTGGTTTGGTACCACGTTGGGCGCCATTAAGCAAAAATAATAAAACAGGGCAACCCAGTATATTAAACATATTATGTTATTTTTGTAAATAAGGATGGTGATATCTTTATATGAATATTAATGGTTTGAAGTCTTTATTAGAGTTCAGAAGTGGAGAGAGTTGTCTATGCCACGTGCTTTTATTTGGCTCTATGGGTATTGATTTCCTTATTTAGTAAAAAAACATATTTAGAAAGCATTTATTGCATAATAGTAATTCTTGAATGAAATTGTTGTTGTACCTACATCATTAAAATTGTTTGCCCACTGCTGGGCTAAAAAAACTAACTTTTTATGCGTACCCTACCCTCGCAGCGTCCGTTTCAACCCTCCATTTACTCACACAAACACAAAATTGCACACAACCCCACCATTTACCCCATAAATACGGCACACATTGAACATATTTGAAGTTTTCCAACAGCGAACACAGATGGCGTTGTACTCAATAATGTAGAACGGAGCGCCGACACTGTGTTCCGTAGTCAATAAAATGAAGAATTGTATTGTTTCACTCACAGAATGTCATATCGACGATTATCCTCGTCTCTCTCAGTCTCTACTCAGTCAAATTATTGCCATTTCGCTCTCTTGCATAGCGAATGACAGAACATGTAAATTCGCGCGAGAAAATGTTTTTTTGACAGTTTGTATTTTTTTTTGGTACCCGTTTTGTTGTTTAGTTATTGTTTTGATAGAAACACATGGGAAAAGTAAAATAATTAAATGTTGCCAGACATTTATTTTCTGAGCGGCCCGAAGGAAAACGATACACCTACATCGGCCGACCCACTACATTCTTTAATATTTTAGCGATATTATTCCTTGATCTATTGGCGGAATTAATAATAAACCTTATTTGACGCGAAATAAGATTGTGTTTGCCTCGCGAAAGTCAATTTTTGTAGCGCTGTAACTTTCTGTCTGTGTTGAATATTTTATTAGTATTCAGCTTATAACTACTCGATCATAGATGGCACGAGTAGGTACTCCCGGATCATTTCTATATTATATTCTGATAATAAATAATAAAACATAATTACAACAAACAATAAATCCATAAAGCTTATTTAAAGTATCTGAAAAATTATTAGTACTCTATTCATTTAAATATCATTGCGACTAGTTCGGCTACTCGCCAATAGATGGCGCTGATGTCGTTCATTTTACTTACATTCATTAAACTTTTAGTTTTTTTAGATACAGTGTTATATTCTCTTTGAACATATGAATCGTCATAAAAATCTAATAATTAAATAATTTTAGTATAACATTATACCACCCGTTCGAAATCCTTTTCCTATGGAGCAAGAAACTCTATGGTTACTTTTTTTTTAAAAGGTGTGCCTACAAAAAAGCACTCATAGCCAAGTTGGTAGAACGCTCGCCTCGGAAACTAGACCCGCTGATTCAAACCCCGGCTCGAACCACGGGGATGTGGGAATCTCAATTTCAACCATGATTATCACTTGCTAAACGGTGAATGAAAACATCGCGCGGAAACCTGCATGTCTGAGAGAACTCTTCAAAGACGTGTGGAGTCCGTCAACCCGGACTGGGCCAGCGTGGTGGACTATGGCCCAATCCCCTCGCATTGAGGGGAGGCCCGTACCCATCACTTTAAAGCATTTAAGCTGTATTATTATTATAATACCTACTAAGGTAGCTATTACTACAAATAATTTGACTTATATTTTCAGTACCTACGTCAAGTGCGAGATTATTCGTAAGCTAACCGTATACTTTATAGTCTACCGTATTTAGAGATTTTGTATGGAGAATTGAACAGCGTCTCTAGCGGACGGTATTTAAAACTTTCAATTCTCGATATAAAATCTCTAAATACGGTAGACTATTAAGTATACGGTTAGCTTACGAATAATCTCGCACTTGACGTACAGTTGATTAACTTTATCAATTATTTACGTATAACTTTTATTTTTCTACAACTCATATGCGCTCATCCAACTTTAGTTACATAAAACACTCAAGCGTGAACCCCGTTTTAATTATCGGGTTCCGTACTAGTAAGTAATAAGAAGAAATTGTACGCGTGAGATTCGTAGAAAACGCGAGGTTTTTGTAATAAATTTTACACTAAATTATGAATATTAGATATTGATTTCCTATATTCACGCGAATACTACACATTGAAATAAAACTAATCTTACGGATTTTATCGCGTTTATTGTATGCTTTTTACGTTACCGACGATTCGGCTGCTTTACAGCAACCATGGTCACGGGAGGACAATAAATGCGATAAAATCCGTAAGATTTGTGTTTTTTCAATACTATCTTTAGGTTTTGCGGTACATCACATACACGTTGTATCCTCACACCTGCTTGTAACAAAACGAAAGGCAAATATTGGATAATCCATCTTAATGTATATAGTACTAGCTGACCCACAGCCGTTGTTTGTCTCGAATTGACCATGCATCCGGACGAAATGTTCATTTTTTCCCCTAATAATCCGGTGTAGGATTTGTCGATTTTATTGTATTTTGTAACGTCGATTTAAAAAAAAAAATTGTTCCCAAAAAAAAATATTGTCTTTGCATTTTTTTTTTAAATTGACATACCTACATTCTGACTACAAATAATGATTACAAATGCTTTAATTAAAAAGCACAAGTTCAATGTTTAGTAATTTTAGTATGCCCTTTCTGAATCACCTGTATACTACCCTTTCATGCTACATGATGTCTCAATCAACAACCTACGATGAAGGAAAACATCGCGAGGAAACCTGCATATCTGAGAGAACCCCTCGAAAGACGTGTGAAGTCCGCCAGCCCGCACTGAGCCAGCGTGGTGGACTATGGTCTAATCCCCCTCGCATTGCGGAGAGGCCCGTGCCCAGCAGTGGGACATTAAAAAGGGCTGGTATTATTATATATTCAACAACCTACATAATACATATGGATTTTCAATCATTATTTAGCTCTAAGGAACCCTTATTTCGGTAAGAGCATACCGTAACTAAGTTTTTTAATAAACCCACGTGTGGTGGAATGCTGAAAAATTGCCTCTCGCTGCTGAAGTATGTGCATCCCGCGAGTTGCCCAGTATGTCTGTCCGTACAGAGCTACAAAACCGATGGGAGTTATATTCAAGATTATTTTATACCTATACTAATATTATAAATGTGAAAGTTTGGATGGATGGATAGATGGATGGATAGATGTTTGTTACTCAACCACGCCAGAACGGCTGAACGGATCTGGATGAAATTTGGCACAGAGATAGATTATAGTCTGGAATAGCACATAGGCTACTTTTTATCCCCGTAAAATGTATGGTTCCCGTGGGATAGATTTGTTTCAATTTTTCATAGCGCAAAGGATCGACATGATTTTTTGCGCGGGTAACACCGCAGGGCGCAGCTAGTTAATTTATAATTTGTACAAAACTAAGCGACGCTTGTATTATGGGTACCGCACAATGGACTGAGGGCGAACCCAGTATACAATACTTATATAGATATTAAACATCCATGACTCATTTATTTATTTATTTATTATTATTTATTAATGCTCATCACACAATGTTTGTCCCCACCGGAATTCGAACCTGGGGCACTCGGTGTAGAAAGCAGGGTGACTACAAACTGTGCAAATCAGAATCAGAATATTTTTTTATTCATGTAAACCAATAAGTACAGTACTTATGAATCGTCAAAATAGTTACAAAATGCTAAGCTACAACTTTACCACCCGTTCGGAATGCCGTTCCTATCGGGCCGTCGCCGACCAAATATACGACCCTTACAATTACAAATACTTAGCAGTGATAGCCAAGTTGGTAGAACGCTTGCCTCGGTAACGAGGATCGCAGGTTCAAACCCCGGCTCGCACCTCTGGGATTTCTGGATTTCATGTGCGAATCTAATTTTCAACCACGATTATCACTTGCTAAACGGTTAGGGAAAACATCGTGTGGAAATCTGCATGTCTGAGAACCCCTCGAAAGATGTGTGAAGTCCGCCAACCCGCACTGGGCCAGCGTGGTGGACTATGGCCTAATCCCCCTCGCATTGAGTGGCCCGTGCCCAGCAGTGGGACATTAAAAAGGGCCGGTATTATTATTATTTACAATTACAATGTTTACCAGTAACAATAATGTTGGTGGCTGTACCCCGCGTCTGCATAGCAGTTATCGTTTTGTGTCTAACTGTACCTCGGACTTTTGTTAATGAACATTTTTCCGAATTCCGCGACGCACACTCGCAGGCGGAATTGGAACGGACGGTTTCGTTATTTTAAAAGCAGCTATTGCGAAAGTTCGCCTTGAAAACGAGTGTCTCAGCTACAAACCCGGGCTCGTATCTTAGCGTTTTCTGGTAGTCATGTGCGAATCTAATTTTCAACCGTGATTCGGTTGATAGTCATAGTTGAAAATGAGATCCAGAAATTAAATCTAGCAATGTCCGAGGTGCGAGCCGGGGCTTGAACCTGTTAGCCATATTTTCCAGGTTATCAATTTCTAAACATATTATCTCCGATGCTTGCAAAGCGATACATCTGAAATAATAACATCTTATAGACATGTAAAAAAAAATACACGAAACATAGTTTGTAAAAATACCGCCTCGTTTTATATAATTAGCACAAATCATTATTTATTGCTAAAATTAAAATATTCAGATCCATCTGCGCGCTGCTGTTAGAAACACCATATTACGGAACCCGGATTTTACGGTTTTAAAAAAAAAATACATGTGTTGATTTCTTATATTTACGCGAATACTACACATTTAAATAAAACTAATTTTACGTTCCGTTTCAAACTATGACACCAGAACGTCAACCACCTCTGTCCTCCCGTGACCATGGACCATGGTTGCTGTAAAGCAGCCGAAACGTCGGGAACGTAAAAAACAAAAAATAAACGCGATAAAATGCGTAAAATTAGTTTTAAACCATGTGTGTATAATTCAATACATTTGCACGTTCGCGTGTACTCAGTAATGAAGAGCTAACCGTTTGTCTGTCTGTCTGTCTGCGAATCAGTACACGAGCGCTAAGCTTAATTACGCGAAAATATTTCCATTATTGCTGTGTTCAACTGTGTTTATTCTTTGAAATTGTTCCATTTGCAACTTAGTGGGAGAATGCGCGAGGTATAAGGTATAACAAAAATAGTGTATAATATTGCCAAAGAAATTAATCAAATTATTAGACACTAGCTGCGCCCCGCGGTGATACCCGCGATTATAAACTATGTCCTTTTCCTCTATGTCCTTTTGCAAATGCCCAGTTCCTGTATGCTATCCCATAGGAACCGTGCATTTTTCCGGGATAAAAATTGGCCTATGTCATTTTCTGACCCCTAAACTACCACTACCTATGCGAAAAATCATGTCGATTCTTTGCTCTATGAAAAATTAAAACAAATCTATCCCACGGGAACCATACATTTTACCGAGATTAAAAGTAGCCTATGTGCTATTCCAGACTATAATCTATCTCTGTGCCGAATTTCATCCAGATCCGTTCAGCCGTTCTGGCGTGATTGAGTAACAAACATCCATCCATCCATCCAAACTTTCACATTTATAATATTAGTGGGATTAGTGGGATAAGCTAGAATAAAAGTATATACTACTAATGACCGCGATTTCGTACGCGAGAATTTATTTTTTTCACTTTCCCGAGAGGACTATTGTATCTTATATATATTAAACCGGTATGTAAGCTATTACCATGCCAATTTCATCTGAATCCATCCAGTAGTTTTGCCGTGATGAGCGACCGGGCATACAGACGGACAAGGCGAACCGATAAGGGTTCCTAGTTTGGCTATGGAACTAAATAAAGAAAAAACTTCACCTACCATAAATCAGAGATAAACCTTATAAGCAAGTATTTTCTTATCTATGGTTTAAATCTATATTATCTTTGGGGAAAATCAATGTCAAATTGTAGATATTATTCTGATTAAATTCTCGGTGTTTTATCAAATTACATTTAAGTTTATATTTTACGAATGATGTGCAAAGCTCTTGATATTTTGACATGGAGAGCTTTGACTTTTCTTATAGCTAGCGCTTGCGTCATTTTATCATTCATATTTGGACCTTTGAATACGGTACTAGTGTTGATTGGAGGTGAATATCTTCATAACATTATTCACAGATAGAAGTGATAGCCAAGTTGGTAGAACGCTTGCCTCGGTAACGAGGATCGCAGGTTCAAACCCCGGCTCGCACCTCTGGGATTTCTGGATTTCATGAGCGAATCTCATTTTCAACCATGATTATCACTCGCTAAACGGTGAAGGAAAACATCGCGAGGAAACCTGCATGTCTGAGAGAACCGCTAGAAAGAAGTGTGAAGTCCGCAAACCGCACTGGGCCAGCGTGGTGGACTATGGCCTAATCCCCCTCGCATTGAGGGGAGGCCCGTGCCCAACAGTGGGTCATTAAAAGGGTTGGTATTAGTACGTCCCAAGAAATAGTTATTATTTGTTTTCAGGTTCCGATAACAAAGATATATCAACAATACTGGAGAAAGAGTTTCAACATGGAGTATTCTTATGCGCTATCATGGCACTTATGTGGCTCATGTTCATTTCTAATGTTTTACTACTGATCGCATCGTGTTCGAATAGATATTATCTCATCAATTGGTACGTCTTCTTGACTATACTAAACATAGTTGGATCTTTTTGTGTGTGCGTGGGGTATTTGTTTTACTGTACCATTGTTGATGAGCATTGTTTTGATCACAGCAAAGATAGGCCGTTCAACGACAAAGGCGCGGCTCTGGGTATTATGTGCATTAATTTGGTATACATTGCTGTTTTGACTTTGTTCATTTTTGTGGCGTGTAATTATAAGTTGGTATCCAAATATTTTTTTTGTTTAATTCTAGATAGGTACCTAGATAGAGAACCTAATCATAATAAATCACACGCACACGCATACATACAAACAAACACACACACTCACACAAACACACACACACACGAGCAATAAATCACACGTGAGCACTTACTCACAAGCGTCTCCCAGCAGGGGCCGGGCTGTAGGTTGCGTGTGTGAGTCGATCACTAGACATACACAAGCACAGAAACACACCCAGCCAACACACGTGCAAACCTGCGGTGTGTTTATCGCTCCCGTTAAACACCTACACTAACACGCACACTCATGCACACACACACACATATGGTATGTAATACCTAAATTATATCCTCTGTATATTGAAACATTCTATTTGAATAGTTACTAGTTAGTGGGGTCGAGTCACCTTCGTCCGTAGGAGAATTAGGTACCCTCGAGATACCCTACACGTGACCCTGGGTGGTGCCAACCAGGTGACAACTCTACTGGTGGTAGGCTTCGGCCGTGGCTAGTCACCACCCACTGAACAATGCCATGTGGCCAAGCGGCCTAGCCGTGTTCCGGCATGATGTTCGGTGTTGCCATTCATGGATGGCGGGTCAGATAAGTTGCGCTGCATGTGCCTCTATCTACTGCCGCCTTCCTACCTAGGCAAGTATGCTCCATCGTAGATCTCATCGTCACTTACCATAGGGTGAGATCGAGATCAAATACTTGCCTATAATGTAATAAAAAAAAAAAAAAAAAAGTTACCTACATACATAAAAGCATTCCCACGGGATAAACAAAAATCCACTCGTCCAAAGTCGCGGGAAAAGGCAGCCGTTGGAATACTTCCAAAATCTGTATCCTATTACTGCATATGACAATTCGATTTGAAATATCTTTAGATTGTTCACGCCATAGTGAACTTCACTTATCGATAACATCAGGGGAATCATGAAGACCCAATACCTATTTATGAATTGTCATAGATACCACAAAATGCTATGCCACCATTTTACCAGCCGTTCCTACATTGTTCTCACATACCCATAACAATGTACTGCTCAAAAATGTAAAGGATCATTATAAAAAGTGCAACCATGGAGTTTCTCGCCAGTTCTTCTCCATAGGAACGGCATTTTTTTAATTTCCAAAAGTTAGTTTCTTGTTTCGGGAATGTGACCGTTATAGCCTACCGATGGACCCCTTAAAATATGTGACACTATTATTGTTGAACCATATATTATGTTCCTTCGACAACCCATCCGTAAGTCAGACTAGCGAAACGTAGTTTAACCACACAATAGCGTAATAATCAAAGTAACTTTTAATTAAATAGGTACACACCAAGTCAGAATTGATAGTTATTTCATTTACTTACCTGTTTTAAACTACTTTTGTTAAGTTAACTGGTTAAACTGGAGAGTTAAGTCCCGGCGAACTTTGTGCTGCCTCACAATTAAATGTATGAGAAAATGAATTATGTATCTTGGGACCCTGTAGTAAACATCATAGAATCCAAAACCAAGCGTACCATTGCAAGACCTCAAGACACAGTGAGCTCTTTCTGCGTAGATGGGACCGCAAGTAACAACTAAATATGAGGGTACCCCCGTCAAACTATGACATTAGGACGTCAACCACCTCAGTCCTCCCGTGACCATGGTTGCTGTAAAGCAGCCGAAACGTCGGGAACGTAAAATCAAAAAATAAACCGCGATAAAATCCTTAAAATTAGTTTTATTTCAATATGTATCTTTATTAATTATGTCTCTCACCACACGGGCTATACCCGGATCTTTGGAAGGCTTGCGCGGAGACATGTATCCAACACGTAGAGACCCCTTTTGAGAATTTTAATGTTATGTTAGCCACCTGCTGGGGTCAACTGCTGAAAATGATAGCATAAACAGCGAATTGACCTCAGCAGGCGCAGGAACTATTGCAGGATATGGAAAGATGATTGGAAATATGGATTGAGGTTTGGATGGAAATGAGATAGGACTATTGGAAGGGTTGCCCACACCTGCCATAATCATCTTTATTATTATTATTTTTGTGAATCTTTCCCATGTTTTAATAGTTATTCTGCTATTCGGGGAGGAGACAAACTAAAAAAAAACAAAGATCATAAAAATCAGCCCACCCGTTCTTGAGTTACAAATGGTGTAACTAAAATGACTTTGTTTTATATATACAGACTAGTTGTTACCCGCGACTTCGTCCGCGTGGTATTTAACAAAAAAGTCATTGTTCAGTTCGCAGAGTTTACGGTAACTTGGTTTTAATTTTTATCGTGAGATCCTATTTTTTTTTCTAAAATAAGAGTAGCCTAATTTACTCCTTGTTACATCAGCTATCTGCCAGTGAATATCCTGTCAAAATCGGTCCCGTCATTTCAGAGATTAGCCGAAACAAACAGACAGACAGACAAACATTGAAAAAAAAATTGTTTGGTATATGAACCGTGTATACAACCAAATGCACTTAGTAAAGAGCGGTTATTTTAATATTACAAACAGACACTCCAATTTTGTTAATTTGTATAGATATTAAATGGGTCCACACAGTCATAATATTTTAAACGACATGGCATGTCAACAATCTGTAGCTCACAGTAAAACGTACATCGTTCCAAGTTCCAACTTTATCCATTCAAAGCATGAGGTGAAACATTGAAAACTCAATTTCCACCACGCTATTGTGGCACAGACTGCATTGTTTGTTATCATAACCCTCTTTGTGCGACGTCGGGCAACTTGACGAGTGTATTATATTGTTACATCTATGTGTAATAGTGTTAATACAATATGATTGTATGATTCAAGTATCTACAGTTCGGTTCGGCAAAAAAACTCGGATTCGGCTGTTTGCGACCTTTTTTTGTTTGTCAGGCGAAATATCACCACATCTGCCTACCCCTCGCAGGGCATACAAGCGGGTTGATACACCTTGTCTGAACGAGGGCAGACCTATAGACAGACCTATAGGGCAGTTCGATGCCACTATAAAACTTATTGCGACGACCCAACACGTTCGACCGGTCAGGGTCAATATTGTACTATGCCTGTTTTATTACTGGTCAGTTTCAAGGTGTGATCACGGTCAAATAAATATCGCCAGACGAGCACACCAACTGTACGGTCCCACACTAAGCAACGCTTGTATTATGGGTGCCGTACAATGGACTGGGACCGAACCTAGAATATAATACTCATATTATAAGGTATGGATGTTTATAAATATCTAATAATAAGTCGTCCTGAACGAATTTTGGTCATTGCCGCCAATTCCAATGGAGTCTAGCCTACTATAATATAATAATAATACAATTCCTTTTTTAATGCCCCTGAGCTGGGCACGGGCCTGCCCTCAATGCAGTGGATTAGGCCACAGTCCACCACGCTGGCCCAGTGCGGGTTGGCGGATATCACACATCTTTCAAGTCTTCACGTTCTCTTAGACATGCAGGTTTCCTCGCGATGTTTTCCTTCACCGTCTAGCCAACGGAGAAGGAGATGTTATAGTACACGAGTGTGCGCAAGCGCAGGTGCACTCTCTCCCTCACTCTCACAGTCCGATGGGACGGCATCCGACACGACCGGAGAGACATCAGGCGCTGGATCGACGGCTTTACGTGTTCTCCGAGACACGAGCGGGTGATTCTGATTACGGTTGAAAATGAGATTCACACATGAAACCCAGCAATCGTATAGAAGCACGAGCCGGGGCTTGAACCTGCGATCCTCAGTTCCAGGCGAGCGTTCCACCAAGATGGCTTGATATCATGATTGAAAGCTTTTATCAACACATAGGATGTACAAAAGATGCTGGATGTCAATGTTGGTGCGAAGTTCCCGCGCATCCTGTTGCTACTCCCGCCATTTTGTACTACATTTCAATAAGTATATCCACTAGTGGTTTTCGATTGCAAATTAATAAAGTCGATTCGACTTCAACATAGGTTTAGTCCAAGCGCAAGACCGAAGGATTCCACTAATTGATTATGATTGAAAATAACAGACTAATGAGGATTTTGACGGCCTGATTAGCGCAGTTGGTGGTGACCCTGCTATCGGCATCGATAGTCCCGGTTCGAATCCTGGTAGAGACAAACTTTGTGTGACGACCGCGAATGTTTGTACCCGATTCATGGATGTTTAATGTCTACATAAGTATTATATACTGGTTTCGCCCTCAGTCCATTGTACGGTACCCGTAATACAAGCGTTGCTTAGTGTGTAAGCGTACAGGGCCCCAAGTCTGCTAACACAATCGATTCATAATCGAAAAGCAACCGCATAGTAACTGTCACTTTAGACAGATATCCCATACAATATCTGTCAGAAGAAGAAGTCACTATGCGGTTGCTGTTCGATTATGAATCGATTGTGTTAGCAGACGTGGGGCCCAGTTGGCGAGTTCGTTTATTGATACAAAAAAACCGTAATTTTAGTCATTTTTATCGTGTTTCATTCGAGTACTCCTAGTAGGCACCGCCCGCCCTATTTCACGCGTGATTTCTGAACGCTTCCCACCCATCCTGTATTTGTTTCGGCTCGACACACGGCGCCCCCTGGTGGTAGGACATGATACAATAACATTATAATGTGTAGGATTATTGTTTGATGTTCGGGGATGTTTTGTATGTTGATTTTGACATCTCTGCGTTTGTTATAAGTAGGACGTCACGCACGCGACACCAAAAGATTGAAATCGTTTACGTAAGTTCCAGGGACTTTATTGTCTGCATGTTTAAGGTTTTGTTTTGCTTCAATGGTACAGAAAGTGGGCCATAGTACGCCATTTAACACTTAGAGATAATAAGTAATAATAAAGCATCCTGGGACTGATCGCTCAAATATCTAGATCAATTAAGGTTTATGATGTCAAAGTGTAGTGTGTGTGCGCCGCGCATGGCAATACACTGGAGCTTATATTTTTTTTGTAAAAAAAAAAAAGACAAGCCCTCCGAGTTCCTCGACGGATCTTCTCAGTTGAGGTCGCGTTCCAATCCGGTTGTAGCGTTAAGAAAAATAAAATGTAATGACAATTTGTAAGTGCCCCCGTTGCCCTATCACACTAATATTATAAATGTGAAAGTTTGGATGGATGGATGTTTGTTTCTCAATCACGCCAGAACGGCTGAACGGATCTGGTTGAAATTTGGCACAGAGATAGATTATAGTCTGGAATACCACATAGGCTACTTTTTATCCCGGTAAAAAGGACATAATTTTTAATCGCGGGTAACCCCGCGGGGCGCAGCTAGTACGAAATAAATTATTTGACTTTAAATGCTATACGAAAATGATCTTAAATATGTTAAGACTCAAACGAAATTAGTAACAAGGCTAACAATATACCTAGCTGCAGGAAAGCTATATCGAAACAAAACCCAATATCGATATAGCCCATCAATTTCCGCACTAACTTGCGACCGGCGACACGTCCGCGCCCAACAAAAGTCTGGATCAGAATGCCGCTATCAGTTCGAAATTCAAATTTAACGGTTGACCGGAAATGCGATGTCGGACGCGTCCGGCGGGCTGCGTTCCGTTTTGCTCCGCGTTTAGGTTGACTTTCATATAAATACTAAACTTGGTATTGTATAGATAGAACTGCAACGTTTAATAGTTTCATACTATAGACAGGTGATTTAAGTTATTAGGAGAGGGGTTTTCGGCATATTCCAGTGTCTCCAGACGCTGGAATTTTTATCGTATAACCTTAGAACCTTAGTACCTTAGTACTGTACCGTAGTGCCTTAGTATAATGTGCTTCGACGAGGTACTGGCACAATGTATGGATATGTGCGTGCGTTTTTTTTAATTATTATTGATTTTGTGGGAAGCATCTTTATAATAAGTGTGCAAATGGACTTTTTGGCGTAAAGTTGAACCGTGAAGTTGTCAATTGTTTTATTTTCCAAAAAATGTGTTGCTTTGATATACATATTTATAATGTGTAATATTAATGGGATATTAACCATTGTGTGTTCATAAACGTGCACGAGTGAAGGAGATTGAAATAAAATAGTATAACTTGACTTTTCAAGTTCTCCCAAGATGTCCGGCAAATTTTCAGCAAAGTATCCACAGCTTTACTGATAGGGGTTAATTACTATTATCATTAGGGGGACATATAATTCAATAACAATTATCCATAATAACTCGACACTCGCAAAAAGACACTATTCTGTAGCTGATTGCCAGTCTAAAAAAATCTGTAGCTAATTATTCTGTAGCTGATTGCCAGCCTAAAAAAAGATGAAGAAGATGAAGTCTCCCTAAATTAGATTTATTTAAATCGTCCCGAGGTTTAAAGAGATATTTTATTTTTATAGAAAACTAGCTGACCCGGCAAACGTTGTTTGGCCATATAAAATAAATTGAGATATAAACTATCCTATCTTTCAAGTTGGATAAAACTGCACACAGTGTGCAACATTTTATTAAAATCGGTTTAGTAGTTTAGGAGTCCATAGCGGACAAACACCGTGACACGTAATTTATATATATTAAGGTAGCTTCAATAGAGCTGTCAAATATATTCAATGATGTCGGCCGCGAAACCACAAAGTTCAAACTTTGTATTATAAATAATCTCCGATAGGGTTGTGTGTTAGGCGCCAAATCGAAACTTCACATTTGACAGATGACAGCAGTTTGCGCGCGAAACGATCAGCCAAGATGGCGGCCGCGTGCTCTATCGCTTGATCGATAATTGTTTTCATTGTATCACGTTAATTTAAATGTAGTTGTACACGGTTAATAATATGCTATGCCAGGTATTCTTGCGCTCGGTAATGGCACCAGAGAACTGAGCTGCTCAGCGCACCTGCTCAGCCTAATTATAATAATATAATACCAGCCCTTTTTGTCCCACTGCTGGGCACGGGCCTCCCCTCAATGCTAGGGGGATTAGGCCATAGTCCACCACGCTGGCCCAGTGCGGGTTGGCGGACTTCATATATCTTTGGAGGGGTTCTCTCAGACATGCAGGTTTCAAGTCAGGCAGGTTTCAGGTCCGTCAATTTAGATTATTTTTAGATGGTGCAATGAAAACCAACTCAATCACCGAGACATAGTATATTCAGAGTTCATTTTATTACCAAAAATGAATTCATTTTTGTCATGATAGCGGTCTAGCCGCTACAAAATTAACTAGCTTTTTCCCGGGGCGTTGCCCCCTCAACCAACGGCTTTTTCTCTGCAACTCAACCCCCAATAGCCATAGCATAATGATATATTACGTAGGTACCCCTTTAGACTCCAACCAAATGCTATCCAATAGTGAAAAGCCCATTGAAATTAGTCCAGTAGTTTTGCCGTGACGCTCTAACAAACACACGGGCAAGAATTCTATCGATCCTTTGCTCTATGAAAAATCCCACGGGAACAATACATTTTACCAGGATAAAAGTAGCCTATGTGCTATTCCAGACTATAATCTATCTCTGTGCCAAATTTCATCCAGATCCGTTCAGCCGTTCTGACGTGATTGAGCCTGCTGCTAAAGTTTGATTAGCCGTTCCTACATACCTATAACAATGTAGTGCTCAAAAATGTAAAAGATCTATTTAAAAAAAAGAGCAACCATGGAGTTTCTTGCCCGTTCTTCTCCATAGGAACGGCATTCCGAACCGGTGGTAAAGCAGTAGCATAATATTTTTGTAACTTGACGATTCATAAGTACTGTACAATAATGGTCTACGTGAATAAAAAATATTCTGATTCTGATTCTGATTCTGAGTAACAGACATCCATCCATCCATCCAAACTTTCACGTTTATAATATTAGTGGGATATAGTGGGATTAGGTAGCCTGTCACTGACCCTTGAAACCATAAAAAGGTTTGTTTGTTTTTCATAAAGTAGCTCTTTGGAAAAATATTTTCTTTTTTTTTTTCAAAACAATAACAGTACAGAGCGTATATAAAAATTAATAATGTAGTTAGCAATAGTCTATTAAATATTCCGGTGGAGGCGAATAATTGATATTTTATACAGATCTCGGGAACGCCGGCTGTGGGAGACGTTGGGATAGGATGGATAAGACACGGCCTATGTAACGGTTTTTTTTGTGCTACCAAGAGGCTCCTCCTAGTGGGAGCTACCGGAACTATACCCATGTTCTTCTGGGATGACCCAGGACGGAATAGTTATCCGCTGGTTGGTAGCGGTAGTATGCTTTCGCGATCTCGTGGCCCATCATCTAGCGCAGCCATTCCCAAAGTGGGCGACAACGCCCCCTAGTGGGCGCTGCAGGCCTAAAGGGGGGCGGTAAGAGACCCAGAAAAAAACGGGGACGATGTGTAAATAAATAAATAAATATCGCCATACGAACACACCAACTATACGGTCCTACTTTAAGCAACGCTTGTGTTATGGGTACCGTACAATGGACTGAGAGCGAACTCAGTATATAATACTTATATACATATTAAACATCCATGACTCGGGTACAAACATTCGTGCTCATCACACAAAGCTTGTGTCCCTACCAGGATTCGAACCCGGGACCCTCGGCGCAGAAAGCAGAGTCACTACCACTGCGCTAATCAGGCCGTCAAACTATGTAGAGTGTAGAGGCTTACAATAATTAATTTAATTTGAAGTTATAGTATAATTTCGTGTAACTAAACATAAACTAAACATAAACTCCGATAATTATTATTTAGTTAGTATGTTAATTAATAGTTATAAAGAGTCCATCCACTCTATTCTAACGTCTCTATATTTTTTAACCCGGCTCGCTCGGCCGTCGTTTATTCAAATGACACAACTCTCCCCCGACAAACAGACAAACAAATGCACGATTTTCTTATTAGTTTTCCTGTAACTTGTTGCTTATTCGGAACGGACGCCCTTGGATTAAGATTAAAGCATTTAAGAAGAGAGAGATTTCAGCAATTTCAGAAATGTAGAATGTATCTTTAAATCTGTTGTTTTTTTGTCTATAATTTATGTTCTTTGTTCAACATGGGTATAGAGGATCTATTATAAATGTTACGAAATTTTCGGGTAGATACTGAAGGTATGGCTTGAACACACCTCATATTGGGGGACGGCCCGTGCCGAGCATTGGAACATTAAAGGGATAATTATTATTATTACAAAGAAGGTTATTTTTATTAAGCTAATTCTAGTACCTAATAGCACTGATAGCCAACATTGCAGAGTGCTCGCCTAGGAAACAAGGCGTGCGGGTTCAAATCATGGCTGACACCTTTGGGTTCTTCGGATTTTCATGTGCGAATTAATAGTGATTATACAATGGTAGCCAACAATCACACATGAGAGTACTCCAGTTCAAACTATGACACTAGGACGTCAAACACCTCAGTCCTCCCGCGACCATGGTCGCTGTAAAGCAGCCGAAACGTCGGGAATGTAAAAACATAAAATGAACGCGATTAAATTCCGTTAAATTAGTTTTATTTCGAACTATTACCAGAGACGCTGTTTAGCATATAAATGAGTTGGCAAACTTAAGAAAACGTTTAGTGCCTATAAAAATGTGAATTTTAAATTGTTGAATGATGTTATTGTTTGCCGTGTTCGGTGCATTGTTTTTAATGTTATTTTTCTTGTCATTACTTTGAACGGTGCCGGGTGCAGGGTTTAAATAACACTAGTTTCTTAGTTTTTTTTTTCAGTATTAAAAAGCATAACTAGCCGTCCCGGTGAACTTCTTACCACCTCAGAATAATATGTATGAGGTAAATGAATTCACTTTATTGTTTATTGATTTATTAAATTTACGCGAATACTACACATTGAAATAAAATTAATCTTACGGATTTTATCGCGTTTATTTTATGGTTTCGTTGTTCTTTTACGAAATGAAATGGGATGAAATAAAATGGATATGCAAATGGCCTCACCCACAACTTAGCGGGTATTTTGCCAATGTCAAGTAATTAATAGCAATAAAACATTCAATGAATACACATTATAAATAGAATAATGGATGTGACATGAGCTGCTTTACAGCAACCATGGTCACGGGAGGACTGAGGTGTTTGACGTCATTGTGTCATAGTTAGAACTGTGGTCCCCTCATATTTACTTGTTGTTTGCGGTCCGATCTATGCAGAAAGTGCTCACAGTGTCTTGAAGTCTTGCAATGGTGCGCTTTATTTTGCAGTAAATTATATTAATCACTGGATCCCAAGTCGGTGGTAGCACCCAGCCATCTTCCCTATTGAAATTAGGATGGTTGTTTTTATATCAATGGCCTGTATCTATCATTTATAGCAATATGTGGACACCCTATTTTATGTGGAAACCCGCTCAAGGCGCTATTACACCCCAAAATGGCGTATTAGGTAAGACTAATGGGTATGTAATCCCTAGGTCAACCCGTTTGGCTATATAAGTATTGTCTGTCAGTTAGTTAGTGCATTGATTAAGAAGATCTCACGTATTCCAGGGCCGTCTCTGACCGTGGATGCAAGGGAAGGGCACCCAGGTGCTGAGGTAACAGAAGCGCCTCGACGTCCTCTCAGAGCGAGTGCCGAGGCTTCAATTGAAGCCGTCCAAGTAATATTTCACTCAGCTCAAAATAGGCAACAGAATAGGTGATCTGAATTACACAGTTGGTAGTGTCCCTGCTGTATGTGCGGAAGGTCTCGGGTTTGAATTCTGGTAGGGACAAACATTGTTAGATGATCACAAATATTTGTACCCAAGTCATGGATGTTTAAAAAAAAAAGAGCAACCATGAAGTTTCTTGCCCGTTCCTCCACAGGAACGGTATTCCGGGTGGTAAAGTAGTAGCATAATATTTTGTAACTTTTAACGATTCATAAGTACTTACTGTACTTAATGGTCTAGGTGAATAAAAACAATTCTGATTCTGATTCTGATTCTATATAAGTATTGTATACTGTGATCGCCCGTCCATTGTACGGTACCCATAATACGAGCGCTGCTTAGTGTGGGACCGTACAGTTGGTGTGTTCGTCAAGCGATATCGAAATGGCTGGCCGCTGAGCTGGGTTCGCTCCCCAGCGCCATGATGGCCCTATTCATAGGAGGTTTCCAATCTCATATCCTGAAAACTAATCTAGCCAGAAGGTATGCCCCAAGTTTCTGTAAATCCTGAGCTCTATAAGAGGCTAACTTTGGCCTCAAACATTCATAAGGTAGGAGACGGCTGGTATTGATTTTTGGTTAAGAGATATACCGCCAATGATGAGGAAGGAACACGCCTACTGGAGTATGACATGGAGTTGTGAAGATTATCTGTGCAGTAGTACGCACATAGATACTACGCCTTGAAATAAAACTAATTTTACGGTATTTATTTTATGTTTAAATAAATAAGTAAATTCGTTTTATTGATTTCTTATATTTACGCGAATACTACACATTGAAATAAAACTATTTTTTATGGATTTTATCGCGTTTATTTTACCATTTCAAGACCTCGAGACACAGTGAGCTCTTTCTGCGTAGATCGGACCGCAAGTAACAACTAAATATGAGGGTACCCCCGTCAAACTATGACACTAGGACGTCAACCACCTCAGTCCTCCCGTGACCATGGTTGCTGTAAAGCAGCGGAAACGTCGGGAACGTAAAAATAAAAATAAACGCGATAAAATTCTTAAAAAATAGTTTTATTTCAATGTGTAGTATTCGCGTGAATATAAGAAATCAATATAGAGACTATGCCATTAAATTTATCTGTTGTGTTGTGTGATAATGGACTTTTTAACCGGCTACACAAACCTGCCTAGCCATTCCTACATTCCTCTCACATACCTATAACAATGTGCTGTACAAATATGTATAATATCCTTATATGGGAAGTTCAGACAATTGCGATTTTTGGTAAGTATTTTTTTTCATTTTAAAATTGACACGTCAAAATTCTGAAAATACAAATCTATACTTCTATACTAATCTATACTTCTATACTAATATTATAAATGTGAAAGTTTGGATGGATGGATGGATGGATAGATGGATTGATAGATGGATGGATGTTTGTTACTCTTTCACGCCCGAACGGCTGAACGGATCTGGATGAAATTTGGCACAGAGATAGATAATAGTCTGGAATAACACATAGGCTACTTTTTATCCCGGTAAAATGTATGGTTTCCGTGGGATAGATGTTTTAATTTTTCATACTTTTTATTGCGGGTAACACCGCCGGGCGCAGCTAGTGAACTAATAAAGCGCAGGCTCTAAGGTTAGTTATTCTTTCTGAATCATACTGTATAAAAAGGGAAACTGTGGAGTTTCTAGCCCCTCCTTCTTCATGGAACGCATTTCGAACAAGCGGTAAAATTGTAGCAAAAGATTGTTGACAATTTATTAGTACGTAATTAGTTTAGTACCTTTTTATTACATACATTTTTTTCGAAATGACATGCATAGACAATACGTCATATAATTGACTTTCCTTTTCCTGTTCTAAGTTACCGCATCCGAATCCTTCGCACATCGACGCCCCACACACCACGCCCACTGCCCAGACCCCGCCCACCAGTGGGCGTGTTGCCTATTACATGGGACACGTATAAACACATACATAAGCCCAGCATATGGGCTATCGCTGTTAGTCCCATTGTCTATGCTGAACTCATTTTGCTGTGCAGCACTGATGGCAGTTTAAAAGTTCGTAGTCATAGCAAAGTTGTGGGTTTACAAGGTGTACCCGCGATTGCATACGACTATCAAGCTCGGCTATTTTGAATCGACATTCGACATCCATATCGGAAACCGTATCGTAAACTTCCGAGACAGTTTTCCGAAGTCGCTACTTATATAAATTTGTTAAATAAAAATTATATATATATATTGATTTCTTATATTAACGCGAATACTAAACATTGAAATAAAACTAATATTACGAATTTTATCGCGTTTATTTCATGTTTTTACGTTCCCGACGTTTTCTGAGTAGATCGGAATTCGGACCGCAAACAACAACTAAATATGAGGGTTCCCCAGTTCAAATTATGACACTAGGTCGTCTACCACCTCAGTCATCCCGTGACCATGGTTGCTGTAAAGCAGCCGAAACGTCGGGTACGTAAATACATAAAATAAACGCGATATAATTCGTAAAATTAGTTTTATTTCAATAGCAGTCGGTCTATAATAAAATTATAGAAATCATTTTGTCGAAAGCCATATGGGTTACAAATGCTGTAATTTTTCGGCGCACAATGTATCCTATGCTAACTGGACAATAATCTATGAAAAATGCTCCATGCATAATGTTCTCTATGGTTTTCTCTCTCTTCTCTATGGCACCTCCTTGATATCATGACGTTTGTTTTGAAAAGTGTTCTGAGTATTTAATTAAATTATAATTATATAAATAATGTTTAATAATAATAATGTTTAATAATAAATAAAAATCTCAAGAAGTCTATAATTTCCATCCCAGGGTCCTTGGTATATATACCAGCAACTGCTGCATGTTTTCATATACTTAGCTTTGTTTTTGTTAAGCGGTCGATCGGACTCTCCGATCCGATGTAGAGGTCGTCGTGTCCAAACAATTTCCGTGTAGGGTAGAACACCCAATACTCGTCCGTACGTCTGTCTCGCAATAACTCTGCCACATTGCCTTCAGGCCGTTACGAGTGTATGTTTACGACACGACCGCGAGTGGGGTGGGCAGTCAACTTAAATATTTTATACGCCGCTGCCACCGACTTTTATTGACCCGGGAAACTTTTTGAGGTGAGGGAATTGGTGTTTTGACCCTATATTATTTTTGGTGTCGAACGCAAAATTAATTTGGATAGATAGTGACTGTCAGACAAAGCACGGGACAAATAGCCAAGTTGGTAGAACGCTTGCCTCGGTAACGAGGATCGCAGGTTCAACCCCGGCTCGCACCTCTGGGATTTCTGGATTTCATGTGTGAATCTCATTTTCAACTATGATTATCACTTGCTAAACGGTGAAGAAAAACATCGCGAGATAATCTGCATGTCTGTGAGAACCCCTTGAAAGATGTGTGAAGTCCGCCAACCCGCACTGGGCCAGCGTGGTGGACTATGGCCTAATCCAGCCCAAGAGCAAGCAGATAATGCCCAGCAGTGGGACATTAAAAAGGGCTGGAATTATTATATTATAACGAATAAATGGCGACATCTGAAACTAAATTACTCAGGGTCTGTTAGACAATGTGGTCATAAACTCTATCTACAAGTTATTTGACAGATGACCGCAACGTGTGAATTGGAGTTATCAGAATAAATAAATAAAATAAATATCGCCAGACGAACACACCAAGTATATGGTCCCACACTAGGCAACGCTTGTATTATGGGTACCGTACATTGGACTGACGGCGAACTCAGTATATAATACTTATATAGATATAATTTGGGTACAAACATTCGTGATCATCACGCAAAGTTTGTCTCTACCAAGATTCGAACCCGGTACCGTCGGCATAGAAAGCAGGGTCACTACCAACTGAGTTAACTATCTCGTATTTTTTTACAACTTCCATTAGGGTTTCTGACCACTTAAAAATAAAATACAATAAAGAATGAAACCTTCAATTTTCTTTCCCAAAACCAATAGAAAACTTTTAAATCCGTAGATATTATTTTTACAGGATTTCAGCCGGGTACCCGGCACATGGGACCGACTGAAAACTTCGCCCATAAAATATAATTTCAGTTACAGTAATACAATACGGGATTACGAGTACGTTTACTTATATTTGGGTTACGCCCCAGAAATGCTAAAAATGAAACCCTTGTAATATTTTTATTCGCCAGACGAACACACCAACTATACGGTCCCACACTAAGCAACACTTGTATTATGGGTACGTACAAAGGACTGGGGGCGAGTATATATTTACCCAGTATATATTACTTATATAGATAATAAACATCCATGACTCGGGTACAAACATTCTTGCTCATCCCACAATGTAGCCCTGCCTAGACTCGAACCCGGGACCATCGGCATTGAAAGCAGGTTCACTACCAACTGAACTAATCAGGTCGGCAATAGTAATGTGCGATCAACACATTTTCAGTTCCGTTAGCCACTCCGACTAAGCCGTAGCGCATGCTAGGACTGGGCTCACGTCATAGTATAATGGCAAGGGTGGGGATCGAACCCTGAACCTCTTGCTGACGAGTTCACCCCCTCGAACTAACCTATCGACTCATATTTAAATTGTTTTTTTTCGTTTTTATGAAATACCAAATACATGGATATTATATACAAGAAAGTTAGAACATTACTGGTGCAGTACGTCAAGTGCGAGATTATTAGTAAGCTAACTGTATTGTTCACGTATTGAAACACATAGTATGGAAAATTGAACAGCGCCTCTATCGGACATTATTTAAAACTTCCAATTCGCCATACAAAGTGTCTGTAATACGTAAACGTAAAATATACAGTTAGATTACTGTTAAATAATACTACCTTCCGGTCTTCTATTCACAACTGTTTAATATCGTTAACTGATACCACCTTCCGTTCCTCTAATTACAATTATTTATTAAATACTCGTGATATATAATACAACAATTTGGTCTTCTATT